>CM062289.1:10447879-11047879 GCA_031216915.1 Pictodentalium vernedei | reverse complement strand
ATCGGCTCATAAATACGGCCTCTAGCCCGAGCCGTATAGAAGTTGTGTACAAATGAAAGTGTCAATGACACTGTTGATCAACTTGACAAACTTGAACTTGGTAAGTTATAAATGAAATGGCAAAATTGAAGACCATTGGTACCAATGTCATTTTTTTTGCCAGTGGCAACATTTTTTGACAGAAACCGAAGAAAATCGATAGCTCCCATCTAGAGGCCTCCTCAAACAAGCATGCCAGGTTTCAAAGCAATCCGACCATAAATGTGCCCTGTAGGGTGTACAAAAGGGAAATATTGTGGTCTGACTGACTTAATTCTAAAAACGTTGGCCGTGGCAACATTTTTTGACGGAAATAGAAGAAAATCGATAGCTCCCATCTAGAGGTCATCGTAAATAAGCATACCAGGTTTCAAAGCAATCTAATCATAAATGTGCCCTGTAGGGTGTGCCAAAGGGAAATATTGTGGTTTGACTAAACTAAGTTCTAAGAATGTTGGCTGCGGCAACATTTTTTGATGGAAATTGAAGAAAATCGATAGCTCCCATCTAGAGGTCACCCCAAACAAGCATGCCAGGTTTCAAAGAAATCCGATCATAAATTTGCCCTGTAGGTTGTGCTAAAAGGAAATATTGAGTCTTCTGACTAAACTAAGTTCTAAGACTGTTGGCCGCGGCAACATTTTTTGACGGAAATTGAAGAAAATCGATAGCTCCCATCTAGAGGTCTCCCCAAACAAGCATACCAGGTTTCAAAGCAATCAAATCATAAATGTGCCCTGTAGGGTGTGCCAAAGGGAAATATTGTGGTTTGACTAAACTAAGTTCTAAGAACGTTGGCCGCGGCAACATTTTTTGACGGAAATTGAAGAAAATCGATAGCTCCCATTTAGATGTCACCCCAAACAAGCATGCCAGGTTTCAAAGCAATCTGATCATAAATGGGCCCTGTAGGGTGTGCCAAAGGGAAATATTGAGGTCTGACTAAACTAAGTTCTAAGAACGTTGGCCGTGGCAACATTTTTTGCCAGAAATTGAAGAAAATCTATAGCTCCCATCTAGAGGTCACCCCAAACAAGCATACCAAGTTTCAAAGTAATCTGATCATAAATGCGACCTGTGAGGTGTGCCAAAGGAAATTGTGGACGTACGTACGTTACGTACTTAGTACATACGCCGACGGACGAGAAGTGATGGCAATAGCTCAGCTTGACTTTGTCAAGTTGAGCTAAAAACTGATTAGACCTAATTTCAGTACAAAATGGCCACTGGCAGCCATTTTGAATTTTGGACCGCACCCAGAAACACTCGTTCTTGTCCCAAGGTGATAACAAAGGTACCCAAGACGTTTTGTGAAGATCGGTTCATAAATACAGACTCTAGCCCGAGCCGTATTGACATGTGTACTTACTGTGTGTTAGTAGCACTGAAAAAATCAAAGTTCATCTAATTTGCATAATTTTTGCACGAGAAAAAACCCTGTATTATATGTGATGTATCCCATGGTAAACATTCACACAGAAAATTATTCAAATCAGCGCTTTCATATGGAAGTTCTGAGCAAAAATCTGATTGCACCTAATTTTGTACAAAATGACTGCCATCGGCCATCTTGAATTTCAGACTGGTCCCCAAAACACTCGTTCTCGTCCCATGGTGATACCAAAGGTACCCAAGAAGTTTCATAAAGATCGGTTCATAAATACGGCCTCTCCTCTAGCTCAAGCCATATTGAATTGTTGACAGACGGACGACTGGCCATGTTATAAGCTCAAATTTGGCTTTGCCAACGTTGAGCTAAAAATGGTCACAAGTATTTCACAAAACAATCATTCAATTTCTTTTTTTTTAAATTTTTGTCTCAAAAAACAAAGCGTATGGCCCTTCATTGGAATGAGCTCATGAAGTGTAAGAAGAGGAGTCATAAGCTATGTTTCTGGAGAACAAAATGAAAGTGTCAATGACACTGTAGCTTAACTTGTCTGTGTGTTGTGTTTGATGAAAAGGATAATGTTTAATGTTTATGAGAGGATTATGAAATAAGACAGAATAGTGATAATTGGGAATATGTTAATTTCTATTCCCTGTATGCTATGTTTTCAATAAAAATAATATGAGGTGTAGACTGTACTTAAGAATTGAGGGGTGGGTTAATGTGGCCCTCCCAGTTAATGTATGTGGCCTTCACAGTTAATGTATGCCAACGAAAGTTACCAAGTTACAGTGAAATTATTCCAAAATGAGTCATCCTATCAAGATACAATGAAGGCTGTACTCAAGGTTTTTGGGATTCGGGCCCCTGTAGCTGTGACAGGTGACCAATCGCGACCAAAGGGGACGTTCTCATCTAGACATTATATGGAGTCAACCTACCAAGTTACAATGAAATCACTCAATACACACGACCTGCAGACTGTGCTAAAGGTTTTCGGGCTCGGGCAGTCATGTTTGACAGATCGCAACCAAATGGGGAAGTTCTCATCTAGACATCATATGGAGTCATCCAACCAAGTTACAATGAAATCCCTTCATGAATACAACCTGTAGACTGTGCTAAAGGTTTTGGGCTCGGGCAGCCATCACGGTTGACCGATCGCGACCAAAAGGGGACGTTCTCATCTAGACATGATCTCAAACCTGCATATGAAATTTCGTGACGATCGGACAAAAACTACGGGGTGTAGCCTGTGCTAAAGGAAAATGTGAACAGACTCACAGACTAACAGACTTCCGCTCGAGTGATGGCAATAGTTTATCATGACTTTGTCAAGTTAAGCTAAAAATCATTTTTTTAGTTGTTAAAGAAATTATTTTGCACAGCCAACCGCAATTTGTGTTGCCTTTTTTGAGAAAGGGTCTGGGGTAGAGCTGTAGGTTAACCGAAACCGAACCGAGGTTTTTAGTTTTCTGTAAAAACCGAAACCGTCGACATCCCGTAATCTAAGGTTTTTCGTTTTTTGCTGAATACTCTCTTGCTGCAGAAATTCACTGAATGTAGCCATCCCAGAGTAATGAGAGTACCCAGACACTGCCAATGGCAGTGTCTGGGTACTCTCACTACTCTGGGAAGGCTACATTCTGTGAATTTCCGACATTTCAGTTTAGTTGTGTTTGCAGCTTTCCTCAAGTTGCGTGTAGGTGTCAGACCTCGAAAAATGACCAAGCACAATAAAAGTTCTGTATATTTAGGTAATTATTATATTTGCCTTCCTGATTCTTCATGTATTATAGCTTATTTCAGGCATTCATTGAGTTTCACTCAATTTCACTGCCATTCAGTTATGACTCCAGACATAAGAATGAGTTTTATTGAATTTTATTTGGCCTCATGAACAAACCGAACCGAACCGAGGTTTTACTCCACCTGAAAAACCAAAACCAAAACCGAACAAGAAATTTAAAAACCTACAGCTCTAGACTGGGGCCAGTGCCTTCAGGAACATTTGCATCATGGAGGCTCTGATTGGGAATTTGATTCACAGAGAAAGAACATAGAAAAACTAATAATAGTACAGGGCGAAATAATAGTACAGTAGAATCCTCTTAATTGAATATCCATTTTTCCAGTGAAAACTATTCCAATTATTTATTTATTTATTTACTGTTGTTTATGGTCACATACTTCTGCACAATGGCTAATCATGACCACAACATGGAGATAAAGTCAAGGTCAGTCAATCGTTTATACCCCATGTTGCCTATTTTAGAGGACTCGCACCCCAAGCATTAGTGACTGGGTCCTATTTTACCAGTGAAACAAAGCTTGTTTACCACAGTAAACATGCACTGCTTCACTTCCCGGGGTTCCCAAGGGGGAAATTATTCAATTAACAGGAGTATACAATTAACAGGGATTTGGTCAGTTTCCTGTGTTCTGGAGGTAAACTGAGCATTTATTCTATTATATCTTGTTTGACAGAGCTCATAGAACTCTGTCAAACAAGATATAATCGAATAAATGCCTGTATTGGATGTAGTGAGGCCAAAAAGGTTGATAAATAAGGGGAATTTGGTGCGCGTCACAGTAATTTTTTCGACCTATTACAAAAATTTATATACAATTAACAGGAGTTTACTCTACAACCCATATGCAATTAACAGATCAAATTTGTACTGAAGGTATGGTAAATGGTTTTGTTTGAAAATTATATTCAATTAACAGGGATAAACAATTAAGATATATCCAATTAAGTGGGCTCCACTGTACAGGGTGGAAAATGTCTGAAAATTAATAATGGTATAGGGTTGAATAATAGCATAGGGTGGAAAATTCCAAGATGTGAGCCAGCCGCTATGCTCAGAGCCGTTTTTAAAACACATGTCTGATGCTCTTGAAGTGGTGAAGGGCGAAATTACTTTCAGTTATAATTTTCACATGGATTTGACTTGTTGCAATTTATGGGAGAGTGCCAACAGGCACTCTCCCATAAATTCCACCAAGACAAAACCTTATAGACTAATTAATACTGTTTCAGTGATGGTATGAAGCACATTCACTGGGTACTAGGTCTTAAATTTATGGTAACAGTACTTCAGAATAATGCCCAAATATATGCTTCCAGATCTCTACCAGCTAACATTTCCATTGCATCCTGTGTTTGCTTGTACAGTGCGTGGAGAGTGTATTATCACTAAATCACCTGCAGAGTGGAGATTCCACCGGAGCAATAATTGTAAATTTGTTGCAAAGCATAACCAGCACCAGCAAAGTTTCAACCAATGGACCTTTGGGTTAAACCCGGAGGTCCATTGGCTGAAACATTGTGGGTTTTTTTCGATATGTACAAAATTTGAAAGTTATAGCTTGGGTGGTAACTCCACTCCGTTGGTGATTTAGTTACAATCTGCTCTCCACATACTGTACATGTATCTTACTAGTTTGTTTTGGTTAACTTGACATTTGAACATTTGACTGCTGAGAATTAATAATCATACAGGGCCAAATAAGGATCATACAGGTGGGAATTGTGTTCGAAAAAGAATAATCATACATGTATGATTATTAGGCACTCAAGAGTATTGTAATGAAACTTAGTACATGTATGTATATTCTCTGTTATATTCAAATGCGAATAGTACAATATTATTATGACAGGATTTATTCCATGAGCTGTGCTCCTTTATAATATTGATGAGTATAATAATACAAATTGTTTTCTGTTGTTTGAAGTAGCTCCATAAAGCTTTGTCAAACAAGATATATGTCCACGTCAAACAAAAATTTCTAGTCAGGGATTCTTCTACCTTCTTTGGAAAAGGGTCTGGGTCCCATGCTTTTGGGAAAATTTGTACCATGGGGGCTCCAATTGGAAATTTGTTTTGGAGGGGAAGAAACATACAAAGACTAAGGAATTTTGCATTTTGATTTGAACATTAAAGACCAATACCTTAGCAACTGCATGTATACTACAAGTAAATTTTATAACAAAGTCACATAGAATCATGTCTCTGTAGTCTCTATTTAACTAATTATACTACTAAAGAAGAACTTGTCATTTACCTTTGAATTCAGACACTTTCTCAGCTTCATCAGGTAAACCTATGTGCAATTGGTGTCCCAAACTGGGTGGTCATAGGGCCTCAGAAAACCAGTGCAACCAGTGCAACAGCCTAGTTACGACCCTGAGGTTACTGGCTCTTAACCCTTTACCCAACACAGACGATTTCAAAATTTATTATTTTAAATACCATTTTTTAAATTTTCTCAAAAACTTTCAACAAAACCATATCATGTGACCCCTCTTTGGAACAAGCTCGACGAGCTCGTTCCAAAGAGGGGCCACATGATATGGTTTTGTTGAAAATTTTCGAAAAATATTTTTTCAACTGCTGAATTTGCATATTATGCGGGCGGATGCGGGTGATTCGTTGGGTAAAGGGTTAAAAAAAACCCTATAGCTTCATCAATTCGAGAGGTCTCTTAACCCTTTACCCAACGTAATGGCCAAAACCGGCCAGCGCAATTCTTTTCATTTTTTGTCTCAAAAACATAGGTTATGACCCCTCGTTGGAACGAGCTCGTTCCAATGAGGGGTCATAACATATGTTTTTTGAGACAAAATGAAAAAAATTAATTATTCAAGAATTATTTTTGCAAGTGTCATCTGCTTTTCAAGTTAGGTAAAATGATTTACTGTGATTTCTTGACACCAGACAATACTGAATTTGTCATCAATTCATGTCATTGATGTCTTTCGGAAGCCAAGACTTGATTTCATGAGGAATGCAAGAAAATAAACACCTGGGTGGACAGCAACACAGGTGGAAATATAACTTGCCAGAACAAAATTAATTGGACATTCCTATGTAAAACTGCCATCAAAATTACTCACAACAATTATTGCTTTCAATTTTTTAAATTTATTTATTGGTTTTAGAATGATCTTTGTAACGTGACTGCAATATTGGTATGAAGTCAAATTCAACCGAATTGTTTATACCTATTCGGGCCACTTTCAGGGCTCAAAATAAGCGGTGTTGCGTCGCTTTTTGCTATGCAAAACTTGCAAAAAGCTACACAATGTTCAATTATGTATAGCATTTTGCGATACAAGATAATCAACTGCAGCCTATTCGGCTGCAGTTGATTATCTTGTATCGCAAAATGTAAATGAAAATTTGCAAACAAATTTGAAAACTAGTTCACTGATGCTTTACTTCTGATTGTGGAACATTCCGGGCATAACTCGGATTAACTCGCCATCAAGCATCAATAGCAACTTCATATGTAAGATGAATTCTATTGGTTTAAATTCTTCCTCTTTTTACAACATTTTGCATAAAATGTCCATTAAAAATAATTTCAAGCCCATCAAATTAAAAATCCCAACTTGCATTTTGAGAACTCTACTGAACAACCAAGACGCTATTTAAGAATATCCAAGTCCATGCAACCCTTAAAGGCAGTTCAGTTAAAAAAAACATAGTAAATGTTTCATGTGTTACAGATCATTTGGAAATGCCCAGAAATGGATGGAAACTATTCTATCTACTTAGAAACAAATTCAATACGAAACAACATAACATAACTCTGGTATACAAAAATAGCCATGTAATTTTTACAAAATGCTATTCATTTTTTGGAAATGTGTACCATTTTGCTATGCATAGAAAAAAGGTTATTTTGAGCACTGGCCACTTTAGAGGACTTCAACATCAAGTGTTGAAACCGCGTCCTATTCTAAAAGTAAAGCAGAACTTGTGTACTGCAGAAAAAGAAGCACACAGGATTCCAACAGGTGTTTTGCTTCCAAAACAAAAGTCAACAAGAGCACCACAAGGCATGGCAAAATAAGCCCGTTAACCATTTTGAATTGTACCAACTTTGGCGGAGATCAAACAATCCAAACTGGAGTTATTGGCCGGAAACCAAAAAGTTAATAGATAGTTGAATTGTAAGTCAAAAAGGGCCATAACTCATTTAAGAATAACTGGATGGATCGCACATTCAAACATGGCCTTTATTACATGCCCATGCAGTCTTATAAAATACGGCATGCAATATGGCTGTGCAATACGGAATTCCGTATTGCACACCAACCTGTTCCAACCGGGACTTTTCTTTTGCAATGCGACTGCATAAAGTGCATGGTGTTTACCACCGTTGATAGAAAAGAAAATTAGGTCAGTAGGTGCTTGGGTCATGTAATAAATACAAAACCACATGTATGTTTCAATGAGTCGTTTTGTATTCAATTCGTCAGATGTGCATAGAAAGAAAACGTCTCGACCTTTGGTCTCGACGTTTTCTTCCAACGCACATCTGACTCATTGAATACAAAACGACTCATTGAAACATACATGTAGTTTTGTCTATGGATCGCACATTCAAACCTGGTCAGTATTACTAGCTGGGCAATACACATACCAACTTTGGTAGAGATAAAATAATCCAAACTGGAGTTAACGGTCAGAAAGAAAAAAGTGTTAATAGATGGTCAAATTCTAAGTCGAAAAAGGGCCATGACTCATGCAAAAATAATTGGACAGAATGGATATTCAAACTTGGCCTGTATTACTAGCTTGGTAATACAGATGCCAACGTTGGTAGAGATAAAATAATGCAAACTGGAGTTATCAGTCGGAAATAAGCTCGTTCCAATGAGGGCTCCTGTCCTACGTTCAGAAAGAATAATAAAAAAAATTTAATTATTTAAGAAAAAATAATTTTAAATTCTTTCATCAATTGCAAGTCATTACATAAATGCATATCATAAAAGGTCATGTCTGCATGAGAAAATTCATCTGTCAGTTGTAAAGCAATTTTACCACTGTGCACACTTGATGCATGTCAAGATTTTTCTAGTGATGTTTCGCATGACAGGTTCTCTTTCTGAGTAGTCAGAAACTGCATGACTATAACAAAATCAGATGCTGAGCTGATACAATGGGACTCTGCCAAGGAGGTGTTGACCCTTTCACAAGAAATACATTCATGTCAAAATGTAACCAATACACTGTGAGGTAACCATCCACTTGTTATTAATATTTGGAAGGTATCCACAACAGCACTCTGTCTACATTAATTCCTTGCCTGTCTCAAGAAGATTTTAAATATCGTGTTTTCATTTACTTTTTATTGGTGTTTAAGGTCACATACTTATGCACAATGGCTAATCATGACCGTGACAGTTTTTCGGGTGGAGGAATCCGGAGTACCCAAAGAGAACCACCGAGCAGCTGCCAGCTCCCCAACATTTTAACTCCGCACTGCAGCACAGGCAGGGTTAGATTGGTTGAGAGACGAACCATCGACGTGCAGTATGCCCTAGTACACGACATCATCGTGCCCCCATGACGACAATCGGAGTTAAGTGCCTTGCCCAAGGACACAACGTGGGAGTCCGAATCGATCGCTCAGTCACCCATCCGAGGACTAACCTGGATCGACGTTGCTTAACTTCGGTGATCTGACGAGAACCGGTTACCGCAATGCCACTGCGCCCCCAAATACCGTGTTAGCTAGTAAAGGTATAATCCTGGAATTAACCTAACTGCCAAAAACGTTACCTAATGTAACAGCTAAAATCGGTCAGCGCTATTCAAATATTACAATCCAATTCATTATTTTTTTCATTTTTTGTCTCAAAAACATAGCTTATGGCCCCTCATTAGAACAAGCTCATCAAGCCGCATTTGGGGAATCGCAGACTTGTCAAATCAGTTGCTGTTAAAAAATCCAGTGCAGCTACTACGGCTCCCCTGAACCTGTGCCAGGAGAGCTATTCTGTGCTTAGTCAGTTATTAACAAGGGAATTGAAGGTTTAATGAGAGCTATCACAGCTGTTAAGGAGAGCAATTACAGCGCTCCTTAAATTGATTTTGCAGGAGCCATGGAGGGTGGGAGCTATAACTCCCCTCAAAAGACCAGGCCTGTTTGGTCATCAAAACTGGTTCACAAATCTTTGCCTTGTTACAATTTATGGGAGAATAGGCATTCTCCCATAAAATTGAACAAGACAAATCCTAATGGACTAAATAATTTCACTTGAAAGGTAATATGAAGAACATTCACAGAATATAAAGCCTCAAAGTTGTGGTACCGACACTTCAGAATAAAGCCCAAATATGTGCTTCCAGCATTCTACCAGTTAAAAACTTTTTTGTAACACTAATTGTCTTACATTTCTAGTCTATATTGGACCCTCAAAACATGTTTACCTGACAGGGCTTAATTCCAACTATGATCACTTTTTACTTAATAGAACAGGTGCCCCAACATTCAGTCTCTCTATAAATTCGAAGTTACATTTTAAGTACAGCCGTCTCTAGTAAAGTCTTGGCAGTCAAGACTTGCCTAGAAACAATTACAAAGCTCAATGATGTGGACTGTCAGTTTGCAGCAAAATTATGTAAAATTTCCAACCCTCTCAGAGGTTAAATTGTTGGGTTTTTTTTACACTATTAATTATTCCCTCTAATTTGGGAACACATCTGTAATTTGGGGACACCAGTTACCAGTGTAAATATTTATCTCCCCCCCCCCCCACCGCATGATACTAGTATGTATTCTGCTTTATCTCCCTCCCTCCCACAGCCACCCACCCACCTCACATGAATATTTTGCTTTGGTACCTCTGTTATATTAAAAACATGACTGGAGTACAGTTAAAACTAAAAGTCCTGTCCTGAAATGCGCACAAATAGCACGTCGATATGCGCGCTAATCTACGCGACAGGACCCAAGTAAGGCTATCAAATTCTGTAATTATGGCCTGTGCACAAGCAATGTTTCAGCCAATGGACCTCCGGGTAACCCGGAGGTCCATTGGCAGAAACATTGCCCGTGTTTGCTGAGTAACCACGAGAACCTGCCGTGCTTTGGATGCCATTCGATATGGCAATTGCGAGCAATTCATACGTGCAATTAAGCCTAGATAAGTGCACAGTTCGTGACAGGACTTCTACTTTTAACTGTACATCTTAAAAAAATCATTGTCAGGCTACACAAATCCACACAAGCCCACTCCCCAAATTTGATGAAATATAGTTCCTAGGGAGGCAAGGAACATTTTTTGTGCCATTTGAATGGATAATTCATGCACATGATTTATTTTTTTAAAGTAGCTGCATATCTGTCCTACCACTCAAGGATTTTAGTCATGAAAATTTTCTTGTCGCAAATTCTTATTTTCTCCAACATATGCATATGAATTGTGAAAATCAACTATATGGATGAAACTCTCTTCAAAACAGTGAGTTGAGTAAAACAAGAGGCCTGTCACGCCTAGAGAGCTCTGCTGAGAGCCACTGATCGCATGGATATGTTTTCTAATACTAATATTGTTACAAACTTTAGCCGAAAAATTTTCAGTTGTCACGAAAATTATGGCTTGGATCGATTACACACCGCCTATTGACATTACATGACGTTATAAAGTTTGGTCCAAAAATATTCAGTAGTTTAGAAATTATGGCTCGGACAAACAAAATATTTTTTTCTTGCTCATGTGGCCTGTGACCTTGACCCTGTGGGGTTACAGACTTTATAATGGTTGATGACATGCCATCCATTGATAATACATATTGTTATAAAGTTTAGTTGAAAAATATTCAGCGGTTCAGAAATTATGGCTCGGACAAATAAAATGTTGACAACGGACGGAGACGGACGGACAGACAATGGACAAATCAGTATAAGAAAAGCTCTGCTGACTTTGTCAGCGGAAATCTGAACAAGGTATCTTCCTCCTTCACCTGAAACTTTTTCTATTTTGCGCAATTTATGCACATGAGTATTGAAAATGCAAAATACTGCTGAAACTTTCCTCACAATAAAAATTTAAACAAACAAAAATTTTCAGGACTCAAAAGTCAAGTGAGCAAGATACACTGGGCACGATATATTTTCTCCCACCTGATAAATTCTGTTTTTACAACTTGTGCATGCAAGTCTTGTACAGAAAATGCGGATGAAATTCTCTTTAAAACAATGATTTGAGCAAAAACAAAGTTTATTGCCTCAAATTTTTCTCTTTTAACAACTTATGAAAATATGAGCCTTGAAAATGAAAAGTATGGATGAAATTGTTCTCTAGACTTTTAAATTCACCCCAAATAGCGACAGTAAATGCTGTGCCCAATTAATGTAATTAAGCCCAAATTGTGCAGTGTTTAAAACTTTGTTTAAACTAAAATTTGCAGTGTTTTGGCAAACGTCTGTTCAAGTTTTCCCGATGCCTGCAATATAGTTTAGGGCCCACCTGTTGAATCAAATCACGCAACAGATAAATAATGAGTTCAAATAACCACATAGTTCACCATTGAAAAGTAGAGCTGTAGGTTAACCGAAACCGAACCGAGGTTTTTAGTTTTCTGTAAAAACCGAAACCAAAACCGTAGACACCCTGTAATCTAAGGTTTTTTGTTTTTCATTGAATACTCTCTTGCTGCCGATATTCACAGAATGTAGCCATCCCAGAGTAGTGAGAGTACCCAGACACTGCCAATGGCAGTGTCTGGGTACTCTCACTACTCTGGGAAGGCTACATTCTGTGAATTTCCGACATTTCAGTTTAGTTGTGTTTGCAGCTTTCCTCAAGTTGCGTGTAGGTGTCAGACCTCGAAAAATGGCCAAGCACAGTAAAAGTTCTGTATATTTGGGTAATTATTAAATTGGCCTTCCTGATTCTTCATGTATTATAGCTTATTTCGGGCATTCATTGAGTTTCACTCCATTTCAATGCCATTCAGTTATGACTCCGGACATAAGAATGAGTTTTATTGAATTTTATTTGGACTCATGAACAAACCGAAAACCGAACCGAACCGAGGTTTTACTCCACCTGAAAAACCGAAACCGAAACAAGAAATTTAAAAACCTACAGCTCTATTGAAAAGCAATATGCGTTGACAGTATCGTACACGACACTGTCGGTGCAAATTGCTTTTCACTGGTGAACTTGGCCTGAGCATGTACCCAAAGCTTGAGAACTGATAGTCATATTTGTGATGTTTCCTATTATAGTAAAACCTGTCTTGAGAGACCACTGTTTTGAGAGACCAGTACTCTGACATTTCCCCATGCGGACATCTCCCCATGCAGTTTAGGCCAGACATTTCTCCATGCTGCTTAATCAAAAAACGGACATTTCCCGATTTGGATATTTCCTCATCGATGTCATTTAAAAAATGGACGTTTCCCCATTCTCATTTTTTTTGCTATCCTCATTAGGGCTGTCACGATCAATCGATTAATCGATTTTTAATCGGTCACGGCAAAATCGATTAGTATTTTTCGTTGTCGAATAATCGGTAAATTGTATCCCGTTTTAGATGTTTAATAATTAAAAGAAAATTTGATGAAAAAACTATTGTTGCTAAAGGTAAAGAGTTAAGAACATCGATGTTAAGCCCAAAGAAGCCGTTGGAAGCATTTGTCTTCCATGTACATTCATCAAAGCTTTAAGGTTCTGAATTTTTGAACCGTCAGTGTAATAATCAAGACCGGTCGGCAACTGCCGACCGGTCTTGATTATTACACCGACGGTTCAGAACATCAAAGCTTTGATTGTCCCTAAAAGTTGATCGTCTTCGTTGTTTACTTGAGGTTTATTTCTCTTTTGAAATTAATCCCTTTGTTTTGAACTGTATATATATACACCAAGAAAATTCGATGGGAATGGACAAAACGTGGAGCACTGTCGTGTAGTGGTGCATTGACAATAGCGGGGGAGGAATTCGTCACATACAGGTGAATTGTGCACTTGGTGATACCTTCTTGAAATTTGGCACACTGTTAGTGTAGGCTATGAGGTTATCAAAAACGATCGGCTACAAGTTGACACCGACCGGTGGCGACCAGTAGCGGCACAATCCAAAATGGCCGCCAGCGGCTGAAGGGAACCTCCTTTTCGACGGTCTACCGACTATACATCCGATTGTAAGGGCGCGAAAGTGAACTCTGATCCACGCACGTGTTGGAAACAGACGTGGGAGATGATGTAGAATAAAACGAGATTCTCTATACGGACGCATCAATTTCTTGGAACTTGAAAAGAGCGTTGTTTCTCCGGGATCAGCGTCATTCAGGCAAACCTGAATGACGCTGATCCCGGAGAAACAACGCTCTTTATGAAGCAGTCTCTTTGCCATACAATCTCTTGTTTGGCGTAATTCCGCAAGCAATTCTGATTTGTCTGTCGAAATTAATTCGAGAACGCGATTGTTCACAAAAATCATTCACAGAATGAGTGAGAATCCTCTTCGTGTACGGACTAGTACTGACTGGGAACGTTGTTGCTTTTGCCAGCAAGACAGTTCGAAGAAATTGATGCGTCCGTATAGAGAATCTCGTTTTCATGACGCCTATAAAGCTATTGAGGAAGACATAACGCGCTTCCTAGATAATGGCGTTGAGCTCCCATATAATTTGACCATTGATTGTTTGATGAGAGAGAGTGATGAGTGTATGTCGATGTCACTGTTGACGAATAAGGCAATATATCATAAGACATGCCGTGACAGTATTCGGACTCACATCGTACAGCGCGTGCTACACAAGCGAGAGCGAAATGAGGCAGTGGCATCCTGCTCCACGCTGAGTCCTAAAAGAACACGGACAAGTTTTGAATCTGGCTGTGACAGGAAACTGCCCCAGTGTGTTTATTGTCACAAACGCGAAGGTGACAGCAGTGAGCCTATTTGCAGATTAATGTCTGATAACAATAAACTCAAAATTATGGCAAAGGAAGCCGAGAACTGGGTTGTTTTTTCTCGGGTCAATGCAGCATTTGATTCCGCTGCTAGTGATCTTTACTATCACAAAACCTGTTATTGTAAGCTTGCCAATGAAGCACGAGCGGCTAAATCTAAAAAGTCGAAGAACGCCGAACATTCCGCGTCAGGCCTGCCCTATGACCCTCTCGTTATGGCAGAGCTCATAACATTTGTTGAACACAACGATTCCGCGATGAAGCTTGTCGATCTCAAGAATCTGTACAGTCGGAGGTTGAAGCAAGTCGGTTCTGATTGGCTTAGTGAAGAAATACATTCCACTCGATTCAAAGAACATTTGTTGCAGAAATTGGGCGATGGCTGGGACGCCTTCACACAGGGTAGAGATGTGTTTATTTCAAGTAGGTTTCGAGTTGGCTCCTTGTTGTCCGAATCTTTAACTCGTATAGTGTCTGAGGAAGAGGCAAAAAAGATAGTTGATGTGGGTCTTCTTCTGCGTAAACACATACTCATATCTCAAGCTCCTTTCACGGGATCATTTTCATCTTATTGCTTGAGCGAGCCTGTACCCAACTCACTCCTGACTCTTCTTAGAGTTCTACTTGAGGGCACATGTAGTATACAGAACTTAGGCGATGATGAGACTGTTAATGCCAAGACTCGAGTGGCTTGTACTATTTCACAGATGTTGATCAGCAATTCAGCGAAACGCTCCGAACATGCACAAAATGTTCACCAGAGACGTGACAGAGAAACTCCAATGCCTCTTTATGTGGGTTTGAAGTTGCATGCCCATGATCGTATGAAAAATCTTATCAGAGATTTTCATCAAATGGGACTCTCTGTCTCTTATGATCGCGTAATGGATGTTCGCAGGAGTTTCGCGAGAGCTGTTTCACTGCGGTTCAAGAACGAAGGTGTTGTAGTCCCAGCTAACTGCAAACGTAATGTTTTCTCGATAGGAACCACTGATAACATTGATGTATCTGGTAGATCTGATATGCATGGTACGTCCATCACACTCATTGGTCAACTGAGCAGGGACAATGTGGGTACTGATCCCCCACCACTGAGTTTAGATGTTCCAGAAGACACACAAATTGAACTCCCAGACGACTATGCATTTGTTCCTTTCGTTGAAGACTTTGGTGGGGACATCAGGCTTGAATCTCCAGATGAATGTAATGTACGGCCCAATGAATATGCAGATTTGAACGTGGGAGAGAATGACTGGTTGTCTCATGTGTCACAGATCAGCAATAAAGGGAAGGTTGATGGCAGCTGGCAGCTTGATGAAGTCCCTGTGACCTTTTCAGGCTTCTTTTCAAAACATGAAGATCAAGACAATGTCAAACCTCGTGCAGTTATTGGGGTATTCCCTGTTTTCAGTGAGCAGAAAGCGGACTCACTCAGTATGCAGAAGCATGCTATGTATGTGGTCAGGGAAGCTACTGCTTTCGTAAACCCCGGCCAGATACCTGTCATTGAAGGTGACTGTCCGTTGTATGCCAGGCAGAAAAAATGTCAATGGCTGTTCCCAGAGGAGATAGGTGAGGATCGAATGGTGTGTATGATTGGATTCCTGCATCTTGAAATGTGCACCCAAGAAGCTGGTGGTAAGCTTATGGGTGGTTCTGGTTGGGAGCGAATGTTTCACCTCGCAAAGATATTCACACCCGGTGTAGCATCATCCCTACTTGGTGGGAAACATGTCAAGAGTACGCGACAGGCATATCTTCTCACTCTAGCTTGGCTTGAGATCCTCAGAAAGAATGCTTATGAGATTTACTGTCAGCAGACTGGGCCCCATGAGTCATTTGAAATGTGGGAACAGAGGATTCTTTCACAATCTCCAACTGCGCGCTATTGGGGTGAAATCGTTCGGAACTTTCTCTTGACAAGCTGTCAATTCGTTCGGAACCAACGAATCGGTAACTGGCCTGGTACACTGTGTTCTATCGATGAGTTGTGCAGTTACTTTTTTGCCCTAGGACATACAAATTATTGTCGGTGGGTCCCCGTATTTCTGAGAGACATGTCTCAGCTACCCAGGCGGCATCCTTCAATCCACAACAAATTCATGGAAGGCCATTTTGTGGTCCAGCGTAGTGAGAGGAAGTTCAGTATGATGGGTTTAGATCAGAGCCAAGAACATAGTATCCAACTACTCAAAGAAGACAGTGGTCCAAAAGGTCTCTATGGCCAGGCTGAAGAGAAAGTCGTTATTGAGCTTTCAAGGTCAGAAGTTCTGCGTGTTATAGATGAGTATGAATATGCAAGTTTCCACACAACATCATCAGATAACACGGAACACCCGGAAAGTTCGGTATCAGAGCAGAAAAAATTTCTGAATCAATTGAAATCTCTCCTCGATCTGGTGAATCAGGGACTCATTATCAACCCTTATGATGAAACTAGTGGTCAGCTGGTGACATTAGATACTGGTGAATATATGGACCCCGAAGTTAGTAAGAGTTTACGGTCATTACCCGAAAGGGGCAAGCATTTATATTCCACTTTCTTGAAGGAAAGGCTTGTGGAATGCACCGTACCCCTGAATGATGTTATTCCCAAGGCAAATATATATACCTTCCTTAACCCACCCCCAGCCAACCTGGACAAAGGCCGAGACAAACTCATGTCAAGTAAAGCAACTGCCGCAATAGTTACCCAGATGTTCGTTTCACTGCAAGCCCGGCCTGATTCAAACATGGATGAGTTTTTCATGCACGAGAATGCACGTGATCCGCCAGCATTATCCGATAGAGGTAAGCTACGGAGTGGGACAAAATCTCAAATTCTCAATTGTTTACCAGCTATTCCTGCACAAGGGAAGAATTCAGCAGCTAGACAAGCTTCAGTTGTCATCTTGGATATGCCTGCTGTAGTCCATGTAATCAAACCACAGAAAGCGGATCTGTTTGGAGAATATGCTCGATTGCAATTATTGCCATACATCGAATCTCTGATTAACACGAACACCACAAGGGTTGATGCGCTCTATGACTGTTACCCCGAAGGCAGTTTGAAGAATCAGACGCGAGCAAAACGCCTCGGTGAGACAGCAGTTAGGTTGATACGGGTGTCCGAGAACGTCCCTTTACCTAAAGGGAAGAATTGGCAGGCATTCTTGAAAGTTAGTGAGAATAAAGACGAATTTTTCAAGTTCCTGTCTGCTGAACTGCTGAAATTAACATCAACATCCGAGTACCAGTTGTTAACGACATCAGGAGAATATGTACTATGCAATAAGGATGTTAGCTTATGTGACATATCTCCATCGAACCACGAGGAAGCAGACACGCGCATGATGCTTCATCTCAACCATGCAGTCTCACAAGGTCACAAAATAGCTTTTCTTCGCACGGTTGATTCTGATGTCGTCATTCTGTCTTTGCACCATTTCGCAACATTCCGTGACCTTGGACTCAGTGAGCTGTGGATTGGGTTTGGAATTGGAAAGGCATATAAAGATATGCCAATTCATGAGATAGCTTCACAACTTGGACCTGATTACTGTAAGGCCCTGACTTTCTTCCACGCCTTCACAGGTTGTGATGTAACATCCAGCATGCTCGGCATTGGGAAGAAGACAGGATGGAATGCATGGATGAATTTTCCCGCATCAACTGAAATGATGATAGAATTGACTGAGAATCCGCAAGTCTTTTCAGAGGATTCCCCTCATATGCAGCATATCGAAAAACTCACCATACAGATGTACAGTAACAGTTGTGTCAGTACACGTGTCAATGATGCGAGACGGCATATGTTCACACATGGCCTTAAGTCTATGGAAAACATCCCGCCCACCAAAGCAGCTCTGTATCAACATGTAAAAAGGGTAATTCTTGTGTCATCTTTCATTTGGCATCGTGCTCTGCAGAAACACTTATGTGTGCCAGACCCATCACAGTACGGATGGGAGTGGAATCCACGTCTCAATATTCTGGTCCCATTTTGGACTCACCTAGGAGACGCAAGTGCTGCATGTGCACTGATGCTCCACTGTAGTTGTGCCAAGGCCTGCAAGGGCAATTGCAAATGCTTGAAAGCTGGATTAAGGTGCACACCTTTGTGTAAGTGTGAAGGTGGCTGTTGTAACAATATTGAGTAGTATACTGTCATGTTAGGACCAGTCATCTCCTATTCTGGTATTTTTTTTTCCATTTTCGGCCAGTTAACACATGTCATGTTTCTAGTTGAGTTGATTTTGCTAACAAATGTTCATCCCATGTGGCTTGCTACATTGTCCGGGGTATAGGAATACAGTTTTAGATTTCGGAAAATAGTCTGTTATTTACTGCACAAGACGGTGTTAATTCATGCATAGCATGATACAATATCCCCAACTATTTTGCCTCTGTACAACAGTTGATACCTTCGTTCACCCGTGTGTTCATCTATGGTATCCTTGTCTTTCTCTGGCCATAGGCCACATGTGACTAGTCAGTTCCTACTCCATAGCAAATCAACTTGGAAATCCTTCATCTTGTAGCGCACTCATGTCTCAATGAATCCATACCTGAGTTGATCTAATAAATCTAACGTAAGGTATCAAATTGCCATACCGGATCATATTTCGATAAGTTATTCGCTAAAACATTTCGACCACTCATCGACATCAAAGGTCATGTTTTGGCTCCCAGTGGTGGCTATATCTCTATATCCCTGGTAAAGTAGCATACCATGAGGGATGGGCATTAAGTGTCGGCAACATTAATCCTGACTTGGAACACACCACATCTTAACTGGCCGAAAATGAAGAATACTACTTGTAGTCAAAAAATATTCCTGTACCTCGAATGACTGCAAACATACACTCACCCCTTCTAGTCCCATTTTGCCAATGTTCTATACTGGCAAGATAACATTGTATAATTAACAACGGGAACTAATGCATCCCGAGTTCATTCCAGCACTGCCCTTGCTGGCAGACGTGTCGCTATGGTGTTGAGATTGAACCAGAACTCCTCTAGAAATTTGATAGTTTTATTTTCTTAGAAAATAAATCTATCGAAAATGCCGGAAGTTGACAATAGACTGTCACTTTAATTGGATTATCAAATGTCCAAGTATCCCCACTGCTGCATACTATCGAGTACCCTTGTTCATGTGTTGACAGGAATCTCTCATACCATGTTCATTTGACCATTGCATTCCCGAGAAACATTCAACACTAATTTATCTACGGACGGACGATCATACTGACAGTCAGACACACAGACGCACACATCGACGGAAATTCTGATCCCATTATCCATTAATCTTCCCCCCAACTTGTTCCAAGGGCTTCACTCCATCATTCACATCAATTACAGCACATGTATGGTGTTAGGTTTGGAGCTTCAGTTGTGCGATCGGCGAAAATAGCTTTTTTTCGATCCGCTTGGCGGCCATTTTGGATTTCGCTGCTAGTGGTGGCTAGAGGATGGTGCCAACTTGTAGCCGATCGATTTTGAAATCTCTGATGCCTACCCTTACATCATGCCAAATTTCAGGAAGGTATCACCAAGTGCACAATTCTAGCGAATTCCTCCCCCGCTACAACAAATATTGATATGACAATGAATCTGGGTTCAAAAGAACAGTCATGAACCCAACACAGAAGATATTAAAGTAGCTAAAAAGCAATCCTAAATCAAAACCGGTGCTAAGAGCAAACAGGTTAAAACAACCAGATACTAGCTGAGGCAATGCTAAATTCTATTGAAGGTGTGGGTACCATGGTAGGAACACCCGAAAGCATTTGCCGTCAGGTTAGACACAAAGCAGGGAACTTGGCCTTCAGAGCCTAAAAGCTTGCAAGAGGCTGAGTTGAACAACAACGGCAGAGGAGGAACCAAAACCATTTCTCATTTATGATAGTGGTCCCGACTCTAGTAACAGAAATCTAGTTTTTGCTTCGAATGTCGGTTTACGCCTCTTGGCAAGATCAGATCAGTGACATATGGATGGGACTTTTTCGATTCTACCCAAGGTATATAAACAGGTGTATGTGATACGTGTTCCATTAGCAGATAGAGCAGTTTCGTGTGTTTATTCACTGCTTCATGGAAAGTCACAAACGTTATACAAGGAAATGTTTGAGGCGGTTCAATCAGTGTAATAATCATGAACTTGATCCTGATCCTAAGATTATTGTGACTGATTTTAAAATGCCATTGATTCATGAAATCAAGATGGTTTCTGGGGAACATGTTATGACACTGGGTTGTTGGGAGAAAGCTGCTGAACGTGTTTTAAAAATGTGCTAAAAATATACTATGTGCTCAGTTGTGCAAATACTTTACGTTTGAAAAATATGAATAATAAAAAAATTGCTAAGATTTAGTTGTTACTCATTCACAAAACCAACATTTATGTCCGATGGGAAAATATCTGATACGGAAATGTCCGCCCCATGGGGAAATGTCCGATGGGGATATGTCTGCATGGGGAAATGTCCAGGATTCTGAGAGACCACCTATCTTGAGAGACCACTTTTGCCATGCACAGATTGGTTTCACTCTATAATCGACTTGTCATGAAAGATCACAAAACTGTGGCAAAAACTCAGTTTTTCACCTGCTTTGAGAGACTGGAAAATCAATTTTTGCCTTTGCAGAGTATTAAAATCAGTTAAGATCAATACAATGTGTACAGAAATCAAAAGTTGAAAAATATAACCAGGACATCTGCCCAACAGTAAAATTGTCAGGACAATTGTCTCCTCTCCCCCCACTCCCTCCCAAAAGTTTAATATCTGAAATGACAGACATCTTTCACTGTAGACTGTTTGAATATTATATTAACCCTTCACCTAACATGAAAAGCAGACGACACTTGCAAAAAAATTCTTGAATAACTAATTTTTTTCATTTTTTGTCTCAAAAACATAGGTTATGACCCCTCGTTGGAACGAGCTCGACGAGCGCGTTCCAACGAGGGGTCATTACCTATGTTTTTGAGACAAAAAATGAAAATTTATTGGAGATTTTTGAAAATAGCGCTGGCCGGTTTTGGCCGTTACGTTGGGTAAAGGGTTAATTGGCTTTCAATTACATTGTTATTTATTTGTACAGTGGAGCCCACTTAATTGGATATCTCTTAATTGTATATCCCTGTTAATTGAATATAATTTTCAAACACAAAACCATTTACCATACCTTCTGTACAAATTTGATCTGTTAATTGCATATGGGTTGTAGAGTAAACTCCTGTTAATTGTATATAAATTTTTTGTAATAGTCGAAAAAATTACTGTGACATGCACCAAATTCTTATAAATTATCAACCTTTTTGGCCTCACTACATCCAATACAGGCTTTTATTCTATTGTATCTTGTTTGACAGAGCTCTGAGCTATAATAGAATAAATGCTCAGTTTACCTCCAGAACACAGGAAACTGACCAGATCCCTGTTAATTGTACACTCCTGTTAACTGAATAATTTTCACTGGCAAAATGGATATTCAATTAAGAGGATTCTACTGTATAACTATTCAAGGGTGAGAAATGTTTATCAAGATCCCTTTGAAAATATAAAGATTATAGCAAGTTAAAACTAGAAGTCCTGTCATGAAATGTGCACAAATAGCATGTCGATCTGCACGTTAATCTACGTGTTATGACCCTAGTAAGGCTATCAAATTCTGTGCATATGGCCTGTGCACAAGCAATGTTTCAGCTAATGGACCTCCGGCTAACCCGGAGGTCCACTGGCAGAAACAGAACCTGCTGTGCTTTGGATGCCATTCGATATGGAAATTGCGCACAATTCCTATGCGCAATTAAGCCTAGATAAGCACACAGTTCGTGACAGGACTTCTAGATTTAACTCTATTGTTAAAAAAAACAAACTTACAGTAGTTGCCGTGGAGTGGCAG
Source organism: Pictodentalium vernedei (assembly GCA_031216915.1). Lineage (NCBI taxonomy): Eukaryota > Metazoa > Mollusca > Scaphopoda > Dentaliida > Dentaliidae > Pictodentalium > Pictodentalium vernedei. Next base: position 11,025,839 of record CM062289.1, on the reverse strand, counting down.
TAATCCACGCGTGGGCAGTGATGTCCATGCATGCGTTTATCAGGTAATAAAAATTATCATCTGCAAAATTTTAATTGATGAAGAACTGGGTTGAGCCCGGTGCTTCATTAATTAAATTTGTGATGATTATTCCTATAATTAGTGTTTGTAATGTAATATTATTGCGTCTGGAAATATTGCCCACCTGTGGAAAGTGACCAGTCCACGGAGGCTGCACTGTATTTTATGTTCATTATCTGCTCAAGTGTGATAAAATCAAAGAGGATTAATAAAAATAAAACACCCTGGTAATTTATTTATATTTATTTATTATTGATTGGTGTTTAACCCTTTACCCAGCGCAGACGATTTCAAAATTTAGTATTTTAAATATTTTTTAAATTTTTTCAAAAAATTTCAACAAAACCATATCATGTGCCCCTCTTAGGAACGGGCTTGGCGAGCTCGTTCCAAAGAGGGGTCACATGATATGGTTTTGTTGAAATTTTTCAAAAAATAATATTTTTTCAGCTGCTGAATTTGCATATTACGCGGGCGGATGCGGGCGATTCGTTGGGTAAAGGGTTAAGGTCACATATTTCTGCACAATGGCTAATCATGACCACAACATGAATATCAACTCAAGACCAGGGGTGAGCGTTAATAAGCCATGTTGCCCATTTTAGAGAGGGTTTGCACCTCCCAAGCATTGGTGACTGGGACCTATTTTACCAGTAAAACAGAGCCTGTTTACCACAGTGAACAGGCACTGCTTCACTTCCCGGGGTTCCCGCGGGGACCCTGGTAATTGAGCTTATTTTTACTTAAAGTGTGACTGAAATTATTTTCTATTAAAACAAAACCTGACAGACACAAAAGCAGACTTTTCAAGGTATAACTGTAAATTATTATAAAAATAAGTAATTTGAAAATATTGATAGAAAGAAAACACTTTGCATAAAGTAAGAAATTACTATTTACGATGGACCAGCCCCTTCACATCATAATCTCAAAAAGTTTTTCAATTTATGTACTTTTAACTGTAATTTCTCAAACAATGCCTTTGTACTTGTGTTATTTAATTATTTATTGGTGTTTAAGGTCACATACTTATGCACAATGGCTAATCGCGACCGTGACAGTTTTACGGGTGGAGGAAGCCGGAGTACCCGGAGAGAACCACCGAGCAACGACGAGCAGCTGTCAGCTCTCCAACATCGTAACTCTGAACTCTGCACCGCAGCACAGGCAGGGTTAGATTGGTTGAAGACATGCGCACCATCAACGTGCAGTACGCCTCAGTACACAGCGTCATCGTGCCCCCATGTAGGCAATCGGGTGTACTTGTGTTAAAACTGAATTAAAATTAAATTTTAAAAAAAAATCAAAAGTCCCTGAAAATCCAAGATGGCTGCCGTGGTGGCCATACTGGATATGCCAGAATGTTGGTTATCAAAAGGAACCATCCTCTAGTCATGACTAATCAATCATAAAGAAACAGTATCTGTTGGATCTATTGTTTTCAAGTTATCACATGAATTTATTTATGGCACCAACATAGTATTGTTCAAAAGGGGTGATTGAAAACAAAACCAGAAGAATGTTTGATAGAAAATGGACTAAGCTGCCTCTTTTTTATTATTTAAAATTCCCGATTCATTTCAATGGCAGCAAAGCCGAATATAAAATTTTTATGAACAAAACACTTAAAATAATGAAGAAATGAAGAAACAAATTGGATATAACAAAATCTATATACAAGTGATGTTTAAAATTTAACCTATACGAAGATGGGCGAGTCCTACGCCCAGGACAGACACAATGTAGTAAGTCAAAACTGCGGACGGAGCTCCCAAGGAGGGACGGGAGAGCCGGTATTCAAAAATAAGGCCGTAGATAAAAGGTATGAGAAAATTTAGAAAGGTGGAAGAGAGGGGATGGCGGCGGGTGAATAAGCGTTCCGATCGGGATTTTCTGAACGACGCGCCTCGCACCAAAAACTTATTTGAAAGTGAATTAAAGACTAAGAAAAAGACCGCGCTAATTGAGGCGCGTCACTACTCCGTGATGCTAATGAAATGTAGTCCCCTTGGTCATTGGTCAGAGAGGTCATTCCTTAGTATTAATTGGCTGATAATCTAGTGGAATCCGATACCTTACCTAATCCGTTGTATTCATCCGACGAGTCACATTGTTTTTGAAATTTGGGGTCTCAAATTAAATTCCAAGGCACCGGAGATTGTTACTTTAAATAAAACTCGAGGAAGGTGTCAATTTCGCCGGAAGCTATTGATTACTCGACACCCACTAATTGCGTCTGTCCTGGCGAACTGGTTAATCTGAGTTATAAAATTCCAACAATTGCTAATATCATGTTGGTGCCATAAATACAGCCAATTCGTGAAATTCGCTGTACATTTATGGCACCAACATAGTATTGTTCAAAAGGGGTGATTGAAAACAAAACCAGAAGAATGTTTGATAGAAAATGGACTAAGCTGCCTCTTTTTTATTATTTAAAATTCCCGATTCATTTCAATGGCAGCAAAGCCGAATATAAAATTTTTATGAACAAAACACTTAAAATAATGAAGAAACAAATTGGATATAACAAAATCTATATACAAGTGATGTTTAAAATTTAACCTATACGAAGATGGGCGAGTCCTACGCCAAAGATGGTCCCTCGGGTTCATGCTGCGCTTGATGTTCATTTTGGTCCAGGTTGAAAGCAGCGTGTACATTTATTTATTGGTGTTTTAAGGTCACATATTTCTGCACAATGGCTAATCATGACCTCGACAGTTTTACGGGTGGAGGAAGCCGGAGTACCCGGAGAGAACCACCGAGCAACGGCGAGCAACTGTCAGCTCCCCAACATATCCAACTCCACACAAGCAGGGTTAGCATTGGTTGAAGACAGGTGCACCATCGACGTGCAGTACGCCTTAGTACACAGCGTCACCGTGCCCCCACGTGGGCAATGGGGGTGAAGTGTCTTGCCCAAGGACACAACGCGATTGCCGCTTGGTGGGATTCGAACCGAGGACCTCTCAGCTTGCAGCCTACACAGTTATCACATGAACAAACGAAAGTTAATGGATAGATGGATGGACAGAAGACAGACGGACATTACCATACCATAAGCGGCCGTATAAAAAGAGCTTTGTTTACCCCAGTAAACAAGAACTGCTTCACTTCCCGGGGTTCACGTGGGGTGGGAGGGGGGGTGGGTGGGGGTGGGGGATGGCGAGACAAGTTACAGGATTTTTTATTCAATTAACAGGAGTTTACTCTATATAACATATATTCAAGTTAACAGGTCAAATTTGTACTCGAGGTGCGGTAAATGTTTTTGTTGGTAAATTATATTCAATTAGCAGGGTTATTCAGTTGATAGATCAAGCTCCTTCCAATTAGGAGTCATGAAAAAATACTGAAATATTCAATGCCAATTTTTGTGAATATTACTGGCTTTTTTTTTACCATTATGTTACTCTAGTATTCCAAATAATCATACCCATACTATTATTTTTTCAGAATTTTTCCACCCCTATGAATCTTATTTGGGCCAGTATTTTTTCTTACTGCCAGGCAGTGAGCAAAAATGAATTTATTTTTAGAAATTATGCCTCTTAATTGGTTCAATGGATTCATTCAACTGAAAGTTTATGAACATTCAGGGCCGATATATTCAGTGTAATGTGTGGATATTCATAATTATCATATGACTTGTCCGTTTTGTTCACTTTAAAACATTTGATATTTTGCTTTCATATTAATCAGTGATAAATAAAGCCTTCAGTCAATTTCATTGGTCAATTTCAAAACTAGACAATTTTATTGGCTGAACAAAATACAACTGGGCCACATTTTCATAATTTGCATAATTAGAGTTGGGAGATTTCATTGGTCAATTTCAAAACTGGACAATTTGATTGGCTAAACAAAATACAACTGGGTGACATTTGCATAATTTCAGTAGGGAGAATTTATGTTATCTGACCTATTTAGGGTTGGTTATATTGTATTAATCTTTTACCTACAAGAAAAACGCCATTCATCTTTTTTATATTTTCACTTTTTGCTTTCAAAACATAGGTTTTGACCCCTCATTGGAACGAGCTTAATGAGCTCGTTCCAATGAGGGGTCATAACCTATGTTTTGGAAGCAAAAAATAAATTTTTTTAGTTATACGAGGATGCGATACAACTCAAGTTAGGTGATGGGTTAAAAAGTCATACTAAGTGGCTAATTTGTGCGTGCGTGTGTCATGATAAATAGAATATGAAATGAGTGTTTTTCTCATATAATATTTATGAAACTCGTCCGAATTTTCCGTTTGGGCGAGCCTCTGGCGCGCCCAAACGGAAAATTCTTAGACTCATTTCATAAATATAATATGAGAAAAACACTCATTCCATATCCTCTATATATCACACCTTTTAATACCAAGTTCTACACCCTACCAATTACTTATTTGGAACACAAGAGTATGTAAAGATTTAAATTACAATAATGATGGCAATAGACGCAGCGTGAACTGATACCAAAATACTTGAAAGGTTTGGTCGAGTGAGCAATAGATTGTGGAAATTACTTTGGAGAATTAAAAGGTGAAGTGGTTAGTGAAATCTAATAATTTTATTGATCACATCAATCAAGTGTGCATCAAATAAGAACAAAGTGGTAAGCAACATAAATTATTCAATGCTTACCATTCTGTAATACAATGTCAGGCTGCTAAAGCCTATCACTGTTCTTCACAGTACATAGTTTGCGGGAATGTCAGGGGACTTTTTGTTTCATGTAAGCATGCAATTTCAGTAATAACATTAAAGTATAAGGTTTATAGTGTTCAACCGATGATCGGAATCAGCCACCCCAGTCGGCCGAGTGCGGGCAATAGGATGACTACAGCAACGGCTCCTGGAACATCGCTTCAACCGATTGTTGCCAAGCATTTTTTTGTAATGATTCATTAACCACATCTTATTATCTTTTGTAATTGTTCAATTGTTAATGCAAAATGACGTCAATGACACAATTCAATAAAGTTGAAAAACCACCACAATGTGTATTCTTAATCTTTCTAGATGCCCCTTTACGGTTACAATGAGGCCAAATAGGCCTAAAAACAAGATATGCAATAGATTAAATGCCTGTAATGGTTACAATGAGGCAATAGATTAAATGCCTGTAATGGTTACAATGATGCCAAATAGGCCTAAAAACAAGATATGCAATAGATTAAATGCCTGTAATGGTTACAATGATGCCAAATAGGCCTAAAAACAAGATATGCAATAGATTAAATGCCTGTAATGGTTACAATGAGGCCAAATAGGCCTAAAAACAAGATATGCAATAGATTAAATGCCTGTAATGGTTACAAAGAGGCCAAATAGGCCTAAAACAAGATATGCAATAGATTAAATGCCTGTAATGGTTACAATGGGGACAAATAGGCCTATAAACACGATATGCAATAGATTAAATGCCTGTAATGGTTACAATGATGCCAAATAGGCCTAAAAACAAGATATGCAATAGATTAAATGCCTGTAATGGTTACAATGAGGCCAAATAGGCCTAAAAACAAGATATGCAATAGATTAAATGCCTGTAATGGTTATAATGAGGCCAAATAGGCCTAAAAACAAGATATGCAATGGATTAAATGCCTGTAATGGTTACAAAGAGGCCAAATAGGCCTAAAAACAAGATATGCAATAGATTAAATGCCTGTAATGGTTATAATGAGGCCAAATAGGCCTAAAAACAAGATATGCAATAGATTAAATGCCTGTAATGGTTACAAAAAGGCCAAATAGGCCTAAAACAAGATATGCAATAGATTAAATGCCTGTAATGGTTACAATGGGGCCAAATAGGTCTATAAACACGATATGCAATAGATTAAATGCCTGTAATGGTTACAATGAGGCCAAATAGGCCTAAAAACAAGATATGCAATAGATTAAATGCCTGTAATGGTTACAATGAGGCCAAATAGGCCTAAAAACAAGATATGCAATAGATTAAATGCCTGTAATGGTTACAATGGGGCCAAATAGGCCTATAAACATGATATGCAATAGATTAAATGCCTGTAATGGTTACAATGAGGCCAAATAGGCCTATAAACACAATATGCTATAGATTAAATGCCTGTAATGGTTACAATGATGCCAAATAGGCCTAAAAACAAGATATGCAATAGATTCAATGCCTGTAATGGTTACAATGAGGCCAAATAGGCCTAAAAACAAGATATTCAACGGAACTGATGGGAGTTTTCACTTTATACCATGTTCACCTATGTTACTACCTGTGAAAAGAATGTATGTTAAATTTTAGCTTCTAACCTCACTATCAGTGTAAAGCTTCTACTGCTGTTAACCCCACGACCAGTGTAAAGCTTCTACTGCAGTTAAAACGTTTTCAATGGGAATTCCATTACAAAAATTTACACCTACAGTACGTGGAGCGTGTATTATCACTAAATCACCCACAGAGTGGAGACTCCACCCAAGCAATAATTGCAAATTTGTTGCAGAGCATAACAAGCACAAGCAAAGTTTCAGCCAATGGACCTCCGGGTTAAACCCGGAGGTCCATTGGCTGAAACATTGCTTTTGTTTTAAGTCGATATATACAATATTTGAAAGTGATAGTTTGGGTGACAACTCCACTCCACGAGTGATTTAGTTACAATCCACTCTCCACATACTGTATATTAGGAACTACATCCAACCTGACTACTGACATGACCCAATTTGCTGACTTCATAACATTCACACTTTGCGATGATTCATTCAAACATTTGATATTTTACGGTACTATCTACTATGTGCAATGACTCAAGTTTAAAATACCTACAATTAAATATTTAAAATAAAATTTAAGAATTGTTAATAATCATTTGACTGAAAAAGCAAAGTCAATTCAATCAACTTTGACAATGTGTCTAGCTGTCAATCAAGCATTCACATGTAGCTGGATGTACTGCCCACAGCTGCAGATGTAAACAAAACAAATCCCTACAAATCCCTATTTTTTGTGATGGAATGATACTTTCTAAGTGACAAAGTCGATTATTTATTTATTGGGGACAGTAACAACATTTAAACCAATCGCAGAGCCTCATGGTTAAAACCCTTATCCTACAGTTAAAACTAGAAGTCCTGTCACGAAATGTGCGCTTATCTAGGCTTAATTACGCATAGGAATTGCACGTAATTGCCATATCGAATGGCATCCAAAGCACAGCAGGTTCTCCTGGTTACTAATAGCAAACACCTGGAATGTTTCTACCAATGGACCTCCGGGTTACCCGGAGGTCCATTGGCTGAAACATTGCTTGTGCACAGGCCATATGCATAAAATTTGATAGCCTTACTATGGTCATAACGCTTAGATTAACGCGCAGATCGACGTGCTATTTGTGCGCATTTCATGACAGGACTTCTAGTTTTAACTGTACTTGTGGTTTAAATCTGATTTCCGGCCCTAGTACCTATTTATTCCACATATAACCTGTATTCAATTAACCCTTTACCCAACATAACGGCCAAAACCAGCAAGCACTATTTACAATGAAAGTGTCAATAACACTGTAGCATAACTTATGTGTTGTTTTTGATGAAAAGGATAATGTTCAATGCTTATGAAAGGATTATGAAATACGACAAGAATTGTGATAATTGAGAATATGTTAATTTCTGTTCCCTGTATGCTATGTTTTCAATAAAAAATCATTTGAGGCGCAGACTGTACTAATGTGAGGGGTGGGTTAATGTGGCTCTCATAGTTAATGTATGTCAACCAAAGTTACCAAGTTACAGTAAAAGTATTCCAAAATAAGTCATCCTATCAAGTTAAAATGATTTCATAAATATGGCCTGTAGACTGTGCTAAAGGTTTTTGGGCTTCGGGCCTGTGTAGCCATCACGGTTGATCCATCCCACCCAAAGGGGGACGTCCTCATCTAGACATTATACTGAGTCATCCTACCAAGTTGCAATGAAATCCCTTCATAAATACGACCTGTAGACTGTGCTAAAGGTTTTTGGGCTTCAGGCCACTGTAGCCGTCACAATTGACAGATATCGACCAAAAGGGGACGTTCTCATCTAGACATTGTATGGAGTCATCCTACCAAGTTACAATGAAATCTGTCAATAAATATTACCTGTAGACTGTGCTAAAGGTTTTCAGTTTTGGGCTCGGGCAGTCATCATGGTTGACAGATAGTGACCAAATGGGGAAATTCTTATCTAGACATCATATGGAATCATCCTACAAAGTTACAATGAAATCACTCCGTATTAAATATGACCTGTAGATTGTAGTTAAAGTTTTTGGGTTTTGGGCTTGGGCAGGCATAACAGTTGACAGATCATGACCAAAAAGAGACTTTCTCATATAGGATAGTATACAGAGTCATTCTAAAAAGTTACCATGAAATTCCTTCACAAATAAGACCTGTAGACTGTGCTAAAGGTTTTGGGCTCAGGCAGCCATCACAGTTGAACAATCGCGACCAAAAGGGAACGTTCTCATCTAGACATGGCCTCAAACCTGCATATGACATTTCGTAACGATCTGACAAGAACTACGGGACGTAGCCAGTGCTAAAGGAAAATGTAAACAGACTCACAGACTCCCGCATGCGTGATGGCAATATTTTTTCTTGACTTTGTCAAGTTAAGCTAAAAATTACCATTCAATTTTCATAATTAATTTCAATTTTTTGTCTCCAATACATAGCTTATGACCCCTCACTGGAATGAGCCCATCGAGTGCCTTCCAATGAGTGATTCATAAGCTACAGTGCGTGGAGAGTGGATTGTAACTAAATCACCTGCCGAGTGGAGTTATCACCCCAACTATGACTTTCAAATTTTGTATATATCGACTAAAAACACAGGCAATGTTTCAGCCAATGGACCTCCGGGTATAACCCAGAGGTCCATTGGCTGAAACTTTGCTTGTGCTTGTTATGCTTTGCAACAAATTTGCAATTATTGCTTGGGTGGAATCTCCACTCTGCAGGTGATTGAGTGTTAATTCACTCTCCGCGTACTGTATGTTTTTGATGCCAAAAAAAAAAATTAAGAAGATTAGTTATTCAAGAATTTTGTTTGCAAGTGTCATCTGCCTTTGTGTTAGGAAAAGGGTTAACAAGTCAAATCTGCACTGAAGGTTTGGTAAATGGTTTTGTATTTCATATTCAATAAACATGGGTTATTCAATTAAAAGATATCCAATTAAGTGGACTATAATAGAATTACCAATGACAATCTATTGTAACAACAATATTCAACATTGAATAAAATGTCACTACAGAAGCTGCCAGCTTTTTCCAGAAGCATCCAGATAATTAATGACTTTCGGCTGTGACAGTCAAGATAAAGGTTTCCAACAAACAATGAAAGAAAATCCTCCCTAAATACATTAACTTTAATCACAAATACTCAGATGATAAATTATGAATAATCCATGAAGCAATTATTCATTATGTTTTAAGAACTCCCAACATTGCTTACTTCCCTTGATGTGTTATTGCAAGTAAATCAAGTGGTTATAGTCAATAACAAAAAAAAAAAAAAAAGTTCAAAGAATGTATATGCAGTTCAGTTGAGCTGCGATCATAAGGCCTATAATAACAATTTAAATTCTCGTTTCTCTAGGGTTTCTCATGCAATTTTTCCTCAATGACAGGGCAGGGTTTTTTTTTTTTTTTTTATTTATAATCCGCAAAAATGAGAAAGCCTATGAGAAATAATTATGGGTAACACCACACCCATGCAGATTCCATTAAGGGTCGCACCAGTTGGTGAGCTTGTTTGCTCTGGGGAAGAAACAATTCCAACTCCAAATTCCCATATTGACACACTGTTTTATTATATGCATCCTATCTTATTACAACAGTGTGCCCAAATCATTACTAAACATATCTTACAAAATATACACTTTTTACAACCAGAGCAAAGGTAGGCGATTAAGCCGTCACAGATGCCGACCCTGGAACAGTCTATGCTGAATAGGCACAGGCTTTTCCAGCGGAGGCATCCCGCCAACCCGAACCGACGGTGTGACCAAAAGGAGGGGGAGCTGCTGAGAGGTGTACCGACAGTGCAACAAAATGACCCCTCAGGGCATTACATCATGAACCAGCCGCAGCATCGGCCGAATGGAGAAAAAATGGGAAATACCAAATATGTGGGATAGAAAACCATCATGAGCAGAAACTGGGGTACCAAACGCCGGCTCCGGGCCGCCACTCCTCCACACTCAATAGCAACATTAATACAGAACAAGTACATGTACACTCTTGGATGTCAAAGCAGTCAATGCACGGAGCAGGTCACACAAGGTAAAAGGTTTATGGTAAAAATATATTAAACCAATTATTTTAACCCCCTGCACACTGATGTTAAAATCTCAAAATTTCAGGCTGCTAAGTTTTCCCATGATGCAACTAGAAATTTAATCAATTCAGTCTTGTTTGACAGAGCTCATTGAGCTCTGTCAAACAAGACTGAATTGATTAAATTTCTAGTTGCATTATGGGAATAATGGCTACTTGAAATATTGGTATTTTGACATCAGAGTGTAGAGGGTTAACTGGTAGAGTGCTGACTTATTTTGCTTGATGGTTGCATTATGGGAATAATGGCTACTTGAAATATTGGTATTTTGACATGAGAGTGTAGGGGGTTAACTGGTAGAGTGCTTACTTATTTTGATCGTTGGTTGCATTTTGGGAATAATGGCTACTTGAAATATTGGTATTTTGACATCAGAGTGGGGTGGGGGGGGGGGGGGGGGAGGTTAAACAAGGTATAGCTGGTTCAATATTTGTCCTACAAGGGTAAAATAGTGTCCGAGATTTCCAGGTGAAACTAGAGATAAGTCGAGGGTGGCATATACCCTGCCTGCAATACCGTGGATAGCATTACAGAAATGAAACATTTATTACTGGGTGACACTGAAGGATGACAGATGACAGACCTGTGACACATTACAGACCATTGGGGCATATGTCATAAGAACTATTAGGTGTCACCATTGGGTGACTTAAAAAGGTACCCCCACCTCTTTACCGAATAGAGTGCCTTGACTCGATAATTCTGTGAAATAAATATTTTTCTGCAAACTTTATAAATGCTGCGCATCTGCAAGACATGTGTAACCATATCTTAAAGTTTCAACTCTCTACTTTAGAAATTGTGGGAGGAGTTGATTACACCATCAAGGTACCCTTAATTAAACAAGTTATTCATCATTAAATTTTGGGATGTACAAAAGCAAAGTCCATAAAATGCAATAACTCCTACAATAATACACTGCATAACATATGACTTGTATTGTAGGTAGACATCAATAGGATAAACTTGCACAGCAAATATGAAGTCATTCCATTAAGTACTCTACAAGTTATTCATGAATTAATTTCAAGGCGGACAAATTCTACGTCCATAAAGGGCAATGACTCAGGCAATAAAATCTCGTCCAACACCTACATTTCACTATGGGTATACAGCACACAAATATCAAGTCACTCAACCAAGTACTTTACAAGTTATTCATGATTCAATTCGGGACAAATGGATGGACAAGGCGATTCCTATATATCCCCGCTGGTGAGGCAGATTTTATATGATGAATGAGGTGCCTGAGAAACAAGATTTTTTTTAATAGCCTGAATGCAGTATGGCAAAGGTGTAGTAGTAAAGCCGAAATACCGAACTGAGGATGGAAGAATATACCGAAAACCAGGTACTTAAGGCCACACAAAGTAAATCTTCTGTTTCTCAGGCCATTATTTGTGAAATTGCATGCGGGCGAGCGTTTTTTTATTTTATTTTTTATTTCAGTAATTTCTTCTTTGCCATGAAAAGTTCATGTTCTTGGTTCAAGTTTTAGGCCTCATAATCTACAGAATAGCATGGGTGGTGGTGTATTTCATCCCTTGAGTGCAAGAAGGCTTTGCAATGCTAAAGCATTGCAAAGCCTTCTTGCACTCAAGGGACAAATTCATCAATTTTTTTAACATAGGTAAAATATCAGACATAAACCATTTAATTTTTATTTTTTTTAAGTTTAAATTCGTTATAAAAAGAGAGCATGCGGCAGCCAAAAGGAGGGCCTGAGAAACAGATTTTTTATTTTTTTAGGCCTAAAAATACTTGCCATAAACATACAAAATATGAAGGAACCACCAGAGTTCCTAGTATGCTGGTTCTGACACAGCATGGCCAATCTATAGCCCAATGAGTAGTAAGAATAAAGGTAAGACAGCCAAAATAGCTTGGAATTTTCTGAATAAAATTATACATATCCAGATGTCGTAGGAACCGGCTCAGGGGGCCCAGGGAGCCGGTTCGTATGACATCCATATTTGTATGGTTTTGCCAACATTAGTGATCTAATTTTTAAAAATATTTAAATTTTATTTTGTTGTGTTGAGTAAGGGATTATGGATAAAATATAACATTTTGGCACATTAAAGCTATTTTTTATGTAGGTACCGAATAATGTACCGAAACTGAGGTCAGAAAATACCGGTACAGTTACCGAACCGAACATTTCAATACCGCAAATCTCGTATGATTTCATAAATAAAATATTTCACTGTATCAAGACTGTATCAAGAAAGTGAAGTGTGAATTAGTGGCCCTATAGCTTAGGCCCCACAAAGTTGATCATCTGTTTCTCAAACTTTTTGTAATTATTTCTTTGCCATCAAAAGTTCATGTTCTTGGTTTGTTTTATGCTTCAGGCCTCATAATTTATAGAATAACATGGGTGGTGGTATATTTCGTCTCTTGAGTGCAAGAAGGCTTTGCAATGCCTTAGCAAAGCCTTGTTGCACTCAAGGGACAAATTTATCAATTTTATTAACTTGGGTAAAATATCAGACATAAACCATTTAATTTTTATTTTTTCAAGTTTGCATTGGTTATAAAAAGAGAGTATGCAGCAGTCAAGTGGACTAAGTGGGAGGGCCGGAGAAACAGATTTGTAACTTTTTTAGGCCTAACAGTGTAAAATTTATTTATTGATGTTTAACCCTTTACCCAACGTATCGGCCAAAACCGGCCAGCGCTATTCTCAAAAATCGCCAATTAATTTTCAAAATATTTTCATTTTTTGTCTCAAAAACATAGGTTATGACCCCTCGTTGGAACGAGCTCGTCGAGCTCGTTCCAACGAGGGGTTATAACCTATGTTTTTGAGACAAAAAATGAAAAAAATTAGTTATTCAAGAATTTTTTTTGCAAGTGTCGTCTGCTTTTCATGTTAGGTAAAGGGTTAAGGCCACATTCAGTGTCTGGGTCCATTTCAGGATCAGAAATAGTGATGATGACAACTTTAGCCAATCGTTATTTATTATTGGGGTTTAATGACACTTTCGACAGCCAGGGTCACCTCATGTCAGACAGTTTATGGCTGGAGGAAGCTGGAATCCCTGGAGAGAACCACCGAGCAGCTGTCAGGCTCCCCAACATACTAACTTCACACAAGCAGGGTTAGCATTGGCTGAAGACAGGTGCATCACTGACGTGCAGTATGCCTTAGTATACAATGGCACCATGTACCCATGTGAGCAATGGGGGGGGGGGGGGAGGAGGGGAGTGTCTTGCCCAAAGACAATGTGCTTGCCACAGGTGAAATTCAAACGGAGGACCTCTCAGCTTGCAGCCCGCACCTCTACTTTCTGAGCCACCACGCTCCCAATAAGCATACTAACACGCTAACATTTTACTGCCCACTTTAGAAGACTTCCACGTCATACATTGGCTCTGGGTCCTATTTTATCAGTAAAGTAGAACACTTCCTGGGGTTCGCATGGGTAAATTGTATAAAATATAATACTCACAACTCTTGCCACAAAAAGTGTTTTGTAGGGGTCAGAATTTGCAGCAACATTATTGTGTGGGTCCCCTGAAAGCATAGAACAAAAACATATGTATAAAAACTAAAAATTTACCTGGACAGAGCAATTTTACATGCTAGTTAATTGTGGCTACTAATTATTTTTGAAATTTTACAAAGATGTTGAACATTTTATTCATCCAATGCCAATTTTTACTAATTCCTCATCCTACAGTTAAAACTAAAAGTCCTGTCCTGAAATGTGCACAAATAGCACGTCGATATGCGCGTTAATCTATGCGATATGACCATAGTAAGGCTATCAAATTTTGTAAATATGGCCTGTGCACAAGCAATGTTTCAGCCAATGGACCTCCGGGTAACCCAGAGGTCCATTGGCAGAAACATTGCCCGTGTTTGCTATAAGTAACCAGGAGAACCTGCCGTGCTTTGGATGCCATTCGATATGGCAATTGCACGCAATTCATATGCGCAATTAAGCCTAGATAAGCGAGCGGTTCGTGACAGGACTTCCAGTTTTAACTGTATATGCTGACCTAAGGTTTTTGCAGTTCTATGCTATGGTACAGCCGTCATGGACTGGTCACTTTTGACAGTTGGGCAATATTTTCCATGGATGTAATATTATTGGATTCCAAACATTAACAAGAGGTTCTGAAGAGCCAATAATCGCTCACCTGGCAGAACAGAAGATGAAAATGCGATTTCCCATAGGGTTTCTATGTTAACTATAAGCCATAATTGTGGCCATGTTTGCAACCCGGTCAACATTATATGAGGATTGTTGGTAGAGGGTGTCCCAGTCATCAAGCATGCAAAGTTTCAAAACATTTGGCTTTGTAGTTTCAGAGAATTTTTTTTCAAAATTGACCAATCAGAATCAAAGAATGCCTCTGGTGGCCATGTTTTTCATCCAAGAGGAACAAAATGAGGAACAATGGTGTGGAGAACCTCCCACATACCATTCCTGCCAAGTTTGGTCCACATCGGCTCAGTAGTTCCAGAGAAGATGAAAATGTGGTTTCCCATTGGGTTTCTATAGTAACTATAAACCGCAATTGGGACGTTTGCAACCCGATCAACATTAAATGAGGATTGTTAGTAGAGGGTGTCCCATTCATCAATCGTGTGAAGTTTCAAAACATTTGGCTCTGTAGCATCAGAGAAGATTTTTGAAAATCCGCCTATCAGAATCAAAGAATGCCTCTGGTGGCCAGGTTTTTCATTTGACGGGAACAAAATGTGGAGTGTTTGTAGAGGACCTCCCATAGACCATTACTGCCAAGTTTGGTTCACATTGGCTCAGCAGTTTCAGAGAAGATAAAAATGTGAAAAGCTTAGGGACGACAACGGATGCCAAGTGATGGCAATAGCTCATATGGCCCTTTGTGCCAGGTGAGCTAATTATAGGAATAATGAACAAAAATTTAATTAATGAAGTACCGGGTAAAACTCTATTCTTCTGTAACTGGTGGTGTGCTAAATTATTTTTGGTCACCAAAATTTGTTCACATGTCTTTGCCTTGTTACAATTTTTGGGAGAATGCCAGTAGGCACTCTCCCATACAGTTAAAACTTGAAGTCCTGTCACGAACTGTGCACTTATCTAGGCTTAATTATGCATAGGAATTGTGCGCAACTGCCATATCGAATGGCATCCAAAGCACGGCAGGTTCTCCGGGTCACTCATAGCAAACACAGGCAATGTTTCTGTCAATGGACCTCGGGTAACTGTACATATGACCTGTGTAACATTGTTTGTGCACAGGTCATATGTACAGAATTTGATGGCCTTACTATGGTCATAACACGTAGATTAACATGAAGATCGACGTGCTATTTGTGCGCATGTCATGACAGGACTTCTAGTTTTAACTGTAAATTGTAACAAGGCAAATCCATACAGCCTGAAAGAATTCAGTTCAAAGATAATATGAAGCTTATCCACTAAATATGAAGACTTTGAGAGGTGGTACCTGCACTTTAGAGTAAAACCCAAATATTCCAGCACTCTGCCAGTTAAATAAAATTTTGCTGATTATGATTTTATATTACCTGGTAAACACATGCATGGATGCCACAGGCATCCCATGCCCATGCAGTCCAAGGCAGACCTGGCATTTTCAGGAGAGCGATTTATTCACATGCCAACTGCTCGCCTTAAAAAAAATTAAGGCAGGCGAAAACAACCCCTCCCAGCCTTAGGAAATAGTGATTACCATAACAGCCTATTCCTAACACATACATCTTTTAAGACTACATAAGATGGCCATCCTGCACCCCCCCCCCCCCCCCCCACACCTCTGGGCCTTTCAGAGGCCCGGAGGTGTGGGAGGGGCAGTGTGGCCCTCTCACAGAGACTACCCTGTAAGCCGCACCAAATAAAATGTACAAAGTCCATTGGACAGAATACATTAATAGTAAAACTACATTTTGTGACTGTCAGCTTTCGTAAGCTTGAGGAGAGCTAATCGCGCCCCAAGGCTATGCGAGGGGTGCAATTTTTAGCCCTCCTGTATTTTTAAGAATGCCACGCCTGCCAAGGCGACAGTACTGTACAACTACCACTATATTAGAAATCACAAAATCCACACTGTTCAAAATGAAAAGACAGATCACTTTCAAATTTTAATAAATTTTGCTAAATGATGATCGTAACAAAGTAGTTTATATCAACAGGGACTAGACCTGTTTGTAAGCACAGCTAACGAAATACCCCCCGCAATGTGTAGGCCAACCCAAAATAAAGATTGCTATCAAGTCGATTTTTAAAAATATGTTAGCACATTGTACAGGTGCTTCATTTTGATACTCAGAAAAGTGAAGGAAAATAAAGTGTCAACATATGGTGACACAAAAAATACCCCCGCTTATTTAACAATGCAAGCCTGACTACAGGTGATACAGGTTTTGGGTATATACAAATACTAACTAAGTCCATAAAGGGCAATGACTCTGGCAATAAAATCTCGACCAAAATATGCATTTCACTATTGGTATACAGCAATAGGATACACTTGCATACCAAAATATCAAGTCACTCAACCAAGTTATCCATGATTGAATTTTGGACGGATGGACAGATGGACAAATGGACAGTCAGACCTTGTACTGTGGGTAGACATCAACAAGAATTTCATGTAGAAACCCATATTAAATCAAAGTTCAAGAGAGAAAACCTGGTTAAAATTGTCGCAGATCAAAAATTTTGGAATATGCGCATGTTCACTTAGTAGTGATGATGTTTGAAAGGTTTCTTCAAAATCGGTTCTTTAATGTAGGAGGAGTTGCGTACACAAGAATTTGTACGGACGGAAAGACGTATGGACGTACGGATGGACGAATGGACGTACAGGGCGATTCCTATTTGTTTGTTGGTGGTTAACGTCACATATTTATGCACCATGGCTAATCGTGACACAACATGGAGATGAAGTCAAGTTTAGTCAATCGTTGATCTACATGTTGCCCATTTTAGAGGACTTTCACCCCAAGCATTGGTGACTGGGTCCTATTTTACTAGTAAAGCGGAACTGGTTTACCACAGTAAACAAGTGCTGCTTACTTCCCGGGGTTCCCACGGGGAAGGGCGATTCCTATATAGCCTCCACTTCTTCAAAGCGGGAGTATAAAAAAGTCAAGTTTAGTCAAATGTTTATACCCATTTTTGATGACTTCCACTGATGACTGGGTCGTATTTTACCAGTAAAACAAAGCTTGTTTACCACAGGAAACAAGCACTGCTTCACTTCCTGGGGGTTGCCATGGGGGGCATGCAACTTAATACAAACCTCAAACAAGACATTTGCATCAGAGATGCTGGAGTCGAGTTGTGGTGGCCACTGAAACTAGTGAAACAATCCAAGCGGGACAGGAAAAATTTGGTAAACATCGGATAACGTTTGTTCCATGCAACTTGATTCCCATCATTTTGTTCCGAGGACTGCAGACTATTAACCAATGGTTTGTGACAAGCTCAAAGTAGGTGTCGAGCATAATGAAGGGAGACAACACTGCTTTACGATGGGGGGTCAGTTCCCATTTTACCAGTAAAACCAAGCTTTACCACAGTAAACAAGCACTGGTCTTCGTCTTGGGGTTCCCACTGGGGCACTTTATAAGAGGTGTCAGGAAAGTCTCGGCTAATAGGCAACTATGTTGATGCTGTAGGGTCACAGGCTGTAATCTTTCTTTCGCTTCCAATTCTTTCTCAGAAGAAAAATAATGATAAATGGGCTGCTTTTTACGATTTGCTTTTCATATTCAAACTACAAGGCATCTCCATAGTTCATAGGATGCCTATCTGCCAAGGATGGCCAGAACAAGTTCACTCTGTTTTTTGGCACGCATTCACTAATGAATTATACTTCTAGAGGTCTCAAAGTGGATGTTATTGATTATATTTGTGGAGTATGCGTGCACAAAAGAATGCAAGTATAATGTTCAATAGAGTTCAATTACTAACAGCTTTGTCAAGAAAATTCAATTCACTCTTATTTGAATTCAATTATATTTCACAAAAAATAAACGACAGAAAGGAATACCAAATAATCAAGTTGTCAAATAATTTCATTCCCAGAGTTACAAAATTAAATTCTCTCCATTTGAATTAGTCCCACTTAAAAATTAAACTGTACATTTTACAGTATTATAAGACCCGGTTAAATCTTTAATATTCTTTTGCATTCTCTCGATGTGTTTTTAAATCAAGATTGCGCACCTGGCCATACTGTTAAATCTAGAAGTCCTGTCACGAATTGTGTGCTTACTAGTATCTAGGCTTAATTGCAATTGCCATATTGAATGGCATCCAAAGCATGGCAGGTTCTCCTGATTACTCATAGCAAACACAGGCTATGTTTCTGCCAATGGGCCTCCGGGTTACCCGGAGGTCCATTGGCTGAAACATTGCTTGTGCACAGGCCATATGTACATAATTTGATAGCCTTACTATAGTTATAATGCGTAGATTAACGCGCAAGTTGACATGCTATTTGTGCGCATTTCATGACAGGACTTCTAGTTTTAACTGTATGGACTTATAGATGCGAGATCTACTGTACAAAATTTAATAGGTTCAGTCTCACTGTACAGTACGTGGAGGGTGTATTGTCACTGAATCACCTGCAGAGTGGAGACTCCACCCAAGCTATAATTGTAAATTTGTTGCAAAGAATAAGCACAAGCGAAGTTCCAGCCAATGAACATCCAGGTTAAACCCGGAGGTCGGTCCATTGGCTGGAATATGCTTGTGTTCTTTGTCCATATATACAGAATTGGGAAGCGATACTTTGGATATCTCCACTCCATGGGTGATTTCATTACAATCCACTCTCCATGTACTGTAAGTACCAGAATGGAGGCACCACTGAAAAGGTAACAGAAAATAAAATTTCACTGTCCTGGACTGTGCACCTTATTTCGTTAACCTGGATAAATTTTCACCAAAACTGCCCCCAAACCATTACTTTTCCCTCCCAAGTGGCTCTGCAGTAACTTCTAGTCAAGTTCTGTCGGGTAATTTATACCATGATTACCTGTTCTATTTAGTATTTATTTATTGGTGTTTAAGGTCACATACTTATGCACAAAGGCTAATCGTGACCGTGACAGCTTTACGGGTGGAGGAAGCCAAAGCACCCGGAGAGAACCACCGAGCATCACCGAGCAACTGTCAGCTCCTCCTAACTCTGTTCAAGCTCCGATCAAGCAGGGTTACAGCGGTTGAAGACATATGCACCATTGACATGCAATACACCTTAGTACACGGCCTCATCGTGCCCCCATGTAGGCGCCGGAATAAAGTGCCTTGCCCAAGGACACAACGCACGTTGTCCCGGACGGGGGTCTAACTCGGGACCTCTAGCATAGAAGTCCAACAGTCTACCACTGAGCCACCGTGCTCCCGATTACCTGTTCTACTATATACAGTACATGGAGAGTGTATTATCACTAAATCACCTGCATAGTGGAGATTCCACCCAGGCAATAATTGCAAATTTGTTGCAAAGCATAACAAGTACAAGCAAAGTTACAGCCAATGGACCTCTGGGTTATACCCAGAGGTCCAATGAATGAAACATTGCTTGTGTTCTTTGTCCACATATACAGAATTTGAAAGTGATACTTTAGGTGATAACTCCACTCCCTGGGTGATTTTGTTACAATCCACTCTCCACGTACTGTATAAAAAGGCCGATGACATAAATTTTAGCTTTACACACAACCATGGTGAACGAAAGTCTGTGATGAACACGCCAGAAGTGGTATTTCAATAGTTAAAATTTAAGGCAACAGTGGAACTACAGCCAAATTGACCTTCAGTGACCTCAACCTGAATGCAAACTTGTCCAAGTTGAACGCTTGTCGGCTCGCGAAGAATGAAATGAAAGCGGCAATTATTTATTACATTTTTAAATGAGTGTACCTCAAAAGGTACCATAAATTAATAAACACTGAAAGACACGTGTGTATGGGCATTGTTTAGAATTTAATATTGAATATTGTATTATTTAACATTTAAACTTAATAATCTGATGATCATGGTATAAATAAAATATACCCAAAGTAGCTTAGTGTGCCACATGTTCACCACTCATGGTGAACACATGGTACACCAAACTACTTTGGGCATATTCTATATATAGACAGCCACAACACAATTTATTTATTGATGTTTAACTCTGAACCCTTTACCTAGCATGAAAAGCAGACGACACTTGCACACAAAATTATTGAATAACTCATTTTTTTCACTTTTTTTAAATAAAAAATCGCGACATCGACGCCGTAGCTGCGACGGGTGGTGCAATCTCAAAAAATTCTAAGTTCATCAAGGGCCATAACTCCAAGAAAAATATTTGGAACAACACATGCATTGAACAGTGGCTAGACATCAGTAAGATACACTTACATGCCGAATATAAAGTCATTCCATCAAGTATTTCAAAAGTTATTGAGTTTTGAAACTTGTTGGTCACAGACAAACTCGTTGGTCACAGACCGACCGACCAACCGACAGACCTACATTGCCACTTATAGAGCTGCTAGTCGCAGCTAAAAACATAGCTTATGCCCCCTCATTGGAACGAGCTCAACGAGTCACAAGCTATGTTTTTGACACAAAAAATGAAGAATTAATGAAACTTTTTGTGAATAACGCTGGCCTTTTTTGTCCGTTACATTGGGTAAAGAGTTAACCCACTGAGTATTTTCAAGATATTTTTCCACAAATCTAATAAAGCAGCCTGTTATGGTCCCCTATTATAATATCAGAATTGATGTGCTTAGTTAACTCTTAACACGCCAAGTATTTTCAAGATATTTTTCATCAAATCTAGTCATGGCTGCTCTGAAGCAGCCATGACTAGATCTGATGAAAAATTCATCTAAATTTAACTTTGGAAATCTTTGGTGAAAGCATCTATTCTATTTTCAAGAGGAAAATCTGCTTACAAGTGTCCAAATGATACTTATGTCTTTGGCACGGGAAATACTGTCCTGGGCAGGAATATGTGCCAGCAGCATGCAAGGAGTTAATAATTATAAACAATTAACATTTTTCTAAAATTATTTTTTTAATTAGAATAAGCAGACTTTGGCTTGTGTGATTACTTATTTGCACTGAGTGACCTTTGAATGTACCGAACTTTTACACTGAATCTATTTTTAGCTCACTGCAGCCGATTGTTTAATTGGGTGTCAATTGTTTACTTGAAGTTGGACAGAATCATCTAGAAGCTGAATGAGGTGACTTCATTCAGCCAATAGCAATTGATGGAAAAAAAGAACATTGGAGAAATTTCTTATTCTGGAATTTTCTATGTGAAGTCTATGTAAATAAACTCTGTCAACGTAATTCAGGCATTCTATTCATATGCAGAGCACTGATAAGCCGTTTGTTTACATTCAACATTAACTGAACATTGGAGATTATTATTACAGGACAGTGCATTATTACAGAAGCAGCTGAGAATTTATTATATATTCTATGGAATATTTTTAAGATCTGTGCATCTTTGTGTGTTGGAAAAGCGTTTCCGAAAGAGAATTTTGAAGAGAATTTATTCTTCTTGTGGACGAGAATTTACTTTTGAGAAAAGCCAGGATCCTACTGGATTATTTTAAAACTACCTGTGGCGCAAATACTTACAGTTAAAACTAGAAGTCCTGTCACGAATAGTGCGCTTATCTAGGCTTAATTGCACGTTGGAATTGCGCGCAATCGCCATATCGAATGGCATCCACAGCACGACAGGTTCTCCTGGTTACTCATAGGAAACACAAGCAATGTTTCTGCCAATGGACCTCCGGGTTACCCGGAGGTCCATTGGCTGAAACATTGCTTGTGCACAGGCCATATGTACAGAATTTGATAGCTTTACTTAGACCATAACGCGTACATTAACGCGCATATCAACGTGCTATTTGTGCGCATTTCATGACAGGACTTCTAGTTTTAACTGTATTGGGTATTAATTCAATTTAAATTATGCAAAAGTGTTTTATTGGAATTCCATGGAGAATGCAGAATTTTTGAGTTAACATTTCATTACAATTTATTGGATACTATTTCTGCAGACACATTCTTGGACATTGTTATACCAGCTGGAAGGTTTCTTCATTACTGGATTCAACTGAATTATATTTTTACTGATAAATATTTATTTTATTTTTCTGTAAACCAAACTGTGTAAATGATTTATCATTTTCATTTTAAATTATTTTTATTAAATTTTAAAATAGTTAAATTCAAGTTAGTGTTGTTGATTCTCAAATTTCTTTCATAATTGTTATTTTTACACAGTAACACAGCCACAATTAGATTTGAAGAAAATTTAATCTAAATTTAACTCAAGAAATCATTGAAAACAACCATTCAATTTACTGGATGAAAATTTGATTAAATCAGCCCAAATTATCCTTATTTCAGCGGCAAGAGAAATTCTGTCCTGAGAGGGAATATCCACCAGCAGCATGCAAGGAGATAAGATCACTTTGAACATCTTCGGCTATAAAGATGATCCCTGTTAACTTTTTATTATTTATTTATTGGTTTAAGGTCACATCTTTCTGCACAATGGCCAATCATGACCACAACAGTTTTACGGGTGGAAGAAGCCTGAGTACCTGGAGAGAGCCACAGAGCAATGGCTAGCAATTGTCATTGGTTAGCATTGGTTGAAGAAACGAGCACCATCGACATGCAGTATGCCTTAGTACACAACGCCCCCACGTGGACAATTTGGGTGAAGTGTCTTGCTCAAGGACACAATGCGGTTGCTGCAGGTGGGATTGGAACAGAGGACCTCTCGGCTTGCAGCCTGCACCTCTACCTACTGAGCCACATCCCTGTTAACTGAATAAGTTTGCTATTGAGAATTATTCAATAAACAAGAGTATTCAATTATAACAAAAATTTGGTCACTTTCCTTTATTTCAGGCCAAGCCAGAAAATAAGCAGACTGACATCTGCAAAATGAGGTCCCCAGTGGGTGAATTTAGTGATGCTACCCTGCTATGCAGGATAGCATCACTAAATTTACCCTCTGTGAACCTCAATCTGAATCAGGGTCTCAAGAGTAAACAAACTACTGATAAATTGACCCACTGTATGGCATAGCATCATCAAATTCACCCTCTGGGCACCTCATTCTGCAAATGTCAGACTGCTTATTTTCAGGCCTGTTTCAGGCCTGGTATTATGAAAACTACAGGAGGGCTAAAAATTGCCCTCCTAAATCCTCCCAGGAGAGCAAATGCTCTCGCCAGGATACACATCGTCACTGGAGTTCCATTCTGTTCTATCTCCCAGTAGGGATTGTGACATTCCCAGTAGGAAGATAGAACAGAATGGAACTCAGGTGACTACATGTTTAAGGAAGTCTTCTTGCTTCATACAGTAAGTGTAAGGATAACAAGATTGCCACATCTATCCCTAGCTGCATTTCTAGGGAGATGTGAACAGAATCTTGGTATTGTACTTTCGCAACAATGTTCAAATATCATTCTACATCTAACTGGAGGCATTACCAGAGAGTCACATACCACCAGTACCATGAATGTGACAGAATGTTTGAACATGAAGCCCAGTGGTGCAGTTGAGTTATATTTTTGAGCAAATTATATATTCCTTTTTGTCTAGGGACCTGCGAACCGTTCGAAATTCGGCTAGACTCGAAACCATCGCCGAGATTCGATTCGACTCGATACCTCACCGTCCGATTCGTATTTTTCGAACCGACCTCTGTTCAAACGGCGAATTATATGTGCACTCGCTCGCATCAAGAACACGCCGTCACACGCTAACGATAGTGTAACAAATCGCTCTCTGAACGTATTAGCTCTCCAATTTTGTTGATTATTAAACCCCCGGGCTACCGTACGATCTCTGAGGGTCAGGGAAGATTCGTCCCCGGGAATATTCGTCCCCAGGTTTTTGAGAATATTGTATGTCTATCTTCACTATTCGTGCGCGATACTGTGTTTCGCGAGACTTTGAGTTTTGAGATTTTTTATCATATTTTCCGACATGCCTTGTTTGCTTTTATAATAATGGTATTTGGTGCTGATGAGGCTGAGCACGAGCCATGACCACCAAGTGGGTAGAATAAAACTGCGAGTCTATGAGTTCAGAATCAATTGGTCTGGAATCGAGTATTCTCGCAGTGCGAGAATACTCGATTCCAGACCAATTGATTCTGAACTCATCCAGCATGCAGAGTACCGGTATTGCAGACTATGGAAGCACGAATGTCGCCGTCGCGCCGGTTTCAAGGTTCGAGATTCGACTCGACTCGATACCAGAGGGATGATTCGGCTCGAGATTCGGCTCGAAGTTTTATCCCCGGCTCGCAGGTCCCTATTTTTGTCATATGGATAAAGTGAGTTATAGAAATTGTGCACATAAAATAGAAGTAGTATTGCAAAACAATAACCCAGAGGTCCATCGGCTGAAACTTTGCTTAAGCTAATAACGAGTTGCATCAAATTAACATTTATTGCTTGAGAGAAATCATCACTCCACAGGTGATTTATTGACAATACACCATGTACTGTACATTCACTTCAAGGTATTACTATTCTGACTGAAAAATTGTACTACATTTAGCTACAGTGGAAAAACCGGCATACACGTTATTCAAAATGTTGCATTCAATTCTTATGTGACTGTCTTCTACACTCAAAATATATCGAAATACGGCATAGAATGGGTCATGAATTATTGCGAATCAATGCAACATTGACAAATGATTATAGATTTTAAAGGCAGTCCCAAACAGCTCTGTCGTTCAAGAAAATCAAGGGGTACAAAAAATTGCCCTCCTCAATTTTTCCCAGGTGTGCAGCACTCCTAAAGAATGCCAGGCCTGATTGAACAGTGGACCAACAAAATTCTTCGCGAATGGTTAAACAATTGTTGCCATATTTTTTTTTCATTTGGTATCAAAAGACTGATAACAAATTTATAAAGCTGGTTTTCATTATTGTACCTGGTGTTTACTACACACATGTCTACAATGCTGACAAGTGTGTGAAATTCCCAGGATATATACATAAAACTGACTGATGTATAAAACTAGGATTATTATGCTGCTCTTTTTGAGGGAGGGGTGGACTGTCAGTGAGTGGAGAGGCAGGGACTGCCGGGAAGACAATGCAAGCAAGTGAATAATCACTCAGTTTCATTTTGCGAGAGTGAAAAATTCAGGAAAGTCATTTTAACCCCTAACCTACTATAACTGCTCAAACTGGCCAGCACTATACAAGAAAATGACCATTCAAACTGTTATTTTTTTCATTTTGGCTCTAAAAACACAGCTGATGACCCCTCCCTCACTGGAACGAGCTCATCGAGATAGTTCCAATGAGATGCCACAAGCTATGGATTAAGCAAAAAATGAAAGATTTCAGTTATTTATTTATTGTTGTTTAAGGTCACATACTTCTGCACAACAGCTAATCATGACCACAACATGGAGATAAAGTCGAGGTCAATCAATCATTTATACCCCATGTTGCCTATTTTAGAGGGCTCGCACCCCAAGCATTAGTGACTGGGTCCTATTTTACCAGTGAAACAGAGCTTGTTTACCACAGTAAACAAGCACTGCTTCACTTCCCGGGGTTCCCACGGGGGAAGATTTCAGTTATACGGGATGTTTTGCAAGTATCGTCTCCTAACTGGGTCATGTAACGGGTGATTGAAATACAATATATAACTTGATGTTCAGACATAATTTCTACATACATCATGATGGCGAGTGATTAATTGCTTCCCAAGTGAAAAGTTTAGGAGACTGATGGCAAGTGAGAGTGATCACTCTCCTTTCCCGTCAGTCCCTAGAGAGGGTAGGGTTAATGACACTTTCAACAGCCAGGGTCACGTTGTGTTCGACAGTTTTACGGTTGGAGGAAGCCAGTGTACCCAGAGAGAACCAGCAAGCAATTGTCGGGGTCACCTTGTGTTCAACAGTTTTACGGTTGGAGGAAGCCAGTGTACCCAAAGAGAACCAGCAAGCAACTGTCAGACTGTTCACCATATAAACACTGTACAAGCAGGGATAGCATTGGATGAAGACAAGTACAAAATTGACATGTAGAGTATGCCTTAGTACACAGCACTACTGTACCCCCAATGCTGTTAACCCTTTACCTAACGAATCGCCTGTACCTGGCCGTGTAATTTGCAAATTGAGCAGTTGAAAAAAATTAATTTTTAAAAATATTTCAACAGAACCATATCATGTGACCCCTCATTGGAACGAGCTCGATGAGCTCGTTCCAATGAGGGGTCACATGATACGGTTTTGTTGAAATCTTTTAAAAAAATTTAAAAATAGTGATTAAAATAATAAATTTTGATATTCTCTGCGTTGGGTAATGGATTAATACAATATACTTTGAATTAATGAAAGTGTCAATGACACTGTAGCTCAACTTGTGTAGGACATGTACATGTATAGTATGTTACACAGCAATGACACACTTCTGGGTAATGACCTGATAACAAAGGTACATATAAAGTATTGTAAAGGTCTGTACATAAATACTGACCATAGCCTGTAACAAATGGCCAGGTAAAGTATTGTAAAGGTGGGTGACAGGTAGATGCTAAACAAGAAAAAAAAAAAAATTTGCCCTGAAGGGTGTGTTAAAGGGAAATATTGAGGCCTGACTAAACTAAGTTCAAAGGTAAGCGGCAACATTTTTTGACAGAAATGGAAGAAAATCGACAGCTCCCATATAGATGTCACCCCACACAAGCACACCAAGTTTGCAAGTGATCCAATCATAAATGTGCCCTGCAGGGTGTGTCAAAGAGAAATATTGATGCTTAACTGCACTAAGTTTTTACTAAGTTCATCGAAGGTCATTGCAACATTTTTTGATGGAAATCGAAGAAAATCGATAGCTCCCATCTAGAGATAACCCCAAACAAGCATACCAAGTTTCAAAGCGATCCAATCATAAATGTGCCCTGTAGGGTGTGCCAAAGGGAAATATTGAGGTTTGACTAAACTAAGTTCTACAAACGTTGGCCACGGCAACATTTTTTGACGGAAATTGAAGAAAATCGATAGCTCCCATCTAGATGTCACCCCAAACAAGCATACCAAGTTTCAAAGCTATCCAATCATAAATGTGCCCTGTAGGGTGTGCCAAAGGGAAATATTGAGGTTTGACTAAAGTTCTAAGAATGTTGGCCGCGGCAACATTTTTTGACGGAAATTGAAAAAATCGATAGGTCTCATCTAGAGGTCACCCCAAACAAGCATGCCAAGTTTCAAAGCGGTCAGATCATAAATGCGACCTGTGAGGTGTGCCAAAGGAAATTGTGGACGTACGTACTAACGTACTAACATACTAACGTATGTACGTACGTACGCCGACGGACGAGAAGTGATGGCAATAGCTCAGCTTGACTTTGTCAAGTTGAGCTAAAAATGATTTTAACTGACAGCTAAAATAAAATGATTGTTCTCAATGTATATCTATGTCCAAAATAACTTCTGACAAACTTATGACCTTGACTTTTTACATAGTATTTCATCTTGACCTTGCAATAGTCAATAACAAAGAACAATGTTGTTGGCAGGGCTACAAAGATTGGTAAGGCATGTCACATTCAACATCTAAGAGATTTCACGAAAAACACAACGAAGTTTTAAAACTTACCAGAAAAGGAAAATTCTTATGATCAAAGGGCAGGAAAGCCATTAACAATTATACATCAAGGAACAAACAAATAATTATGTTTCAAAGTTTGATTACCGAAAAGAAAACTCAATGGTTAAGTTACTTTCCCCACAAGAGTGAAATATTGATTTTTCCGAGTTGTTCAAGGGCAGTAACTCCAAACAAATTTTCCTGAAGATTCCCATAATCTTCATACATGTTGCACATCAGCAATTTATTGACAGTAATTCTGCATGGCTACCCCATTTTAAACTGAAAGGTGAGGGAGGAAGTGATATACACTTCACATTTCAAACCTATTTTATCTTAATAGCGTAGGGGAAATCAGCATGGATGGATGGATATATGGGTGGACAGACAAATGGACGAAGGTAATTTCTGAGGTCATAGAACTTTGTATAAGGGGATAACCATTGATAGAGTTCAAGTAACTCTTGATACCTAGGTTATTTATTATTGTTATTTATTGGTGTTTAAAGTCACATATGATATCAGGGATTATTCTGCCCGCTTTGGGAAAGGGTCCGAGGCCCATGCAATTTGGAAAATACACATCATGAATGCTCCAATTAGGAAATATATTTTGGGGAAAAGAAACACACTAATAAGAAATGTTGCTTTCATATTGAACTGAGAACATCAACACAGAAGCTAACTACTGTATTTACTCAATGTATTGGGACAGCTAAAAATAATTATTTTCACAGGTGTCCCAATTCTTAGAAAATGGGGAAAGAACACAGTCTGGTCTTGATATGATGCTGAATAAAGTTGTGTGTGATTCGTTTTCCATCACTATATACGAAAATCGCCATCCAATTTTTTTTTATATTTTCATTTTTTGCTTCCAGAACATAGCTTATGATCCCTCATTGGAACAAGCGCATTGTGCTCGTTCCAATGAGGGATCACAAGCTATGTTTTGGAAGCAAAAAATGAAAATTTTTAGTTACTCAAGAATTTTTTTTATGAGTGTCGTCTGCTACTAGCGATGGGCCAACTGGAAACAAATCTCCTGAATGTCCCTGTTATAGCCCCCATATTATATTGAGATTGATATATCCTTAAGTTGATAATTATGTGAGAAAGATTTTTTTTTTATTTCTGCATTTTCTGACTGGTCTAACTCTTTTGCACTCAGTGACCTTGTTTACATCTTTGTTACACTGATATATTGTACATATAGCTGTTGATTGTTTAATTGTTTAAATAGGTCAATGACCTTGTTTACTTGAACTTTAACAGAATCCCCTAGAAACTGTTAGAACATTGCAGAAACTTCCTCTTCTGGCACATTCTATCTGGTTACTATATAAAGGTTTGTCAACAGAATTCAAAAACTCTTTTTAGAAAGCCATTTCAGAAGAATTATTTTCACAGCAGTTGTTTCCATTGGAGATTATTATTGTTTCAGAACAGTGCATTTATTATAGAAGCAGTGCTTCTTTGTGAATTTGGAGATTGATTCCAAAAGAGAATTTTGAAGAGAATCTATTCGTCTTGGAAAAGAGAATTTATACTTTCTGTGAAACAGAATATTATTTTGTGAAAAGCCAGGATTCTACTGGATTATTTGGAAATTACCTGTGGCGCCAATACTTCTTGCATTTTTACTCCATTTGAATTTTACGGAGCATTTTGTTATATTTTATTGGAGACTGCTGAAATTTCAAAGTGAAAATTTTATTACAAATCTACGGGATACTGTTTCTGAAGAGACATTCTTTGATTTAATACTACATCTACCAGCTGGTAACTTTCTTCAGAAGATACTTCACCATTGGATTACTGGATTCTGTCAAACTGTACTTTGGACTAATTCTATAATTGATAAGTACCATTGTTTTTATTTTCTGTAACCCAATTAGTGTAAAAGATCTTTGTATCATTTTTTTTATATTAATTTTTTTTAATTAAATTTCAGAATAGTTAAATTCATAGTTATTGTTGCTGATTCTCAGATTTCTTTCTGTTACCAATATCATTAATAATTCCACACCGTAACAGAAATTGGGGGCTCGTTGCCGAGATTGAATATTAGATAACGAGAAAATTGCAAATTGCAATTATTATTTTGGCTCACTTTCAAAACATTTAAATTTTCTTAGAAAATTTCAGTATTATTATTTATATTCTGAGAACCAGCAAACCTTTTCATCATGGTATTTATTGTGACAGAATTTATTTCTGAATTTGAAAGATCTCCTAGTTTGGCCCTTTTAGAATCTCTTAAGAAGGAGGATTTATTTCAACTTGCTCAGTGTCTAAAATTACCTGCCACCCCTGGTCTGAACAAGCATAAACTTAAACAGCTCATTGTTAATCATTATATTGAGGAGGGTCTTTTGCCTCAGTCTGGGTCACCTGTCTCTGAACCACAACCTACTGATGCCCTTGAACTCAAAAAGTTAGAATTGGAACTAAAGAGATTAGAAATGCAACAAGAAATGAAAAGGCAAGAAAATGAAATGAAATTAAAAGAATTAGAAGCTCGACAAAAACAAAAAGAATTAGAAGCTCAAAAAGAAAGGGAACAAATTCAGGCTCAAAAAGAAAGGGAACTAAAATTAAGGGAAATAGAAGCTCAAAAAGAAATGCACTTAAAAGAATTAGAAATTCAGGCCCAAAAGGAAATAAGAATAAAAGAATTAGAATCTCAACGTCAAGGCTCAAATGTAATTTCTCCAAGTAGATTTGATGCAACTAAACATGTTAGGCTAGTTCCCCCCTTTCAAGAAAATGAAGTTGATAAATATTTTTCACATTTTGAAAAAGTGGCAACAAGTTTAGAATGGCCAAGGGATGTCTGGACTTTGCTACTGCAAAGTGTTTTGAAAGGAAAGGCCCAAGAAATCTATTCCGTTCTATCTTCTGAGCAAAGCAATAATTATGATACTGTTAAAGAGGCTATACTCAAGGCATATGAACTTGTTCCAGAGGCCTATAGGCAGAAGTTCAGAAATTATTATAAAAACGAAAATCAAACTCATGTGGAATTTGCCAGAGAAAAGCAAAATTTATTTGATAGGTGGTGCCATTCGAAAGAAATTGGGAAAGATTTCTCGAAGTTAAAAGAAATGATGCTAATTGAAGAGTTCAAAGGAAAGATACATTCAGATATAAAGGCCCACCTGGATGAACAAAAAGTTGACACATTAAATAGAGCAGCAGTACTAGCAGATGACTATGCCTTAACTCATAAAATGAGTCGTAACTCTACAAATTTTTGGCTTCACAAGAATTCTTTCCAAAGTGGACCTAGACCAACTTCAGATAAAACACATCCTTCCCATCCTACAAACTTTTCACCACCTAAATTTAATCGGAAGCCTAATGAGAATAAGTCATCCAATGCCAGCCCTACACCATTACGACCCAACAGTTCAACTAAAACTTGTAATTATTGTAAGAAAGCAGGTCATTTATTATCTGATTGCTGGCTGTTAAAAAGGAAAAATGAGTCCTCTACTTCACAGAATGCACTAGCATGTGCTCCATGCCCTGAAAATTATGTTATAAAGCAAGACGCTTTAGAAAATTATAAGCCATTTATTTCTGAAGGCTTTGTTTCCCTTGATGGGGATAAGCACTGTTCCTTACCAATAAAAATACTGAGAGACACAGGGGCTACTCAGTCATTAATGTTAGAAGGCATTTTGCCATTTTCTGAAGAAAGTGCTACAGGGGCACAAGTTCTAATATCAGGTATTGAGTCAAACTCTTTAAAGGTCCCACTTCATAAAATAAATTTAAGAAGTAGCTTAGTAAATGGGACTGTGACAGTAGGAATCAGACCTACTCTACCTGTAAAAGGTATTTCTTTATTATTGGGAAATGACTTAGCTGGTGACAAAGTCACTGTAGAACCTCAAGTGGTGGATAAGCCGAGCACAGATGAAAGTATTATTAATTTGAAGGAATGTTTTCCTTTTGCCTTTCCAGCATGTGCTGTGACTCGGTCCATGGCAAAGAAAACTGAGGTTGATAACAACCTCAATTGTGTTGATTTAAACAGCAAAGCTGAGGAAAAGAACTGTCACAGAATTACGGATTCTGAAGACATTGATTTGTCTCAGACATTTTTGAGTCAGTCTGATGACTCGTCCAGACATTGTAAAGAGGCCACTACACCTGAGAGTGATAGGGGGACCTCCTTGAATGTCATTTCCCGGACATCTTTAATTCAGGAACAGGAAAGTGATCCTGACCTTGCCGAGCCACGTGAAAAGGCTCTAACACAGGCTGAAGCCCAAAACTCCCCTGTCTGTTATTTCAGAAAATCTGGTGTACTTATGAGGAAATGGCGACCACCAGAAGTACCCTCCAATAGTGATTGGGAGGTTATTTATCAAATAGTTGTCCCCACTAAATACCGGAATGAAATAATAAGCCTGGCTCATGAAAATCCAATGGCTGGACATTTGGGAGTTAGGAAAACCTACTCTCGTATTCAACAATGTTTTTACTGGCCCAAGCTTCGACAGGATGTTGTTGAATTTTGTAAAACCTGCCACACCTGTCAAATTGTAGGAAAACCCAACCAGAAGATTCCTCCTGCTCCCCTTCAACCAATCCCTGCTTTTGAGGAGCCATTTAGTAGAATTATTATTGATTGTGTTGGCCCATTGCCTAAAACAAGATCTGGAAATGAATATCTTCTTACCATCATGTGTGCTTCTACACGATTTCCTGAAGCTATACCTCTAAGAAATATTAAAACTAAGACAATAGTTAAGGCCTTGATAAAATTTTTCACAACTTTCGGTCTACCCAGGTCAGTACAATCGGACCAAGGCTCAAATTTTATGTCAAACATTTTTCAGCAGGTGATGTATGAGCTCAAAATTAAGCAGTACACATCAAGTGCCTATCATCCCGAAAGTCAAGGAGCTCTAGAACGCTTTCATCAAACACTGAAGACCATGATAAAGGCCTATGGGGAGGATAATGAGAAGGACTGGGATGAAGGAGTACATCTCCTCTTATTTGCAGTCCGTGAGACTGTACAGGAATCTCTGGGGTTCAGCCCTTTTGAATTAGTGTTTGGACACTCAGTGAGGGGTCCACTCACTGCTTTGAAGGAGAAATGGCTCGAGGAAGAGCCACCTGAAATTTCTCTCCTGGACTATGTGTCCACTTTTAAGGAAAAATTGCACCAGGCCAGAGAAATGGCAAATAAACATTTACAGAAAGCCCAGAGTCATATGAAGACCTGGTATGACAAAAAGGCGAAATTTCGCACCTTTAAATCTGGGGACAAGGTGCTAGTATTATTCCCTTTAAAGGGCAATGCTTTACAAGCAAGATATTCAGGCCCTTATTTTGTTAAGCACAAGATCAGTGATACTGATTATGTTGTTGAGACTCCTGATAGACTCAAAAATACTCAGCTGTGCCATATAAATATGTTGAAAACATATTATGAGAGAGAACCAAACTCTCTACCAGTCTCAACAGTCACCCACATGGATAAGCTGGAAAATCCTGTAGAGGATATTCATGAAGGCGGCGAAAATGTACCTCTGAAGTTACAGAACTCAGATGTCCTGAGAGATCTACAAAATAAAACTGATTATTTACTGCCTGACCAAAGAAAAGATTTAGTTGATTTAATTTTCAAATATCAACACTTATTTCCTGATGTGCCTAGTAGGACATCTGTTATTTTTCATGATGTTGATGTAGGAGAGGCAAATCCCATCAAACAGCATCCATATAGATTGAACCCTTTCAAAGCTGAGATCATGCGAAAGGAAATACAGTATATGCTGGACAATGATATCGTAGAACCTAGCCATAGCAACTGGAGTTCGCCCTGTATACTCGTCCCAAAACCTGATGGCAGTTACCGATTTTGTACGGATTACCGAAAGGTGAACAGCCTCACCAAAACAGACAATTATCCAATTCCAAGAATTGATGACTGCATTGACAAACTTGGCCATGCTAAATTTGTGACAAAATTTGACTTGTTAAAGGGTTATTGGCAAGTCCCTTTAACAGAAAAAGCAAAAGAAATATCTGCTTTTGTTACCCCATTTGGGTTGTATCAATATAAAGTAACCCCTTTTGGCATGAAAAACTCTCCGGCAACGTTCCAGCACATGGTTAACCACTTAATTGCAGACCTAGATCACAGTGAAGCTTATATTGATGATGTTATTATACACACAGATACAAATTGGGCTGATCATCTAAAGCATATTCAAGAATTTTTTGACAAAGTGACCCAAGCCAACCTACCTATTAACTTGGTAAAATCAGAATTTGGCAAAGCAACTGTAAATTATTCAGGTCATATTGTGGGGCAGGGGCAGGTGAGGCCGATTGCTGCGAAAGTTGATGCCATTGTAAATTTTCCAGTACCAAGCTCTAAAAAAGAGCTCATGAGATTCTTAGGCATGGCTGGATATTATAGAAAATTTTGTTTAAATTTTTTAGATGTTGTCTCCCCTTTGACCAGTTTATTGAGCAAAAGGGTTAAGTTTGTTTGGACTGAGGAATGTCAGAAATCCTTTAACAGAATAAAAACTTTATTGAATAATTCCCCTGTCCTGGCCAGTCCCAATTATGAAAAGCCCTTCAAATTATTCATAGATGCAAGTGACAATGGAGCAGGTGGGTATATTGCCCAGGAAGATTCCCAAGGTATTGATCACCCTGTATGTTATTTTTCCAGAAAATTTCTCAAACATCAAAAGAATTACTCTACAGTAGAAAAAGAAACTTTGGCTCTAATTTTGGCATTAACCCATTTTGATGTGTATCTAGGAACCGCCCCATGTCCAATTACAGTTTACACCGATCATAACCCCTTAACTTTTATCAATAAAATGAAAAACAAGAATCAAAGATTATTGCGGTGGAGTTTAGCCCTTCAAGAATATAATTTAGAGATTAGGCATATTTCGGGAAGAGATAATGTTGTAGCTGATGCTCTTTCCAGAATATCCTAATTTAAAATGATATGATCGGTCCCTATTCAATTCAAGTGTATATATGTTTATTAAAAAAAAAAAAAAAATAAAAATAAAATTGTGAAGATTATGGTGTGTGTGTGTATTGTAAACCAGTCAGAGTCTGCTAAAATTATGTAAAAGTTTTCAGTACCTTCAAACTTTTTCTTTTAAGGCGGGGTGTGTTATAGCCCCCATATTATATTGAGATTGATATATCCTTAAGTTGATAATTATGTGAGAAAGATTCTTTTTTTTATTTCTGCATTTTCTGACTGGTCTAACTCTTTTGCACTCAGTGACCTTGTTTACATCTTTGTTACACTGATATATTGTACATATAGCTGTTGATTGTTTAATTGTTTAAATAGGTCAATGACCTTGTTTACTTGAACTTTAACAGAATCCCCTAGAAACTGTTAGAACATTGCAGAAACTTCCTCTTCTGGGACATTCTATCTGGTTACTATATAAAGGTTTGTCAACAGAATTCAAAAACTCTTTTTAGAAAGCCATTTCAGAAGAATTATTTTCACAGCAGTTGTTTCCATTGGAGATTATTATTGTTTCAGAACAGTGCATTTATTATAGAAGCAGTGCTTCTTTGTGGATTTGGAGATTGATTCCAAAAGAGAATTTTGAAGAGAATCTATTCGTCTTGGAAAAGAGAATTTATACTTTCTGTGAAACAGAATATTATTTTGTGAAAAGCCAGGATTCTACTGGATTATTTGGAAATTACCTGTGGCGCCAATACTTCTTGCATTTTTACTCCATTTGAATTTTACGGAGCATTTTGTTATATTTTATTGGAGACTGCTGAAATTTCAAAGTGAAAATTTTATTACAAATCTACGGGATACTGTTTCTGAAGAGACCTTCTTGGATTTAATACTACATCTACCAGCTGGTAACTTTCTTCACAAGATTCTTCACCATTGGATTCTGTCAAACTGTACTTTGGACTAATTCAATAATTGATAAGTACCACTGTTTTTATTTTCTGTATACCAATTAGTGTAAAAGATCTTTGTATCATTTTTTTTATATTAATTTTTTTTAATTAAATTTCAGAATAGTTAAATTCATAGTTATTGTTGCTGATTCTCAGATTTCTTTCTGTTACCAATATCATTAATAATTCCACACCGTAACAGTCCCAAACTTTGGAGCATAAAAAAATATAGTTTTCTGGAAAAAATGTGTGTCCCAAATCATAGAGTGTCCCAATACATAGAGTAAATACGGTACATGTATAGTACAAGTACATGTAATAAATTTTCTAACAAACAGATGCATGAAATAATGATCAATCTCTGTAATCTCTCTATTAAATAAATTGTTCCTACACTATTAAATAATGAAGATATTTATGCATTTTGCTTCCCTTCAACAGTCAACATTATGGGGACATTGCAGTTGTGTCTAGGCTATATACAGTTAAAACTAGAAGTCCTGTCACTAACAGTGAGCTTATCTAGGCTTAATTGTGCGTAGGAATTGAGCGCAATTGCCACATCGAATGGCATCCAAAGTAAGGCTTCCACGTTTAGACAAAATTGTAAACGTTTAAACGACTGTCTGTAAACGAAACGTAAACGTTTACACGTACTAACAATGCAAGTAGTCAATATTTGATAGAAGTGTGTAATAATACACAGTATGTCAATAAGTTCATCATATCTTTGCGTACAGGGCATACAATTTATGTTATTGAGACAGACGATTTACAGTTTGTCCAAAAACGACGTAGACGAACGATCACAGCATGCAGATGCTGAAGGCAAAGTCGCTCAGTCTATGGGGCGGAGGGGGGTGTCTGGGGGATTCTCCCCCAGGTAAATTTTGAAATTTATGGGGGTCACTGAGCTCATTCTGGTGGGTTCGTGGTGAAATTCCTTGTGTTTTTTCAAACAGTAATGTTGGAGCGTGTTGCCATGGCACACAATAATGACAATACCGGACTTGAGAGTGGAATGCAATGTCGCAAAAATAAACAAAGTCTACAAACCATGCAGGGGAATCCAAATTTTCAAACACCGCAAGTGCCAGTCTGTCTGTCAAACTCCATAAATTGATCCTAAGATCATCCCATGTGTGAATAATAAATCAATAATCCATGTCAGGTGAACGAAATCATCGAGAACAATTGTGTATCACTTTGGGAATATACATGTAAATCCGAATAAACTAAAACATCCCGCACATGTTTCGAAGGAAACACCAAAGATAAGCACGTGCCATGCGGCTCACGTGACTGTGTCACATATGATATCACATGATTTGAAGATGATTTTGTTCGGTTACTGTGGTGGCGGCGCCAGACGGAACCAGTACACAGTTTTTCTGAAGCATTATCAAAATATTGCATTGCAAAGTTGGAAATTTTTGTTTTGTTTCTTTGACTTTCTGCATTAATCTGCAATTTTGAAATTACTCTATTAAAACTTCATTCCATGTACACGTTTACCAGAACTGTAAACGTTTAACGCCCATAAACGAAACGTTCACGTTTACACGTGTAAACGTGGAAGCCTTAATCCAAAGCACAGCAGGTTCTCCTGGTTACTCATAGCAAACACAGGCAATGTTTCTGCCAATGGACCTCTGGGTTCCCCAGAGGTCCATTGGCTGAAACATTGCTTGTGCACAGGCCATGTGTACAGAATTTGATAGCCTTACTGTGGTCATAACGCGTAGATTAACACACAGGTCGACGTGCTATTTGTGCGCATTTCATGACAGAACTTCTAGTTTTAACTGTAGGCAGCCAAGACTTGCCTAGAAACCCGACAAGGTTCTTGGGATATAACTTGCAAATTTATCTAAAAAACAGAGCAGTTTCACGACAGTAAACGAGCACGGCTTCACTTTTTGTGATTTCCATAGGTACCAATATATTCATCGCTATTTTACAAAGCATTACTGTTTTTTAAGCTTCATGTTGGAAGTGCGGTGACTCAGTGGTTGAGGTATCCAACTTCAAACCGAAAGGTCTATGGTTCGATCCTGACCAGGATTAACTGCATTGTGCCCTTGCATGGCACTTAATCCCTTTTGTCCAATTGTGGGTACGATGACACTGTTTGTTAGGCACACTGCACGTCAATGGTGCACTTGCTGTCGACCAATGCTAACCCTGCATGTGCAGACCCCCTCATTGGTATGATTTTGCGGAGTATGATATGGTTTTGTGGAAATTTGTTTAAAAAAATGGTGAAAAAAAAACAAACAATTGAAATAACCTAATTTGATATCCTGTGCATTGGGTAACGGGTTAATTGAATACAGCAGAATATTTCTCTGACAAAATCAAATGTGCTTTTTTTGTTGGGGTATAACAAACTCTCAAAAGCCATGGTCAAGTCGGACAGTGCAGGAAGCTAGAATATCAGGAGAGAGCCATCAGAAGTACATGTACAGTAAAACCTGCCTTGAGATGCGACTGTCGTGAGAGACCACCTGTCTTGAGAGACCACTGTGACCTTGTACCATTGGGTTGTTGTACTCTATAACGGACCTGTCATGAGAGACCATCTGTTTGGAGATACCACTTTTCCACGGCAAAAAGGGTGGTGTCTCAAGACAGTTTCTACTGTACTACAGTATTTCCTGTGTTGTTGGGGTCAGCTGTAACAAGTCTGTTTTCCTTCCAGATAAAGGTGTGTTAAACTTATTGATTTCAACTGTATTTCACTGCATGATGTGATTTTTTTCTCATTTGGGAAGTTCTGTGTACTAATATGATTAAAGACTCAAACTTCATTGATTATTCATCACTTGGAAGGACTGGAAAATTTCACAAACGAGCCAGTAAAGTAATCACGCCATTTCTATCCAATCTGTGGATAATTACACTCTATGTTTATGAAGTGTACTTCATCGATTCAGACGTAATAGAACAACTTTTATTATCTTCCAAAAAGTTGTCTATTGTCAGTTAACCCTTAAGTCCTCAGATTAATTTTAAAGTATTTATGGCCTTTTTCTGTTTACATAGTTATTGATGACTTGGCAGTGGTTCTACATCACTGCTGGCTGCCTATACAGGCAGGGTTATACAGGCAGCCAGCAGTGATGTAGAACCACTGCCAGGGAAAATTCAGTCTACACACAAGAGTAATAAAAAAGATTACACAAGGGAGCACCTGCTTCAATGCAATATAAAAGTGGCGGTTTGGGGCTATATGGGGGCTTAAGGGTTAACCCTTTACCGAATCAGTCTTTCAATTTTGAGGCAAGCTGTTGCTCTTGTTTATTTATTTATTGTTGTTTAAGGTCATATACTTCTGCACAATGGCTAATCATGACCAAAACATGGAGATAAAGTCAAGGTCAGTCAATCGTTTATACTCCATGTTGCCTATTTTTGAGGACTCGCACCCCAAGCATTAGTGACTGGGTCCTATTTTACCAGTGAAACAGAGCTTGTTTACCACAGTAAACAAGCACTACTTCACTTCCCGGGGTACCCACGGAAGGGGGGAGGGGGAGGGGGGGTCGCTCTTGTAATTATTTATTTACTGGGATTTAACAACACTTCCGACAGTCAGGGTCACCTTGTGTCGGAGTTTCGCGGGTGGAGGATGCTGGAGTACCTGGAGAGAACCACCGAGCTGCGGTGAGTAACTGCCAGATTCCCCAACGTACAGACTCCACACAAGCAGGGTTACCGATGGTTGAAGACCAGTGCACCATCAATGTGCAGTATGCCCTAGTATGTTAACAGCGCAACCATGCTCCCACGCAGGCAATCAGGATTAAGTGCCTTGCTTAAGGACAATGCAGTTACTCCTGGCAGGGATCGAACTGTGGACCTTTCGGTTTGAAGCCCAATTCAGAGACCACTGAGCAACTGCTCTTAATAAAATTCCAAGGCTATTCAAGGCCCTGCCTTCACTAGTCCTAACTAGAACCTCCAGTCATTCTTCCCCTCCCCCCCCCCCCCCCCAGCACTTACAAATTAAGTGGTGGGAGCAGGGATAAAAACAGGATATCCTAGTTAGAACTATGTCTTCACATATAAAGCCATAGTTATGATTACAACCATCAGCATTTTCATTTCGTGAAGAGTTAACCCTTTACCTAACGTGAAAAGCAGATGACTCTTGCAAAAAAAATTCTTGAATAACTAATTTTTTTCATTTTTTGTCTCAAAAACATAGGTTATGACTCCTCATTGGAACGAGCTCGTTCCAACGAGGGGTCATAACCTATGTTTTTGAGACAAAAAATGAAAAAAATAGTGAAAATTAATTGGCGATTTTTGAGAATAGCGCTGGCCGGTTTTAGGCCGTTACGTTGGGTAAAGGGTTAAAGCTTGCCTAACACTTTTTCCAGGATTTCAAAGCCATGAATGACCCTTTGTCAAATTAAAGGCCATTCCTTGAATCCAGTGCCTCGTAGGAACCCTGACGAAAAGATTTTAAAATACAAATAATTTATCAAATCCTAAGAGCATTAACCCTTTACGTAACATAAAAAGTGGACACATGCAAACAAAATTCTTGAATAACTAATTTTTTTTTATTTTTGTCTCAAAAACGTAGGTTGTGACCCCTCATTGGAATGAGCTCTAGGAGCTCATTCCAAAGAGGGGTCATAACCTATGTTTTTGAGACAAAAAATGAAAAAGATAATGAAAATTGCCAATTTTTGTGAATAGCGCTGGCCGGTTTTGACCGTTACATTAGGTAAAGGGTTAAAACAACTGTTTGTTGTGGTTTATGGTCACTTCCACCATCAAGAGACTAGATTACCATCACAGTCAAATCACCACATCATGGTCACTACATTCAGATTGCTAAAATGTTGAATAATTTACTTCATAAAAATGTATACACAAAATGTACTAGTACAAATGCACATCTGTCAATTTTTTTTATTGGTGTAACTTTCAGCATCTATGGCTATATCATGACAACAAAATAGGTATGAAGTCAAGTTTAGCAAATTGTTTATACCTATGCTGCCCTCTTTAGAGGACTTCCACCCAAGACTTTGATGACCAGTAAAATAGACCTTGTTTACCACAGTAAAACAAACACTGCTTCATTTCCCAGGGTTCCCATAGGGCGTTGACATATATTTGTTTTGTGAGGCAAGTACATTTATTGGGAATCCAGAAAAGCATCTACTCGTACCATATGGATCGGGTGACTTCAACATCGAGTTGACAGTACATGGCCCAGTCTTGATCAACTAATACTGGGCACTGATTGGTTCAAGAAGCTAAAATAAGTGCTTAAACATAGCCTGTGACAGCCAAGTCCTTCACATGCATATGTATGTAACATTCACAGATACTTGGTGACATTCAGAACACCAACATCAAATCTAACAAGAAAGGGCAACGCAAAGTGTGTGCCAAAAATTTTCTTCAACGTAAGAGTGAAAATGGGCCATAACTCGGGAAAAAAAGTGTGGAAGAAACTTACGCTACACGGGTATCGTTCCCCCATGATGCTCTATTACAACGCCAAATATCATTCAAATCGGAGCAGCAGAGACTGAGATACGAGGGAAAATGTTGGTACGGGTAGACAGATGAAGGGATGGACAGACGGGCATGGGTCTCCACTAGATGCCCCTTTGACTTTTCAAGTCGGGGGCATAACAAGCGGCTAAAAACGAAACGATAGCAGATTTAGGCCACTAATTGTTGACATAAAAAAGAAAAAGTTTAATTAACTGGCAGAGTGCCAAATTATTTTTCAAAGATGATAGGAAACATGTTATTTTTATATTTATTTTATTGGTATTTATGGTCACATATTTCTGCACAATGGCTTATCGTGACCGCAAATGGAGATAAAGTCAAGTCCACCAACTGTTTATACCCATGTTTCCCATTTTAGAGGACTTCCATCTCTTGCATTGGTTACTGGGTCCCATTTTACCCGTAAAACAAGAGCTGGTTTACAACAGTAAGCAAACATTGCTTCACTCTCACTGTACATAACTGTATCTTTCGGCAACTATGGCTGCAAAATGGCCATAACACAAGTACGTCAAGTGTTATCAATTGATTATAGCTGACCTGCCCACTGTTGAAGACCTGCACCTACTGGTGACCAGGTCCTATTTTTCCAGTAAACTAGAACTTGGTTACCACAGTAAACAAGCACTACTCCACTCCAGTTAGCAACAACTAGCAGGCCTACACAGCATCAACAAAGCTGCAAAAAACACTTAAGGGCCATGTCTGTTAAAAATCTCTTCAACTTAAGAACACTCCAAGTATTTGTATGTATGAGTTATTTCCCTTCACCTGTGAACATCTTTTAATACAATGGTTGTGAAGAACATGAGATGGGGTTACACAGAAGTCAACCCTGTCAAACAAGTATGTCAAGAATAAATTTTGGAAGTATTATATTAAAAAAAAACCCACCTCTCTTCTATATTGAGTACTATTAACCCAGAAGAATATAGATTCCAGATCTGCAGATTAGACAAGTTTTGAGGTCAAAATGTATCAATTTGCAGGAAAAGTGTATTGAAAATAATTTTGGGACATTCATATTCTCTTCAAATTTAACAAGACCAACAGATAATCTATAACATGAATCAAAAACACTGTTTCCAAAAAGAATGCACCAATTTTCTGTAATTTCAAGCGCTTGGCACAAGATGAGAAAACAAAGAAATGATAGGCAATAACAATTTTTGACCCATTCTGTACAAAACTGATGAATGGAAGACATAATAAAATCAACCATCGAGTGGAATAAGACACAGTCTGTAATGATTGGTGCCTTCTTCCATTCAAGGAACATAGTATTTTTTCAACTTATCAGCTTTTCATGAGCAGTTATGATGAGACCGGCGATTTGACATCACATCACCAGACTGCAACACAGAGATGGGTGCTATACCGTAAATACCGCACGGTGTAGGTATCGAGTCAACACAGATTTACCATATTGAAGGAGTCTTAAAACTACCGAAACTTCGGTATTTAAAAAATATTCCAACATTTGTTAAAAAATAAAAAGTGCAAACAGAACATTTTGCAAAATTGACGACAAGAAGAGTCCATAGTCTGTGTACATGTATTTCTAAAGGCAGTCACCACCGGTCATTTGATGTAGTTCCCATGGAGATGAAGTGTATTTATAACACAGAATTTCAGAAGGAAAAATTTGCGACTTATCATCTAGATGATAAGATGCCTGGAAACTGCATTTTAAAAGTGGGTAGAAGGCTAAAAACAGAAAATGTCCTTTGACAAACCAAACTGTGGACAACTCATTTCCAGGCCTTTAAATTCTACCAAACTCAAAGTGGTAACCAGTGTTCCCAAATAGGAGGCCATAACAGATAGTTTTCCATCCTTTATTGTCCAGTTTCGTATATGATTAAACTGCATGTTTGCTGCACATCAACAGCCTACATCCCGTCAAATTTACACTTATTTCTACACAAGTCTCTGCTGTCTATTCAGAAAGCTACAGTACGTGGAGAGTGTATTATCACTAAATCACCTGCAGAGTGGATATACCACCCAAGCAATAATTGAAAATTGGTGGCAAAGCATAACCAACACAAGCATATTTTCAGCCAATGGACCTCCGGGTTCAACCCGGAGGTCCATTGACTGAAACATTGCTTGTGTTTTTGTCGATGTGTACAAAATTTGAAAGTTATAGCTTGGGTGATAATTCCACTCCGCAAGTGATTTAGTTACAATCCACTCTCCACGTACTGTAAGACTTGCCTAGAACAACTTCCCAGTTACTTACAATGTTAGCTTGGAGTTTACCCAAGGATTGCATGTTGGGGTACCTGTTCTGTTTCAGTTGAAAAAATGATCAAATGTGGGAATCAGGACCCGTAGGGTTAACAGATATTCGAGTGGAGATGGGTCAGTTTCTCCGACAACTAAAAGCATTAATCCTCTACCCAACGCAGATGTATTAAACTTTATTATTTTAAATATCATTTTTTAAATTCTTATTAAAAATTTCAACAAACCATATCATGTGACCCCCTCATTGGAACGAGCTTGCCGAGCTCGTTCCAATGTGGAGTTACATGATATGGTTTTGTTGAAATTTTTTGAAAAATATTAAATATTTAAACAGCTGAGTATGTGGATAATGCGGGTGGATGTGACCGATTCATTAGATAAAGGGTTAATGAGTACTAGTACTCAAACCTGCAGTCGACTAGTCGTCGGAGTTCAAGCTTTTAGGTAAATAGTATCCCTTCTGTGCCACTGTCAGACAGTTTGAACAGCAATATTGGGCAATCAATGTATACATCTATTGCCATCTAATAGTAGTGACAGTTTGTTTTAACTGGTACTAGTAGAGTGCTGAATTATTTTGGGCTATCAGGATA
Organism: Pictodentalium vernedei; assembly: GCA_031216915.1. Lineage (NCBI taxonomy): Eukaryota > Metazoa > Mollusca > Scaphopoda > Dentaliida > Dentaliidae > Pictodentalium > Pictodentalium vernedei. The sequence goes on along the minus strand of CM062289.1, from coordinate 10,981,451 downwards.
TGTTATTAATTTGCCTTGTTGCAATTTATGGGAGAGTGCCTATAGGCACTCTCCCATAAATCGCAACAAGGCAAATTAAATAAGACTATATAATTTCACTCTTAGCATAATTAGAAGCACATTAACAGAATAATGTTCCAGTAAGTAGCTGTATATGAATGCCCAAGTGAAGCCAAATTTGGACCTTCAGCACTATACCGGAACACCAACACTGTTATAAGGAGACAAGTTATCACCAATGACTAGTCGAAGTCGACTTGACTTTTGGGTATTGACTAGTCGACTTTGGAATTCACTAGTCGTTTGCGCACTAATCTATATCATGTAACACCTCATTGGAACAATCTCATCGAGCTCGTTCCAATGATGGACACGTGATATGGTTTTGTTGATATTTTTTTTAAAAATTTGAAAACCCAATTATTAATAAAATAATTTGTGTTATCATGGGTGAAGGTTTAACACTATTCAAAGAACCTGTTCAGTTCTCGACAAATACTGCATGTGCTTTTGCTAAATAGACTTGTCAGCACAACACTCTTGTCGTATCAGGCATTTGTTTTTTTCTTTTAAATATTTTGCAACAGAACAAATGTGCATGTCTAGAAATCTTACGCATATTTCAAAGCCAAATTCAGGACTTGACTTTGTCGTTTGAGCACTAATGAGTACAGTAATAATTTTGTTGAGCACCTTGGTTCATTTTGTTTAAAATAACAAAAACAAAATTCCTATTTTTTTCAGCAAATAGTAATTCAATAATTCTAATTGAAAAGTGCTTTAAAGAATTACAAAGTGTCGTGAAACAATAGTGAAACACTAACAGGAGAAAATAATGTGGAGATTTCCATTAGAATGTCTGACAATCTCCTGTCAACAATAATTTCAGATTAATGAGAAATAGTATGCATTGGTTTATAGTCTTGATCCAAGAGTCACCCCCCTAAGGATATCAAAACAGTTATTACATGAATAGTGTGGCAAAAAGAAAAAACGTTTCGCATAAATATAATTGTAATTCTCTGGCAGATTCTCACCAATGACAAATGCAATGTACCCATTCTGTGACAATTGACACCAAGTAAAGTAATCAGATTTACAAAAATGCAATTTCCGAAATCACATTAACCAGGGTTTCCGCTATGGTGAAAGTGTCCGGGCCTGTAATTTGGGAAAAATGGGGCAACCAAGAGCCGAAGAGTTTTAAATTCCAGGGTATCAAAACCCCCATTTCGTTGCATCTGATTGATATTTTGAGGTTTTTCACAGCATTTATTTATGTTGGTTTTTGCATTCCGAGAGCCAGTAATTGCTTAACCCTTTACCCAACGAATCGCCCGCATCCGCCCGCGTAATATGCAAATTTCAGCAGCTGAAAAAATATTATCTCGAAAAATTTCAACAAAACCATTTCATGTGACCCCTCTTTGGAACGAGCTCATCAAGCTCGTTCCAAAGAGGGGTCACATGATATAGTTTTGTTGAAATTTTTTGAAAAAATTTAAAAAATGATATTTAAAATAATAAATTTTGAAATCGTCTACGTTGGGTAAAGGGTTAAGAATGAGGACCAATGGAAAAATTCAGGTGAAAAATCATAAATCATTCATACAGATTACAGTACTTACAGACAATACCAGTTCATGGTGGCATGGATAATCCAGTTCAACAACGATTGCGTTTGGGAGGGGGGGGGGGGGGGGGTGTGTCAACAAACATCAAGTGATCACGCAGAAATCAAAAAGCATGCAGATGTGACATCAGTCACTGATCGACTTGAAATTTTGCTGATGCTTTCATACACCGTCGCACGACCCCGCACGTGGTCTTTGTGGAACTCGGGAGTGTCATTGATTGATCTCTGACTGACATTAGTATATAATTTTATGTGTTTCCTGCTCCTGTTTGGTGTAACCTGTTATAATTACATTACATTGGTAGCAGGAGTTTTATTTCACATTTTCCCCGGTGTCAAACTTCTTGTAGCAATTTATATCAACTGGGGAAGTGGCTTTTTTAGGCCTGAAAGCCTAATGGGCTTACGTGAGTTATTTTGGGCATCTACACGGCCGAATATGGGATCCTTTCCCCAATGGCATTTTGGCATGATTTTTCCAAATTCAAACCAAAAATTTCCCATTCTCAGTCCTCATTCAAATAAAAATTTCGTTCTTTAATTCTTGAAGTCTAATTTTGAATTTTGCCACTTTTTACTGCAACAAAAATAGGTGCCCCAACAGGCAGTTTTTAGATACGTTTGCAAGTTAGTAGTTACATCTGAGGAACCCTGCCAGTTGTTTTTTGACAAGTCTTGGTTGCCTACTGACAAGACTTTCCTAGATACAATTGCAAAGTCACAAAATGTAGACTATCGCATAAATATCTTCATCATTAATAGTAAAAGAACAAGTTATTTGATGATTAGAGTAGAGCTGTAGGTTAACCGAAACCGAACAGAGGTTTTTAGTTTTTTTAAAAAACAGAAACCGAAACCATCGACATCCCGTAATCTAAGGTTTTTCGTTTTTTTTTTAAATACTCTCTTGCTGCAGAAATTCACAGAATGTAGCCATCCCAGAGTAGTGAAAGTACCCAGACACTGCCAATGGCAGTGTCTGGGTACTCTCAATACTCTGGGAAGGCTACATTCTGTGAATTTCCGACATTTCAGTTTAGTTGTGTTTGCAGCTTTCCTCAAGTTGCGTGTAGGTGTCAGACCTCGAAAAATGGCCGAGCACAATAAAAGTTCTGTATATTTAGGTAATTATTATATTGGCCTTCCCGATTCTTCAAGTATTATAGCTTATTTCGGGCATTCATGGAGTTTCACTCAATTTCACTACCATTCAGTTATGACTCCGGACATAAGAATGAGTTTTATTGAATTTTACTTGGCCTCATGAACAAACCGAAAACCGAACCGAGGTTTTACTCCACCTGAAAAACCAAAACCGAACAAGAAATTTAAAAACCTACAGCTCTAGATTAGAGAGACTGATCATTATTTCACATGACTGTTTGTTATAAACATATTACATGTACTGTACATATAGTAACTTCTGAATTAATGTTCACAATTCAATATGAAGGTAATATTTAATATTCTTTGGGTGTGTTACTTCCCCTAAACAAATTCCCAACTGGAGTCTCCATAAAGGAAAATTTCCCAATTGCATGGGCTCTGGACCCTTTCCCAATGAGGGTAGAAGAATCTGTCTTACCAAAATCTACTAAACTTGAGCACACATCATAATTACAGGAATTCCCAAAAGTTCATTGGTGCCTGATAATGTATCTACAGTACAGCTTTCTAACACTCAACCAATTGAAGGTCAACAGGACAAAAGCACAGGAAAACTCATAGAAAGAGAAACTGGGTAAAAAAATTTTAAAAATAGAAATATCTTCAAAATTAAAGACAACATTCATATTACTTACACAGTGCCAGTTCTTGTTCAAGTTTGTACGCATGTTGCTCGGCACGCTCCTTTCTCTGAAAAGATAATATTCTTTAAGTGCGATATAGTTATTCACATACAAGACCAAAACAAAACTCTTATTTTCAAACATTTTAAGGCTTTTAATAATAAGACAGCGGCTCAGTGGTTACGGCATGGAACATCAAACCGAAAGGTCCATAGTTCAATCCCTGCAAGGGCTAACTGCGTGGTGTACTTGGGCAAGGCACTTCATCCAGATTGCTCATGTGGGGCACTGTGTACAAAGGCAGACTACTCGTTGATGGTGAAGGAATAGCAACAACTAATGCTCTATCTCGCTTTGGCAAGACTGTGCATTAGCTGTTGCTGTTTACCTGGGTGGAAATTATGTTACAGTAACATGCATGCCACTCAAATCAAATGTGGATACAATGAGCAACACAAATCTGACTGGCGAATCATGCAGGATAAGGAAATTAATTTATGCTGCATTATTTTGTCCTAACCCAGTGTGCAAAGTTTGACGAGAACACTTGTTTCGTTCAAATGATGGTTACGCAAATTTAAATCTACGTGAAAGGATGTCCGGTTAGCCAAAAGTTGCATCTTGAATGGTAAAGTTTGTGTAACTGAACTGGTAGAATGCAAAAGTTTTTCTAAGCCTCAAGATTTGTTCACACATTTTTGTCTTGTTACAATTTATGGGAGAGTGCCTATAGGCCTGTAGATCAGAACTTGATTAAAACAGTAAACAAGCACTGCTCCACTTTTGGGGTTCTAATTGGCAATTATCAGTTGAATTCTCTCACCACCTTAAGGCTGAGGGGAAGAAATTAAATGGTTCAGGTTTCCAAACCGATCTTAATTTTTATGTCTGAAACTAATCTTTTAATGAGCACTTGACAAAAAAAGTTATATATATTTAAAAGGACATCTGAAGATATTGGACTGGCTTCAAATACATGTACACTGTTAATAAAGGCCATACATTTTAACCCTTCACCTAACCCGAAAGGCAACAACACCCCAAATTTTCATTTTTTTGCTTCAAAAACATAGCTTATGACCCCTGATTGGAACAAGCTTGTTCCAAGGAAGGGTCATACGCCAGGTTTTTGAAACAAAAAATTTAAAATGCACAAAATTGAATGCCATTTTTTTGTAAATAGCACTGGCGGGTTTTCATGGTATGTTTTGCATATTCAACTCTAAACCCTTTACCCAATGGAGACGATATGAAAATTTGTGATTTTAAAAATTATTTTTTCAAAATATTTCAACAAAACCATATCATGTGACCATTTGTGGAATGAGCTCGACAAGCTCGTTCCAATGAGGGGTCACATGCTATAGTTTTGTTGTAATTTTCAGAAAATTAATATTTTTTCAACTGCTGAATTTGCATATTACGCAGGCGGATGCAGCCGATTCGTTAGGTAAAGGGTTAACCCCACTGAGAACCTTCAATGTATCTTTCATCAAATCTAGTCATGGCTGCTGCGATGCAGCCATGACTCAATGTAAAACTCATCTGCATTTAAGTTAAGAAATCATTGGACAAAAAGTCAATTCAATTTACTGGAGAAAAATTAAATTAACCCCATTCACTCTGTCAAATTATCAAAATTTTAAGTTGTCATATATCCCATAATGCATCTAGAAATTTAGTCAATTCAATCTTGTATGAGCTCTGTCAAACAAGATTGAATATGCTAAATTTTTAGTTGCATTATGGGAAAATTTTGCACCTGAAAATTTTGACTTATCGACATCAGTGTGCAGGGGGGTTAAATGAGCTGAAATTGCACTTATTTCAGTGGCAATAGAAATCCTGGCCTGGGCAGGAATATCAGCCAGCAGCACACAAGGAGTTATGGGTTGGGCAACTTATTGAAAAAATAATTTAAAAAAAAAAAAAAAAATCAGGGCAAACGACCCTATTTTTCTATTGAATGCAACTGGAACCAAACCATTTATTTTTTCCTTCAGAAGGCTTAACACTCGACGAATTGCATTTTGCTGAAATATAATTTACGAGATGACCTTTTGAAGATCAACACAAGTTGAGAATATCTAGACTATAAATAAGCATTCAAAATCAATGATGCATCAGAGAGAATTTGTTGTAACCTGGTGAATGTGACACACGAGAAGAAATATTTACCAGGAAATAAGATTTTTTTTTCTCATCCAGGTCAGGGATTTACAAGAATTGTTTCTGTTCTAAAAAATCACTACTGTTATTTCATCTGTGTATTTTTCCAATTCAATGGAACATGTGGGAAGGCCGACAATGAGTGTGACGCCATGTAAATATTTTTCTTATTCACTCTTCTTAAAACATAATTTATAGTGTAGCTGATTTTTATTATTAAAGTAGAGAGACTGGAGAAAAGATTAATTCAAGATCACTCGAGTATCTTGAGGCTACATTTTTTTTACAATAGTCAACAGATACATTCATAATCAGCTGTTACCCTTACCCAAGTCATCAGTGTGCAAAATTTAAAAAATGACTGTCTTACCATTCACATGGTTTGGAGATGGCTAACCGATTGCTCGGCTATGTAAAAATTCTTGGGAAACTGCTTTTTATCATTAACATGTATTTATATATTGCGTGGAATTGAAATATATATAGCCTCTCAGGGCTAAAGTCTGAAAATCTATCAAGACACAAGAAAGGCTGGTTAACTGGTAGAGTGCTAAAAACTCGTGTTTGGGCTTTATTCTGAACTGCAGGTACCTAAAGTTAAAGGCTTTATATTCTGTGGATGTCCTTCTTAATTTTTTTTTTTTTATTTTTAGGGTTTAACGGCACATTAACAGCCAGGGTCATATCATGTCGGTGACATTTTTAGGGGTGGAGGAAGCCGGAGTACCCGGAGAGAACCACCGAGCAACGACGAGCAGCTGTCAGCTCTCCGACATCATAACTCTGAAATCTGCACCGCGGCACAGGCAGGGTTACAGTTAAAACTAGAAGTCCTGTCCTGAAATGCGCACAAATAGCACATCGATTTTCGCGTTAGTCTCCTTTTTATGACGATGGAAAGGCTATCAAATTTTGCACATACGGCCTGTGCACAAGCAAAGTTTCAGCCAATGGACCTCCGGGTAACCCGGAGGTCCATTGGCTGAAACTTTGCTTGTGTTTGCTATGGGTAACAAGGAGAACCGGACATGCTTTTGGTGTCATTCGATATAGCAATTGTGCGTAATTCCTACGCGCAATTAAGCCGCCTAGATAAGCGCACAGTTCATGACAGGATTTCTAGTTTTAACTGTAGATTGGTTGAAGACATGCGTACAATCGACTTGCAGTACGCCTTAGTACACAGCGTCATCGTGCCCCCATGTAGGCAATCAGGGTTAAGTGCCTTGCCCAAGGACACAACGTGGGAGCACGAATCTGTCGCTGAAATGGTCACCCATCCAACTACTAACTGCGCTCGACGTTGCTTAACTTCGGTGAGCTGACGAGAACCGATTACCGCGACGCCACCTCGCCCCCGTCCTTCTTATTATCTTGGAAGTAAAATTACTTCACCTCCATCGATTTGCATCGTTACAATTTATGGGAGAGTGCCTATAGGCATGTCCCTCAGTGTGCCTATAGGCACTCACCCATAAATTATAACAAGACAAAAATGTGTGAACAAATCTTGAGGCTGAGAATAAATTTAGCACTCTACCAGTTAAGTTACTCAGACTTTACCATTCAAGATGCAAGTTTTGGTTAACCGCTCATCCGTTCGCGTAGATTTAAATTTGCGTAACCACCATGCGAACTAAACAAGTGTTCTCATCAAATTTTGCACACTGAATAACAAGTTCTGCTTAGGTTGTTCACTACAAATTTACAAGCACTCGACTTTTTATTTTGAAAATTGAAGCAAGTGACGGCATTCTTAAAATCACCTGCCAATGAGGCTCTGTTTCCTTTGTGAGACTGTTTTCTCCTTCCATGGGAGACTTTTTTTTAAAACTTCACAGGCAGGGTGTCTGATGTTTTCCAAAACATAAGCAATTTTCCTCTTGGCTTTCAAAGTTATGGGAAACAAGGAATATAAGGCCTGAATGACAGAAAATGGACAACAGTTAGAGGTTTCCTGCTGATAAAGGCCGATAAAACTTAAGGTCATTTCTCGACATTTTTCAATGCCCTACAATAACAAACTTCAGATTTTCCAAGGCACCACCTACACTAGTCCGAACTAGAATCCACTGATCATTACCCCTTCCTTCCACTTCTCTATGAGGGAAGTGGGAGGGGGTAACGACCAGAGGGTATCAAGAAATTAACTCACTGATTTTTCCCTACCGTGATAACGAGTTGGGCTATGCAAAGCCTGGGCCACTGCTCCCGACCCGTAGGCATGTACAACAACAAAAATTTCGGAGACAAAAGAGTGAAAAAAGAAAAATCTTCTTAGTCCAAAAAGTGAAAAAGGACCATAACTTTGGGAAATATTACTGAATGGAACCCGTGCCTTGTGCATATCCGTTCCCACATGCGGGTCTATAAGCATACCAAAGGAGAACCAAATCAGACCAATGGCTTTGAAATTACAATGCAAAACCTTTGTATGGACAGACAAACGGACCGACGGATGGACAGACAGACAGAGGGATTCACTAGATTTATTATTTATTTATTTATTGGAGTTTAAGGTCACATACTTATGCACAATGGCTAATCATGACCGTGACAGTTTTACGGGTGGAGGAAGCCGGAGTACCCGGAGAGAACCACCGAGCAACGACGAGCAACTGTCAGCTCCTCAACAGTCTAACTCCGTTCAAGCTCCGCTCAAGTAAGGTTACAGCGGTTGAAGACATGTGCACCATCGACGTGCAGTATGCCTTACTACACGGCGTCAGCTTCACTTGATACTCTGAATCCTCCTACGGAGGTCCGGGCATAATAAACAGAGCTGGCAGGCAGATTATTTTGAGGGGGTGTTTATGGGGCTGATAAGCTGCAGCCCAGTGAGAATGCTATCACTGAGACATTACTAGACAAGCATATCTAAGGATTCTTAATCCATCAATCCAATTTTTAACTCACAAACTTCAATTGCCAATAAATTTTTTTTTTCTTCTCTAAATTTATTTATTGGTGTTTAAGGTCACATATTTCTGCACAACGGCTAATCCATGACCATGACAGTTTTACAGGTGGAAGAAGCCAGAGTACCCGGAGAGAACCACCGAGCAACGGCGAGCAACTATCAGCTCCCCAACATACCAACTCCACACAAGCAGGGTTAGCATTCGTTGAAGACAGGTGCACCATCGACGTGCAGTATGCCTTAATACAGGTCACCGTGCCCCCCACGTGGGCAATGGGGGGGTGAAGTGTCTTGCCCAAGGACACAACGCGGTTGCCGCAGGTGGGATTCGAACCGAGGACCTCTCGGCTTGCAGCCTGCACCTCTACCAACTGAGCCACCGCGCCCCCTTTTCTTCTCCAAAACTTTTATCTTTTATTTAACTCTTTAACTTGCGAATGTGATAAATCCATCCCCGAGTTGTACAAAAAAATTGGTAATCAACAATTCTAGGTTTTCTTTATTTTTATTATCTGAGGCAAAATCAACAGACCTTCAAATATCACTTTGCTTCAATATAAGGCTTTTTATAGAGCCATAATATTTAAAGTGGGCAAAATATGGAAAATAAAATATATATATGTAATGATGATTGGAACAGTCATTGGCGACATCTGCTAGACAAATGTTCAAGTGACGAAGCATACAGTAAAGGTCTTACTTAATCTCTTACAACTGAATTTATACCATCAACCAAATATCAATAATCATTTATTTACTGGAGTTCAGTCATTTTTAGTGTTGGGATGATTAGCCAACTAAGCGACTCAATGACTCCCAACCAGCATCAACCTTAAAATGGACCAGTTGATTAGTCAGAAAATCTTTCATGAATAACTCTCTCTGAATTAATTGGATAAACCAATGAAAAGGAAATAAAAATAGTAATCGTCTCTATCATTCATTTATTCTATCCCTCGAATAAAGTCTGCGGAAATTACACCGAGTTCACCAGTGAAGTGTAACAATACAGTTTATCACTAGGGCTGTCACGATTTTTTAATTTAGGAATCGATTAATCGTCGCAAATAATCGATGATAATTGATTGATCGTACCTAGATGGCACCCATCTCCTTCTCTTTGAAGTCGATAAAAATGAAGTGCAAGTCAGTTGACCTACCTCAAGTAAACAATGAAGACGATCCTCATTTAGTTATTCAAAGCTTTGATGTTCTGAAGTTTTGAACCGTCAGTGTAATAATCAAGACCGGTCGGCAGTTGCGAACTTCGCAACTGCCGACCGGTCTTGATTATTACACTGACGGTTCAAAACTTCAGAACATCAAAGCTTTGATGAATGTACCTGAAAGACAAATGCTTCCAATAGCTTCTTGGGGTTTAACATCGATGTTCTTAACTCTTTACCTTTAGAAACAATAGTTTTTTCAACATATTTTCTTTTAATTATTAAACATCTAAAACGGGATATAATTTACCGATTATTCGACAACGAAAAATACTAATCGATTTCGTTGTGACCGATCAACAATCGATTAATCCATTAATTGTGACAGCCCTATTTATCACTGCTCTCGTTTGAAGTTACAGCTCATAACTGGATGTGTGTCACACTCGAGTAGCCTTTCCAATGGCTGAATGCCTGCGATGGCATTGTGACAGTTACAAGTACAAGAAAATATTTCTGGTTGACTAGTACTGGGGGTTAATTAATCTTTTGGGAATAAATACGTGACAAGATGCATTGAATGGTTATATTTCTGGAAATAATTACCCTTTTTTTCTTCAATGGATAAATGGTTACCCAGTTCAACCTTTCAGGACCTAATTGAGGGCCTTTGGGCCTAACTTTTTAATGCAACAGAACAGGTGCCGTAACATGCTGTCTCTGGAGGAACTTGCAACTTACATTTTAAAATCCTTGGCATTTGTTTCTACAGGGCTCGCCTTGAGTAAAATGGTCGGGGCCTAAAAAAAAGTGCCCCACATATTGAGGTCGGGGCCTTTTCGGGGCTGATTTTCCCATTTGGTCCATTATTGTTAGTGCTTTTTTTGTGGAAAATGTCGGGGCTTGAAAAAAAGCCCCCAGCAAGTGCTCCTCGGGGCTGATCTCGGGGCCTGGGCTGATCAGCCCCGACTCAAGGCAAGCCCTGTTTCTAGGCATGTCTTGGGTGCCTACGTAGGCAGCCAAGACTTGCCTAGAAGGAACTGTAATGTAAAGCCACAGAAAGTAGAGTGTCAAAGTATAGCAAAAATGTATAAAACTCAAGCCCAAGGGGTTAACAAAAAGCTCATTCCATACAGTAAGACCTAAAAAAATTAAAATCTGTTTCTCAGGCCCTCCCGCATGGTCCTTTTGGTTGCCATATGGTCCTTTTGGCTGCCGCATTCTCTTTTTATAACCAATGTAAACTTTAAAAAAAATAAAAATTAAATGGTTTATGTCTGATATTTTACCCAAGTTAAAAAAATTGATAAATTTGTCCCTTGAGTGCAAGAAGGCTTTGCAATGCTTCGGCATTGCGCAAATCCATCTTGCTCTCAAGGGACGAAATACACCACCACCCATGCTATTCTATAGATTATGCAGCCTAGAACATGAAGTTTTGATGGCAAAGAAATAATTACAGAAATAAAAAAAAACGCTCGCCCGCATACAATTTTACAAATAATGGCCTGAGAAACTGAAGATCTATTTTGTGTGGCCTTATAACATTAGACTGCATATATGAAGTTCCCCAAAACATCACTTTACCATCTGCATAATTTTTTTTTTTTAGAATTATACCATGCAATATACTAAAATACATCAAAAGAGTTCCACACCTTTCTTTCTTTACGTTCATCTCGTGTTTCTACTCTTGTTGGTGGTGGAGTGTCTTTCGGATCCTGGAAGAAAGAATATAAATTGACATAGGTAACAAATTAACTATGCAATTCATAGTTCTGAACACTACAAGTCAGGAATACCTCACAAATGCCGGCCGATTAATCACAACTTCATGTCGTGTATGTCATATGCATGTGTTTCACAATGAAGATATCTACAAAAGCTACAAGAATACATGTGTAATGATCAGAAATCACCAAATCAGGGTACGTACTCTCTCTTCGTAACGAGCAGTTAATTTTCAATTATACAGTGCACTGAAAGTGAAGTACCATAAACTCTCATGGAGTGTTGTTACCTTCAAGACAATCTCTCATTCTGTAGAAAGTATGAGATGTACAAGATTCCACCAATTGACTTTCCAGGGTTCCAGATGGAGGTCCAATTGTACATGAGCTCATGCATTTTTCACGGAATCAGTACTTGGTGGAAACACCACTCAGTGAGAGTTTTGTTATTTCACTGTTGCGTACTGCACTTTGAACTGGGTGGTATTTTTTTATTGGGGTTTAACAACACTTTTGACAGCCAGGATCACCTTGTGTCCGACAGTTTTACTGGTGTAGGAAGGCAGAGTGCCCAGATAAAACCACTGAGCAGTGGCAGGCAACTGTCAAGACTACTCAACATACTAACTCTGCACAAGCAGGGTTAGCATTGGCTGAAGACAAGTGCACTATCGACATGCAGTATGCCTTAGTACACAGTACCACTGTGTTCCAACATGGGTAATTGGGACAAGAGCTGGGCAGTGTACTACAGTGCGTGGAGAGTGGATTGTAACTAAATCACCCACAGAGTGGAGTTATCACCCAAATTATAACTTTCAAATTTTGTATATATCGACTAAAAACACAGGCAATGTTTCAGCCAATGGACCTCCGGGTTTAACCCGGAGGTCCATTGGCTGAAACTTTGCTTGTGCTTGTTATGCTTTGCAACAAATTTGCAATTATTGCTTGGGTGGAATCTCCACTCTGCAGGTGATTTAGTGATAATACACTCTCCACGTACTGTATCTACACCATGTGGTATACAGTGTATACAGTATGGCTGCCGTGGACTGGTCACTTTCCACGAGTGGGCATTATATCCATGGACGCAATATTATGATAATAATCAAACACTAATTATAATAATAATCATCAAAAATTCAATTAACCCCTTACCAAACATGAAAAAGAGAGATGCAATTGCAAACAAAATTTTTGAATAACTAATTTTTTTTCATTTTTTGTCTCAAAAACATAGGTTATGACCCTACATTGGATATGTTTAGGAGACAAAAAATGAAAAAAATTGGCGATTTTTGTGAATAACGCTGACCGGTTTTGATCGTTATGTTGGGTAAAGGGTTAATGAAGTACCAGGTACAACCTCATGCTTCATTAATTTAAATTTTACTGATGATTTTTTATTACCTGGTACATGCATGCGTGAACATCACTGCCAACCTGTGGATTATGACCAGTCAATGGCAACTGTGTACTCTCCCATACAGTTACATGCCATGCCAATACTGCACTAGGGAGAATCAAAGTTCCAAAATTTGGATACTGAGTATGTGACTACAGTGGAACCCTGTTAATTGAATAGCCACTTTGCCAATAAAAAATATTCATTTAACAGGAGTATTCAATTAACAGGGATTGTGTCACTTTCCTGTATTCTAGAGATAAACTCAGCACTTATTCTGTTATATCTTATTTGACAGAGCTCCATGAGCTCTGTCAAACAAAGATATAATAGATTAAATGCCTGTACTGGATGTACTGAGGACCAAAAGGTCCATAAACAAAGAAAAACTGGGGAGAGTCAGGGTAATTTCTCAACAGGTTACAAGATCTTTTATTCAATTAACAGGAGTTTACTCTATAACCTATATTCAATTAACAGGTCAAATTTGTACTGGAGGTGAGATAAATGGTTTTGTGTTGGAAAATTATATTCAATTAACAGGGATTTACAATTAAGAGATATCCAATTAAGTGGCCTCCACTGTACTATTGCAAGATGACTTACATCAAGGCAGTGTACTGAAAATACAAGCAACATTCAACAGCTTGGCTTTGGTATCAACAGCATTTCAATACTAAATATGATACTGATATTCAGGTAAATTGCATCCCAAATAAACATATTTATTAACTGGTAAAGTGCTAAATTATTTTTGGTAATCAAAATTTTTTCATATATCTTTGCCTTGTTGCAATTCAATTTATTGGAGAGTGCCTCTAGGCACTCTCCTATACAGTATGTGGAGAGTGGATTATAACTAAATCACTCGTGGAGTGGAGTTATCGCCTAAACTATCACTTTCAAATTTTGTATATATCGACTAAAAACAAAAGCAATGTTTCAGCCAATGGACCTCCGGGTTTAACCCGGAGGTCCATTGGCTGAAACTTTGCTTGTGCTTGTTATGCTTTGCAACAAATTTGCAATTATTGCTTGGGTCGAGTCTCCACTCTTTGGGTGATTTAGTGATAATACACTCTCCACGTTCTGTAAATTGCAACAAGGCAAATCCTTACAGACTAAATAATTTCACTTTAAAGATATTAAACTCATCAACAGAGTATGAAGCCTTTAACTTGCAGTGCCTGCACTTCAGAATAAAGCCCAAATACGGGCTTCCAGCACTTTACCAGTTAAGTGTATTTTAATGTGAAAGTTTAATTGAAAGTTCATGAAAATATCAATAAAATCTTTCATTATATTCGCTGTTATGGTGCATTATTTTTCAGCAGCCCTCCAATATGTGTTGTTTTGTGACTTTTCTGATGAGTTTTTTACCCCTTTACCCACCGAATCAGTAGCATCTAACCATGTAATATACAACTGAGCAATTGAAAAAATATTTTTTCAAAAATTTCAGCAAAACCATATGTGGTCCCTCATTGACATGAGCTCATCGCACTGGTTCCAAAGAGGTTACATATGGTTTTGTTGAAATATTTTGAAACATGACAAAATATTTAAAAATAATTTTGATATCCAATTAAGGTGCCACAAAGTCGATATTCTGTTTCTCAGGCCATTTTTTGTAAAATTGCTGGCGGGTGGGCATTATTTTTTTATTTTATTTTTTATACATGTAGTTATTTCTTTGCCAACAAAAGTTCATATTCTTGGTTTGTTTTATGTTTTAGGCCTCATAATCAACAGAATAGCGTGGGTGGTGGTGTATTTCGGCCCTTGAGTGCAACAAGGCTTTGCAATACTAATAAAGCATTGCAAAGCCTTCTTGCACTTAAGGGACAAATGTATCAATTTTAATAACTTGGGTAAAATATTTTTACTTTTTCAAGTTTGCACTGGTTATAAAAAGAGAGCATGCGGCAGCCAAAAGGACCATGCAAGAGGGCCTGAGAAACAGATTTTTCACTTTTTTAGACCTAAAGGGTTAATTTCTCGGCAAAATTGTTAATCAAATAACTTGTTTATAACCAGGTTTATAGTGCTGGTAAGTGGTCACATTCAATAAAAGGTTAACCCTTTACCCAACGAATCGACCGCATCAGCCCGCGTAATATGCAAATTCAGCAGTTGAAAAAATATTTTTCAAAAAATTTCAACAAAACCATATCATGTGACCCCTCGTTGGAACAAGCTTGACGAGCTCGTTCCAACGAGGGGTCACATGATATGGTTTTGTTGAAATATTTTGAAAAATTTGAAAAAATGTTATTTAAAATAATAAATTTGGATATCGTCTGCGTTGGGTAAAGGTTAAACATTTTAATCCTTTCTGATAAATTCTCTGCCACCACACATATACAAATTACATTTAGCGACGTCTTAAAAGACAGTAGAGGAAGAGAGAATTTATTTAATTTCCCCCTAGGGCTGGTCAATGGTGGGTAATAAATTCTCTGCCACCACACATATACAAATTAGATTTAGCGACTTCTTAAAAGACAGTACAGGGAATTAATTTCCCCCTTGGGCTGGTCAATGGTGGGTAACTTTATATCAGGCGGTACCTGAAGGCTGACTAGGTAGATGGTGTTGTTCCGCAGCAGTATTACCGGGGATGAGGGAATTCTGCTCAATACCACCCTTAGTATAAGGATTATGAATGTGAAGCCCCCTCCAATGGCAACATGTGGTTCCTTCCTGCCTATCACTCACTATCAGTCTTTCAATTTTGAGGCGAGCTGTCACTTTTGCGTGTCATTGCACCTGCAATTTTTATATTTTGTGAGTAAATAGTGTACCTCGGTTCCACCAAGCGAGTGATTAACCTTACCTAATGAATCGGCTGCATCTGCTGCGTAATATACAAATTGTGCAGTAATTTCAACAAAACCATATCATGTAACCCCCCACCCCCCCCCCTCCCCTCCAAGTGGTACAAGCTCATCAAAATCATTCCAATGAGGGGGTCACATGATACAGTTTTGTTGAATTTTTTATGACTTGGGGAGGGAAAAAAAATTAAAAAAATAAATTTAGATTTTTTGTGTTCACTTAATATAAAGGTTAAAATTGTAGAAATAGGCCAAATAAAACGATGCGTGCAAGAAAAATATACACTACACCATTAATTATAAGCTGTAGCATTCCAAAACTTCAAACTAATCAAAATTCACTTTCTGAGAATATGTACGTAAACAACAAAATTTGACTAACTTCAAAGGTCAGTAAAGCACCGGTATTTTCCTTCTTCTTGGCATCTGATTCAGGTTTTAGGTCCCCCGTCTTAAAATGCTAGTTTACAACACCTTGTTATAGGTTTTCACCATTTTAACCGATTCCCACACACCACCCTTTGACGTAAGTTTACTCGACTAACTCAAGAAGGCTTCTTGGTTTTCCAGTGTCGAGCCAAAGGTCTATTTGAATGTAAATACGCATGGCATTGACTGAGAAATGTCACAAACATGAATACATGTATAACAGATCACAAGATTAAGTGCATGATCATATGGAATTCGCCACAGAAAAGCAATCGGAGTCAACAGTGTCGTACATGGGGGTAAACAATTAAGAGCTTTTAACACTTTTAATTATGTTAGTATAACCACAATGGATTTTCCAATTCCAGAACAGGTAAAAAGTTTTTGTCATGGTTTCAGTCTTCAAAGGGGCGGTTTCTCAAGACAGGTCCATTATGGCATAAAAATACAAATTGGTACAAGGTCATAGTGGTCTCTCAAGACAGGTGGTCTCCCATAGCAGGTCCATTATAGAGTAAAACCAATCGGTTTCTGGTAGATGTGGTCTCTCAAGACAGGTGGTCTCTCAAGAAAATGGTCTCTGAAGACAGGTTTTACTGTAATATTTTTGGAATGCTAACTTACTACAGTTAAAACTAAAAGTCCTGTCACGAAATGTGCGCTTATCTAGGCTTAAATGCGCGTAGGAATTGCGCGCAATTGCCATATCGAATGACACCCAAAGCACGGCAGGTTCTCCTGGTTCCTCATAGCAAACACAGGCAATGTTTCTGCCAATGGACCTCCGGGTTACCCGGAGGTCCATTGGCTGAAACATTGCTTGTGCTCAGCCGGCATGCACACAATTTGATAGCCTTACTATGGTCTTAACGCGTATATTAACGCGCATATCAACGTGCTATATGTGCGCATTTCAGGACAGGACTTTTAGTTGTAACTGTATGCACCTGTTGAGTGAATGGTCTGCAGATGTTTGTTGATGCTTTTTATAAAAATAATTTCCCAATGCTGTGACTAGCGTGCTTCACAGCAAGTGATACCGAGCAGAAAAACAGTGTGCCTGTCATTTTCAAAATTGAAAGACTGTTGTCTGCAGGCTTGGCAATTTCAGGAGAGCGATTTTTTAGCTCTCCTTACTGCCCCCCTGAAAGAATTATGGAGAGCGAAAAACTGCCCTCCTAAATATTTTGGTCTGGGATGATTGAGATATTATGCTCACATTAAATTTTTGTTGTAAAGCAAAAATGTAATTTAACTTCGAAGTCACATAACATCACGTAATTTCATTTTGAAAGTGGTTTAATGGTAAAAGGTAATGGCTGCAACCATACACAAACACAGTTGCAATCATTTAAAGCAAAATGGGTCACAGCAATATTTTTTTTCTGCCAGTTTCAAGTTCAACAACTGACATCACAGTTTGAGGGGTAATTATTCAAGGAATATTGACACTATAATATACTACCATTACTACTATCCTGTCACTTGAAGCACTTGCACCAGGATGTGACTGTAGATTCAAGCAGACCTGTTGTCCAAGGAAGTCATACGCCTACCACTACCACCTTCAACCCCCCTTGGGGGGTTGAAGGTGGTAGTGGTAGGCGTATGACTTTCTTGGACAACAGGTCTGGGTACACACACAGGTCTTGTCAAGTGTGTGTTCGGTTGTTGAGTGAGACATCTAGATGTCTAAGAGATTTCGCTTTACCTTAGTAAAGTTAATAAAATCACTGATGTAGTCTGTTGGTTTCAGTTTCAATGAGTTCGTTCATCTGGATACTTGAAATGCTGTGTAAAGCTAATTGCTCTCCTAAGCTGAATGAGGAGAGCGATTTTTTGCCCTCCTGCATTTTTCAGAATGCCAGGCCTGTGTCTGTCATCAGTAAGTAAAAAAAGTAAGAGAGATGACATTCCTTCAGAGAATATGTGTGGTGGGCTTCTTTTGTTCCACAGCCACTGGTTTTGTGCATTCCTTCAAGCATGTTTAATCATTATTTTTAAAATGATGGAATCTTTGCTGACATTGAGCATAGTCTTTTTGTCAGTTCAATCCTTTATCAACAGGAATAAAAGACAATAGTTGCACAAAAATTTATTGGAAAGACTGAAAAAATTTCATTTCTTGCCTCAAAAACTTTTGACCTCTGATTGAAATATATTTATTTATTGGTGCTAAAGTTCACTTTCATCAGCATATTTGGCTATATTATGACCACAACATAGGTATAAATTCAAGTTTACCCTATATTTTATACCTATGCTGCCCACTTCAGAGGACTTCTAACTAAGGTGATGGTTTCAGGTGCTATTTTACGAGTAAAGCAGAAGCTCGGGAGTGTGGTTGCTTAATAGGTGGAGATGCAGACTGCAAGCCGAAAGGTCCTCGGGCAAGACACTTAATCCCGATTGCCCATGTGACGTGGGCACACAGTGGCATTGTGTACTAAGACGTACTGACGTCGATGGTGCACTTGTCTACAACCAATGCAAACCCTGCTTTCAGGTAAAACTAAAAGTCCTGTCATGAAATGCGTGCAAATAGCATGTCGATATGCGCGTTAATCTACGAATTATGACTATAGTAAGGCTATCCAATTCTGTACATATGGCCTGTGCACAAGCAATGTTTCAGCCAATGGACCTCCGGGTAACCCGGAGGTCCATTGGCAGAAACATTGCCTAGGTTTGCGATTGGTGACCAGGAGAACCTGCCGTGCTTTGGATGCCATTCGATATGGCAATTGCGCGCAATTCCTACGCGCAATTAAGCCTAGATAAGCGCACTATTCGTGACAGGACTTATAGTTTTAACTGTATGTGTAGTTTGTATGTTGGGAAGTCTGACAATTACTCCCCGTTGCTTGGTGGTTCTCAACAGGTACTCAGACTTCCTCCACCCATAAAACAGTCAGACATGAGTTGACCCTGGCTGTTAAAAGGGTCATTAAACCCCAATAAATAAAGCAGAAGCTCATTAAAACTAGAACCATCACTGAAGGTGATTAATACCTCCACTTCCGGTTTACTAGAATGCACCTCTGAATGTTGAGCTTGAAAAAAAAAATAATAAACCCAAGTTCATGGGAGATAACTTGGTTAAAATTGTCGCAGATAAAACATTTTGGAATATGCGCATGTTCACAACTTACTAGTTATGTTTGAGAAGTTTTTGCACACATAAAAAACCCATTTGAAAATCCATAAAAAATCAAAGTTTAGGGGAGATAACCTCGATAAAATTATCGCAGATGAAAATTTTCTGAATATGCGCATGCTCACTCCCTAGTCATAATGTTTGAGACGTTTCACCAAAATCAATTCAATAATGTAGGAGTTGCATACACGAGTTCGGACGTACATACATACAGGGCTTCGACAATATAGTCCCCACTTCTCTGAAGTAGGGGTATAATACATGTAAGCTTTATGAGTTCAGGGTCATCAGCTGTGTTTTAAGCTCAAATTGAAAAGATAAAATTTGAATGGTGATTTTGTGTGTTTAAGGCAAACTGGCTTTTTAACTACTTACATGCTACTGGCAGATATTCCTGCCCAAGACAGGATTTCTCTTGATGCCGGAAAAAGTATAATTTGGGAACTTAATCAAATTTCTCTCCGTGAAAATTGTTCAGATTTTATCAATATTCATTTGTTAAATTTAGATGAATTTTTCATCGAATATAGTTATGGCTATATTTGATGAAATATACCTTGAAAATACTCAGGAGATTAAGAGTTAACTTTTACATGAGGTGGAAATTTTAATTTTTAAATTTTTTGGGGGGTGGGGGGTAGAGCTGTAGGTTAACCGAAACCGAACCGAGGTTTTTAGGGTTTTTTTTTTTAAAACCGAAACCGTCGACATCCCGTAATCTAAGGTTTTTCGTTTTTTATTAAATACTCTCTTGCTGCAGAAATTCACAGAATGTAGCCATCCCAGAGTAGTGAGAGTACCCAGACACTGCCAATGGCAGTGTCTGGGTACTCTCCCTACTCTGGGAAGGCAACATTCTGTGAATTTCCGACATTTCAGTTTAGTTGTGTTTGCAGCTTTCCTCAAGTTGCGTGTAGGTGTCAGACCTCGAAAAATGGCCATGCACAATAAAAGTTCTAAATATTTAGGTAATTATTATATTGGCCTTCCTGATTCTTTATGTATTATAGCTTATTTCTGGCATTCTTTGAGTTTCACTCAATTTCACTGCCATTCAGTTATGACTCCGGACATAATGAGTTTTATTGAATTTTATTTGGCCTCATGAACAAACCGAACCGAACCGAGGTTTTACTCCACCTGAAAAACCCAAACTGAAAACAAACAAGAAATTTAAAAACCTACAGCTGTAGTGGGGGGGGGGGGGGGGGGGGGTCTAAAAGTTTATGGACTAAAATAATATTGTCAGAGGTGAAGACCAGATGTTTATTCTGTCATTGGTGAATATCTACTGAGGAAACTAGAAGCATGTAAATTTCTCGTGTTCTCACCCAACAGTCTTACATGTAGGTGCAGCACTGAGCATAAACCAATTATGACCAATCATTGTGACCTTAATTAATGTCTAACCCAGTTTTTTCCAGAATAAAAGACTTCTTCACCCCTCAATTGCACTCATATGGACTAAATTGCACACTTCAAGAAGAGTTTAATTACATTTGTACATTCATTCAACTGTCAAATTAAAAGAAACCCAATTTTGAAGACCTCTTTACAAATAGTTGGTGTCACTGACATTAACCTTTGATCTTATGACACAGAAATTCTAGAGTGAGAGGAGATTACAAGTAAAATATCATGTCTGGATTGAGGTTTTTACTTTATTGGTGGCATTGATTGATTACTACCAGGCCTGGCATTTTCGGGAGAGCAATTTATTCGCTCGCCTACTGCTCGCCTTAAAAACAATTAAGGAGGGCGAAAACTAGCCCACCTGGCCTAAGAAAATAATGATTACCAAAACCGCCTGTGTCTAAAACCCACATCTTTTCAGATCTCTATGTTAGTGGTCTCTGTAAAGACAGCCACTGCCCCTCCCATGTCTCCGGACAATGCCTACGCCCTGAGGTGTGGGAGGAGCAGCGTAGCTGTCTCACAGAGACTACCTTGTTATCAGCACCAAATAAAATGTACAAAGCCCACTGGGCAGGATTCATTTTATTTTGCCACTATCAACTTTTGTATGTAAGCTTGAGGAAAGCTAATCACTCATCTGGGTCATGTGAGGGGAGCGATTTTTAGCCCTCCAGCATTTTTAAGAATGCCAGGCCTGCTACTATATTATCTCACGTTTAAACATCTGCATATCAATGCTAAAACACAGAAATTTCGAGCACCAACTTTTCCCCATAATGCTCAATGAGTTCTATCAACCAAGATGGAATTGGTTAATTTCCAAGTTGCATTATGGGAAAAATTTGCTTCTGGAACTTTCAGTATTTTGACAGTGTTCTTGCAGACAAGGACTGATAAATTTCATGATGATGCAGTCATTTCTCGACATTTTTCAAGGCCCAACAATAACCACATTCAGCAATTTTCAATGCTCCCACCTTTACAAGTCATAAATAGTTGGCCTAGTTAGGGCTGCACCTTCACAAACTATGGAATGTAAAACTATAGCTTTTTTTTATTATGTGAATATTCATAGCTTTTTACGGCATCATGGCTCATTTTCTGGGATTTTAAGTCCTCAAAAGGCCCTTAAATCAAATTCAAGAACATTCCTTGAATCAAAGACCCTGCAGGAATCCTGTTACACCAGTGGGGGTTAACAAGTGGTTTGACGTCATGGCACAAATCACCAGTTCTGGGAGATCCCACCCACTAACCTTGCGAGTGACTACGAACTACATGTAAATTACCCAGTACATTCAGTATTGTGTTTGTAATTAAGACTTTGGCAGTGTCTATAGGTCTGGATAATAATGATAATAGAAACCCAACTCCATCAGCATCCATTATACAAAGTACATGTAATAATTAACCAGCTTCAGAACATCCAATAATCACCAAAGAGTATTATGTTGAAACCTGCCTACACTCAATTACACATGCTCATTGGTAAGCAACCAGGTACACACAGAGCTCAACACAGAACAACAGTACAAGTAAAAATAAGTTGTAGCATAACCGCAATAAACTAAGTATACTGCTGCTCCTGCACTGATAAGACCAGAATCTGATAACATTTTCTGGAAAGCTCTCCGATGTCAGATTCTGGTCTTATCAGTGTAGGAAGATAAAGATACAATGTTTACAGTGGTTATCCTACAACTTATTTTGACTTATACTGTAATTGCCAACTAATTCTTCCTATTTCTCCAGTGCCAAATTCCTACATGATGGGCTTATAGATGCATGCCATGACATTTTGTCTCAATTGATCTAATAAAACGCTGTCATTTCACCAACTTCTGAAAAGACTACCAGTGCAGAACATGTCTATCAAATGCCAGAATCAGGGCGGATGTGAAAAGAATTTACAATGTTCATAATGAAATTATCATACTGTACACACCCAAAGAAGGGTTAGGTTAGCCTAACTATCCCTTCACCTCATACAACTTGAAATACGACACCTGCAAAAAAAGAATTGTGGAACTAAAAATATTCCATTTCATAGTTTGACTCATAACTATTGTCCATGAGCCCTTCATTGAAACTAGGTCAATGACCTCATTCCAATGATGGGTGGTAATTTGAGGCAAAAGCTTGAAAAAAAAAGAAGAAAAGTTTTAGGTTTTGTTAAAAACTGCCGGTCATTATGTTGGGTAAAAAAAAACAACAACTGGGACAGGGGATGCTCTGATAACCCATTTTCTGATTTTTAAACTCCTCCCCCCCCCCCCCCATCAAAATTTCAAGCTGCAAATGCTTCTCGGAATTTAAGTATTTTACACGGATGGATGTGGCAAATTTGTTACGTAAAGGGTTAACCCTTAAGCCCCCATATAGCCCCAAACCGCCACTTTTATATTGCATTGAAGCAGGTGCTCCCTTGTGTAATCTTTTTTATTACTCTTGTGTGTAGACTGAATTTTCCCTGGCAGTTTCACAACCAGCCATGACTCAATTTGGTGAAAAATATTTTAAACAAGAAGAATGTTACTAAGGTAACGCATGTCCCCCCCCCCCCCCCCCCCCCCCTCCCTGTGACATTCACCTTGCAGATGGCGGCAGAAACTATTATACACGACACATCTTCTGTCCTTAACATTTGTAAAAAGTTTAACAATTGCACTAGGATTCGTTTCCGAGTTATGGCAGAGACACGAATATTGCCCGATTTTTAGTGTGACCTTGAAATGTGACCTTGAAGGTACGAACCCGGCTATGGTGTGTGACACATCCCCCCCATGGTCCTTTATAATTGTGTGAAGTTTGATGACTGTGGCCCTAACAGTTTTCGAGTTATTGGCTCGGACACACACACATGGACACACACACACGGACACTTCAATCAATCACTATATGCCACCCGACTTAAGTCCCATTGTTTGAAAATAATTACATCATTTGGGCTCTGCATTTACTGTCGCTATTTAGGGTAATTTAGCAGCCTGTAACATGTATTTGATTAACGTCACTTATAAATTCTTGTTTCCGGATGAGAAAGTCTTCCAGACCAGAGTAAACTTTCTCTCTTGCAAAGTTGCAGTTCTTTTACTACATGTATAGACAGCACCACTATTATACTGACAGGATTTCTGTGTAGTTTCGGATAAACTGTCTGGGACAATCAGGGTTAATGGTTGAGTCAACTTGAGTGTATGTGTGGTGCATTATCATGTACATTGTAAAGAAAAGAATATCGAGGCTGTCATGTTTTGAAAATTTAGTCTACTGTACATTATTAGGCAATTATATATCTGCCCTCCCACTTTAATGGAAAAAGGCAGCAACACTTGGCCAGGATTGAGAAACACCAATAATTGCATTAGTTCCATAGCATTTGATCAATAAATTTTTTTATTGGAAAAGTAGATTATGGGAGTACCAATTTCATCTTGATAAAGTTCCTTTTCGAGTTAGAAATAGCATAATACTATCGGATCCTGGTTAATGGGCAGACTTTAGACAGCAAAAGTAGACAAATAATCTGAGGGAAGATTACTCACTGGAAACCATGATGAATATATGCTCAGTGTTGAAATTCTACCTTATTCCTAATTTATTACTGGACTTGCAAGGTTTGTCCATTTTTCAATAACCACACATTTTATAACATACAATCTTTTGGCTGACTCAAGGCAAAAACTTGATTAGGTTTGAACTTTCAAATGAAGGATAAGCAAGCCTGGTTATATTTCTACGAGAATCTGAGAATCCATTCACGCAAAGAAGCCGGTAAGAATCCATGTAGATTCTTGCTGCACCTCTGCTACATGTATGATTTGCGTGAAAAGAATTGAGTCAATTTAACCATTTACCTAACTAATATAGAAGCAGCAAATTAACCAATACAATGACCTGAAATATCCTGAAACTTTGTCAATAATATTGTACATCCATATTTGTAAGGTTTCATTTGTTTTTTAAAAAATTATCAAATTCAGTTTGAATGTTATATTTATTTATTTATTGATGTTTAAGGTCACATATTTATGCACAATGGCTAATCATGACCGTGACAGTTTTACGAGTGGAGGAAGCCGGAGTACCCGGAGAGAACCAGCGAGCAACGGCGAGCAGCTACCAGCTCCCCAACATCGTAACTCCACACTGCAGCACAGGCAGGATTAGATTGGTTGAAGACATGCGTACCATCGACGTGCAGTATGCCTTAGTACACGGCGTCATCGTGCCCCCATGCAGGCAATGGAGATGAAGTGTCTTGCCCAAGGACACAACGCGGTTGCCGCAGGTGGGATTCGAACCGAGGACCACTCGACTTGCAGCCAGCACCTCTACCTACTGAGCCACCAGTTTGAATGTTAAAAATTTAGCTGTGTTGGTTAACCCTTTACCCAAAGAATCGACCACATCCGACCACATAATATGCAAATTCAGCAGTTGAAAAAATATTTTTCCAAAAATTTCAACAAAACCATATCATGTGACCCCTCGTTGGAACGAGCTCATCGAGCTCGTTCCTACGAGGGGTCACATGATATGGTTTTGTTGAAATTTTTTGAAAAAATGATATTTAAAATAATAAATTTTGATATCGTCTGCATTGGGTAAAGAGTTAAAGTGCTAACATGTGTTATCAGTATACAACAGGGGTTCAACCATAGTGGTCTAATGGGATCCTGGGACACTCATAGCAGGTACGGATTCTCACAACTATTTTCACAAGAATCCAAACGGATTCTCTCAAATTTAGATAAAATATAAACCCTACATGACTGCATCATGCAAATTTTGTACAAGCAGACAATCCAAGTTTGGCAAATTTATTCATTGGTGTTTAAGGTCACATATTTTGTACATGTAAAGTTAAGTCCAGCCAATCGTTTATATTCAGGTTTTTTATTTTAGAGGACTTCTACTACAGGCACTTGTTACCAGGTCCCCTTTTACCAGTGAAACGGAGCTTGTTTACCACAGTAACATTATACCACGGTAAACAAGTACTGCTTCACTCCCGCGGTTTCCAGAGGGAAAGCATGGCAAATAAGCAGAGTGTTATGATCATTGACAGACCACAATTTGCATGTTTGACAGGCACCAATACACTTGTGCCTTGTTGAACTCCAGGGACGTTATACATGCAAACAGTTATGCTACTACGCCAGCGACCATTACATGAATATCCTAGGTTCGAGGTGAGACAAAAGTATTAAACCCACTCGATATTACGCGGATAATGAATGCAATAATCAAATTGGACAAGACATTTGGAGTGAAAGGGATTAACCCCACAAAGCGTAATATTGGCATTAATTTTGAAATAGATTAGACGAAATAAACTACTGCATGTTGATGTCACAGAAGGTAAGAATGATAACCAGTCATCAAAAATTTTCCAAATCATATTTATGGACGTTTGTGTCGGAATGTTGCAATTTGTCGGAATTTAAAAAAAAAATTATTTCTGATTAAAAACGTAAATATTTTATGAGTGTTGGTAAACGTAATTTTGTTGAGTTGAGATTGTTCAGTTATACATGTATTTCGACAACAAAATTGTGAGAGTCGTGAAAAATACGACAATGAGTACATCCTTTTTCGTTCAGGTGCCCTAAAATTAATTACAGCTGTAATCTGTTTGACCGTGAATCATGGCAATTTTAATATCAAGTCGGACATTGATTCGAGAAACAATCGCCAATATTAATCGGCGACTTTTCTTAGATCTTGCGTGAAGATATCGTGGACCTGGGATATTCATGTAATGGTCGCTTGCGCAGTAGTGTAAATATATGGATTGTATGCATTTAGCCTCGACAGTTCGGAAGAGAAAGTGACAAGCTGAATCCGACTTATCGAAATAAACTATTGTTTACCAAAGTCTGACCAAGAAATTTGTCACAATAATATTTTACATGTACATTAAGGTTCAAAAACTAAACATCTTTACACTCAAATACAAATTTAATAACAAATTCACTGGACAAGAATTGGGTTTTCAAACTCTTGTCAGTTTCTTCTGTACAATCAGTTTTCTCGACTCTGTACAAACAGTTAACAAGGCTCTCAGGGAATGGTGAGTGATCACTCACACTCCATTACTCGCCAAAAACATCCAAAGTGGCGAGCTAAAACCCCTTAAAATGTCCTCTAAAAGACTAATTGCAGTTAGTGCTCAACCGATTACTAAATATGGTCGCTGACCGATTACCGGTTATTTGAACTCACAATCGGCCGATTCTGATGTCGATTCTGATGGTAATACAGTGTATTACTAGACAAGTGAAGGCTCGAAAGAACTACATTAAACTGAACATTTTACACAGTGTTAAAACTTTGTTGACTGGGGTTGCGGTAAAATTAACAGTCGTGTACACTTTGGCAGTAAATGTGGGTCTCAGAGGCATGTTTACTGCTCAAGTGAGTGCAATTGGTAATTTTACTGCGGCCTGAGTCAATAGAGTGCAATCTTCACTTTTCCGATGTGAACTGTGAAGTACGCTCAATTGTAAGTTTTACATGTTGTTTACATGTATGTCTTGTGGTCCCATCTTTGGCGTATGTCGCCCATCTTCTTTTATTAACATTCTTTGATTTAATTTTCGGCTACACTGAACATTTTAGAATTTCATGATATTTCAAACAGTATTGTCACTATTGACCATTGTTACACAGCGTAGCCCTTATAGCATATATGAGTTGTAATTTTATTCCATCATTCCTCATTTTTAATTATCCAAACATCGATGAAGCATAAATGTATTTATTGGTGTTTAAGGTCACATACTTAAGCATAATGGCTAATCGTGACCCTGACAGTTTTACGGGTGGAGGAAGCCGGAGTACCTGGAGAGAACCACCGAGCATCGACAAGCAACTGTAAGCTCCTCAACATTCTAACTCTGTTCAAGCTCCGCTCAAGCAGGGTTACAGCGGTTGAAGACATGCGTACCATCGACGTGCAGTACGCCTTAATACACGGCTTCATCATGCCCCCATGTAGGCAACCAGGACCAATGCCGTGCCCAAGGACACAATGCGGGTCGTCCCAGTCGGTGATCGAACTCGGGACCTCTAGCATAGAAGTCCAACAGTCTACCACTGAGCTACCGCACTCCGACATGTCGTTTAACTTGTATATCCTGTATTGGGGCGCCAAGAGAGATCAAGACCACATTGTGGTTGTTTCTCAACTTTATTGAATTATATCACTGACATCATTTTACATTAACAATTGAACAATTGCAGAAGATAATAATATGTGGTTGATGAATCATCACAAAATGCTTGATAACAATCGGTTGAACCGATGTTCCGGGAGCCATTACTGTTGTCATCTAAATGACCACAATCGACTGACTGCGATGGCCGGTTCCGATCATCGTTTGAACACTAAGTGCAGTTTCAATTACTCGCCAGATCTCAACTGCAGGTCAGTGACGTATCACTCGCCACCAATTGTTTGTTTGTTTGTTTGTTGGTGGTTAACGTCACATTTATGCACCATGGCTAATCGTGACACAACATGGAGATGAAGTAAAGTTTAGTCAATCGTTGATCTAATTGTTGCCCATTTTAGAGGACTTTCACCCAAGCATTGGTGACTGGGTCCTATTTTACTAGTAAAGCGGAACTGGTTTACCACAG
This sequence comes from Pictodentalium vernedei, assembly GCA_031216915.1. Taxonomy (NCBI): domain Eukaryota; kingdom Metazoa; phylum Mollusca; class Scaphopoda; order Dentaliida; family Dentaliidae; genus Pictodentalium; species Pictodentalium vernedei. The sequence goes on along the minus strand of CM062289.1, from coordinate 10,953,146 downwards.
AAAACAAGTGCTGCTTACTTCCCGGGGTTCCCACGGGGATCGCCACCAATTACTCGCCAAATCTCAACTGTAGGTGAGCGACGTATCACTCGCCACCAATTTGCTCCTCGAGAGCCCTGGTTAATAAACTTATATACATTTCAATGAATGGTGGAATTATGTTGAGCATCAACCAATCATATGCATAGGTGTTTGCATCTGTCTGAAGTATAGCCTGTCTGTCTGTTGGCCAAAAACTGGCCAACAGAGCAGCGATATACTTCAGACACATGCAAACACCTTTGAAGCTTATGACTGGTTGATGCTCAACATAATTCCACCATTCAATGAAACTAGATAATTCAACTTTGCATGCAAACATTTTACACGACACGGACAATTTTCGTTTGCATATTTTTCCATGTTAGGCAACATTCACGTGACCCAAACAGCAGTTCGCCTCAGATCAGCAGGCCTGTGACTTGCAAGTTTTACAGGCACCATTTCACTTGTGCCTGACATGATGACCAGCACAAGTTTTCGTAACATGATATGAGCCTGTATTGGGAGCATGCTGGCTCAGGAGTTATGGTATTGGACTTCAAAATGAAAAAGTTCACAGTTCCAATTTCACCATGAGTGCAGTACAGTCACCGTGGATTGGTCGTAATCCGCACATGGACAATGATGTCCACGTATGCGTTTACCAGGTAATAAAAATCATCATCAGCAAAATTTTAATTAATGAAGCACCAGGTAAAACCTTATACTTTTAGTGTTTGGAATCTAATATTATTGCCTCCATGGAAATATTGCCCACCCGTGGAAAGTGACCAGTCCACGGCAGCTGTACTGTAACTGCATTGTGCTGTTGGGCAAGGCACTAAATCCTGATTGCCCATGTGGGGGCAAGGTGGGTGTTGTGTTCTAATTGATGGTGCACTTGTCTTCAAAGATCCCACCACAAGAAAATGTGAAAAAAAAAACATGTACTTTAAATAGATGTCTGAGAAACTAAAAACAACCAAGAGGTAAAACTGAATAGAGTCGAAAAAAATTATTAATGTGGATAAACATGTTTTTTTTTTCACTATCTTTATTAAACATTTGATAGAGAATGAAAACCTCAAAAAGGTTGCCAAAACTCTTCACTTTATGGACTGCAGTGTCCCCTATTCTACACTAGGCCCCTGCAAATATTCGAATACCTGAACAACCAAAATGAATGACAAATCGAATACTGAACACTAGTTACAAATCAAATTCATAACAATCAGTGTCGGTTGTACTTCAACAATGTAAGTGTCAATGACACTGTAGCTTAACTTGACTGTGTTGCATTTGATGAAAAGGATAATGTTCAATGTTTATGAAAGGATTATAAAATACGACAAGAATCGTGATAATTGAGAATATTTTAATTTCTGTTCCCTGTCTATGTTTTCAATAAAAAAAAATGAGGTGTAGACTGTACTAAAGAATTGAGGGGTGGGTTAATGTGGCCCTCACAGTTAATGTATGCCAACCAAAGTTACCAAGTTACAGTGAAATTATTCCAAAACGAGTCATCCTATCAAGTTACAATGAAATTCCTTCATAAATATGGTCTGTTGACTGTGCTAAAGGTTTTGGGGCTTTCGGGCCTGTGTAGCCATCACGGTTGACCAATCGCAACCAAAAGGGGACGTCCTCATCTAGATATTATACCGAGTCATCGTACAAAGTTACAATGGAATCTCTTCATAAATACGACCTGTAGTCTGTGCTAAAGGTTTTCGGGTTTTGGGCTTGGGCAGCCGTCGAGGTTGACAGATCGCGACCAAATGGGGACTTTCTCATCTAGCCATTATCTGGAGTCATCCTACCAAGTTACAATGAAATCCCTTCATAAATACGACCTGCAGACTGAGCTAAAAGTTTTCGGGCTTGAGGCCCCTGTAGTCATCACAGCTGACCGATTGCCACCCAGAGGGGACATTCTCATCTAGATATTATATGGAGTTATCCTACTAAGTTACAATGAAAACCCTCCATAAATACGACCTGTAGACTGTGCTAAAGGTTTTCGGGTTTGGGGCTTGGGCAGCCATCACAGTTGACAGATCACGACCAAATGCGTAAGTTCTCATTTTGATATCATACAGAGTCATCCTACCAAGTTGCAATGAAATCCCTCCATATTAAATATGGCCTGTACATGTAGACTGTGCCAAAAGTTTTTGGTTTCAGGGTTTGGGAAGCCATTACGGTTGACAGATCATGGCCAAAAAGGGACGTTCTCATCTTGACATTATACAGAGTCATCCTACCAAGTTACAATGAAATCCCTTCATAAATATGAACTGAAGGTTTTCGGGCTTTGGGCTCAGGCAGCCATCACGGTTGACCAAACGCGACCAAAAGGGGACGTTCTCATCTAGATATGACCTCAAACCTGCATATGAAATTTCGTGATGATCGGACATGAACTACGGTTGTAGCTTGTGCTAAAGGAAAATGTGAACAGACTGACAGCGTCACTGACTTGCAGACTAACAGACTTCCGCACGCGTGATGGCAATAGCTTATCTTGACTTTGTCTTTTAAATCCAGTACATGCAGTTAACCCATCACAAACAACATATCCTTAAGATATCTTTCAGACACAGACAGACCAGAATTTGATAATGCACATTCTCCAATGGGCAAACATTCTACATTTCGGTGTTATATTTACTGCACAAAGAATCAAATTCTCTGTGCGTCTCAGTAAGTCTGGGTTCATTTAAAATACAGAACATCCAGATCCCTAAAGGTAGCCAAAGCGAAACTCGAAAATTCATTATTTTTTGTTGCTGAAAAAGGCAACGGTATCATGTATATGCAACAACACTGGTGAACTGCCAACATATTACAGATGCATGTAGCGTTCAACAGTAATCGGTTCAATAATGGGAACTGAATAACTTAAACACATATTGGTACATGTATGAACCCAGTCTCTTCCAGTAGTAGCAGGCACTCAACAGGAAATAGATTGGTGATATTGTTAGCTGTGCAGCAAACATTAACTATCTGTTAACAGGCACTGAAAATCAGAATGTAATCAGTGGTTAATGATTAAACACTAACTACTTTTTGATGTCCAGTGCCTATTTTTCAACAGTTTTAAATATAGATTTATCTCGTTCGAGTTGACATCCATTGCACTTCAACCACAAAAGCATTGAACATATTGGATAGATATTCGGCATCAATAGTCAAATCAAATTTGAATTGAATATTGTAATCAAATCGAATATCATTTCGAATACCGAATATTCACCAGGGCCCCTTTGTAAACCTATACCCTTTCAAGTTGCATTATTTCAGTTTTAGAATTTTTAAAACCTTTTTAGGCACTTCCAAGTACCTATAATATGAATCCTGAGCAATACTTCTCAATATTTTCTCTTTTCAGTCAAAAGACGTTGATGCTCATGAATCCAAGAGACTGGATCGTGTGCAAGCAGCCAAAAGAATACGAAAACACAAGGCACAACTCCTAAAATCGGGAAACTTAGAGGCACAAATTGAGGAGGAGCACATCACAAAAACATGTCTTCCAAGCTGTTTCAAAATGCAGCAAAAAGCCGACAAGCATCACCTCTGTAAGGAACAACAATTGGACACATCTTTTACAGATTTGCCATCACCGGATTCTAATCCACCAAATTCTGATACCGATACTACAGGTATATCAACACATGTTAACAGTGAACAACTAAGACCTTCATCAACATGGCTATCCCTTCCTCCAAGTTACAAAGAATGTAGTAATGTGAAAGATGATTCTACAACGCCACTCTTAGTTCTGGATCTTCCAGAGTACAGCAGTGCAAGGTACAATATCTTATATGGTAAAATTAAGAATCTGTGTTCACGTGTGCAGCCAGGTATCTATATTTGGGGTGTGTGGGGGAGCGGCAGTGGGGGTGGAGAGTATATCTGCAGTTTTTTGCTGTGGGCATATCATGAAGATCAAAGTATTGAGTTGAACAAAGGAATGGATGCAGTATTCATCTTGTGTTGGTAGGATCAGGTTGCATAATTTTGCGGGGAGCGACCAGCTCTCTAGAAATTTTTGACAAATATATTCTGGTGAAACAGAGCTACAGTTCAGCTACTGTGGACTGGTTGTGACTGGGCAGTGATGTCCACAGACTCCACACACATGCTTTTACCAGGTAAAAAAAATCGCCATTTGCAAAATTTTAATTAATGAAGCCAGGCCTGGAAATAAGTGGTCGGTCACGGACAGTGACCGGCACGAAACATCGATGTGACCGGCGCAAACTGTATCCAAACAGTCATGAATGACCGGCGCATTTTTCTCCCAAGTAAATTAATTTTTCACATGAGACCTTGTGTTCTGAATCATTAATTATGGATGTTGATGGTGAATAATTTCCTCATTCGAATATATTCTCTAAAATAAATACAAATACAAAATCGCAAAACACAAGACAAATTTATAAATGAGACGCGCTCCTTTCGCAATCGAAACTGAAACTCATTTGTACTCTATTTTTTCCGTGTATGTTCTTCAAATCGAACCAGATGATCCCCTCCTCTTTCCTTTCCTTTGTGTAATATACTTTCTTTGAAGACTGTGAGCAGAATTTGTCATAATTTCTGGAAAGCTTTATGGTAATTCAGTAATACTTCCAAGAAAAATATAACCAGTTTTAACTCAGGTGACATATGTGCAAGTGCCGATTTTATTTGGTACCGAGGTTACCTGGTACCAAAAATAATGGGGTTGGTTTTGACCAGGTGCCACATTTCCCAGTGGTGAGAAATCCAGGCTCCAGGTGCGGAGATGTTCAACATTCAAATTTCAAAGAAATTGTCGCATTGGAGTCCAGTTGTTACGTTTTAAGAAAAAAAAGTTATTTGCGGACTAAAGACATCCCCATCATGTAGTTTAATGTTGTAAAAGTTAAGTGTCATTTCAATAAAATTGAACGCAGGTAGGCCCTAATATTTTGTTTTTTGTTACGTTAGCCCAACATAATTTACATGGGTCAAATGTTAATGTTTGATTTTAAAGCCAAAAAATATGACCGACCCGGGATACTGTATGACCGATTCCATCATTATGGAGCTGGTCCTTATGACCGATGCACCCCAAAAGTTATTTCCAGGCCTGAATGAAGCACCAGGTTGTACCCGGCAATTCATTAATAAAAATTTTGATGATCATTCCTATTATTGGTGTTTGTAATCTGTTATTAACCCTTTACCCAACGAATCGGCCGCATCCGCCCACGTAATATGCAAATTCATCAATTGAAAAAATATTTTTCAAAAAATTTCCACAAAACTATATCATGTGACCCCTCGTTGGAACGAGCCCCTTGCAACCCCCACCCCCTCCCTTATAGTTGTAACACTTGTCTGCATTCACCATTTTGTTGTTCAGGATTTCTGATAAAACTGTTCAATTACAAATGAAAAGGGCTGCACAGTATTCAAATTTCAATTGAAAAAAATACCGTGATATACTGGTATATCGTAGACTAGTTCAGAGGGTGAAAAACTTGGGCGATGTTCTGGGGAACTGGGTTCGTAAACAGTATTGACAGCAGAGTTATATTTTGGGCGGTTGACAGTTGAATAAAATTTACTGTACTCGGTACCTTATGTTCAGCTGAAACCAATATCTTTAAGAAAGCACTTTTTTTTACAAACGTGCACAGCGTTATTTTATTTTGATTTAAAATCACATCACAGAGACAGCTCAGACATGAGGGAAAACAAAGTGCCATGCCTTTTCTGTTCGAAAAGAATATCCCACAATTTGCCACTCCAGCTAATAATAATAACACTTTGGCCGGCCGCTGATTTGTCGCGGTTCTCGGATGAGATGGCCTTGGTTGCCCCTGTACTCCCAACTGCCTCCCTATTCCCACGCTTCTTCTCTCCTCCCAACACTCGGAGACGAACTGCTTGATGACATCCCTTGCCTCATTCTTCACAGTCTCTCCGATTACCGGTAGCATATGCTGCATATTAACCCTCTCCTTTGAGTCTCCCACTAACCACATGTCCTTCATTCTCCCATCCCACTTTCCCATTATACTCCACTGAATCTTATTCTTTCAGACTGGTATATTTTGTTCCAGGGTCTCCACCACACCCAAATCACACATCTGGCACTCGTTTTCACTGTTTTTCCCAATTTTTCCCCTCAGCTCCAGCTCCTGTTGACTGTAATGTTCATTTTTCCTTTGTTCATGAATATTAACACAGCTGTTTTATGGAGTGTGAGCATTTTGCATCCTGCATTTTCCTCTCCATTGTTTGGTTCTTATGACTTATTGTATTTTAAGTGTTGATGATAGATATGGTCAGTGGTGTGTTTGTGTTAGTAATTAATGTCCATGTGAGCAGCAATTATTAATGTCTGAATGGATTATTTTTGTGCAGGCTTCCCCTTCCCTTTGTTTTTGTTTCTGAACCGTGCACGTTCATACCCCCAAAACTTCACATGATGTGATGCGTGGTTAGCACAGTTCCAGGGCTTATATTTCGTCTGAATTTGTGAGAATCCATTCGGATTCTCGTGAAAATGGTTGCGAGAATCCATACCATGATACCAACTATGAGTGTCCCAGGATCCCATGACGCCACCATGGTTGAACCACTGTTGTATACTGATAACACGTGTTAACATTTTACCCAAAACACCTTTTTAATTTTTAAAACTAAATTTGATAATTTTTAAAGAATAAATAATAAATAGATGATAAAATTATTAAACAATATTTACCAATAAAATCTTTCAAATATGGCTGTCGTTGGAACCGGCTCAATGAGCCGGTTCCAACGACAGCCATATTTGTAAGATTTTATTGACATAGTGTCAGGATATTTCAGGTCATGTTATCCTTCTGCTGGTTAATTTGTTGCCGCTGTGTTAAATAACGGGTTAAATTGACTCAATTCTTTTCACGTGAATCCTAGCAGAGGTGCAGCGAGAATCTACATGGATTCTCGCCGGTTTTATTTCGCGAATCTTTGTGCGAATCGATTCTCGGATTCTCGTCGAAATTTTAGCCCTGAGTTCTTAAAGGGTTAAGATATAAATACTTTTATTTGAATTCATTATTAATTTCTGGGATAACATCTGTAAAAAAAATTTGAAGTTACAAAAAAATAGTTAAGTTTTAGATTGCTGGTTGTCGTTTTAAAACTGGGACGAAAAGTGACAGCCTGGGACGTCCAACCCACGCCTTCATTGCCATGAATAGAATAAATAAAACAAATACTCCCTATAATGATTTTGTGGGTAATTTTATTATCCACACGGGGAAACGTGAGAATACATACACAAATGTGTCAAAGTATTCATTCCCTGAATTCGACGCACTCCCGAAATATTCAACTTTCAGTTTCAGTTTCAAATTGCTGGTACGTGTATACTTACTTGTAACTTACACAGCTCAAGTACACTGCAAACTGTTTTCACTGGTCGAATGAAGATTGATTGACATGTACTTTATCACAGGAGTTTACAGATTTTCCATAATAATATATCGACTTCAGCATTGATAATTTGATCCAATACCGTTTCTTACGATATACCGGTACTTTTAAAACAATACCGGTATGCATCCAGTATGATTCTCAATACCGGTAATCTCCCTTTTCTGTTTTCTGACTGCAACACGGATAAAAAGTCAAGTTTCACCAATCGTTTATAGCATTACTGCCCAATTTAGAGGACTTACATGTACACTACTGCGCAAGCGACCATTACATGAATATCCCAGGACCACGATATCTTCACTCAAGATCTAAGAGAAGTCGACGACTAATACTGGCGATAGTTTCTCAAGTCAATGTCCGACATATTAAAATCGCCGTGATTCACGGTCAAACAGATTACAGCTGTAATTAATTTCTAGGGCACCTGAACAAAAAGGATGTACTTATTATTGTATTTTGCACGACTCTCACAATTTTGAATCATAAATGTGATTCGGAAAATTATTGATAACTGGTTATCATTCTGACATTCTGTGACATCAACAAGCAGTAGTTTATTTGGTCTAATCTATTTCACAATTAATGCTGAGATTACACTCTCTGGAGTTAATCCCTTTCACTCCAAATGTCTTGTCCAATTTATTGCATTCATTGTCCGCGTCATATCGGGTGGGTTTAATACTTTTGTCTCACCTCGAACCTAGGATATTCATGTAACGGTCGCTTGCGCAGTAGTGTATAACCCCAGGCATTAGAAACAAAGTAACCTTATACAGTGGAACCCACTTAATTGGATATCTCTTAACTGAATAAACATGTCAATTGAATATAATTTCCAAACACAAAACCATTTATCATACCTCCAGTACAAATTTGACCTGTTAATTGAATATACGTCATAGAATAAACTCCTGTTAATTGAATAATAAATCCTGTAACCTGTCGAGAAATTACCCTCACTCTCCCCATTGTTCCTTTGTTTATAGACCTATTTGCCCTCAGTACATCCAATACAGGCATTTAATGTATTATGTCTTGTTTGACAGAGCTCATAGAGCTCTGTCAAACAAGATACAATAGAATAAGTGCCAAGTTTATCCCTAGAATACAGGCAAATGACACAATCCGTTATTTGAATACTCCTGTTAACTGAATCATTTTCATTGACAAAGTGGCTATTCAATTAACTGGGCTCCACTATACTAGTTTAACAGAACTTGTTTATGTGTATCATGGTAATGAAACATGGCTTTACTTCCGGCCAAGTTCCTGGGGTTCTATTTATTTATATTTAATGGTCTTTGTTTCCTCTGGGGATCCAAATAAAAGAAGGGGGCGGAATAATAGTAGGGGGAGGAAAATTTCATAATATTACAGTATGTGGAGAGTGTATTATCACTAAATCACCCACAGAGTGAAGATTCCACCCAAGCAATAATTGCAAATTTGTTGCAAAGCATAACAAGCACAGGCAAAGTTTCAACCAATGAACCCCTATGTTAAACCTGGAGGTCCATTGGCTGAAACATTGCTTGTGTTTTTTGTCCATATGTATAAAATTTGAAAGTTATAGTTTGGGTGATAACTTCACTGCGTGGGTGATTTAGTTACAATCCACTCTCCACATACTGTAAATAACTAGAAGGGGTATTAGTACCCCGTGGCTCACCAACGGGTGGCCAATGTAAAGTGTGGCTGTCCAAAACCTGCACACAAAAGTAAAAAATTCAAGTAAATAAATATGGAAATGGTTAAATAAAATATTACTATCCCTGAAAAGGATGCTAACATTAAATTGGAAAAAAATAAAAACAAAAAAAATTCAAAACCTACACACAAAAGTTCAAAATGTAGAAATGCGGATGCCGAGGGCTTTCCCACAACTATCGTTGGTGAGTCAAACAGGCCAAAACTTGCACACAAAGGTAAAAAACCTGTACACAAAAGTCCAAAATTCAAGTACAGTACATGGAGAGTGTATTATCACTAAATCACCCACAGAGTGGAGACTCCACCCAAGCGATAACTGCAAATTTGTTGCAAAGCATAACAAGCACAAGCAAAGTTTCAGCCAATGGACCTCCGGGTTAAACCCTGAGGTCCATTGGCTGAAACATTGCTTTTGTTTTTAGTTGATATATACAAAATTTGAAAGTGATAGTTTGGGTGATAACTCCACTCCACGAGTGATTCAGTTACAATCCACTCTCCACGTACTGTAACTAAGCATGGAAAGGGTTAAATAAAATATTGCTATCCCTGAAAAGCATGCAGACATAAAAAAAAGCACAAAAATCAAAACCTGCACACAAAAGTTCAAAATGTATGAATCCGGACACCTGACATGAGGGATATGCCATAGGCTCACACAACTATCGTTGGTGAGCCAAAAATAGGGGGCAGAATAATAGCAGGGGGTGGAAACTTTTCTGAAATTAACAAAAGTAGGTATAAAATTTATTCATACAGAAAGAAGGGGGGGGGGGGGGGATTTTCTGTTTTGTTGTAAATTGGGTCAAATTGAAAAGCAAGATTTTTGCCAATGCTGCAGAGTTTTATCATTTATTCTGACCATCACAATAAATAAACACAGGGGTTCAAATAAGCAATGTAGGGGTGTGATGTTTCACAAAATTTTAAGAAACATATGGGTATGTTTATTTGGATCCCGAGGTCATATATTACGGCACAATGGCTAATCATGATCCAAGAGTTTTACGGGTGGAGGAAGCCGGACTACCGGGAAGGAACCACTGAGCAATGACGAGCAACTGTCAGCTCCCCAACATACCAACTCCACACAAGCAGGGTTAGCATTGGTTGAAGACAGGTGCACAATCGACGTGCAGTACGCCTTAGTACACACAACCCCCCACGTGGGCAATTGGGGGGGGGGGGGGGGGGGGGGGGGGGGAGTGAAGTGCCTTGTCCAAGGACACAATACGGTTGCCGCAGGTGGGAATCGAACCAAGGATCTCTCGGCTTGCAGCCTGCATCTCTACCTACTGAGCCACCATGCCCCCTTCCTGGGGTCGGGGTCACATTATGGACACCGTTTTCACATGGGTGGTGCCAGAATTACCCAAATGCAGAGGCTATGATCCTCAACAGGGGACTAGAGAGTCCCCGAACCCACTGGGTCGACCATGGTTTGGCACAGTCTGAGAAACTTTTTTGTTTTAATTGGGAAAAACTCGCAATATCTGTGACAGAGGACTTGAGTCAAAACAAAAAATATTAGGGTCTTGTGGCACAAGGGTATCAAAAACAGGGGGTCTTGGCGATTAGCCATGACATCTGTTTTTGATACCCTACATGTAGTTCCACAAGACACATACAGTTAAAATTAGAAGTTCTGTCATGAAATGCACACAAATAGCATGTCGATTGGGGCATTAATCTTCGCGTTATGACAATAGTAAGGCTATCAAATTCTGTACATGTGGCCTGTGCACAAGCAATGTTTCATCCAATGGACGTCCAGGTAACTACAGTTAAAACTAGAAATCCTGTCCTGAAATGCGCACAATTAGCTCGTCTATTTGCGCGTTAATATACGCGTTATGACGATGATAAGGCTAACAAATTCTGCACATACGGCCTGTGCACAAGCAAAGTTTCAGCCAATGGACCTCCAGGTAACCCGGAGGTCCATTGGCAGGAACATTGCTTGTGTTTGCTACGGGTAACAAGGAGAACCTGCCATGCTTTGGATGCCATTCGATATGACAATTGCGCGCAATTCCTACCCGCAATTAAGCCTAGATAAGCGCACAGTTCGTGACATGACTTCTAGTTTTAACTGTAGGAGGTCCACGGGCAGAAACATTGCCTGTGTTTGCAATGAGTAACCAGGAGAACCTGCCGTGCTTTGGATGCCATTCGATATGGCAACTGGGCACATTCCTATGCGCAATTTAGTCCAGATAAGCGCACAGTTCGTGACAGGACTTCTAGTCCTATACAAATCAGCGGTGTCCGTCCGTCCATGTGTGCGCCCCACTTGGTGTCCCCATGTTAACTCCAGTTTGAATCATTTGATTGGAACCAATTTTGGTATTTGACCTTCTTAGCCCAAACCACAGGTCAAGTTCGAATATGGGTTCGGCCAGATTATTTTTATTAGAGTTAAGCCCCTTTTTCCACTTAGAAATTTCAATATTTGCTGTGTTCGGATGATAACTCCAGTTATCGGAAAGAATTTGTGACTTTCTGGAGTAAAAATACAGGTCAAGTTTGAGTATGGGTTCGGACCGATCATTTTTACTAGAGTTATGGCCCTTTTTCGACTTGTTTTTGCGGGGGAAATGTGGCCGAGCGGCCTTTTATTTTAACTATGTAAAAAGTATGATATAACACACAACAGTGATTAGATGTGTGTCAACCAGAGATTGTACAGAACGCTTCCTGTAACAGGCTAAAATAGTTTTAAGCTCCTGTAAAATGAAGAGATAAATTGCACACATAAAATGTTAGTATCTAAATTTTGAGGGAATACTGTCACCAAACACCAGAAATTTTAAATGTATAAGGACCTGCTGAACTGTGATAGTCACTTGCCACTAGGGCTGCAACGATTCATCGCGATTTCAATGCATCGCAATACATTTGTACACGATACGCATATCGTATTGTTTAATGTGTGTCACGATACAAATGATACACTTCCAGAAGGTTGGCATGATGTAGTCAGAAGATGCATTTTCAGGCCCAACAAGTCTATTTTGTGCTTTTCCAACTTACAATTCCAGCACAGGAGTCTGAAATTCTATCAGTATAGCTATAATTCACTTTCAGCGTGATACTTACGTTCCCAACGTAATCCCCTTCAGAAGGGGATTACGTTGGGAACGTAAATATCACGTTGAAAGTGAATTATAGCTGTACTGATAGAATTTCAGACTCCTGTGATTCCATTTGTTCATTTGTATTTCAGTAAAATATCAACTCTGTCTAAATTATAAGCATAGTTTGAGGCAACAGACCTCTCACCTCTGAGTTGAACCCAGACTCCCAGAGGTCCATTGGCTGAAACTTGCTGGTCTTTCTCAAGCAATAAAAAAGAAATTGGATGTTACCGGCCAAATGAAAGTTGGACTCTTTGCAGTTTGTGGGTCTTTTATTACTGATAATTCACTCTCAATGTACTGCATGTAATGTATCGTGAAAAAGTCGCATCGTGAAAAAAAATCGCGATTCAAATTGTATCGGGAGTGAGACGTATCGTTGCAGCTGGCCACAGAGTGCAGCTTTCTCAAAACAACACACATGTATATGCCCTCACAGTATATAAATGCTCCACAATATTTTTGAACAAGTGCACTTTTTAGAAAACATGGGTGCTGCCCGGGAGCAATTGCATTCACATCCATCCCATTTCCAGGACTGGTAGGAAAGGAGGGTGGAGTTTTATGTTCAAAATCTCTGGAAATTAGTTAGAGAAATGAAACATTTGCACAACTGTTGTTTAAATTCTTCAGGTCAAGCAGATATTTAGACATTTCCATTTTATGTCAAAACAGATGTGTACACATTCAAACATCAGTTTTAAATTTGTTTTGTAAATATATTAGAGATTGTTTGTTGAATTTACAGGAAACGACTATTAATCCTTTACCCAATGCAGACAATTTCCAAATTTATTATTTTAAATATAATTTTTTCAAAATATTTCAACAAAACCATATCATGTGACCCCTCTTTGGAACGAGCTTGATGGGCTCGTTCCAATGAGGGGTCACATATGGTTTTCTTGAAATTTTTCGAAAAATAATATTTTTTCAGCTGTTGAATTAGGATATTACGCAGGCGGATGCGGGCGATTCGTTGGGTAAAGGGTTAATCAACTAACCGCTGATTAATGCTGCCGATCAATCGACTATAAAAATTGATTGTCACAACAGCCCTAAAATAGAAAACATGGAAGTAAAAAAAAGTGTTCATTTAATACCATATCAATACTTAAAAATGACCAAAGAAGTAGACCTATATAATCTTTCAAGCAATGTTTTTGATGAGTTGAAGAAGCAGAAAGATGTCCAGGCCTGGATATCTTCCCCATCATCCAATCAAACATAGGAACCATTTGGAAAAAATAAATAAGTTTTATTTATACTTTCTCTCAATCATAGGAAAGTCTAAACAACGGCTACAAGGGTCCTATGAATGTCTCTTGAGAAACTGGGAGTTCAACAAGCTTGGGTGAAGATGTCCAAGCATGGTTGCCCCCCCCCCCCCCCCCCCCCCCCCCCACACACACACAGACATCCATGCCAAAATACAATATTAGACAGAATTTTATTTTTTGTTTTTCATTCAACGCTAATTAATGACTATTAAATCAGAAATGCACAATCTTAGAATTTTGGGAACCTTTTTTGACTGGCTGAAGGGAGGGGGGGGGGGGGGCTGAGGTTTTCCATACCTGGACATTTTCCCCCCACCCACTCAAAAAATCAACAACCATGTGATAAAAATAAATTGGTCTAATGACAATGGTTGCAAAGTGTCCATAGGGAGTTACCGGGGGGGGGGGGGGATTCCAGACCTGGCTTTATCTCCACCCTCTCCCATGTTGTCAACATGGAAGGTAAAAAATTAAAGCAAAGCTAAACCATGAAATAATGACAAAATAAATTAGAAACAGACCATCTTGGAAACTCTCCAGCAATATTTTTGGACTTTTTTGGGAGAAAAAGTGTACAAGTTTTGGGTTTTTTTAATTTCATGATTACATTAAACAAACTCAGTGATGGGGAGGTGGATGACATCAAGGGTAGTTAGTGAAGATTATCTTATGATACCCCCACCCCACACACACTTAGGGGGGGGGAATTTTCCCGCTGCACCATGGCCAAATATTATTAGAATTAATCATAATCTTACAATATATTTACGAAATGTTTGTTTCTGCCATTTATCTCTAGTTTTACAAAAAAAATATATGCTTGTTTCCTTCAGCATTGTAAAACTTCCGGTCACAAAATTTAATGCCACAATTGTCAACGAATAGGGTTGAAAATTAATTAACCATGTCTTCAAAAACAATTCGGGATGATACCAAATGTCACAGAAAGATGCTATGCAATGCTAACAGCCTCTGTTCACTTGGACAGATGCTAACAGTGACCAAACTTAAAATGTATGTGCTAATAACTGAATGGAATTTTCACAATTTGAACAAAAACTGTTGTGAGCCCCTCATCCACAAAATCAATAATATGCATATGAAACAAAATAAATTAAAATCAATAACCATAAAAATATTCGACTCTTTGCAGTAGAATCAGTTTTGAATATCCAAAAACTGTGCAAGTATTTTCAAGCACTGTGGATAAAAGATTGTCTTCATTTAATAATGCATTCTGAATTTCGACCTTCAAATTTATTGACTATCCGCTCATTCACATAATTTAACCATGAAGGAAGTACTCGCTATATCAAGCAGACTGCATGTATTTATAACATTTTGCCAGTTAATAGTAATTTATAAATATTGATCACACAACCTCTTCTGTAGCGTGATATATTCATTGGTTTGAAATACTGGAAACTTGTTTTTATCCATCTTGTTAGCAGCAACAAGTTGCTGTAAATTGAAAAAAACACCTATTCATTCAATAAACTGAAGACTGATCTGTGAAGTGTTGATCAATTGTGGAAGAGATGACCTTTCTGAGAATATTCAACTGACTGGTACTGTGATTACTTGAAGCCAATGTGAATAATTTATTGAGTGTTGGGAGGTAGTAATATAACAGGCAACTTAGTGAATGTGTAACACAGTAATCAGTACACAAAGAGAAATGAGATTAGTACTCTACATGTATACATAGCAGCAATCCTCTGCTGCTTACATTAATCCTGCACTACAAGTAATTTATGTTATTACTTATGTAGACATGATACATTATTCCTGTAGCCAGTATAGATTGTCACGACTGACCCTCAACAAGTTGAGTGCTCTTCCAATCAATCAATGAGACTATAGAGAGCTAGGAATTAAGTTTAGGCCGTCATTTCTAATGAACAACATACGCTTGTGTGTGAACAAATCTTGGAACATCTTTCTATTTTGGGAAAAGAGAATCACGTGTGATAACTTGGCGTGCACAAATTGGAAGTAATGTGATGCACTGGATGCGGGAGGCAAGATGATTTGGATTGTTTAGGCCGTCACAAATGGCGACTCTTGTGTCGGCCATTTTAGAGACACTGTAAGTGCTGCGTTAATTTTTTTGTCATACGTATATTCATAATTCCCCTTTCACCCCAAGCACATGTAGATGAATCTATACTACAATTTTAAATTACACAAATTCATTCACTATTTACCTCAAATTCTTTCAAATAAACTGCAGACCCTGAATACGGTACTCTTTTCTTCTCGTGTGGTAGTTTGTCGGCTGGCACAAGGTATGGTATAGGATCTCTGGGCGCAAACAATGCCAGTAAATTTGGTGGTAAAAATTGAGTCATTTTTCCAGGACAGTGTTGTCGAGTTATTTATTGGCAAGACGTGGATATGACATTACTGTGGTGCCAATTCGAAGTTACTTTTTGTTATCGATTTTCAGTCAATGTGTGAATTCCACGCACATGCTCCTCACGCCTCGTCTTTATTTAGGATTTTACGCTTGCGAAAAGGCCTGGCCACTGTCTTTTGACATAACACTCCGTATTGGACAAAATAAGATTCAATTTTTCTCCGCAGTAAATGTGAGCTGAGATGGGTGTTGAAGGCAGCTTCCCCCGAACCGAATTTTGATTGTATTTTCGTGTGGAGTGTCAGACTACCAATATTTTATTGAAATATCCGTCTTTTAAGATCACTTAATATTTAATGAGAAGTTCAACTGAAACGCCGATAGAATATATTGAAAGCGACGATCTCATTGGATAACTTCTTTTTTCTGCTGAATACTGCACTTCTCTTGTTAGGGTTCGCAACGGGATCGACGTTATAAAGTAATCACATTTATGCAGAAAATTTTCAATTGTAAACTAAGTGGAGAACCTCGACATCCCGCATGCCTAATCACGCCTGTAATATTACCCAGTTAATCCAATAAATTGGTTAAATTTATTGCCGAGAATATTTATGCTGTACACCGAAATAAATTTTGGTACAATGAAATCTGGAAATTAGAATCCATGCCTCGCATTTGTTTGGCACTGAGAGACTATTCTATTTGATGTGTTTGGCAGATTTCAATTCAAAATACGGGCTTGTTTATTGCCAACTGGGTATGTTTATAGTACATTTAAAATGATTTATTCGTTTGAACGATATGCATCATAGCAGTCCGTTAAATTGGAATTAAATTTATTGAACATACACCACACATGAAATGTAAATGTTATGCTGTCGAAGTTGGGTGACGTCAAAGTCTTCGATTTTCATCCGGGGAACATTCGGAACATATATACATGTATATAGCCTATATATCATAGTATTATTTTTAGACGCCATTATTATCGATAGATCAACTAACAGTCCCCGTTTTTCCACTATTAGTTAACCATTCTGCACGGGCATGTTTTTTTTATGGAAAAAAACGAGATTTAGAAATTAGAAGTAATGACATCTAAATCTGTAGATTTGTTGCCCCCGTACTATCTGTTGGTGCTATGGAGGTAGCAATAGCAGGATATGACGGTAATGGTGCCCCCGCTGGTTACATTTCTCAGTCTCAGCGACAACCTCTAATTTATCGTTCTAATATTCCTAATTCCAGATCATTTCCAAAGCTGTCAGAAGAAGACCATGTTCATCCAGATGATGGAATGGGTCTACAGGATAATGACTATGAGTGTTGTGAACGCGTGGTTATAAACGTCAGTGGATTACGCTTCGAGACCCAGTTGAAAACGTTAGACCAGTTTCCAGATACTTTGCTGGGTAATCCAACCAAAAGGAATCAGTATTATGATCCTCTACGAAATGAATATTTCTTTGATAGGAACAGACCAAGTTTTGATGCCATTTTGTATTTTTACCAGAGTGGTGGGAGGTTGCGTCGCCCTGTTAATGTGCCAATTGACGTTTTTTCTGAGGAAATCAAGTTCTATGAACTAGGGGATCTGGCATTTGAAAAGTACAGAGAAGATGAAGGCTTCATCAAAGAAGAAGAAAAACCATTACCTCAACATGAATTTCAAAGACGTGTTTGGTTATTATTTGAATATCCAGAAAGCTCAACTGCAGCCAGACTGATTGCAATATTATCTGTGTGTATTATTCTTTTATCAATTGTGATTTTCTGCTTAGAAACACTGCCTGAATTCAAGCACTATAGACTTGTGAATGATTCAGCTAATGGAAGCGCATCAATAGAGGAGGATGATATTCCTAAATTCACGGAACCATTCTTCATTATTGAAACCTGTTGTATTATCTGGTTTACTTTTGAGTTATTAGTTCGATTTTCATCGTGTCCAGAGAAATTAGGCTTTTTCAAAAATATAATGAATCTAATAGATATAATTGCAATCATTCCATACTTTATAACACTGGGTACTGTGGTTGCAGATGAGAGTAAAAGTAACAATCAGGCAATGTCTCTAGCAATTTTGAGGGTAATTCGATTGGTTCGTGTTTTTAGAATATTTAAACTATCAAGACATTCAAAAGGTTTACAGATATTAGGACAAACACTCAAAGCTAGTATGAGAGAGTTGGGTCTTCTGATTTTCTTTCTCTTTATTGGAGTTATTCTTTTCTCTAGTGCAGTTTATTTTGCTGAGACAGATGCAGATAATTCTCATTTTAAAAGTATTCCTGATGCATTTTGGTGGGCTGTTGTAACTATGACTACTGTTGGATATGGTGATATGAGACCCATAGGAGTTTGGGGTAAACTTGTTGGATCTCTGTGTGCAATTGCAGGTGTATTAACAATTGCCCTTCCTGTGCCAGTTATTGTGTCAAATTTCAACTATTTCTACCATAGAGAGACAGAAAGTGATGACAAAAATGCTTACCAGCATGTGCAGTCTTGTCCAAACTATCCTAGGAAAAAGAGTATGGATTCGGATAGTGGTTCTGACAATATTATGGAAATGGAAGAAGGAAATAGTTTCTATGCAGATAAACCAAAAGAAAACCATACTGGCAAGATGAATAACCCTTCCAGTATGAACAATCTTAGCATTGAAACAGATGTATGATATTTTCCACACAGTGGATAATCTACTGTTACTTCCAAAATTGTGCTGTTCCATTTCACTATGTTGAAAAAGACACAAACTATCCATTACTGTTTGTGAAATTATTCCTATGGGTGTCCATGTATGCATTTTCACCAGTGTGATTGATGATCTGATTTTTTTAGATCATTGCAGTCAGTTTTGGATCTTATTATTATTGATGAATATTTGACTGAAGCAAGGTTGTTGTTTATTTCCTAGAGTTTATAATGTTTGAATACATCTGTGAAATTTCCATTCCTTTAATATTGGTGGTGTTTAAACAAGGACACTGTCATTAGTACATGTACATGTAGTTGAGAAAACTTTGTGAAGTTTATTCCAATACATCATTTTAGTTCTCCCTATCTGTGATTCCAAGTTCGCATAATTATTTATTATTGACATGCTCCTTGACACTGTTAATTTGTTGATCTGTTAATTTAATTTTATCCTGCTGCCTTGCAAATTGAACTAATGGTAATGTCTTTCATGATAAAAGAGTATGGTTCATCTGATTGTGTCATTCTCATCCATTTCACTTTGCAAAGCAGAACATTGTTACATGAGAATAGGATGTTCTTTAAATGAAACAATATTCAACTCCTGAGTGTCAGTTACTCAAAACTCTCAAGTGAAAAAAAAGAACCCAGTTGCCTCTTTCTGGCTTTTTTTTTTTTGATTAGTTTCAACAAGCTAATATAGTTAGTTAACTTCTGCCAAGTTGCCGTGAACATTTATTTCATATGTGAATGCCAATTAAAATTGTTTCTTCAAGCAAGTTCTGTGATAACCACTATCAGCTCTTGAGCTCTCAGGGTTTCGTAAGGAAATATAACCAATGGTGTCAAAGAAACCTAATCTCATAATACTAATACTCAGATCGTATATAAGGTCTACAATTACCTGTCTCAATGCTGCTCAGCATCATTAATCTTTTCTTCAAGTGTCGGAGGAAGTTTGTGGATTTCTTATATTTTCCATGGATTTAACAGATCATTTCAGAGGAGAGAAGCTAAATGGCAGAGGAATAGTGTGTAATGGCTGCATCAGTGTTGGTAATCACAGATCTAATACAGCAGTAAAACCATCCATTGATTCCAGGGGAGCAGTTCCCTTACTGCTCAACCAGTGGATACTTCTTGGCAGCAGGTGAGCATTAAATCTTAACCAACCAAATATTCTTTTAAGATGGGCAATATACTCAAAAAACCAAACCGATACCATTGGGGTACCAAAACACCAAACCAAATTGAACCAATCACTGAATATCAAAACCTTCTGTACAGTTAAAACCAGAAGTCGTGTCATGAACTGTGTGCTTATCTAGGCTTAATTGCATGGAGGAATTGCGCGCAATTGCCATATCGAATG
The DNA here is from genome assembly GCA_031216915.1 of Pictodentalium vernedei. Lineage (NCBI taxonomy): Eukaryota > Metazoa > Mollusca > Scaphopoda > Dentaliida > Dentaliidae > Pictodentalium > Pictodentalium vernedei. Next base: position 10,933,094 of record CM062289.1, on the reverse strand, counting down.
GCATCCAAAGCACGGCAGGTTCTCCTGGTTACTCATAGCAAACACAGGCAATATTTCTGCCAATGAACCTTCAGGTTACCCGGAGGTCCATTGGCTGAAACATTGCTTGCGCACATGACATATGTACAGAGTTTGATAGCCTTGCTATGGTCATAATGTGCAGATCGACGTGCTATTTGTGCACATTTCATGACAGGACTTCTAGTTTTAACTGTATTTTTAAAGTTTCCTATTTATAAAGCCTTGTTGAGTCTTGACAGAATCGCACAGTGGTGAACATTCATACCAAGTTTTGAGGAGATTGGTCCATAAACATCCGAGAAAATCTCCAGACAAAATTGTGTCTGTGGATGGATGAACAGACAGACAGACAAGATAATTCCAACTTGAAAGCAGTTGAAATGTTCATTTTAATGAAAGAAGTGACTGCTTTTCTTTTTCAGATTTGTCATACATGTAGCTCCTCCCACAACAAGTTGGGAGGGAAGGATTACACTGCAATCATCTTGTCCATCTCTCTTCTGTCCATCCATAAACATAATTTTGTCTGGAGTTTTCCTCAGACGTTTATGGACCAATCTGCTCAAAGCCTGATATGAATGTTCGCCACCTTGGGAACCTCTCATTACCTGTGTACCTGCAATTATAGTAAACTTCATCCCCATTGCCCACGTGGGGGCACGGTGACGCTGTGTACTAAGGTGTACTGCACGTCGATGGTGCACCTGTCTTCAACCAATGCTAACCCTGCTTGTGTGGAGTTGGTATGTTGGGGAGCTGACAGTTGCTCGCCGTTGCTCGGTGGTTCTCTCCAGGTACTCCGGCTTCCTCCACCCGTAAAACTGTCACGGTCATGGTTAGCCATTGTGCAGAAATATGTGACCTTAAACAGCAATGACTACTAACTATATCTAATCTGGTGATGACTGCTGTGGAGCAGCCATGACTAGAGCAGTACGGCCACCGTGGACTGACCACTTTCCATGTGTGGGCAATATTTTCACGGATGCAATAATAATAGATTCCAAACACTAATTATGGGGATAATCATCAAAAATTTAATTAATGAAGCACTGGGTACAACCTGGTGCTTCATTAATTAAAAATGTCCTGATGATGATTTTTATTACATGTACATGTAACTGGTAAATACTAGTACTGAAATGGTTAACCGGATAACCGGTTTGAAACCGGTTACCTACCTAACCGATTTAAAAAAAAAAAACGTCAACCGGTTAAACAAAATATCGATAGTGATCGTCATTCCACGTTTAAAACGTAGTAAATCTGCCGATTCTCCTTTGTGACAGATTACACATCAAATCCGCATTGTATATATTGAGAAATAATAGACTTTGGCGTTCAAGACTTCGTTAATGATTGGCAGTTTCTGCGAGGAATGATAATCACAGAAACTATTCCGTAGTGTGTATACAAACGAACGTTGTCGAGTACGCGATAGGGCTGTCACGATTAATCCATTGTTGATTGGTCACGGCGAAATCGATTAGTATTTTTCGTTGTCGGATAATCAGTAAATTGTATCCCGTTTTAGACGTTTAATAATTAAAAGAAAATTTGATGAAAAAACTATTGTTTCTGAAGGTAAAGAGTTAAGAACATCACTGTTAAACCCCAAGAAGCCTTTGGAAGCGTTTGTCTTCCATGTACATTCATCAAAGCTTTGATGTTCTGAATTTTTGAACCGTCAGTGTAATAATCAAAACCGGTCGGCAGTTGCGAAGTTCGCAACTGCCGACCGGTCTTGATTATTACACTGACGGTTCAAAAGTTCAGAACATCAAAGCTTTGAATGTCCCTAAAAGTTGATCGTCTTTGTTGTTTACTTGAGGTAGGTCAGCTGACTTGAACTTCATTTTTATCGACTTCAAAGAGAGGGAGAGGGGGTGGGGGTCATCTAGGTACGATTAATCGATTATTTGCAACGATTAATCGATTCCTAAAATGAAAAATCGTGACAGCCCTAGTACTCGACAATGTTCGTTTGTATACACACTATGGAATAGTTTGAGAATACTACTTTCCAATTCCTATAGTTTTGATCCCGGATTCGGTGAAATAATGGCTACGGATAACCGGATATTATCCGGTTAATAGCTTGTGGTTAGTCGGTTGTGAAAATGAGCCAACCGTTTCAGCCCTAGTAAATGCATGCATGGACATCACTGTCCACACGTGGATTACGACCAATCCCCGGTAACTGTACATGTACTGTAGGGCTGCAAAGATATGCTTCCTTCACGATATTGTACGTACATGTATGTTTCACAATCAGTCTCTACAATAAAATACATACATGTACATTTACTTGGAGAGTGTATTATCACTAAATCACCCATTGGGTGGAGATTCCACCCGAGCAATAATTACAAATTTGTTGCTAAGCATAATAAGCACAAGCAAAGTTCCAGCCAATGGACCTTCGGGTTATACCCGAAGGTCCATTGGCTGAAACATTGCTTGTGTTTTTTTGTTCATATGTACAGAATTTGAAAGTGATACTTTGGGTGATAACTCCACTCCATGGGTGATTTAGTTACAATCCACTCTCCACGTACTGTTAAGACAAGAAACTCACCAAAATTGGAACTGGGCCCCTCAAGGATTAACACTTCACCCAACACAGAGAATATCAAAAATTATTATTTTAATTACTATTTTTTTTAAATTTGTCCAAAAAATTTGAACAAAACCATATCGTGACCCCTCATTGAGCTCATTCCAATGAGGGATCACATGATATAGTTTTGTTGGAATATTTTGAAAAAAATTTTTTTCAGCTGCTCAATTTACAAATTGCACGGACGGATGCGGCCAATTCGTTAGGTAAAGAGTTAAACTCTGATAATCTGAGGTGCATTCATGAGGGTGTAACAGTACATGTACTCTCACATTCTAATTTATTTATGAACTGAAAAGTAATTCTGGCAGCTGAAGTTCATGAGAGTCAAAACCGAGAACACAGTTGTACATGTAGTCTGTGGACCTCACAGTTGAACTACTTTTCACTTACTGCGTACAATATGGAGAGTATATTACTTCAAAAACACCAATTGAGAGGGATTTCCACCAGGGCTCGCCTTGAGTAAAATGGTCGGGGCCTAAAAAAAGTGCCCCACATATTGAGGTCGGGGCCTTTTCGGGGCTGATTTTCCATTTTGTCCATTATTGTTAGTGCTTTTTTGTGGAAAATGTCGGGGATTGAAAAAAAGCCCCCAGCAAGTGCTCCTCGGGGCTGATCTCGGGGCCTGGGCTGATCAGCCCCGACTCAAGGCAAGCCCTGATTTCCACCCAGACATAATAGCCTCATTTGAAAAAACCTTAGAAGCACAAGTTGCAAAGTTCCAGCCAGAGGTTCCTCCAAACTGAATTCAATCCAGCCAAACCTTAAAATTCGCAAATGTTTGAGAGAATCAAAACACTGTGCTAGCAAATGAGAAAGGGGTTAAATGGTTCTTTTTAGCTGCTCACAGCTGTGTTGGTGGCTCACAACATCTCATAACCTTTTACCCAATGAATTGGCTGCATACTTCAGGCCTGGCAATCTAGAAAGTCAACTTAATCAAGGAGTGCAAAACAATTGCCCTCCTCAGATTGCTTGGGAGTGGAATTTTCAATGCAAAAAACTTGTATGCTATTTTGGTTATATTCACTTCAAGGTATTAATATTGTGACTGAAAAATAGTACTACATTCAGCTACACAGTGGAAAAATTGGCACCCACATCTCATTTTAATATTCAAAATGTTGCATTCAATTCTTATGTGAATGTCTTCTACACTCAAAATGTATTGAAATGCGACACAGAATGGGTCAGGAATTATTGCAAATCAATGCAACATTGACAAATCGTCCCGGAGTTCCAATGTGTACAACATATATGTGCCAGTAGGCACATAGAACACATTGGAACTCGGGACTAAATGATTATTGATAATAGATTTTAAAGGGCGTCCCAAATACAGTATGTGGAGAGTGTATTATCATTAAATCACCCGCAGAGTGGAGATTCCACCCGAGCAACGATTGCAAATTTGTTGCAAAGCATAACCAGCACCAGCAAAGTTTCAGCCAATGGACCTCCGGGTTAAACCCTGAGGTCCATTGGCTGAAACATTGCTTTTGTTTTTAGTTGATATATACAAAATTTGAAAGTGATAGTTTGGGTGATAACTCCACTCCAAGAGTGATTTAGTTACAATCCACTCTCCACGTACTGTAACTAAGCATGGAAAGGGTTGAATAAAATATTGCTATCCCTGAAAAGCATGCAGACATAAAAAAAAGCACAAAAATCAAAACCTGCACACAAAAGTTCAAAATGTATGAATCCGGACGCCTGACATGAGGGATATGCCATAGGCTCACACAACTATCGTTGGTGAGCCAAAAATAGGGGGCAGAATAATAGCAGGGGGTGGAAACTTTTCTGAAATTAACAAAAGTAGGTATAAAATTTATTCATACAGAAAGAAGGGGGGGGGGGGGGTGGATTTTCTGTTTTGTTGTAAATTGGGTCAAATTGAAAAGCAAGATTTTCGCCAATGCTGCAGAGTTTTATCATTTATTCTGACCATCAAAATAAATAAACATAGGGGTTCAAATAAGCAATGTAGGGGTGTGATGTTTCACAAAATTTTAAGAAACATATGGGTATGTTTATTTGGATCCCAAGGTCATATATTATGGCACAATGGCTAATCATGATCCAAGAGTTTTTCGGGTGGCTGAAACATTGCTTGAGTTTTTTGTCGATATGTGCAAAATTTGAAAGTTATAGCTTGTGTGATAACTCCACTCCACGGGTGATTTAGTAACAATCCACTCTCCACGTACTATAGGTCTGACATTCCAGAAAATCAAGGTGTGCAAAAAATTGCCCTCCTCAATTTTTTTTCTATGCATGCAGCACTCCTAAAGAATACCAGGCCTGATACTTTACAAATTGAGCAGTTAAAAACAAAAATTAAAAAAATTTCAACAAAACCATATCACGTGACCCGTCATTGGAACAACCTAGTTCCAGTGAGGGATCACATGATATGGTTTTGTTGAAATTTTTTTTTAAATTTAAAAAAAAAAACAATAATTAAAATAATAAATTTGGAAAAGGTTAACCCATAGAGGAATAATTCCAACTTTTATCACAACACAACAGATGCATCCAACATAATGTATATACACGTATAAACTCTGGGTGACAGGGTGAACTCAAAGTTACCTTATGTGTACCTGGGTACAGTGCTGTATTAACCCATTGCCAGGCCCCTAGGCTTTTAGGTACTAAGGGACGGGCCCACTCCGGCACTTCAATCTTTCACCCTACTACAGCTGACAGCCTGACCCTAGTACGGTAGGCACTATGCCGCAGTACATGGCCCTATATCCATTTTGCGAGTCTCCTGAACTTGACATACATGTACACGTACAATGTATTATTTAAATAAGCATCAAAATAATGTACTGTATATAAATATATATACATTGTATATAGTATACTTATGACAGTATATGGATAAATACATATGTACACTACTGCGCAAGCGACCATTACATGAATATCCTAGGTCCGAGGTGAGACAAAAGTATTAAACCCACCCGATATTACACGGACAATGAATGCAATAATTAAATTTGACAAGACATTTGGAGTGAAAGGGATTAACTCCAGAGAGCGTAATCTCAGCATTAATTGTGAAAAATAGATTAGACCAAATAAACTACTGCATGTTGATGTCACAGAATGTCAGAATGATAACCAGTCATCAGTAATTTTCTGAATCATATTTATGTACGTTTGTGTCGGAATGTTGCAATTTGTTGGAATTTAAAAAAAAATATTCTTTCCGATTAAAAAAGTAAATATTTTTTGACTGTTGGTAAACGTCATTTCGTCAAGTTGAGATTGTTGAGTTATATATGTATTTCGACCACAAAATTGTGAGAGTCGTGCAAAATACGACAGTAAGTACATCCTTTTCGTTCAGGTGCCCTAGAAATTAATTACATCTGTAATCTGTTTGACCGTGAATCATGGCGATTTTAATATCGTGTCGGACATTGACTCGAGAAACAATCGCCCATATTAGTCAGCGACTTCTCCGAGTCTTGAGATCTTGAGTGAAGATATTGTGGACCTGGGATATTCATGTAATGGTCGCTTGCGCAGTAGTGTATATGTACAGTACGTGGAGAGTGGATTGTTACTAAATCACCAGTGGAGTGGAGTTATCACCCACGCTATAACTTTCAAATTTTGCACATATCGACAAAAAACACAAGCAATGTTTCAGCCAATGGACCTCCGGGTTTAACCCGGAGGTCCATTGGCTGAAACTTTGCTGGTGCTGGTTATGCTTTGCAATAAATATGCAATTGTTGCTTGGGTGGAATCTCCACTCTGCGGGTGATTTAATGATAATACACCCTCCACGTACTGTACATGTATCGCTATGACGCAAAGTGCCCTGCCTGGGTAGTTGTTTCTAGGCAAATCTTTGCTGCAAAAGTCATTGTATAAGACTCGGCTCCAAAGGGTTAATTTCTTGGATTCTTCTGCACTCTTTGGTAAAGGGTCTGAGGCCCATGCCATTGGGAAAATTTGTGTCATAATGGCTCCAATTGAGAATTTGCTTATGAAAGCAAGAAACACACAAACGCCTAGAAATTTTACATTTATATTGAACAGAGAACATAAAAACCAATACATGTACAGTACATGGAGAGTGTATTGTTACTAAATCAACCGTGGAGTGGAGTTATCACCCAAGCTATAACTTTCAAATTTTGTACATATCGACAAAAAACACAAGCAATGTTTCAGCCAATGGACCTCCGGGTTTAACCCGGAGGTCCATTCGCTGAAACTTTGCTGGTGCTGGTTATGCTTTGCAACAAATTTGCAATTGTTGCTCGGGTGGAATCTCCACTCTGCGGGTGATTTAATGATAATACACTCTCCACGTACTGTACCTAACTGAGAAACTGAATGTGCACTACAAGTAATTCTTGGAACAAAGAGTCACATGGAATCATGTTTACCCAACTTTCTGTAGTATCTATTAAACTATTCTTGTACTATTAAAGAAGAAATTGTCATTTGTCTTTGAATTCAGAATTGAAAATCAATGGTTTTCTGAGTCCTTATGACTTCCCAGTTCTGGGCACCAATTGTGCATTCAATTTTTGTTTGAGAGGGGACTGAGATTGGCAAATTAGGGGTTTGGAATTGGGAAAAATCATGCCAAAATGCCATAAAAGGGTCCCAAATTCGACCCCTGTAAACACCCAAAAGAATCTCTGACATGTGAATAATTTGATGGCGACGTGAGTTTAGATTTCGTTTGGGATAACTCAATGGAGACAATAGCATGCTACATGTACATTTAAGCATGGATGTTTCATTACAAAGTTAGGTAAAAACTCAAGTCAGGCTTGAATATTTGGATTAGAACAATAACTGTATTATTTTTAAAAAATGCTCAGCCATTTTTAAAAATAATGCACACTCAGTGTTCATTGTGGGGATTAGTGCAGGTAAAGCAAAGGGAGTTGTCGGTGGTGGATTTTAATCTCTGTAGAGCCTGACTTGAAACCACACTAACATGTACATGTACAGTACAGCCTTTTGTGGACTGGTCACTTTCCACGGGTGGGCAATATTCCACAGGCGTAATATTACATTACAAACACTAATTATAGGAATAATCATCACAAATTTAATTAATGAAGCACCTGGTACAACCCTGTGCTTCATTAATTAAAATTTTTCTGATGATGATGTTTATTACTTTGTAAACATCTGCCCACGCATGGATTACGGCCAGTCCATGACTGCTGTACTGTAAACCGTAGCTCTATTGTGTTTTGGGGGTAATTGCAAGCAACTCGAAGGTACAGTTAAAACTAGAAGTCCTGTCACGAAGTGTGCACTTATCTAGGCTTAATTGCACGTAGGAATTGTCATATCGAATGGCATCCAAAGCATGGCAGGTTCTCCTGGTTACTCTGGCAAACACAGGCAATGTTTCTGCCAATGGACCTCCGGGTTACTAGAGTGTGTTTGCTAGAGTAGAATATACCTGTTTTTCCCTTTTTAGTTCTTCACCAGCAGTGTACCAGCAGCATCTTGAATTTGAAAAAAAATTAAGACCCTTGAAAAGTATTGAATTTAAAGTACATGTACATGTATGGACCTTGAAAGGTCTTGATGGCAAATGTGCAGAAATATGTCCAATGATTGTTTGGGTGAATGTTCCAAATCGTTGTTGAGAGTGACCTTGACGTCTTTAATTCAGTCCCCCCCTCCCCTGAAAAGACTAATTTGCTTTGAAAAAGGCCTTGAAAGTCCATGGAACACAATTAGTGAAACTATGTGATGTAGTGATAAAACTACAGCTGTTGTGAATCTTTGTTCCTAATGGTGATGTCATCAAATGTTTCGGCCAAATCAATTCACGATTTAGTCCAAATATGGCCCAAAAGACCATATTTTAATTTTTTGGTTGGGTATGACCCTTCAAAAGGCGTACAAAACCAAAACATTAAAATACGATCTACATGTATCAGGCCATGTTTGGACTAGTCACAATTGTGTAACAATTCTTCCATTGAGTCAAAGAAAATAACCATTAATGGCATTTTTAGACTATTTCAGTTGGTCAGAAATTCAAACCATATTCCAGATGATTAAAACTTAACATGGGCTATAGACTACAGTTAAAACTAGAAGTCCTGTCATGAAATGCGCACAAATAGCACGTTGAAATGCGCGTTAATGTGCGCATTATGGCCCAAGTAAAGCTATCAAATTCTGTACATATGGCATGTGCACAAGCAATGTTTCAGCCAATGGACCTCCGGGTAACCCGGAGGTCCATTGGCAGAAACATTGCATGTGTTTGCTATGAGTAACAAGGAGAACCTGTCGTGCTTTGGCTGTCATTCGATATGGCAATTGCGCGCATTCCAATGCGCAATTTAGCCTAGATAAGCGCACTATTCGTGACAGGACTTCTAGTTTTAACTGTACATCTATTAAGGACTAAACTGATTGCATAGCCGCATCAAATTCCAAACAAAATTAGAGAATAGACTGGTGGCCTGAGAGCTTGGTAGGAACCCTGATCTAACATAATGGTCATACCCAGCTCCCAATCAGTGCTGATCACAAAAATTGACTATTTTAACAAGTGTCATCTGTGATTTGTGTTTGGTAAAAGGGTTAACCCTTTACCCAATGCATACGATAACAAAATTTCTTATTTTAATTATTGTTTTTTTCAAATTTTTCAAAAAATTTCGACAAAACCATATCATGTGACCCCTCAAAGAAACGAGCTTGATGAGCTCGTTCCAATGAGGGGTCACATGATATGGTTTTCTTGGAAGATTTATCTTTTTTAACTGCTTAATTTGAAAATTATGTGGCCAGGTGCATCCGATTTGTTTGATAGAGAGTGAATGTTATTTTGCTCATCCATGTCATTGCTGAAATGACCAATTCTGTTTTATAATCTTGGCCAACCTGCATTGGATGTCTGACATACATCCACCCAGACATTTGTCAATCTCGACGTTATCCACAGGAATCTTTGTCAACAGACATTACATGTACATGTACATGTTGTCCCCTGCCTCCTGTGCTTATTATATTAATTCCAGACTTCTGCTTGATTCCCACCCATTCCCTGACTTCCTACTAAAATTGTTTAATATTAATAGCCAATCAAAGTATTTGTTCTTTTTTTATTATTTCCAAGCACTTGGAATTTTACGTGGTAAGAGCACCATTTCAGAATACATTTATGATTTGACGATCTCGTTGACAATTCAAAAATTGACAATTATAAAAAGCATAGATACAGTGGAACCCCATTAATTGAATAGCCACTTTGCCAATGAAAATTATTCAGTTAACAGGATATTCCATTAATAGGGATTGTGTAACTTTACTGTATTCTAGAGGTGAATTTGGCATTTATTCTATCTTGTTCCATCAAACGACATGTAGATATAATAGATTGAATGCTTGTATTGGGTGTACTGAGGCCAAATAGATCTATAAACAAAGGAAAACTGGGGAGAGTCAGGGTAATTTCTCGACAGGTTACAAGATTTTTTTATTCAGTTAACAGGAGTTTAGTCCATATAACCCAGATTCAATTTTTTTTTGTTATTCAGATAACCCTTTACCCAACGCAGACGATATCAAAATTTATTATTTTAAATACCATTTTTTTAAATTTTTCAAAAAAATTCAACAAAGCCATATCATATGACCCCTCATTGGAACAAGCTCAATGAGCTCGTTCCAATGAGGGGTCACATGATATGGTTTTGTTGAAACATTTTGAAAAATTTAACTTTTTCAACTGCTCAATTTGAATATTACGCGGGCGGATGCGGGCGATTCGTTTGTTAGGTAAAGGGTTAACAGGAGTTTACTCGATAACCTATATTCAAGTTTTGTGTTGGGAAATTGTATTCAATTGACAGGGTCATTCAGTTAACCCTTTACCCAACGAATCGGCCACATCTGCCCACGTAATATGCAAATTCAGCAGTTGAAAAAATACTATTTTTCAAAAAATTTCAACCAAACCATATCATGTGACCCCTCTTTGGAACGAGCTCGCTCCAATGAGGGGTCACATGATATGGTTTTGTTGAAATTTTTTGAAAAAGTTTAAAAAATGATATTTAAAATAATACATTTTGATATCGTCTACGTTGGGTAAAGTGTTAAGATACATCCCATTAAGTGGGCTCCAGTGTACAAGTACATGTAATAGGAGAATTACCAAGTGATACTGAGTGATAAACAATTTGGAGGAGGTAATCAGATTTCCATTATTGTCTCCTGCCCTGGCTCACTCAGACCTTCAACTCATTCTGTGACCTTGGCTTTTTCAGACCTCCTTCATTTGTCGTCTCAGATATATAATGATATCTACAGTTAAAACTAAAAGTCCTGTCACGAACTGTGTGCTTATCTAGGCTTAATTGCACACAGTTGCCATATTGAATGGCATCCAAAGCGCGGCAGGTTCTCCTGGTTACTCATAGCAAACACAGACAATGTTTCTGGCTGAAACATTGCTTATGCACAGGCCATATGTACAGAATTTGATGGCCTTACTGTGGTCATAACGCGTAGATTAACGCACAGATCGACGTGCTATTTGTGCGCATTTCATGACAGGACTTCTAGTTTCAACTGTATATCCTTGACAGAATAATTAGTCAACATTTTTTTTATTTTATTTAAAATATTTTTTTAAGTCTACAATTTACAATCAATTCATTGAGCTATGTCCAACAAGATTGAATTGGTTAAATTCCTAGATGTGTTATGGGGAAAAATTAATATTTTGACATCGCTGTGCAGAGGGTTAACCCCTAACTAAGTAATTGCTGGCATCTGCCTGTATCCTATATATATTGTGTGGTTAAAAAAAAGGGTTTTCAACAAAACCATATCATGTAAACCCTCATTGGAAAGAGCTTTTTGATCTCATTTCAATTAGACGTCACATGATATGGTTTTGTTGAATTTTTTTGAAAAATTTGAAAAAATAATATTTAAAACAATAAATTTTAATATTGGTTGTGTTGGTTAAAATGGTTAAATGAAAAAGATTCTTCCGTTTCCTGACTAGTTGATTATTGCACCCTTTGCAATTGTTGTTGGTCCTTTGTTGATATTGTGACCAAAGACAGGCTACATGTATACATGTATACTGTGTTTGGTTAAATTGTGTTTTCTAATCCTGGTAGTCTTGGCATATTTGAAAAATTCCTGCAATTATTGTACCGTTTTTTAAAACTTTGATGCAGTGTCATTTTGAACCATCATTATATTGCTTGTTGCCGTGGTTTTTTTGTGTCGCAAACATCCTCTATTCAATGTTTAGAAGAAATAAATCTATCAGTCAACACATGACAAAATTTTAAAAACCAAAAGAAAAGTTGCACATATCATACAATTGTATATGAGCAAATGTATTAATCCAGGGGTCAAAATCATAGATTACCTTGGGGCACATGTCCCGATCACACCTACAGGAGCGGCGGAACCAGGGGGCTGGCTTCAGCCCCTCCACTTTTTTTAGCGGGCCATGTTTTTTTGTATGCATATATTTTAACACAACCAATGACTGGTGAAACAAGGGGCGGATCCAGAGCCTCCCCTCATATTTTCGCCAGCTATGTTTCTCTCGTACTGGTTCAGTTTTGATGGATTTCGGATCATTTTTTGCAGTAAGTGGCAGCAAACGCTAAAATGTATACAGTCTGTTAATAAATTGGTTAACTGAAATAGATCGTAATCTTACAGACATACAAGTACCAAATCCACCCCCAGACAAGATAATCTACAGTCAGTATAATTGCTGTTAACGTCTGGAACGTTACGACCAAAGCTGATAAATAGACCTAACCTGTATGCATTACCAAGGTTCTTTAACAGCTCTCAAAGTGTGAAATCTTTCAAATACATCTGAAAAATCTCAAAATATCCACTCAGATGCATGGAAATGGGGGGCTTTGGGACCCTGGAATTTAAAATTTTCATACAGAAGACCATCCATCGCCCGACCCAGCCCCCCCACCCCCCTCCCCCCACACACTTTGAAAATCGGTCTGCCGCCCCTGCACCTACATGCACCTTTTAGATTTAATCGAGAGTCAAATGAGGCCAAAGAAACAAAAATTCTTTTGAATACTAAACTTAATTCAATCATGTAGGAAAAAAGTAGTTTTGGACTCTTGATTTGGGGATCCATGGTGGAAAGTCATGGTGGCAAATGTCCGTGGAAAAAATGGTCACAGAGGGAAAAGGTGCTTTTGGACACTAATACATAGGCTAATTTAGGGGTTAAATAATTTGAAGAATTATTTCTTACATAATCAGTAAAATATTTTGAGTTCTTTGCTTGGTTAACCCTTTGAACAATGGTGGTATCTTCCATGTCGGTGCAATGGCAGCAATTGGTAGAGTCCATATTTATTATTTGGGGTTAGACTAGTTAATATTTTCATGGTGCAGCCTCTGGGCTACCCCACATATTCACTTAGCACAGCCATCCTACTTTATCAAATTATGACATAATGGTACCTTCCCCATTTGTTATACATCCCATTTGTCATACAGGTTGACAGCCCTGAAAATAAGCAGTCAGATATTTGCAGAATGAGGTCCCCAGTGGGTGAATTTGATGATGCTATCCCATACAGTGGGCCAATTTATCCTCTGGGTACCTCTTTCTGTTTAGTTTTGAGACCCTGATTCAGATTGAGGTTCACAGAAGGTAAATTTAGTGATGCTACCCTGCTGTAAATTCACCCTCTAGGGACCTCATTTTGCAGATGACTGTCTACTTATTTTCTGGCTTGGATCAAAGTCAAATTAGGCCTTCAAGAATGGAAGAAGAATTAAATTTTTATTTGAATGACGACTGAGATTGGGAAATTTTTGTTTTCGATTGGGAAAAATTATGCCAAAATGCCATTGGGAAAGGGGCCCATATTTGGCCCCTGTAGACACCCAAAAGAATCCCTGTCATTTCATTAGTTTACATGACTGAGTGCCAGATTAATCCTTTACCTAATATAACTGACATATTTGTCCAGCACTAGTCACAGAAATCACCTTCAAATTCAGTCACAACTTCAGTGGTTTTAATAACTTCCCTCTGGAGAAAATAAATTCACCCTCTGGGGACCTCATTTTGTAGATGACAGTCTGCTTATTTTCTGGTTTGCAGGTAGTGAGGGTTCAGTCACAACTTCAGTGGTTTTAATAACTTCCCTCTGGAGAAAATGGACAAGACCGCATTAGACTGTAATTTCCCATTTGTGATACAGATATAACATAAAATGGATAAGACCCTGAATATTATTAGTTTTTTTTTATTTCAATGATATATTATGATATACGGTAAAGCTTACAGTTAAAACTAGAAGTCCTGTCATGAACTGTGCGCTTATCTTGGCTTAATTGCCAGCAATTGCCATATCGAATGGCATTTAAAGTACGGCAAGTTCTCCTGGTTTCCCATATAGCAAACACAGGCAATGTTTCTGCCAATGGACCTCCGGGTAACCTGGAGATCCATTGGCTGAAACGTTGCTTGTGCACAGGCCATATGTACAGAATTTGATAGCCTTACTATGGTCATAACGCGTAGATTAACGTGCAGATCGACGTGCTATTTGTGCGCATTTCATGACAGGACATGTACATAATGCATATAATGTAAAATAAATAATAGTGTTAAGGCCACACAAAGTAGATCTTCTGTTTCTCAGGCCATTATTCGTGAAATTGCATGCGGGCAAGCATTTTTTTATTTTATTTTTTATTTCAGTAATTATGTTCTTGGTTCAAGTTTTAGGCCCCATAATCTACAGAATAGCATGGGTGGTGGTGTATTTCATCCCTTGAGTGCAAGAAGACTTTGCAATGCTAAAGCATTGCAAAGCCTTCTTGCACTCAAGGGACAAATTCATCAATTTTTTAACTTGGGTAAAATACCATTTAATTTTTATTTTTTTAAAATTTAAATTGGTTATAAAAAGAGAGCATGCGGCAGCCAAAAGGACCATGCAGGAGGGCCTGAGAAACAGATTTTTAATTTTTTTAGGCCTAATAAATACTTTGATACTTTATTTATGATAATATGAATAGATGAAAATATTTATGAACTACAGCATGACATACATCGAGTTATCTCCTGTAGAACATGTTAGTCTGTTGCAGTTTAATAGAGAATAGCTACAGTTTAATCCTTCTTGCATTTCACCCTTTAACCTACTGAAGAGTCTTCAATATGTCACTGATCTATGGTCTGGCATCAAAGCATATAAACTAATGGAAAAGTTGTTGTTCCGCTCCTTGCATGAAGAATATACAGCTGACCCCACAAATTTGGGGATGCTGCAAAAAAGTTTCATCCATATATAATGAATGTCTCTGCCTGCTGAAGAGCCTAAAGTTGTTCATCAGTACTGAACACGAACATTTTGTCTACATCTCCATCTTCAAACAATAAAAAAAAACACATAAGTTATTGTGATGAATTGACGGTAACATGGTATGAGGTTTGTGACTCAGGGCTTATGTTCAAATGAGATGCAAAGCATTGAAGTTGAACATATGTTCAGAGCCGCAGACCTTAGACCATGTTACCGTCAATTTATCACAGTAATGTATATGTTACAATATGACCCTGTTTATATTTATTTATTGGTGTTTAAGGTCACATACTTTTGCACAACAGCTAATCGTGACCATGACAGTTTTACGGGTGGAGGAAGCCGGAGTACCCGGAGAGAACCACCAAGCATCGATGCACAACTGACAGCTCCTCAACATTCTAACTCTGTTCAAGCTCTGCTCAAGCAGGGTTACAGCGGTTGAAGACATGTGCACCATCGATGTGCAGTACGCCTTAGTGCACAGCGTCATCCTTCCCCCATGTACATGTAGGCAACTGGGATAAAGTATCTTGTCCAAGGACACAACGCAGGTCGTCCCAGACGGGGATCAAACTCGGGACCTCTAACATAGAAGTCCAACAGTCTACCATTGAGCCACAGCGCCCCCCTCCAATATGACCCCACCCACAGCCCAAAACCTACATCGTGAAACACAAGAAGCTTATTTACTGAACTTGTGATCGTTGAAAGTTGCCTTGTTCAAGGCAACTTTTAACGATCACAAGTTTAGTAAATAAACCTCTTGTGTACTTAGTCATTAATAAATAATCAATAAATCAGATAAACTCATTCCATCTTAGTTCAGATCGTAAATTTGTTTGTAATTTAAACAACACTTCATTCGGAACACTGTCTGCTACACGTGTGAAAAATCCAGAAAAATGAAACGGCTGGCTAATTACTCTGTTGATGAAACAATTATGAAATGGGCGACGTCATTTCAAATATTTCGCATTTTGACGTCAGACAGTAACATTTGCTACTGGAGCCGTAAACATAAAAGAAACTACGCCAGCTCTCATCCAATCAGAGGGCGAGGATTTTATTCTTATTGGAACATATTCGATTTAAACATTAGTGTGTGTGGTTTTTTTTTTAAATGCATTCAACAGAGTAGTGATGTGATTAATGCTTGTAAAACAACAAACAACCCATTCAAAAGCTGCTTTAGAAAAACAATAGCTTTGATTTTCAAAGAATTTTAAGTACACCTATTTAATTCAATTACTTGTGTGTGTTTTTTAAACGCATACAATATGGCGACACAAAGTAGATCTTCTGTTTCTCAGGCCATTATTTGTGAAACTGCATGCGGGCGAGCGTTTTTTTATTTTATTTTTTATTTCGGTAATGTCTTCTTTGCCATCAAAAGTTCATGTTCTTGGTTCAAGTTTTAGGCCTCATAATCTACAGAATAGCATGGGTGGTGGTGTATTTCACCCCTTGAGAGCAAGAAGGCTTTGCAATGCTAAAGCATTGCAAAGCCTTCTTGCACTCAAGGGACAAATTCATCATTTTTTTTAACTTGGGTAAAATATCAGACATAAACTATGTAATTTTAATTTTTTTTAAGTTTAAATTGGTTATAAAAAGAGAGCATGCGACAGCCAAAAGGACCATGCGGGAGGGCCTGAGAAACAGATTTTTTATTTTTTTAGGCCTATCAGAATTATTCTATAAACGATTATCACTTGTAAAAGGGGGCGCGGTAGCTCAGCAGGTAGAGGTGCAGGCTGCAAGCCGAGAGGTCCTCGGTTCGAATCCCACCTGCGGCAACCACGTTGTGTCCTTGGGCAAGACACTTCATCTCCATTGCCCGCGTGGGGGCACGATGACGCCATGTACTAAGGCGTACTGCACGTCGATGGTACGCATGTCTTCAACCAATCTAACCCTGCCTTGCTGCAGTGCAGAGTTACGATGTTGGGGAGCTGGCAGCTGCTCGTCGTTGCTTGGTGGTTCTCTCCGGGTACTCCGGCTTCCTCCACCTCTAAAACTGTCATGGTCATGATTAGCCATTGTACATAAATATGTGACCTTAAACATCAATAAATAAATAATAAATAAATAAATAACACTTGTAAAAAACAACCCATTCAAAAACTGCATAAAAAAAACATCACCTGTGGTTTTCACTAACATAACTCAACTCTCTTGCTTGCTTACTAAAAAGCAAGTCTATAATAGCTAAAGGATAAATAGATATAATTACCATGTTTCAGGCCTATGACACTTGGGAAAATTTATATGTATAACAAATGGGACGTACAGTACATGGAGAGTGGATTGTAATTACATCACCCACGGAGTGGAGTTATCACCCAAGCTATAACTTTCAAATTGTGTACATATCGACAAAAAACATAAGCAATGTTTCAGCCAATGGACCTCCGGGTTTAACCCGGAGGTCCATTAGCTGAAACTTTGCCTGTACTTGTTATGCTTTGCAACAAATTTGCAGTTACTGCTTTGGTGGAATCTCCACACTGATTTAGTGATTTAATACACTCTCCACGTACTGTATAACAAATGGTAGTAAACCTGACATAACATGTTCATGGGCTGTAAAAATGGCCTCTCATTAAGTGATAGAGTGCTGGAAGCCCATATTTGGGCTTTACTCTGACGTGCAGGGACCATAATGTAAAGGCCTCATATTCAGTGGATATGCTTCATATTATCATTGAAGTGAAATTATTTAGTCTGTATAGATTTGCCTTGTTGCAATTTATGGGAGAGTGCCTTAAGGCACTCTCCCATAAATTGTAACAAGGCCAAGACATGTGAACAAATTCTAATGGACAAAAATAATTCAGCACTCTACCAGGTAAGGGGTTAAATAATTCTCTTATCTGACTTCATGGAACTGGTACATGTACATCCTATAATAAAAGTTAAGCTGATTGTCCTAATCTTATTCTCTCCAGGGAACAAGTTAATTCTTTTTTACACCTAGGTGAAACTGATTGCTTAGATCAAATACGTGTACAATACCAAAAGGATTATCATAATCTCATTATTCTCAGCAGAAAAGTCAGTTCTGCAATCTTCAACAATACCATTACCTGAAGCTAATTAGTAGCCTACCATGCATGATTGCTTCACCCATTTATCAACAAGACCATTGAGTGGTGCTAATTACAGCATGCACAGCTGCTCCACTCATGGGCTTTGTATGTTTATTCATGCAGGATTTCCAACATTCTCCAAACCATTTTTTAATCCAAATTCCTACCTTCCAAGACAAAATGTCCAAATTTTCATAAAGTGGTATTTAGCTGGGAATCAAAAAAGGTGAAGCCAGTGAGGGCAACAACCGCCTCAATACTATAGTGGGATTGTTGCAGTATAGCTTAGACCCCCCACCCCACGCACTTCAGGGAGGACAGACACCCACCCTATGTGGGGGGGGGGGGGGGACTGGCGCCACCCTGCCTGGAAATGTATATTCAATTTCAAAGGATAGGCGGGTACAGGGAGCCGTGGCATCCCCACCTCCTCACGAAAACGTTGGAAAGTTGTCCGTCCGGTTTGTCTTCCTTGAATAACAGTCCATTTACTTTACGCCTTTGGAACACAGAAAATGGATTAAGCACCAGTCTGAAGGAATTTATACTTAAAAAAAATCTTCGAAATTTTCAGGTGAGGGGCCTCTAACATTTTTCTTAGTTCCAACTGTCTGTTCAAACGTAGTGGCTCACTCTGGCTACCCCCACTACGCTGTGTTGGTAGCCACTACGTTCAGACAGCTGAACTAATAATACCTTCTTCCGGTTTGCATTGCTGCTCTTAATTTTGTCGAAAAATTAATGGTGTTATATAACTTATACCACCACCAGTAAAAATCTAGCTACGCCACTGGCACTTCAGTGGTAGCCCGATGGAAGCTTATCATTCAAGAATCGCAATCGGCAAGATGCATGCTGATGTAATCAATTCCAAGCAGAATTTGTCACTATCCAGAACCTTTGCCAATGTCACACCTTTGATCTCATAACATGCACGTTCAGCGCACGACCTCACTTTCTCCCCATGTTTATTTGACCTACCTCACGGTACATTATTTAAATATTACAGGAGCACGTGTCACTGAGCACATGTTATTAGGGGTCCCCGGTGGGATATTGTTCGGGATATCTTTTCGTCGCTGTTGCACAGTGACGGAATATAGCATGCACCCGAGCTGTAGAAACACAATTGCTGTTGTGTTTGATGATAATTTGATATGTTGCTCAATCATATATGTACTCCAACCACCTTCGCTCACTAAAAGCGGTCGCAGTATAAAAATTATTAAATCAGGAAACCAGCCTCTCATCCGATCAGGCGAGAACGGCACCAGTTCTCGCTGGCGAACACGGTACCCGTACCAAATTGGTGAAAACGGCACCAAGTAATACTAATGGCAAGCAAGTATCGCTGGCTTTCGAAAACGACACCAAACTGGCGAAAACGGCACGATGCAGTGCCAACAGCGTAAAACTGGCAAAGGAACAACACTTTCTGTAGCACGATCAAATATTTTACTTTGGAGGGGGGGGGGGGGGGGGGGGTTATTTATTTAAATATTGTTTTTCTAGAAATGTACACGACGTTGAAGATTCATACGTTTTTGGATACCATGGGCTGTTATCATAATATCAGTTAGGTAGAATCCTTTCTTTATATTACAACATTTAGAGAAGTTGTGGATGCTCAGTGGAATTGAGGGGTGGGGGCGTACTGGCAATATTATCCAAGACCCACCAGACAGACGAATTTGAAAAACAGTTAAACTAATACCATTTCCTTCCGGTTGGAAGATGGTTGAAATAGACCGGACGAAGGTGGAATTTATTTATAAGTAGGCCTAAGTAAATTTTGTTACATTTGCATTCAATATATTAATTACATGAATCGTAGGCCCTAGTAGGCCGTTTTTAGCTCAACTTTGACGTAGTCAGAATTTGAGGTTATGTCATGGCCCGTCGTTCGTCCGTCAACGCTTCAATACGGCTCGGGCTTGAGGCCGTATTTATGAACCGGTCTTGACGAAACTACTTTGGTACCTTTGTTATCACCGTGGGACGAGAACGAGTGCTTTGGGGTTCGGTCCGAAATTCAAGATGGCCACCGGCAGCCATTTTGTACCGAAATTAATGCAATCGGTTTGTTGTACAGAACTTCTGTATGAAAGTTCTGATTTGAATAAATTTTTGTTTGAATGTTTAGTAACATGGAATACATCACATATAATACGGGTTTTTTTTTCTCATGCCGAAATTATGCAAATTAGATGAAATCACCTTGGGACGAGAACGCGTGTTTTTGTTCCTATCGGAAATCACATTTTCATCTTCTTTGGAGGAACTACTGAGCCGACGTGAACCAGACCTGGTAGGGATAGCCTATGGGAGGTCTTCTACAAATGTTTACCATTTATGTTACCGTGCATCGAAAAACATGGCTGCCAGAAGCATTTTTAGATCAACTTTGGCGAAGCCAAATTTGAGTATTGTCATGGCCCGTCGTCGGTCCGTCCGTCGCGCCGTCAACACGGCTCGAGCTACAGGCCGTATTTGTTAACCGATCCTTACGAAACTTCTTGGGTACCTTTGTTATCACTGTGGGACGAGAACGAGTGTTTTGGGTTCCGGTCTGAAATTCAAGATGGCTGCTGGCAGCATTTTGTATAAAATTAAGTGCAATCTGATGTTTGCACAGAACTTCCACATGAAAGTCTGATTTGAATAATTTTTTTGTGTGAATGTTTAGTACCATGGGGTACATTATATATAATACGGTTTTTTTTCTCGTGCACAAATTATGCAAATTAGACTAACTGATTTATTCAATGTTACATTCAGCTCGGTGAGTGCAAATGTTAATACGGCTCGGGCTAGAGGCTGTATTTATGGACCGATCTTTACGAAACTTCTGTGGTACCTTTGTTATCTCCATGGGACGAGAACGAGTGTTTTGAGGATCGGTCTGAAATTCAAGATGGCCACTGGCAGCCATTTTGTACAAAATTAGGTGCAATCAAATTTTTGCGCAGAACTTCCATATGAAAGCTCTGATTTTAATAATTTTTTTGTATGAATGTTTAGTACTATGGGATACATCACATATAATACGTTTTTTTTTTCTCATGCATAAATTATGCAAATTATACCAACTTTAATTTATTCAGTGTTACTTTCAGCACTGTAACTGCAAATGCCAATACGGCTCGGGCTAGAGGCCGTATTTATGAACCAATCTTTACGAAACTTCTTGAGTACCTTTGTTATCACCGTGGGACGAGGACGAATGGTTTTGGGTGCGGTCCGACATTCAAGATGGCCACCAGCAGCCTTTTTGTACTTTAGTTAGTGCAATCAGTTTTTTTGTATAGAACTTTTGTAGGAAAGTTCTGATTTGAATAAATATTTGTAGGAATGTTTAGAAACATGGAATACATCACATATAATACGGTTTTTTTTCTCGTGCAGAAATTATGCAAATTAGATTAACTTTGATTTGTTCAGTGCTACTTATACACAGTAAGTGCACATGTCAATTTACAGCTCGAGCTGGAGTCTGTATTTATGAACCAATCTTCACGAAACTTCTTGGGGTACCTTTGTTATCACCTTGTGACAGAAACGAGTGTTTTGGGGTGCTTTTGTTATCACTGTGCTGTGAGAACAAATATTTTGGGGTTCAGTCAGATCCACTCTGAGACTCAAAGATTTCTTTTCTGGCTTAGCATCTAACTGTCACGCCACCTTTACAATACTTTACCTATATTTTTGTTACATGCTACGGTCAGCATTTATGTACAGACCATTACAATACTTTACATGTACCTTTGTTATCAGGCCATTACCTAGATGTTGTCATTGCTGTGTCACATACTATACATGTCTTTGTCTTGACAAGTTGAGCTACAGTGTCTTTGACACTTTCATTTGATTCTGACTGGTGGATTTTGAACAATTTTCTTCTCTGAAACCACAGGGCCAAATGTTTTGAAACTTTGTATGGTTGATGACTGAGACACCCTCTACCAACGATCCTCATTTAATGTTGATCGGGTTGCAAACATGGCTGTAATTGTGGCTTATAGTTATTATAGAAACCCAATGGGAAATCACATTTTCATCTTCTTTAGAACTACTGAGCTGATGTGAACCAAGCCTGGCAGGGATAGCCTATGGCAGGTCCTCTACAAACACTACTCATTTTGTTACCGTACATCGGAAAACATGGCTCCCAGAAGCATTTTTTGATTCTGATTGGTGGATTTTGAAAAATCTTTTCTCAAACCACAGGGCCAAATGTTTTGAAACTTTGCATGGTTGATGACTGGGACACCCTCTACCAACATTCCTCATTTAATGTTGATCGTGTTGCAAACATGGCCACAATTGCGGCAAATAGTTTCTATAGAAACCCTATGGGAAATCACATTTTCATCTTCTCTGGAACTACTGAGCCAAAGCGAAGTCTAAAGGAGGCCTTCTACAAATGATCCTCTCTTTGTTCCCGTTGGTTGGAAAATATGGCCACAGAGTCATTCTCTGATTCTGTTTGATGAATTTTGCAAAAATCTTCCCTTCTGAAACTACAAAGTCAAATGTTTGGAAACTTCACATGATTAAGGACTGGGACACCTTCTACCAATCAATGATCCCCATGTAATGTTGATGTTATGTTGCAAACATGGCCGCAATTGCAGCTCATAGTTACCATGGAAAGACTATGGGAAATCACATTTTTATATGTAGTTCCAGGTGAGCGATTACAGGCTCTTCAAAGCCTCTAGTTATTGTTACTATCGGCTCAGTTAGATTCTTGTGTTCGGTGTTTAGATTCTAAACGCAGTGCTAGTAATATACTAAACGGCGAACACAACCGAACACAAATTTATAAAATAATGGGACAAGTGTCAAATAAAGTTTTTATATTGGTAGATTGGGGTATAAAATCATATATTTCAACTTTCAAGTAGATCTGTCACTTGAGGTGATTTTATTCACTTTTTTCGGCTCGGACTTAGGTTAGATTCTTGTCTTAGGTGTTTAGTAGCTTTCATACCTCTTAGTGAATCCTGGACTCTTCGTCAGATGACAACTTCGCTGAGATTTTTTTGGGGTCAGTTCGCCAGAAAATTGGACACTTCACCGGAATTTCAATGGCAGTTCGCCAAACGTTTGAAGGTTTAGCCGAACTTTTTTGGACGTTTTGCCAGAATTATTGTGGACGTTTCACCAGAATTATTCTGGACATTTCGCCGAAATTATTTTTCATGGACCTGTTTTTTATGTTAAAATATAAAAACTAGAAATCGTATGAAAAGAAAAACAACATCGAGCTAATAAAAAAAATGGGAGACAACTTTATTGACTAACATAATTATTTCTTTATGTTGAAAGTTCAAATGTTTTGACAGTAATCAACATGTTAGCAAGAATATAATTGTGAGTAGCAGCACAGTAATTAATTAATACCTCGGTAACACTAAGTAATTATAAATATGACACTTGAACTTTATTAAAGCTATAAATAGGAACTGTTTTTTTTTTTTTTTTTTGTTTTTTTTTTTACTTATGACTGTATGTTCGATAATTTACCGGATGTACCTGACACTCATTCACCTTTTTTGATAGAAATCACAAGGTATTTCAGCAGACTTTCGGCTTACAGACCATTGCCTGGTCTGTAAGCTGAAAGTCTGCTGACATACGTTGTGATTTCTATTAGAAATTGTATAACATATCACTGAATGTTCGATAATTTACATGATGCCTGACATTTATTAACAATTTTTGATAGAAATAACAAGGGATGGCAGCACACTTTCAGCTTACAGTGCAGGCAATGGCCCGTAAGCTGAAAGTCTGCTGACATTCCTTGTGATTTCTGTCAGAAATTGTTAATAACTTATCATCACTGTATAACTTACAATTTTTTTCTTTAATTTACTCTTGGTCCTTGTAGTTTTGACATTTTAGACAAAAAAGTGTTAAGGCTAATTTCTCGCGATGTCGCATTTTGTGAAACATCGGCAAAATCTTTCTCTCTTTTTCCATTACACTGTTTTTTTCTTTTTTTTCTGGCACTTCATTAGTTCCTCTTGCACAAGTTTGGCTTGTGTGTGGGATCAGCCCTGCTTCATCCCAGACAATTTGTACTAGCTAATAAAGGTTGATAGTCTAGTATTTAGGCAAGGATTTCAACCTTTGGAGTCATTGTTTGTTCTAATATGCTGGCCGATAACAGATCAGCTTTCAATTGGATGTATCAAATTGTTTAACCAAAACGAGTCAATATAAGTCACTAGTTTGTTAAGTGGTCCGTTCGTGGAATCTTTACAAATTACTATGAATGTTAAAATTGTCGGCGGAATTTGAGAATCAGGGAGAAATGGCAAGCACAAAAAGTGCCTAATAAATTTATACGTGTTCGATCAAAAATTCAGCCATCGCCAATAAATCATGCAGCGAAATTCAAATGGAATTAATATCCAATAAGTGTTGGTGCCACAGGCAGTTATAAATAATCCAGTAAGATCCTGGCTTTTAGCAAAAGTAAATTCTTGTTCACAAGAAGAATAAATTCTTCAAAATTCTCCTTTGGAAACTCTTTTCCAATACACAAAGATGCACAGATGAAATCTCAAAAATATTCAGTAGAATCAGGCTTTCCGCCAGGAAAAAAATGTTGAGACCGGTAATGGGGAATCCAAGTATCCGACGGGGCGACCATGGTGCCCCGTCGGATCCTTGGGTTCACCATTACCGGCCTCAAGATTTCATCTGTCTGAAATGCACTCCTGAGACGTCCAAGTGGATGAATTATGCCTTGTGCATGTTAAATTGGCTGTCCTCGGAGTGTACACAAAACTTACCAATGTGGACCAATGGAACCCAACCCAAAACGTGTGCGTATGCCATTTAACCCATCACCAGGTCCTGTCGTTCCATAGTCAAGGTTTTTGCAACTTGGTAACAAACATGTTAAGTCTGGTTGATGTTTTTCTGTTCCTTGTTCCCTGTAATTCTCTACCTTTGATGCAAGCCTTATACGAGTGTCTTTGATGAGCGCCTTACAAGTACCTTTTGGGTTGGGGAAAGTCAGCGAGGGGAATAGGGCCGTTGATGGGACCCCATGTCTGCATAACAGAAACCCTGGTAGAATATATAATAAATTCTCATGATACACATGTAAATGCACTGTCCTGTAATAATAATCTCCAATGTTCAATTTATGCTGAATGACTTCTCTTTGCTCTGTTTTTGAATAGAATGCCTGAATTCTATTAGTAGAATAAGAATTTCTCCAGTGTTCTATTTTCCATTAGCTGCTGATTGGTTGAATAAAGTCACCTCATTAAGCTTCCAGATGATTGTGTATAATTTCAAGTAAACAATTGTGCTTAAACAATCGGTGAACCACATGCACACTATGCTAAAAATAGATTCTGTGTAACAGTATCTGTAAACATGTTGATAGGTACATTCAAAGGTCACTCAGTACAAATTAGTGATCACACAAGCCAAAGTCTGCTTATTCTAATTAAAAAAATAATTTTAGAAAATGTTAATTGTTAATAATTATTAACTGAGGACATATCAGTTATGATTTTATAATAGGGAGGCATAATATAGCTCCTTGAAAATCCTCAGAAATATACTGGGACCGTACTCAACTCTTTGAATTGACTACTCATCCAAGAGCAGGAACCATGTGTTAACCCTTTACCCAACGCAGACGATTTCAAAATTTATTATTTTAAATATCATTTTTTAAATTTTTTCAAAAAATTTCAACAAAACCATATCATGTGACCCCTCTTTGGAACGAGCTCGTTCCAAAGAGGGGTCACATGATATGGTTTTATTGAAATTTTTCGAAAAATAATATTTTTTCAGCTGCTGATTTTGCATATTATGCGGGCGGATGCGGGCGATTCGTTGGGTAAAGGGTTAATTCAATCCAGTTGAATGCAGGAGCAGTCAGTTACTTGGAGAGCAGATTACCACTAAAACTCAGGCAACAAGACATGCATCGGCTGGTTGACCTTTAGGGTCAACCGGGAAGTCAGCCTGTCGGAACTGAGTTTTACATTTTTTAGCTCAAGTTTTTAAAAAAATCTCAGAATATCTGAGTATGAACTCTACACCGCTGTAGTGGCAAAGTTGTGGAATTTCAGAAAATTTGCTGATTTCAGCAAATTCATACCACAAATGCAGAAATTTTATTTCTATAAATTTGCATGAAAATGGTCTTAATTGACCATTTTCATGCAAATTTATAGATTTAAAATATCTTTCAGCCAACCGGTTCTTCTATTTTTGAAAAAGCATAAATTTCACAATTTTTTCCTGAACATTTTGAGAATTTGTTTTGGCTAATTTCAACAAATTTAATTGCATGCCATTCTCAGCCACGTAGTGTAGTCCATTTACTGCAGAAAAGTACTGTTGTAATCAGATAACATAACAAGAAGGAAAGGCATGTATTGGCTCATTTTCTAGAGCATTGCATTTCAGATTTTTAAGGACCAGGATTTGATCCTTACCAGAGACAACTATAGTACGTGAAGAGTGGGTTGGAACTAAATCACCCGCAGAGTGGAGTTATCACCCAAGCTATCACTTTCAAATTTTGTACATATGGACAAAAAACACAAGCAATGTTTCAGCCAATGGACCTCCGGGTTAAATCTGGAGGTCTATTGGCTGAAACTTTGCTGGTGCTGGTTATGCTTTGCAACAAATTTGCAATTATTCCTCGGGTGGAATTTCCACTCTGTGGGTGATTTAGTGGTAATACACTCTCCACGTACTGTATGTGGTGTCCTTGGGCAAGGCACTTCATCCTGATTGACCATGTGGGGGAGGGGGGGAGAGGGGGGGGGGGGGGGCTGTGGCACTGCGTACTAAGGCATACTGTGCATTAAAGGTGCTTTTTCTTTCAACCAAAGCTAACCAACCCTGCTTGTGTGGAGTTAATGAGTACATTGGGTAGTATGTTAGGGAGTCTGACAGTTGTTGCCACCTCTCACTGGTTCTGTCAGGGTACTTTGGCTGTTGAAAGGGCCATCAACTCTTAACCCTTTATCCAACATAACGGCCAAAACCGGCCAGCGCTATTCTCAAAAATCGCCAATTAATTTTCATTATTTTTTTCATTTTTTGTCTCAAAAACATAGGTTATGACACCTCATTGGAACGAGCTCGTTGAGCTCGTTCCAATGAGGTGTCATAACCTATGTTTTTGAGACAAAATATGAAAACAATTAGTTATTCAAGAATTTTTTTTACAAGTGTCATCTGCTTTTCATGTTAGGTAAAGGGTCAATCTGCTGAGTATTTTCAAGATATTTTTCACCCAATCTAGTCATGGCTGCATCTAGTCATGGCTGCTGCCATGACTAGATTTGATGAAAAATTTATCCAAATGTAAAATAAGAAATCATTGGTGAAAAAATCGCGACATCGACGCCGTAGCTGCGACGGGTGGTGCAATCTCACAAAATTCTAAGTTCATCAAGGGCCATAACTCCAAGAAAAATATTTGGAACAACACATGCATTGAACAGTGGCTAGACATCAATAAGATACACTTACATGCCAAACATAAAGTCATTCCATCAAGTATTTCAAAAGTTATTGAGTTTTGAAACTCGTTGGTCACAGACAAACTCGTTGGTCACAGACCGACCGACCGACCGACAGACAGACCGACAGACCGACATTGCCACTTATAGAGCTGCTAGTTGCAGCTAAAAATCCATTCAATTCACAGGGTGAAAATGTTAATATACATGTATGCGCCCAAATTCTACTTATTTTGGTGACAAGAGAAATCCTGTGCTGGGCAGGAATATCTGTGAGCAGCATGCAAAGAGTTAAACCATGATAAATAAATAACAAGAGGGCAAGTAGCTGCATCTAAATTACACTGAGATACCAAACTCTCTCTGCTTCTGTGGAAGGTGACTGAAAAAACCAAACTCTCTCTGCTACTCTTTCAAACAAGATATACCAAGATACTCTGCTACTGCATCAAACAAGATCTTCCAAGACACTCTGTGCTACTGCAGTAAACAAGATCTGTCAAGACAATGTTCTACTGTGTCAATTTACACTGTCAATCAAGATCTGCCAAGTCACTCTGTGCTCCTGTGTCAAACAAGATCTGCCAAGACACTGTGCTACTATGTCAAACAAGATCTGCCAAGAAACTCTGTGCTACATTGTCAAACAAGATCTTCCAAGACACTGTGCTACTGTGTCAAACAAGATCTGCCAAGACACTCTGTGCTTAACTGTGTCAAACAAGATCTGCCAAGACACTCTGTGCTACTGTGTCAAACAAGATCTGCCAAGACACAATGTGCTACTGTGTCAAACAAGATCTGCCAAGACCCTCTGCTACTGTATCAAACCAAGCTACCCAGACATGTGACGTGATTATGTAATAATCTTTAGCATTATGAATGTAGATTAACTGCAGCTGGTGTGAAGAGATTATGTAATAACATGTATTAGGATTTAATTAGAGGCAAATGATAATACCTCATAACAAAAATAATAAACAGAGGATCTGAAGCTTACAACATCTGCCAAAGCACCACCAAAGAAGAAGGCAGGAAAGTTCTCTTCCAAGTGGCCCCAGCTGGGCCTTTCCTGCTCCTTTTTGACACTTCATCACCTCCTGAGTGGTTGTTTCAACTGGGTGATTAAAATCCTAACCAAATTGCTCAACAAGGGGTTGTTGCCTCCAGCATGGACAGAGGCGGACTAGCCGTATGGTCCACTGGGAAAATTCCCAGTGGGCCCCCTATTGGGTGGCCCCAGGGGTCCCCAAAATTGATGCAGCCCAATACCTGTTGGTGCCTGAAATTTCATGAAAATGCCATACAGTTAAAATGGATCTGATTGCATAGAATGCGGATATATTGAAATGTTCTCTATGTGGACTGCCTTTGGCACCATATACCACCAGTCTAGTATGCCTTTGGCACCATACCTCCAGTCTAGTCTGCCTTTGGCACCATACCACCAGTCTAGTCTGCCTTTGGCACCATACCACCAGTCTAGTCTGCCTTTGGCACTATTCCACCAGTCTAGTCTGCCTTTGGCACCATACCACCAGTCTAGTCTGCCTTTGGTACCATACCACCAGTCCAGTCTGCCTTTGGCAGTCCACATACAGAATATTTCAATATACCAGCAGTCTCGTCTGCCACTGATCGCCCAGATGCAAGGAAACAGCATTCTTTTAATTTGAAAAATCAAATTTTCTCCCATTGGGCCAAACTGTTGTCAGCCTGGTAGGTTCACACACACCATGCCCTGTTGATACCACCCCACACCCTGTTGATATGATGAGTGATGAAGAAAAAATATGTCCTCTGTCTGAACTGCCATTGGTCGCTCAGATGCAAGGAAGCAGCGTTCGTTCAGTTTGAAATATCAAAATTTTCCCCGGGGTGCCCACCTTGGTGAATTTCCCTTTACATTTGTTGGCCCTGTCTGCCCCTGAGCATGGAGATACCTTTTCTTTTGCTTAGCTTCTACAGAGTACATGTATCATAAATGTGCAGCAAATTCACAAGGAAGTTGCTGTATTTATTACCTAACATTTAAATCATTTTCTATTGTAAGTCAATCAAGTTGTTTGACCAAGTTAGTTCATTATAATGGCAGGCACAATACAACAAGTATTTGCTGTTTGGTTTCACACGTGTCAATTACAAATTTCTATAGCCATGGTATATAACTGGGAACCCCCTTTAACCCTTTACCCAACGCAGACGATATAAAAATTTATTATTTTAAATATCATTTTTTTTAATTTTTCAAAAAATTTTAACAAAATCATATCATGTGACCCCTCGTTGGAACGAGCTCGTTCCAACGAGTGGTGACATGATATGGTTTTGTTGAAATTTTTTGAAAAATTATATTTTTTCAACTGCTGAATTTGCACATTACGCGGGTGGATGCGGCCGATTCGTTGGGTAAAGGGTTAATAAGCTAACAATCCTCTGGGCGGGAGCGCAAGGATACATTTAAGTGGGAGATTAAATTTCTGTGTTTTAGGGATTAACAGCCAATTAAAATTAGCTCAGTGGTCAGTTCCTCCACTATAATCAAGGGACTAATTTGTCAGCGGTCATCCATGGCGGTACCGAATCACAAATAGTTCACTCTTTGTTCTTTACTGCCACTTGTCAAGTTGACGTTGTGGAAGTCAGTACATTCGCCAACAGCTAATTTGTTTCAACCCGCCACCTTCCCCATTTGAACCACCTGTATTTCGTTTGTTTGGCTACTTTGTATTGTGTCTGCCCTTAATTATGTTTACAGGTCTATTTTTAATCACCTAACTTAGGTGTATGTTTTGCCCATGTCCGTAATTCTGTACATAATTTTCACTAAGTGTTTTGTCATCGTCATTTCATGTACATTCATTTATTATTATTGTTTATTTTTTTGGCTTGGCCACTGTATCCCATTTGTTCATTTTTTCGGCTTGGCCGCTATATCCCATATGTGTTCATTTTTTCGGCTTGGCCGCTATATCCCATGTGAATGTTTTAATAAACAGCGGCTTGGCGTATGTTTCGCCCATGTCCGTAATTCTGTACATAATTTTCACTAACTGTTTTGTCCTTGACATTTCATGTACATTCATTTATTATTGTTGTTCATTTTTTCAGCTTGGCCGCTATATCCCATATGAATATTTTAAGACGACTCGTGATGTAGGCCTACCCTTAAAACCCAGAGCAGGACTCGAATACATATTTTGTACATCCACATAATGGTAATAATCATTTTATCTTACAATATATTGGGGATAAGTCAAGAATGTAGACAAATATATAACGAACTATTTATTCGTACAGATGAACAAAAAGAAAAAAAAAATGGAACTCACGCGAAAGGAACGTGCTTGTATCTGACCCCCTGGTACAAACATCTGTATCAGGGGGTCGGATACACAACAGTTGCGGAGTTGATACAGACAAAAAACATGTTGATTGTAAGTTAAATATGTGTATTCAGTACAGGCAGTAATAAAATTACCAATCTTGTGTTACAGGCATTCTTTCGGGTATCTACAGGGGCCGTTTACTAGACTCTTTCCTAATGACATTTGGACATGATTTTTCACAATTCTTAATCCCAAATTTTCCAATCTCAGTTCTCACTGAAGCAAAAATTTAATGCATAACTAGTGGCCTTAACTGTGTAGTCACAAGGCCTCAGAAAACTATATGACCACCCAGTTCAGGACACAAACTGTACATTAAATTTAAATTGCTTGTCTAACAAAGTCTCTTAATTCAAAGGCAAATGATAAGTTCTTCTTTGATTAGTACAAGAACAGTTTAATACTAGAGACTACAGAGACTGTAAAACATTTTCCAACCGCAACACTGGGGGTGAATATAATTCCATGTGACTGTTTGTTATAAAACTTGTAGTACCCGGTATACATGCAGCTGCTCAGGTATCGTCTTAATGTTCTCTGCTCAATTTGAATGTAAAATATATTTTTCTGATGGCTCAGGTCCCGGACTCTTTTCAAAAGAGAGCAGAAGAATCCCTGTATTAAGCAAAGTGTTGCGGTTGGAAAATGTTTTACAGTAATTTTGGAAAAATTGGACAGCACATTTTTCCCTTCAACATGCAGGAAATTTGGTTTGTGAGCCAGCAGGTGGATAACTTGCTGACAATTACTTATTGCTACTCAGTGGTTCTCCAGGTAGTCCAGCTTTGTGTAACTGTCTGACATGATATAACCATGACGGTTGAAATAAGCAAATTTACAGCACATGGACAACCAGGTTGTCTTCAATTATACATGCCGTAAAGATTTCTATTGGTCTAGAATTAGATCTTAACCTACATGTGACCTACTTTTGTGACCTAGTTGTGGTCTGATTGAGAAAAATACCATTTTTGTGATGACAGTAGTGTACAGGAAGATGTTTTATTTGGTATCCAGTAGTACTGAAATGGTTAACCGGTTTGAAACCGGTTACCTACCTAACCGATTTGAAAAATTGACAACCGGTTATCCGAAATATCGATAGTGATCGCCATTCCACTGTTAAAACGTAGTAAATCTGACGCTTCTCCTTTGGGATAGATCCAACCCGAAGCCGTGATGTATATATTGAGAAACAATCGACTTTGGCTTCAAGACTTCGTTAATGTTCGGCAATGTCCGTGAGTACTGAGTAACCGCAGAAACTATTCTGTAGTGTGTATACAAACGAATGTTGTCGAGTACTCGACAACATTCGTTTGTATACACACTACGGAATAGTTTCTGAGAATACTGCTTTCCAATTCCTATAGTTTTGCTCCCACATTCGGTGAAATAATGGCTACGGATAACCAGATATTAACCGGTTATAGCTCTCGGTTAGTCGGTTGTGAAAATGAGCCAACCGTTTCAGCCCTAGTATCCAAACAATATGTCCATAGACATAATGACCAAACATCCATGGAAATAATGTCCTCAATATATAAAATGAACTTCAACTGGAAAATAAACATAATATTATTAAAGTTTAAAAATTCTTGAAATATGAATTAAGAACTCCTTTTGTGGACATTCTTTCATCAGTTATAAGAAACTCGACCATCCGTTCATGTTTTTTACAAAAAATGTTTTCTGAGCTCAAACTACCTGATTTTATTATTGATAAATTGTACATATTTTAACAATATACATGTTTATGCAAGAATTAATTTTCAGAAACGATTTTTATACAGAATTTTCTTAGCTTCTGTGAACTTTTTGATGTTTTTTAGTAAACAGTTATTGCTCTTTTTATTTTTAAATTGTTATACATTTTTAGACAGTAGTGATAGTAGATCTTGTTTGAAATCAGTTTGACTTATTTTTATGCCCCTGCCAGTTTGGTGAAGAGGTATTAAATGTTACCCTTGTCCATCTGTCCATATGTACATACATCCATCCTGAATATGGTTTCTGGATGATAACTTTAGTTTGACTGAACAATTTATGAAACAAAATTTTATACATAGATTTATAATCTCATAATACAGGTTGTGGGATTGATAGTGGGCGTGGACCGATATTTTTTGACAGAGTTATGGCCTTTTTTTGAAGATCATAAAGTGGGGACATCAGTGTCCCCTGGACACATTTGGTGGCCAGCTGCATTGGTGCTATTTTTTTTACTGGAGATAAGATACATGACCAGAAACTCGTACTTGGCAGTTGGGGCACGGGCATAGCCACCCTCGGCATTGCGCTTGTTTTTTCTAACAACACCCCAAATTTTAGGGCATTTTCTTTTTTTTGTTTCCCTTGTACATGTAAAGTACAGTTAAAACTAGAAGTCCTGTCATGAAATGCGCACAAATAGCATGTCGATCTGCACGTTAATCTACGCGTTATGACCATAGCAAGGCTATCAAATTCTGTACATATGGCATGTGCGCAAGCAATGTTTCAGCCAATGGACCTCCGGGTAACCCGGAGGTCCATTGGCAGAAACATTGCCTGTGTTTGCTATGAGTAAACAGGAGAACCTGCCGTGCTTTGGATGCCATTCGATATGGCAATTGGGCGCAATTCCTACGCGTAATTAAGCCTAGATAAGCACACAGTTCGTGACAGGACTTCTAGTTTTAACTGTACATGTATTGTTATTGCTGTTACAACCTTCACCAAACGAATTCACCATATCTGCCTGCACAAAGTACAAAGTGAGCAGTTGAAAAAAACCCAATATTTTTCAAACAATTTCAACAAAACCTTATGTGACTTGTCACAATGACGGGTCACATGATATGGTTCTATTGA
This sequence comes from Pictodentalium vernedei, assembly GCA_031216915.1. Taxonomy (NCBI): domain Eukaryota; kingdom Metazoa; phylum Mollusca; class Scaphopoda; order Dentaliida; family Dentaliidae; genus Pictodentalium; species Pictodentalium vernedei. The sequence goes on along the minus strand of CM062289.1, from coordinate 10,899,242 downwards.
AATTATTCAACTGCTTAATTTGCAAATTACGTGGGCAGATGCAACCGATTCGTTAAGTAAAGAGTTTATACTTCGCCCTTTGCACACTAATGACAAAATACCAAAATTTAAAGTACATGTAGGAAGTTTTTTCCCATAATGCAACAAGGAATTTAACCAATTCAATCTCAATTGTCAGAGCTCAATGATTTAATTGGTTAAAATACAGTATAGCTGCCATGGATTGGTCGTAATCCAAGTGTGCAAGTGTGAGTAGTGGTGTCCATGCATGCATTTTTACCAGAAAATAAACATCACCATCAGCAAAATTTTAAGTAACGAAGCACCGGGTTGTACCCAGTGCTTCATTAATTAAATTTTTGATGATTATTCCTATAATTAGTGTTTGGAATCTAATTTTATTGAATTCGTGTAAATATTGGCCATCTGTGGAAAGTGACCAGTTCATGGTGGCCGTACTCGAACCAATTCAATATGGGAAAATTTGTCGCTTGATATTTTGATACTTCAACATTGGTATGTAGGCAGTTAATCTACACATGGAAAGATAGTAAAAGTTGAATTCTGTATTCATTTATATATTGGTGTTTAACCCTTTACCCAACGAATCTCTCTTATCCGCCCACGTAATATGCAAATTCGGCAGCTGAAAAAATATTATTTTTCGAAAAATTTCGACAAAACCATATCACGTGACCACTCTTTGGAACGAGCTCAACGAGCTCGTTCCAAAGAGAGGTCACATGATATGGTTTTGTTAAAAAATTTTGAAAAAATTTAAAAAATGATATTTAGAATAATAAATTTTGATATCGTCTGCGTTGGGTAAAGGGTTAAGATCACTCATGCAGTATGGCCATAAAGTCAAGTTTAGTCAATCATTTACCAACCCATGTTACCCATGTCAAGTTCATTTCAGTGAGGGGGTGGGGGGGGGGGGGGGGGGGGTCACGTGATATGGTTTTGTTTAAATTTTTTTTAAAAGTTTAAAAAACATTAATTAAAGTAATAAATTTTGATATCCCTTTGTGTTACGCAAAGTGTTAACTAAGTGATTTCACAGATTTGCCAGACTTTTTTTTGGAAATGCGACATCATTTTGAAAGTTAGTACCCAAAACCCTTCAAAAGAAATGGGAGCTGTTGTCAGGGAGGGTAAGTGGGTGGGGGGTTGTGTGCTGCATGAGTTACACTCAGCTAAAATGGGTATACAGCTAGCTTGATAAGCAGAGGCAGCGGAAGCTTCATAAAAGTGGAGGGGCACAAATTTTCAAGGCTGCCATTTTTTGGCCCAATGGGAGAAAAGTTACAATCGTTTATCGGTAAAAGTACCTTGACATGCTATAGTCTCTCGTTTAAATGACCAAGCCACGGTGTGGTAGCTGTCCTGCCTATTTCTTGTACTTGAATCATCTTCCAACCCGAAGGCTGGTCTTCAGGTTTGAAGATGATTGAAGTAGAAGAAACGGACCGAAGGTGGGGTTTTTTTGCCAATGCTGTTTGGTTTTGAAAATAATATATTACTTGAATGCCTGTATCTGCGTGTGCCCATTTTAATTTGGCCGCTATGTTAGGTAAAGGGTTAACTTGAATTTTTCCATGAAATTACCTAATTTCTTTGTTCAAATTCCTCATCATTCGCTACAGGGAAACAGTTAACCCTTTATCTAACGAATCGCACGCATCCACCCGTGTAATATGCAAATTCAGCAGTTGAAAAAATATTATTTTTCAAAAAATTTCAACAAAACCATATCATGTGACCCCTCTTTGGAACGTGCTCGTCGAGCTCGTTCCAACGAGGGGTCACCTGATATGGTTTTGTTGAAATTTTTTGAAAAATTGAAAAAAATGGTATTTAAAATAATAAATTTTGATATCGTCTGCCGGTCGGTGAAGGGTTAAAGAAATCACGTAAAATTTCAGTCAGTTGTAATAATTTTAGAAACCCCCCAAAATATTGGCTTCTAAGTAATCAGTATACAAACAAAAAAAATGTTGGCAAACAGGCCTGGCATACTGAAAAATGCAGGAGGGCAAAAAATCGCTCTCCTCAATCAGCTTAGGAGAGCAATTAGCTTTACACAGCATTTTAAGTATCCAGTTGAACGAACTCATTGAAACTGAAACCAACAGACTACATCAGTGATTTTATTAACTTTACTAAGGTAAAGCGAAATCTCTTAGACATCTAGATGTCTCACTCAACAACCGAACACACACTTGACAAGACCTGTGTGTGTACCCAGACCTGTTGTCCAAGAAAGTCATACCCCTACCACTACCACCTTCAACCCACCAAGGGGGGTTGAAGGTGGTAGTGGTAGGCGTATGACTTTCTTGGACAACAGGTCTGCTTGAATTTACAGTCACATCCTGGTGCAAGTGCTTCAAGTGACAGGATAGTAGTAATGGTAGTATATTATAGTGTCAGTATTCCTTGAATAATTACTCCTCAAACTGTGATGTCAGTTGTTGAACTTGAAACTGACAGAAAAAAAATATTGCTGTGACCCATTTTGCTTCAAATGATTGCAACTGTGTTTGGGTATGGTTGCAGCCATTACCTTTTACCACTAAACCACTTTCAAAATGAAATTACGTGATGTTATGTGACTTCGAAGTTAAATTACATTTTTGCTTTACAACAAAAAATTAATGTGAGCATAATACATGTAATCTCAATCATCCCAGACCAAAATATTTAGGAGGACAATTTTTCGCTCTCCTTAATCCTTTCAGGAGGGCAGTAAGGAGAGCTAAAAAATCGCTCTCCTGAAATTGCCAAGCCTGGGCAAACATAATAGCACTAATTTTATTTATTAAATTGTTTTTAGGAATTAAATGGATTGTCATTCACTTTTAACATTCCTGAAGATTTTTTTGATTTTATGAAATGCCAACATTAAGTTACAATTATTGTACTTTATAACAAAGATTATGGAATTCCCAGGTTTTCATTCTTAGAATATTAAAAGAAACTCATCTGATCTGGAAGCAAAAAAACTCATTTATGCTTCTGGTCAGTGCAGGATTTTTACAAATTACTGCAACTCAGTTGTTCTGGAATTTTCTGAAAGCAATACATATCCCCATTGGAATTCTGGGAAGTGAATCTGTGCTTGTTTACTGTTGTAAACAAGTTCTTTTTTACTGGTAAAATAGTACCCAGTCACCGATGTTTGGGGTGGAAGTCCTCTAAAATGGACAACATGGGTATAAACGATTGGACTTGAAATAGGTGCTAACTAAACTGCTACTCTGGAATTAATTTGGCATGCTGCATAATGTCTATTTCCATAGGCGCTAATTTATTTTTTTAGCTCCTCACATTCAGCTGGCAGATATTCCTACCTACATGTAGGACAGGATATCTCTTTTCTCCCACCACTAAGGTACTGAGACATATATAAAGTCGTGTGGGACAGCTGGGAGAGATATGCCTGTTTCATTCCACCAACATGATGGCTATGTTACCCCACCCACGTGACCAGCCAATTTGCATATTTAATTGGTTCCGAAACTATTTAATCATCGCAAATCACGTCTGCACATGTTTAAACAAACAAAATGGAAGGCCGGTTTGCCTCCGTAAATACAATTGACTTTATAAACGAAAATTGAAACCAGAACACTCTAAGAAAAACTTCAGCACACCTCTGTCAGTTTATCGGAGTGAAATGTACATCTGATATCATTGCGCTATGTCAAACTGAAGTACATGTCTGGAAATGTGTGTAGACATGCCGATTTCATTTGAGGTCGCTTCAGTGCATTAACCCTTTACCTAACATGAAAAGCAGACGACACTTGCAAAAAGAATTCTTGAATAACTAATTTTTTTCATTTTTTGTCTCAAAAACATAGGTTATGACCCCTCGTTGGAATGAGCTCGACAAGCTCGTTCCAACGAGGGGTCATAACCTGTGTTTTTGAGACAAAAAATGAAAATATTTTGAAAATTAATTGGCGATTTTTGAGAATAGCGCTGGCCGGTTTTGGCCGTTACGTTGGGTAAAGGGTTAATCTTCAACGTGCAGTGCTAAGTCTGCATGTTTTGAAGTATATACCTTTGGTTTATGCCATACTTCTCGACAAGCTTTCCCAGTATCTTATTGGTTCTCTCCTAGAATGAACGCACTAAAAATTATTAAAATATAGTATTTTCTTTTAATGGCGTCGCATCCCTAAAATGGTGGGGGAAAAATCATCCTCAATGGGTATCTCGGTGGGACTGGTAAATCTCACCTGAGGGGTAAAATATTTGAGCCAGACACTCGGTAAGCCTCATGTCTGGCTCAGATATCTTGCCTCTCGGGTGAGATTTCCCCATCCCGGCCAGATCGGCCTACCCATTGAGAATGTTCTCGGGTGAGATTTCCCCATCCCAGCCAGATAGGCCAACCCATCGATAATGATCTCGGGCGAGATTTCCCCATCCCAGCGAGATAGGCCTACCGATCGAGAATGATCTTGGATGAGATTTCCCCATCCCAGCCAGATTGGCCTACGCATCGAGAATGATCTCGGGCGAGATTTCCCCATCCCAACCAGATAGGCCTACCCATTGAGAATGATCTCGGGTGAGATTTCCCCATCCCAGCCAGATAGGCCTACCCATTGAGAATGATCTTGGGTGAGATTTCCCCATCCCAGCCAGATAGGCCTACCCATTGAGAATGATCTCAGGTGAGATTCCCCCATCCCAGCCCGATAGGCCTACCAATTGAGAATTATCTCAGGTGAGATTTCCCCATCCCAGCCAGATAGGCCTACTCATCGAGAATGATCTCGGGTGAGATTTCCCCATCCCAGCCAGATAGACCAACTCATTGAGAATGATCTAGGGTGAGATTTCCCCATCCCAGCCAGATAGGCCTACCCATTGAGACTGATCTCAGGTGAGATTTCCCCATCCCAGCCAGATAGGGTACCCATTGAGAATGATCTCGGGTGAGATTTCCCCATCCCAGCCAGATAGGTCTTCCCATTGAGAATGATCTAGGGTGAGATTTCCCCATCCCAGCCAGATAGGCCTACCCATCGAGAATGATCTCAGGTGAGATTCCCCCATCCCAGCCCAATAGGCCTACCCATCGAGAATGATCTCAGGTGAGATTTCCCCATCCCAGCCAGGTAGGCCTACCCATTGAGAATGATCTCGGGTGAGATTCCCCATCCCAGCCCGATAGGCCTACCCATCGAGAATGATCTCAGGTGAGATTTCCCCATCCCAGCCAAATAGGCCTACCCATCGAGAATGATCTCGGGTGAGATTCCCCCATCCCAGCCCGATAGGCCTACCCATCGAGAATGATCTCAGGTGAGATTTCCCCATCCCAGCCAGATAGGCCTACCCATCGAGAATGATCTCAGGTGAGATTCCCCCATCCCAGCCCGATAGGCCTACCCATTGATAATAGTCATTAAAATAAGTCAAATCGGAACACATTTAACCATTTACAGTTTTTTCTTTAAATTAATCAAATTCCACATTTTTGAAAAAAATTCTCCAAATTTTTTAATAAAACCATACAATTATGGATATCATTAGAACTGGCTCGATGATATCCACATTTGTTTGGTTTTATCAAGACATATTTGTAAGATATTTTAAGCTGTGGTAGGCTTATTTTGGTCAGTTTCCTGGCCGTTTTGGCCACTATGTTAGGTAAAGGGTAAAACAGATTTTCCCCAGCAAACTGTATCAATTTTTTGACCAGTGATGTCTTTAGTCAACTGTTCATAAATTTTTCATCAAATCTGGTCATAGCTGCTTCCCAGCAGCTATGACTAGATTGATGAAAATATTTTGAAAGTACTCAGCACGATAAGAGTTAATATGGTTCAGTTCAACTGAACTAGAAAGAAGTATAAATATGTACCAAAGAATTAATAACTGCATGTTTTTTGTTCATTACTTATTAAATATTACTCAACTGTAATCATATAAGCATACAGGAATTTCACTGTTATGTTACTGTTATGTTACATGGCCATTTGTTTAGTCAAATTTGCCACTTTGAATATCTCAACCAATACAGTGGAGCCCACTTGATTGAATATCTCTTAATTGAATAACCCTGTCAATTGAATATAATTTCCAAACACAAAACCATTTACCATACCTTCAGTATGAATTTGACCTGTTAATTGAATACAGGTTTTTGAGTAAACTTCTGTTAACTGAATAAAAAATCTTGTAACAAGTTGTGAAATTATCCGACGCTTATCAATTTTACAAACTTATTTGGCCTCAGTACATCCAATACAGGCATTTAATCTATTATATCTTGTTTGACAGAGCTCATAGAGATTTGGTCAGTTTCCTGTGTTCTGGAGGTAAACTGAGCATTTATTCTATTATATCTTGTTTGACAGAGCTCATAGAATAAATGCCTGTATTGGATGTAGTGAGGCCAAAAAGGTTGATGAATAAGGGGAATTTGGTTCATGTTACAGTAATTTTTTCAACATATTATAAAAATTTATATACAATTAACAGGAGTTTACTCTACAATCCATATGCAATTAACAGATCAAATTTGTACAGAAGGTATGGTAAATGGTTTTGTGTTTGAAAATTATATTCAATTAACAGGGATATACAATTAAGAGATATCCAATTAAGTGGGCTCCACTGTACATGTAAAAAAAAATGTATGCCACACCCCAGGCCTGCATGCATTCTGAGCTGAGGTAAGCATAGCCAGGGTTGAAATTAACCCTTTACATAATGAATCTGTTGCATTTTCCCACACCTTTACATAATGAATCTGCCACATCTGCCCACTTAACCCTTTACCTAACATGAAAAGCAGACGACACTTGCAAAAAATATTCTTGAACAAATAATTATTTTCATTTTTTTGTCTCGAAAACATAGGTTATGACCCCGCAATGGAACGAGCTCAATGAGCTCGTTCCAATGAGGGGTCATAACCTATGTTTTTGAGACAAAAAATAATGAAAATTAACTGACGATTTTTGAGAATAGTACTGGCTGGTTTTGTCCATTACATTGGGTGAAGGGTTAATATATATATTGTACAAATGAAAAAAAATTTTTTTTTAAACATTTCAATAAAACCATATCATGTGACCCCCCTCAATCTGGTGGGGGGGGGGGGGTTGGGAGGGGGGGGGGGTCACATGATATGATTTTGCTCCAATGTTCCAATGTTTTGAAAATTTTTCAAAAAACATAATTAAAATTTTGATATTGTGTGAATTTGGTAAAAGATTAACTAACCCTTTACCTAACGAATCGCCCGCATCCGCCTGCGTAATATGCAAATTCAGCAGTTGAAAAAATATTATTTTTCAAAAAATTTCAACAAAACCACAAAACCATATCATGTGGCCCCTCATTGGAACGAGATCGTTGAGCTCGATCCAAAGAGGGTTCACAAGATATGGTTTTGTTGAATTTGTTTGAAAAATTTGAAAAAATGATATTTAAAATAATAAATTTTGATATCGTCTGCATTGGGTAAAGGGTTAATGAATCATTCAATGGGAACAAAACGATGCATACCATGTAAAGACACCAGCATCGCAGTGTCTATTTTTTTTATTAGTTTCTGTGACACTATACCTCACCTCTGGACTTTCTGTCCTTGCACCTGCAAAATGTTGGCACTGGAACGTATTTAATCATTTTTACACAACACCTCGAACCTACCTGGGCTTAAAGACCAGCCAGGTAGGCCTGGGGTGTAGTATTGAAGTGTAAATGTATTGTGCGGCTGATAATTTAGTTGCGCGAGAAAAAATTGGTGTGTGATAGGTGCATGAATGCTATAAAGCACTGCCTTTCAATGTTACTATGTGTTACCTCTACCTAATTGTCCTTATTTTGGGTGCATGTGTGCGTAATAATCGGAACGATTTTTGACACAGTTCATGGTGACTGCAGTTCTCAGGAAGATTCTGTTAACTGGAGAAAAAATGGACATTTGCAAAAATCTGAAACGAATTTTTGTAATTCTCCTTTATTTGGTTTTGCTTTATTTTTATTTCTCTGTATATTGTTTTTTAACTAGACAAGCAACGCAACCTGGATTGCATATATGTTTTTATGCCTTCTACTGAAGTGTTTTTGCAACAACGAAACAAAAACAATCTGACTAGAAAGTCTGAGCCAATTTTTATGTGTACCCATACTATGTATGGTACACATAATGCCGGCATACGGGGTGGCTCTCCGTCATTCGTCCATCCTTTGTCTGTCCGTCCATCCGTCTTTCTGCCCGTCCATCCGGCGTCTGTATCCATTTCTTTGGCATTTGATAACTTTAAAAATATTGCTTGGATTGTCAAGTTACTTTACATTTGTGTTCAGGTTACTGATGTGCCGAGCTGTGTAGTTTTTGGTGTAAATCTGATAATTTGATCCTGAGATATTAACCCTTTATCCTTCAAATTGAAAATTCCTCCAATCACTTTGGCATTCGATAACTTGGAAAATATTAATTCGATTGTCAAGTTACTTTATATTTGTGTTCAGGTTACTGATGTGCCAAGCTGTATAGTTTTTGGTGTAAATCTGTTATTTTGATCCTGAGATATTAACCCTTTATCCTTCAAATTGAAAATTCCTCCAATCCCTTTGGCATTCGATAACTTGAAAAATATTGCTTGGATTGTCAAGTTAATTTATATTTGTGTTCAGGTTACTGATGTGCTGAGCTGTATAGTTTTTGGTGTAAATCTGATAATTTGATCCTGTGATATTAACCCTTTATCCTTCAAATTGAAAATTTCTCCAATCCCTTTGGCATGAGATAACTCAAAAAATATCAATTCGATTGTCATGTTACTTCATACATGTGCTCAGGTTACTGATGTGCCGAGCTGTATAGTTTTTGGTGTAAATCTGATAATTTGATCCTGTGATATTAACCCTTTATCCTTCAAATTAGGCACTCCTCCAATCCATTTCTATATGTACCCTTTGGCATGCGATAACTCAAAAAATATTAATCCAATTGTCAGGTTACTTTATATATGTTTTCAGGTTACTGATGTGCTGTATAGTTTTTTATGTAAAGGGGGGCATCCCCGCGGGAACCCCGGGAAATGAAGCAGTGCCTGTTCACTGCAGTAAACAGGCTCTGTTTTACTGGTAAAATAGGACCCAGTCACCAATGCTTGGGAGGTGCAAACCCTCTCTAAAATGGACAGCATGGCTTATTAACGCTCACCCTTGGTCTTGAGTTGATACTCATGTTGTGGTCACGATTAGCCATTGTGCAAAAATGTGACCTTAAACACCAATAAATAAATAAATAAATAATGTAAAGGGGGCACGGTGGCTCAGTAGGTAGAGGTGCAGGCTGCAAGCCGAGGGTTCCTCGGTTTGAATCCCACCTGCGGCAACCGCGTTGTGTCCATGGGAAAGACACTTCACCCCATTGCCCACGTGGGGGCACGGTGACGTTGTGTACTAAGGCGTACTGCACGTCGATGGTGCACCTGTCTTCAACCAATGCTAACCCTGCTTGTGTGGAGTTGGTATGTTGGGGAGCTGACAGTTGCTCACCGTTGCTCGGTGGTTCTCTCCGGGTACTTCGGCTTCCTCCACCTGTAAAACTGTCACGGTCATGGTTATCCATTGTGCAGAAATATGTGACCTTAAACACCAATAAATAAATAATAAATAAATTTTTGTGTAAATTTAATAATTTGATCCGGAGATATTAACGCTTTATCCATCAAATTAGGCACTCCTCCAATCCATTTCTATATGTACCCATACCATGTATGGTGTACATAATGTCGGCATCCAGGGTGGCCCTCCATCATATAGCTTTTTACTAGTTGCACGCAGGCTTGGCAATTTCAGGAGAGCGATTTTTTAGCTCTCCTTACTGCCCTCCTGATAGAATTAAGGAGAGCAAAAAATTGCCCTCCTAAATATTTTGGTCTGGGATGATTGAGATTACATGTATAATGTTCACATTAAATTTTTGTTGTAAAGCAAAAATGTAATTTAACTTCGAAGACACATAACATTACGTAATTTCATTTTGAAAGTGGTTTAGTGGTAAAAGGTAATGGCGGCAACCATACCCAAACACAGTTGCAATCATTTGAAGCAAAATGGGTCCCAGCAATATTTTTTTTCTGTCAGTTTCAAGTTCAACAACTGACATCACAGTTTGAGGGGTAATTATTCAAGGAATATTGACACTATAATTTACTACCATTACTACTATCCTGTCACTTGAAGCACTTGCACCAGGATGTGACTGTATATTCAAGCAGACCTGTTGTCCAAGAAAGTCATACGCCTACCACTACCACCTTCAACCCCCTTTGGGGTTGAAGGTGGTAGTGGTAGGCGTATGACTTTCTTGGACAACAGGTCTGGGTACACACACAGGTCTTGTCAAGTGTGTGTTCGGTTGTTGAATGAGACATCTAGATGTCTAAGAGATTTCTCTTTACCTTAGTAAAGTTAATAAAATCACTGATGTAGTCTGTTGGTTTCAGTTTCAATGAGTTCGTTCAACTGGATACTTAAAATGCTGTGTAAAGCTAATTGCTCTCCTAAGCTGAATGAGGAGAGCGATTTTTTGCCCTCCTGCATTTTTCAGAATGCCAGGCCTGCGTATTGGTACACATCTGACGATTTAATCGGCCTATTTTTTTACAGGTGACATTGAATAACCAGTGTAGAAAATGAGACCGGTCATACTAAAATGAGACCGCAGGTACAAAATGAAACTTCAAGGGATCGCAGGCAATGTACAGAGTAGAATCTCCAAATGAATACTGTCTGGTTTTATGGGATAAACCAAATATATATCCGAAGTTTGGTACTGATATTTTTAACTTTAACCCCTAAAATTTAATTTTTAATGGAGAGCGCGATATCCGTCTTGCGATCTCACTTTTTTTAAACTAAGAACAAAGAGATGGCAAGTAAACTTCTGGTCCTAAAAACAAATGAACGCTATCTTGTGATTTTTGGTATATTCAATGTATATCCGAACTTTGACATCAATATTTTATATTTAACCCCCAAATTTCCACTTTTAATGTAGTGCGGTTTTCGATTTGCAGTCTCAATTTTCACAAGTAGAGACAAAGAGAACGGCAAGTAAACTATTAATCTTAAAATAAATCATCCTTTATCCAGACTTAGGACCGGCAATTATAAAACTTGGCAGATCTAGAGTTTTTTTCGACAGTGAATTTTGCTAGTGGTTTTTTTTTCAATTTATCAACTCCCCACTTCTTTTACCCGGGTCTTTGGACTGGCAAGTATAAAACTTGGCAGACTTAAAGTACTTTTCAATAGTGCATTTTGCTATTGTTTTTCTTTTCTCAGCCTCTTTGGGTTTTTACATTGCATTTCGCTAGTGGTTTTTTCACAGCCTTATTGGGTGTTTGCTGTATTTCGCTACTGTCTTTAGCCTCGTAGGGCCTTTAGAGCGCATTTCGCTACTGCCTGTCTTTTTTCTCAGCCTCTTTGGGCCTTTATGGTGCATTTCATTTCACCACTGTCTTTTTTCTCAACGTCTTTGGGCCTTTACACTGCATTTCGCTGCTGTTTTTCCCAGCGTATTTGTCCTGAGTTCTTCTTTTTCATAGCCTCTTTATGTTTTTGCTGTATTTCGCTACTGTCTTTTTTCTCAGCCTCTTAGGGCCTTTAGAGTGCATTTCACTACTGCCTGTCTTTTTTCTCAGCCTCTTTGGGCCTTTACGGTGCATTTTGCCACTGACTTTTTTCTCATTGTCTTTGGGCCTTTACAGCGCATGTCTCTACTGTTTTTCCCAGCCTGTTTGGGCCTTTACATCATGTGGTAGGTCTTATGTAGATTCAATTGACTTGGAAAATAATGAAAAATGAAACCGTATAATATACTGGATCCAGTGATGTGCAGAATTCGTTATTTGACTGGGATTTACCGTATTCAATGTTATCAATATTCGTGTTGTGTTATGCCACCTCCAAACTTAGAAGTACTTTTTAAAAACAATTGTGTTATGATAATCCACCCTCGATTATGTTAGATGGGATATCTGCATGAATATTTTCCCCCAATTCGTGATATGTCTGTAGCCAAAACATTTATGCATAATCTGCTTTGTTGATTTTGTGTGGAGGGGTTAGGTAATTATCCAAGTTTTTTTTATCGAATGGAGATCTTAATCCTCAAAGTGTAGCCATCATCCCCGTGTCCAATAAGCTTGAAATTCATTAAAAAGAATTTTCGAGAACCACCGCTGACAATACTTGGAGATGGTTCTAGCAAAAATCACCTTGGCGTTTTTTGATCCAAGTCGAGTTAAGTACAGAGACGATTCATCCAAAAAGCTTATCTTTTTGTGGGGGAGGGTTTTTTAGCTCATAAATAAAATGTATGTACAAAGCCCACTAGGCAAAATTCATTAATAGTACAACTTCATTTTGCCACTTTTAGCTTTTGTAAGCTTGAGGAGAGCTAATCGCTCCCGTAGGTCATGTGAGGAGAGCGATTTTTAGCCCTCCTGCATTTTTAAGAACGCCAGGCCTGGTGGAACCCCATCAAACTATTTCTCCATTATCAGGTCTCCTGTACAGTCTGTCATAATATAAAAGCATGATTCATATTTTGGAGGCAAGGTAAATAAAAGTATGTAGCTCATAATTATCAAGCTTGTGAATCACTGCTGAATGTGTAAACCTTTTGGATGTGTATCTATATGGAGAAAAGAAAGGGCGTGTGGATTGGGGCAAATCGGGGGGTATAAGTCTATGTTGGGGAGGTTGGCAAAGGCCCCCTGTATTGCTGCCACGATTCCTAGTTGCATTATGGGAAGAATTTGCTGCTTGAAATTTTGGTATTTTGACAATATTGTGTGAAGGTTTAACTGGTAGAGTGCTGGAAGCCCATATTAGGGCTTTATTTTGAAGTGGAGATACCACAGCTTGAAGGCTCATATTCAGTGCATGTGCTTTGTATTATCTTTGAAGTGATATTATTTGGTCTGAAAGTGTTTGCCTTGTTACAATTTATGGGAGAGTGCCCATAGGCACTCTCCCATAAATTGTAACAAAGCAAAGACATGTGTACAAGATTTGATGGTCAAAAATAATTTAGCACTTTACCAGTTAAAATCTTCGCATTCTGATTCAGATTTAGCTAATCCTTTTAACCAAATGTAACATTTTTTTTCCATTTTTGTCTCAAAAACATAAGTGTATTATGCCTCATTAGAATGAGCTTGTTGAAAATTTCTAGTTCTTCCAACAGATTTCAAGAAATTTTTTGCATGTGTCATCAAAAAGTATTTTGTCTGTATCTTGATATGGTATATTGGAGAGCTTAACTGGTAGAGTGTTGGGAGCCCATATTTGGGCTTTATTCTGAAGTGTCGGTATCACAACTTAAAGGCTTCATACTCCATAGATGTTCTACATATCGACCTTGAAGTGAAATTATGTAGGATTTGCCTTGTAACAAGGCAAAGATATGCATACAAATTTTTATGACGAAAAATAATTCAGCACTCTATCAGTTAACCCTTCACCTAACAAAACGGTCATCTCTGCCAGTGTAATTTACAAATTGAGCAGTCCAAAAATTCAACAAAACCATATCATATTACCCCTTATTGGAAGGAGCTTGAGTTGTGAAACAGTTGTGGCTTTTGTCACTTGGTAAAGGGGTAAATTGGTCAAATTCAACAACGTGTTATATCACATACATGTATCACTGGCTTTAGTCACTTGGTAAAGGGGTAAATTGGTTGAATTCAACAACGTGTTCAGCTATCACATACATGTATCACTGGCTTTAGTCACTTGGTAAAGGGGTAAATTGGTCGAATTCAACAACGTGTTCTATCACATACATGTATCACTGGCTTTAGTCACTTGGTAAAGGGGTAAATTGGACGAATTCAACAACGTGTTCAGCTATCACATACATGTATCACTGGCTTTAGTCACTTGGTAAAGGAGTAAATTGGTTGAATTCAACAACGTGTTCAGCTATCACATACATGTATCACTGGCTTTAGTCACTTGGTAAAGAGGTAAATTGGTTGAATTCAACAACGTGTTCAGCTATCACATACATGTATCACTGGCTTTAGTCACTTGGTAAAGGAGTAAATTGGTCGAATTCAACAACGTGTTCTATCACATACATGTATCACTGGCTTTAGTCACTTGGTAAAGGGGTAAATTGGTTGAATTCAACAACGTGTTCAGCTATCACATACATGTATCACTGGCTTTAGTCACTTGGTAAAGGAGTAAATTGGTCGAATTCAACAACGTGTTCTATGACATACATGTATCACTGGCTTTAGTCACTTGGTAAAGAGGTAAATTGGTTGAATTCAACAACGTGTTCAGCTATCACATACATGTATCACTGGCTTTAGTCACTTGGTAAAGGGGTAAATTGGTTGAATTCAATGTGTTCAGCTATCACATACATGTATCACTGGCTTTAGTCACTTGGTAAAGGAGTAAATTGGTTGAATTCAGCAATGTGTTCTATCACATACATGTATCACTGGCTTTAGTCACTTGGTAAAGGGGTAAATTGGTTGAATTCAACAACGTGTTCAGCTATCACATACATGTATCACTGGCTTTAGTCACTTGGTAAAGGGGTAAATTGGTTGAATTCAACAACGTGTTCAGCTATCACATGCATGTATCACTGGCTTTAGTCACTTGGTAAAGGGGTAAATTGGTTGAATTCAACAACGTGTTCAGCTATCACATACATGTATCACTGGCTTTAGTCACTCGGTAAAGGGGTAAATTGGTTGAATTCAACAACGTGTTCAGCTATCACATACATGTATCACTGGCTTTAGTCACTTGGTAAAGGAGTAAATTGGTCGAATTCAACAACGTGTTCTATCACATACATGTATCACTGGCTTTAGTCACTTGGTAAAGGGGTAAATTGGTTGAATTGAACAACGTGTTCAGCTATCACATACATGTATCACTGGCTTTAGTCACTCGGTAAAGGGGTAAATTGGTTGAATTCAACAACGTGTTCAGCTATCACATACATGTATCACTGGCTTTAGTCACTCGGTAAAGGGGTAAATTGGTTGAATTCAACAACGTGTTCAGCTAACACATACATGTATCACTGGCTTTAGTCACTTGGTAAAGGGGTAAATTGGTTGAATTCAACAACGTGTTCAGCTATCACATACATGTATCACTGGCTTTAGTCACTTGGTAAAGGGGTAAATTGGTCGAATTCAACAACGTGTTCAGCTATCACATACATGTATCACTGGCTTTAGTCACTTGGTAAAGGAGTAAATTGGTCGAATTCAACAACGTGTTCAGCTATCACATACATGTATCACTGGCTTTAGTCACTTGGTAAAGGAGTAAATTGGTCGAATTCAACAACGTGTTCTATCACATACATGTATCACTGGCTTTAGTGACTTGGTAAAGGGGTAAATTGGTTGAATTCAACAACGTGTTCAGCTATCACATACATGTATCACTGGCTTTAGTCACTTGGTAAAGGGGTAAATTGGTTGAATTCAACAACGTGTTCTATCACATACATGTATCACTGGGTTTAGTCACTTGGTAAAGGGGTAAATTGGACAAATTCAACAACGTGTTCAGCTATCACATACATGTATCACTGGCTTTAGTCACTTGGTAAAGGAGTAAATTGGTTGAATTCAACAACGTGTTCAGCTATCACATACATGTATCACTGGCTTTAGTCACTTGGTAAAGGAGTAAATTGGTTGAATTCAACAACGTGTTCTATCACATACATGTATCACTGGCTTTAGTCACTTGGTAAAGGGGTAAATTGGACAAATTCAACAACGTGTTCAGCTATCACATACATGTATCACTGGCTTTAGTCACTTGGTAAAGGGGTAAATTGGTTGAATTCAACAACGTGTTCTATCACATACATGTATCACTGGCTTTAGTCACTTGGTAAAGGGGTAAATTGGACAAATTCAACAACGTGTTCAGCTATCACATACATGTATCACTGGCTTTAGTCACTTGGTAAAGGGGTAAATTGGTCGAATTCAACAACGTGTTCAGCTATCACATACATGTATCACTGGCTTTAGTCACTTGGTAAAGGAGTAAATTGGTCGTATTCAACAACGTGTTCTATCACATACATGTATCACTGGCTTTAGTCACTTGGTAAAGGGGTAAATTGGACGAATTCAACAACTTGTTCTATCACATACATGTATCACTGGCTTTAGTCACTTGGTAAAGGAGTAAATTGGTCGAATTCAACAACGTGTTCAGCTATCACATACATGTATCACTGGCTTTAGTCACTTGGTAAAGGGGTAAATTGGTCGAATTCAACAACGTGTTCTATCACATACATGTATCACTGGCTTTAGTCACTTGGTAAAGGGGTAAATTGGACAAATTCAACAACGTGTTCAGCTATCACATACATGTATCACTGGCTTTAGTCACTTGGTAAAGGAGTAAATTGGTTGAATTCAACAACGTGTTCAGCTATCACATACATGTATCACTGGCTTTAGTCACTTGGTAAAGGAGTAAATTGGTTGAATTCAACAACGTGTTCTATCACATACATGTATCACTGGCTTTAGTCACTTGGTAAAGGGGTAAATTGGACAAATTCAACAACGTGTTCTATCACATACATGTATCACTGGCTTTAGTCACTTGGTAAAGGGGTAAATTGGACGAATTCAACAACGTGTTCTATTACATACATGTATCACTGGCTTTAGTCACTTGGTAAAGGGATAAATTGGTCGAATTCAACAATGTGTTCTATCACATACATGTATCACTGGCTTTAGCGACAATTTGAGAACATACAAATGAAATCATCCATTTCTTGTTAAACTTTCCGAGGTTGACAGATGTCAAAGCTAACTTTTATGTAAGTGCTATGTAACTCAATTGTTAGAAACGACAGGAAATTTAAGCCATTACTGTTGCAGCAATAAATAATGAGCAAATTTGCATAACAATTACAGTTAATAAGTCATAATGACCTTTTCACAAGAGTATTTTTGTTTTTTATATAACAGACGTTGATTGTTGAGTGTTTTCTATTCAGATTACAGTTGCACAGAAGTTGATATTGTTGATAAAATTGATGGTCACAGATTTTGAGCAGCAAGGGATTGAACCTTGTGAGGTTTGTCCAAACTGGGACCTCTTAGTCATTCAGTTTACCCTTTTCCCAACGCAGGCGATTTCAAAATTTATTATTTGAAATATCATTTTTTAAATTTTTTCAAAATATTTCAACAAAACCATATCATGTGACCCCTCTTTGGAACGAGCTCAGTGAGCTCGTTCCAAAGAGGGGTCACATGATATGGTTTTGTTGAAATTTTTCGAAAAATAATATTTTTTCAGCTGCTGAATTTGCATATTACGCGGGCGAATGTGAGCGATTTGTTGAACAAAGGGTTAAAAAAAAATTTCAAAAGAGGAAAATAACAAATGCGAAAAACCTTGTTGATTTTCATAAAAAGTTTGAGATTGCATTATCATACCTCAAAATATTCAAGATGGGAAGCAAATCTCTTTTGACACACTTTCTCCCCTACCTTCTCAGCAGTGACAGAGCCCCCAAGGCTTGGTGGGGCTCACCCATATTATAGTTCCACTTCAGGAGATTGACAGACTGAAGTACAGTGCTATGATTACAAATGTGCTCTCCTCAATCAGGTTGCAATATAATCATGAGACACTGGTAAGCTGAGATTTTTTTTTAAAAAGTACATTGAGAAATCAAGAAGAAAGAAAGAAAATAGCCTCTGGGATTGAATGTTCTTCCATTTCCTTTTTAGCTCATCTTGACAAAGTCAAGCTGAGCTAATCTCATTGCTTCCCGTCCGTCGTCTGTCGTCTGTCGTCCGTCGTCCGTCAACACCATGTTTTGGTCTTCTCCTCCAAAGCCACTGGGCCAATTCAAGTGAAAGTTTGTGTGAGTGATGGTCCCAAAGGGGCATTTCATTTTTGTTCAACTCAGCATGCCCAGCCCCATAGGGAGGGAGTGGGGGAAAATGCACCCAAATATTTTAAAAATCTTCTTCTCAAGAACCAGTGTGTACAATGACTTGATATTTGCTATGGAGCTTCCATATGAGGTGTAGAATCAAGTTTGTTCAAACGAAGTTCATGAAGTAATATTTGGCTTTGTAATAGGAGGGGTAAGATTTTTGGCCCCGCCCAAAATTTCTATTTTCTGAACCGATGGTCCGGTATGAACCAAATTTGGTTTGTGGTATTATTGGGTCATAAGTACATGACCCATGCAAAAAAAAAAATTCCCGCATCCCCATGGGAACCCTGGGAGCTAAAAATAGAAATATTTTCAAACGCCCATATTTCCCACACCCCACGGAACAGAGAGCTTTTATTTGGTATGAAGTATCCTTATGACCAGTAGAATTGAATGGTAAAAAGAAATTGCCATCGGTTATGTTAGGGTGTTCTGTAATGGGCATCGAAAAAATGCTGAGTCAGCATATTTGCAAAAATTTAAAAAAATCTTTTCTCCAGAACCAATCATCAGAATCTTTTGATATTTGGTATACAGCATTCATAGGGGGGTCAGATAAAAGTTTGTTGAAATAAAGCTCATTGGTTCATATTTGGGCTCTCTACAGGAGCCCGAAGTTTTAACATAGGGTAATATGGGGAATATTCGTTAAAAATCTTCTTCTTCAGAACCACCAGTCAGAATCTTTTAATATTTGGTATACATCATTGTTATGAGGGTCAGATTCTAGATTGTTCAAACCAAGTCCCTAGGTTAATATATGGGCTTCCTACGGAAGCCCAAATTTTATCTTTGTTCAATATGGAGGGTAATTTAAAAAAATCTTCTTCTTCAGATCCAACAGTCAGAATGCTTTGATATTTGGTATGCAACATCTCTATGGGGGTCAAATTCAAGTTTGTTCAAATCAGATCCCTAGGTGTATATTTGGGCTCACTATGGTAGCCCAAATTTTTACTTAGTGCAATATGAGAAAATTTCTTTAAAAATCTTCTTCTTCAGATCCACCAGTCGGAATACTTTTATATTTGGTATACAACATCTCTAGGGGGGTCAGATTCCAGGTTGTTCAATTCGAGTGCCTAGGTTAATATTTGGGCTCCATATGGGAACATGAAATTTAACTTAGTACAATATGAGGGAATTTCTTCAAAAATCTTCTTCTTCAGATTCACTTGTCAGAATGCTTTCACATTTGGTATACAACATCTCTAGGGGGGTCAGATTCAAGTTTGTTCAAATCAGATCCATAGGTCAATATTTGGGCTTGCTATGGTAGCCCAAATTTGAACTTAGTGCAATTCGGAGAAATTTCTTTACAATTTCTCTTCTTCAGATCCAACAGTCAGAATGCTTTCATATTCGGTACACAACATCTCTAGGGAAGTCAGATTTAACTGTGTTCAAATCAAGAGCCTGGGTTAATATTTGGGCTCTCTGTGGGAGCCGGAATTGGCCATTTTGCTGAAGAATTAAAAATTTTGTATTCAGTACCTTCTAGAGGTACTAAGATTAATCCACATAGGTTGTATCAAGGGGCTTCATAGGGGAGCTCTACATTTTACTTATGATCAACTGAAGAAAAGGCATGATGCCCAGATTATTTTTGTCACTCCTGAGGGACTCAAGGATTGACAGTGTAGCCTATGGAGATGGCTTGCTTAATGTAGACTCATTCTTGGACTCTGTTTAAATTGTGTTCTGTACAAGATGAGCGCTTCAGGCCCTGTGGGGCCTCTTGTTTGGGGTTCTAAACTGTTGTTGGGAGAAAGGCAGACGGATAATTTTGAGTAACAATCCTGTCTCAAAATGCTTTTGCTATATATTGGTGTAGCAGGATAACCCCCCCCCCCGACTTATCCCCCTCCCCCCTCCCCAGGGGGGGGGGGTAGATATCCTAGGATATCTCACTCTCACCCTGGATATCTTCCCTCACCCCGCGTAAATTTTTAAATGTATACATCTAATTTTGTTTCTTTTACAATTATTTCACAATATTTGATTACTTTTAATATTAAATGGCTAAATCCTTGTATTAAATTACTCGGGAACATATAACAAAATGTGGAATAAGTTAGGGAAAGAAATATTTTTAATGAATTTTCGAAAACAATTCATCTTCCTCCTCACCCTGTCAATAACTCAAAAAAGAGTTACAGAGGTTGTAAGATAGGCCGTTTCTAATTCATTAGTGTGCAAATATCATTACAGTATTCCCAGGATGTACAGGAAGGAAGATATCATGGCAGTCACACCGGTAGTAATCACGTTGTAAACTTTCTGCCACTTTTTTTTTAGCCAAAATGGACATCTCAGATCTGAACATTTTCATGTTAACCCTTTACCTAACTGCACATGATGTCAAAATTTGTTATTTTTATTATTTTTTTTCAATTTTTCCCCCATGAGAACCCTGTAAAGTGAAGCATCACAGTAAACAAGCTGTGTTTTACTGGTAAAATAGGACCCAGTTATCAATGCTTGGGGTGGAAGTTCTTTCAGTTTTTTTTCAACAAAATCTTATGTGACCCCAAGAGGAGCTGGCTGGGTGGTATTGAAATTTCAAGTTTGGTTTCGGCATCGGTATGGAGTGATTTATGTTGGTACAGTAGAATCCTCTTAATTGAATATCCATTTTGTCAGTGAAAATTATTCAATTAACAGGAGTTTACAATTAACAGGGATTTGGTCAGTTTCCTGTGTTCTGGAGGTAAACTGAGGATTTATTCTATTACCTCTTGTTTGACAGAGCTCATAGAGCTCTGTCAAACAAGATATAATAGAATAAATGTCCGTACTGGATGTAATGAGGCCAAAAAGGTTGATAAATAAGGGGAATTTGGTGCGTGTCACAGTAATTTTTTCGACATATTACAAAAATTTATATACAATTAACAGGAGTTTACTCTACAACCCATATGCAATTAACAGATCAAATTTGTACTGAAGATATGGTAAATGGTTTTGTGTTTGAAAATTATATTCAATTAACAGGGATATACAATTAAGAGATATCCAGTTAAGTGGGCTCCACTGTATTAGTACAGTTGTCAGTGTTAACAACATACATGTAAGCACAAATACCAATATTGAATGATGATTTAGGTATACTCCCCGGCTATAGGCCACCGTTTACAGCAGTTAGAACCACAGAATTGTTGAAATGTTTGAAGCAACAAGGGCACTTGTGACTATAGTCCAGGCACATTAGACATAAAAATGAGAAAGTAAGGAAAAAAATCGGAGAAAGCTGATTTTTTTATATGTTTCCGGGACACACATTGCGGATAAAGTGTGAAAAGTCCCCACGAATCCGAGTTGAGCTTTTTTAGTTATAGCGTTTTTTTGATGAAAAAAATTTTTAAAAAAAAAATTTGACCCAGCTCCATATTTCTCATTCTTATTCGCCTTAGTAGGGTGAGAATCACAAATATCGTGCTGAATTATATTGAGAATACATATCCCCAACAGAAAATGCCAACTTTGTACCAATCCTCACACTCAATGGTGAAATATTCACGAAAATGTACAAAAATTACGAAAAAAAATTTATTGTTTTCATACACACAACGGTACACAACGTCCATTAAATCAAATCTACGACTACTTTTGGAGTTAAATTATATAGCAAAAATTGCAGAAAAGCAGTGGCTTTATAATGATATATAACAATAGTAATTTATTCCATAATGAACTGGTGAAACGTGTGAAATATTAACCATACCCCCTAAACTCAAATTCAAACGGCATCGACTTTTCTCATTCAAATACCGTATTATAGCATCATTGTTTCAATTTCCATGTTCGATTAAATCACATAATGTGGTGTTCGCCTACACTCAAGATGCATTGGCATGTAATGTGTGCACGCCCTTGATGTGTACTCTCCGTAGGATGCACAGGAAAGCTTTGGGTACAATACTACGAGCAAATAGGTCTTCTCCAGTTCTTGAGAGCAGAGCGCACAGGCGACTGGGAACTCCACACATATTGTGTTCGCAATATGATTCCAGTATTTCACGCAGGTGGTCATTTTGCATACGCAAAAAGTTCTCATCTCTATTTGCAGCAGATGAATGAGCTAACAGAAATAATGCAACAGGATGATTTGAAGTTGTTCACTGAGAAAGGTTACTTTACCATAAGGCGCTCAGATAAATTCTGGGACGGGATATATTCTGATCAGACCATAGAGCAGTGTTTAATGAGAATGTTCAAGCTCCCTGGTGGTCTCACACATGGCAGGGGAATAACCGATAGCACTGTTGCGAAATGGGTACATGGACTACCTCTTTGCCTTCCGATATGTAATGCTCTCGAAAATTTTGTTCATGTTCACACTGGTCATGGCGAACAACATCGGGATCTCCGTCAAAGTTCACAATTGACTGATGCCAATGATATCACCAAATTATTGAACTGGCTCAGAGTGCATTCCCCCTTTCAGAATAGAGATCCACTACAATTAGTCTCTATAGCGACCGGGCTTGTGGCCGAATAAACTGTGAACTGTGACCAAGTTCGCAAAATTGGTGAATGTTGCGTATCGAATGTTGTAAGCAAAACGTTCAACAGCATCAAACTACGACGTGTTGACACTGTGAAGTCTTTCGCATCGATGGCAAATAGCATCAAAGTCCGTGGAAGTAAGGTAGTGATTGACCCCACAATTCTGTTCAACCGCATCACATGTGTTATTCAGTCACAAGCAGAGATGGAAGAGTATCTCAAATGTGAACTCGCCCCGAAACCACCAGCATTGTTTGATTCTGCTGGAATGAGGAAGACACAGAAAAGCATGCTCGGTAAGATCCTCAAAACATACAGTTCCGAGCAAACTAAAATCCCAGAACATTCTCTGTTTGTTGTAGATGGTGGATTTTTATTGAGGGCAGTTGTATGGCCCAAACAGTCGTCATATAAGAACATATGTACATCATATTCCAATTATCTAGTGAGACATTTTGGGGCGAACGTCGTGGTTGTTTTTGATGGTTATGCTTGTACAATGTCGACAAAGGGCATGGAACAAGCCCGTAGATCTAAAGACAGGTATTCCATTGATATCAATATCTCACCCGAGTTACCAGCCACCACACCCCAATCCGATTTCCTTGCAAATGCCAAGAACAAAACCCAACTGATCGATCTTCTAATGCAGGAGCTATCTGCTATCAATATTCAGTCCAAGCAGGCCGAGGCTGATGCTGATGTACTGATAGCCGAAACTGCACTTGACATCGCTCAAGATGACAACAATGTTGTCGTTGTGGGAACAGACACAGACTTGTTAGTCATTCTTACCTCTCGAGTTCAACCGGGATGTAATATTCACATGATGTATTCCATTACCCCAAACTTACTAGTTTCAGTTAGTGAAATAGCAACCAAAATGGGTGACCATAGAAGCAACCTCCTTGTAGCACATTCTATAAGTGGTTGTGACACTACTTCTGCACTCTTTCGAGTTGGTAAGAAGAAAGTATTCAGTACAATTGTCTCCGATGTTACTAGCGACTCACAACAGTATGTCAACACAATTTTGGTGGATGACAGTACACCAAGTGCAGTAGCCGCTGCCGGGGAACAACTTCTCCTGATCTTATACGGGAGTAAAACTGTTTCCTGTCTCGACCAATATAGATATGTCACTTACAAGCGTTATGTAGCAAAATCTAAACTGAATAAACCCATCGACCTAGCCTCACTCCCACCAAGCAGCGATGCTGCACAACAACATGTCTACAGATGTTATTTCCAGGTCCAACAATGGCTGGGCACTTCGCTTCCTCCGACGGATTGGGGGTGGTCGCTAGACAATGGACTTCTTGTACCGACTGCAGCCACAAAGCCATGTACCCCCGATAACCTACTGAATCTGATCAGTTGTGGTTGCAAGAGTGCTTGTACAAAAAGGTGTGGGTGTAAGAAGGCAGGACTCTCTTGCTCAGGTTTGTGTAATTGCAGTTCGGATTCTTGTAACAACCACAGAAACACTGTCCTGTCGGAAATTTCTGAGTTCGATGAATAATATGTATATAGGTCATGTCATTTCTGTATATAGCGTTGATAATAGTCAATGTAACTTAATCCATGTTGATTGATTTGTACATTCTGTAAATATTATTTATTGATTTTTGTACATTCTGTAAATATTATTTATTGATCTAATGCTGCCAGACACAGACGTGTCTGTTCGGTCCTGGTGGTGGATTTTTTATCGTCTGTCCAACTAACATCCCGTTCTGTACTACGACCCTTTGGGCAAATCCGTTAGGAAAATCGTGATTTTTTGCGTAAATCCGATACTTTTTTGTGAATTTTCAATAATTTTTCGCAGAAATTGTCACAGAATGCACATTTTCCTCTAGGTAAATGTATATTAGACATTATGTAGCTCGAAATACGCGTAAACAAAAAATAATACAGTTGGATCAATTCGAGGTTACAAAGTTCGTGCGATTTTTTAAAAAAATTTTCAAACGCGTTTTCGAAAAAAGGCTGTAGAAAAAAAAGCTCAACTGGGATTTTAGGGGACTTTTGTCTAATCGTTCAGTGACATGTACTCGACATTCCCTGAAAAAATCAGCTTTCTCCGATTTTTTTCCCTAGTGAAACCTAATGTTCTTGGGCTACTAGTCATATGATGTAACAAAAATGCTGAGAGAAAATACCCCTTGGGTATTTCTCGTAGCATTTTTGTTACATCAACTGTCTTTATAGAAATACATAATCCATTGTCTCTTCTCGTCTAAAATTTTGGGTAATTTTCTCTTGTTTGCCCTTTTATTTCTTAAGTAATGTTGGGAATATTTTTCAATTTCATAATTTCAGTCGGTATATTGAAATTCCCTCTCTACATTAAATAGGTATTGGCACCATACCGATAACGAACAGTATTTACAGTATATCGCCCATCTCTAGTGACCACCCTCATTGAAATGTGCTTGACAAGCTCATTCCAATGAAGGCTCACATATTGTTTTGTTGAAATTTTTGAAAAACCTTTTTTTGCTCAATGTGTAAGTTGGTTTACCCACATTAGTCAGACACCCAATTGTCATACCCCCCAGCTGTTGGACATTTTTTTTTTTTGGTTTTTGTTTTTTTTTATTTACAGTTTTCACAGTAAATTACATTAACACATATATATATATTGACAAAACAAAAATAGTGTGTCAAAAAGGAGTGCTTCCGATCTAAATTCAATATAGGCTTGTGTGGTTATAGAAGACACTTAGATTTACCCCTTTACCCAACGCAGACAATATCAAAATTTATTATTTGAAATGTCATTTTTAGCTCAACTTTGACGAAGTCAAATTTGAGCTATTGTCATGGCCCGTCGTCCGTCTGTCCGTCTGTCCGTACGTCAACAATTGGCTATGGCTCGGGCTAGAGGTCGTATTTATGAACCGATCTTTACGAAACTTCTTGTGTACCTTTGTTATGACCCTGGGACGGGAACGAGTGTTTTTAGGTGTGGTCCGAAATTCAAGATGGCTGCCAGTGGCCATTTTGTACCGATGATGCAAAAATCAGTTTTTTGTACAGAACTTCTGTATGAAAGTTCTGATTTGAATAAAGTTTTGTATAAATGTTTAGTGCCATGGGATACATCACATATAATACGGGTTTTTTTCTCGTGCGTAAATTATGCAAATTAGACTGACTTTGATTTATTTAGTGTTACTTTCAGAGCTGTAAGTGCCAAGCTGCTATGGCTCGGGCTAGAGGCCGTATTTATGAACCGATCTTTACGAAACTTCTTGGGTACCTTTGTTATGACCGTGGGACGAGAACGAGTGTTTTTGGGTGCGGTCCGAAATTCAAGATGGCTGCCAGCTGCCATTTTGTACCGACGATGCAGAAATCTGTTTTTTGTACAGAACTTCCATATGAAAGCTCTGATTTGAATAATTTTTTGTATGAATGTTTAGTACCATGGGATACATCACATATAATACGGGTTTTTTTCTCGTACGTAAATTGTGCAAATTAGACTAATTTTGATGTTTTTTGGGGTTACTTTCAGCACTGTAAGTGCAAATGCCAATACGGCTCGGGCTAGAGGCCGTATTTATGAACCGATCTTTACGAAACTTCTTGGGTACCTTTGGTATCACCGTGGGACGAGAACGAGTGTTTTGGGGTCCGGTCCGAAATTCAAGATGGCCGATGGCAGCCATTTTGTACAAAATTAGGTGCAATCAGATTTTTGCACAGAACTTCCATATGAAAGCCCTGATTTGAATAATTTTTTTGTGTGAATGTTTAGTACCATGGGATGCATCACATATAATACGGGTTTTTTTCTCGTGCAGAAATTCTGCAAATTAGATGAACTTTGATTTTTTCAGTGCGACTTTCACACAGTAAGTACACATGTCAATACGGCTCAGACTAGAGTCTGTATTTATGAACTGATCTTCACGAAATGTCTTGGGTACCTTTGTTATCACCTTGGGACGAGAACGAGTGTTTCTGGGTGCGGTCTAAAATTCAAGATGGCTGCTAGTGGCCATTTTGTACCGAAATTAGGTCTAATCAGTTTTTTGTACACAACTTCTATACAGCTCAGACTAGAGGCCATATTTATGAACCAATCTTTACGAAACTTCTTGGGTACCTTTGTTATCACCGTGGGATGAGAGCGAGTGTTTTTGGGTGTGGTCCGAAATTCAAGATGGCCACCAGCAGCCATTTTGTACTAAAATTAGTGCAATCAGTCTTTTGTATAGAACTTCTGTATGAAAGTTCTGATTTTAATAAATTTTTGTATGAATGTTTAGTAACATGGAATACATCACATATTATAAGGGTTTTTTTTTCGTGCAGAAATTATGCAAATTAGATGAACTTTGATTTATTCAGTGCTACTTACACAATGTAAGCACACATGTCAATACGGCTCAGGGTAGAGGCTGTATTTATGAACCGATCTTCACAAAACTTCTTGGGTACCTTTGTTATCTCCTTGGGATGAGAATGAGTGTTTCTGGGTACGGTCCAAAATTCAAGATGGCTGCCAGTGGCCATTTTGTACCGAAATTAGGTCCAATCAGTTTTTTGTCACAAGTTCTATACAGCTCGTATTTATGAACTGATCTTCACAAAACTTCTTGAGTACTTTTGTTTTCACCTTGGGAGAGGAACGAGTGTGTTTTGGGGTGCCTTTGTTATCACTTTGCTATGAGAACAAATATTTTGGGGTTCAGTCAGACCCACTCTGGGACTCAAAGTTTTCTTTTCTAGTTTAGCATCTGACTGTCACCCACCTTTATAATACTTTACCTATACATTTGTTACAGGCAACGGTCAGTATTTATGTACAGACCGTTACAATACTTTATATGTACCTTTGTTATCAGGTCATTACCTAGATGTTTGTCATTGCTGTGTCACATACTATACATGTACATGTCTTTGTCTTGACAAGTTGAGCTACAGTGTCATTGACACTT
This sequence comes from Pictodentalium vernedei, assembly GCA_031216915.1. Taxonomy (NCBI): domain Eukaryota; kingdom Metazoa; phylum Mollusca; class Scaphopoda; order Dentaliida; family Dentaliidae; genus Pictodentalium; species Pictodentalium vernedei. The sequence goes on along the minus strand of CM062289.1, from coordinate 10,871,741 downwards.
TCATTTTTAAATTTTTCAAAAAATTTCAACAAAACCATATCATGTGACCCCTCGTTGGAATGAGCTCAATGAGCTCGTTCCAACGAGGGGTCTCATGATATGGTGTTGTTGACATTTTTTTAAAAATAATATTTTTTCAACTGCTGAATTTGCATTTTACGCGGGCGGATACGGGCGATTCGTTGGGTAAAGGGTTAACTAATTATTTTAGATATTGTCTCCCACCTCAATTTGATTTCGTTAGCTGTTAGACAGTTAATTAGGGATTAGCTGAAGTTAAAATAGATGATTACCTGTTGTTATAAATGGAACAACCCAGATGTGTACAATCTGGATAAAATTTAGTTTCAACATTTTGTTTGGTACTGTTTTTGTCCTTTTCAAGGTTGACATATAATCAGAATATCACTCAATTATCTTCTGAAAAATAATCAAAACATAAAAATCACCCATATATTGTGTAATAACACTGATAACTTCGATCTAAAATTTTAAAATAAAATATTTTTTTTCCAATCAGTTTGCTGCTGTTTTTGCATTTTCTTGTAAAAATGATGTTTGACTTTTTATTGATAACTAAGCAAAATTAGGCTCATAGATCGGGACACGATAGTTTTTGTTAGGTATGTATTTATACGATATTGCGTTCAGGTTTTTTTTCAAGTTCAGCACAGAGTTGACCTGTCTGGGTTGAGTCACACATTTCTTTCCAACCAGTTCTGCAAAGCTCATAGCTCATACCTGTATAATCGCCCTTATCGTACTGCCAGATACGGCGGGTAAACGAATTAGTGTGGGCTTGAGTAAGGATCCTCAACTCCTGCATTTTTAACCATTTACTTATATCACTTACCAGGAAAGTGTCAAGAAATGAAGATGAATTTTCTGTGAAATGTGTTGTTAGGGAGATTATTTGACTGAGGTTGTAGGTCTGCGAGATACTGTAAATGTGCTGTCTCTTATAATGCAACTGGTCTTCTTTAAAGTCACCAGTAATGATAATAATGGGCAGTTGGGTATTTATAGCACGATCAATTGATAGTTCTATGTTTTCCCAAATATTTTGTTGCGCATTCGGAGGTATTTAAAATGCTCCCAGTAAATACTTATCTCGTCCATTGGAGAGTTCAAGCCAAATATACTCGCCCAAAAAAGAAAGTGTGCATTGCAGAAATTGATCAAACTCCAAAAAAATAATTTTGTAGGTGTAAAGAGTGTTAACCTGTTCATGAATAAGTTATATTGAACACAAAAACAGCTTTCCCTGTTAAAATTGCATTAACTTTAAAAGACGTGCTGCACGTTTGTGAAAAGGCATGTTTTGCACGTGGAGAGTCTGAAAATTCATGCAGCAGTGTGAATCTTTGGGTATTTAAACACTAAAGTAAGGCCTTCCTATCGTTCTCATTCAAACTTGCACTGCTGTTAAAACGACTCCTCATTAGCATGCCAATATTGACAATGAATCAACGTCTTCTTGCCCTGGGTATGATTAGAGCTGGCAGAACACACAGAGAGGTTGCCCAGCATTTGAACTGCCACCGTAACACTGTAGACAGGCTAGTCCATCGACATGCACAACATGATGACGTTCGAGACCGACCCCGCTCCGGGAGACCCCGAGTTACCACCCCTGCACAATATCGGTATATCCGTGTCGTCCATCTCCGGAACCGGCAACAAACGGCAATGACAACAGCCAGGAACATCCCTAACCTGAAACTGATACATCCTCAAACAGTAATCAACCGGCTGAGAGAATACGGCTTACGTCCTCGAAGACCTGCAATTCGTCCAATTTTGGCGTTACTTCATTGTCGTGCTCGACTGCAGTGGTGTAGACAACATCTCAGGCATCCCTTACACTGGTGGCGACGTGTTTTATTCACAGATGAATGTCGTTTCCATCTTTCATCATCAGATGGCTGCCAGAGAGTGTACAGACGTCGAAACGAACGCTATGCAAATCCATGTGTCATGGAGCGAAACCGTTAAGGGGGAGGGTCTCTCATGGTGTGTGGTGGCATCACTGCCCGTAACAGAACTGAGCTGGTCATTATTGATGGCAATCTCAATGCAGCCAGATATCGTGATGAAGTGCTTACACCTGTTGTTGTCCCATTTCTGCAACGTCACGGCCCCGGCGTCATTCTACAGCAGGACAAAGCTCGACCCCATGCAGCTCGTGTTGTTCAACAGTATCTGCAGCAACAACAAGTGGATGTTCTTCCCTGGCCCGCAAATTCGTCCGATATCTCACCCATTGAGCACGTATGGGACGAAATGAAACGTCAGCTACGCCGGCTTCCCCATGCACCATCAACGCTTGTGGAACTCCAAAGACAGCTTATCAGAATATGGAACAACATCCCACAACACTTCAATGCTAACTTGTTCGCTTCCATGAGGCATAGATGCACAGCAGTAGTCGATGCAGACGGAGGTCATACCAGATATTGAGTGTGTGACTTTTGTGTTTGACCCTTAGTGTCTTTGACTCTCCATGGCACCAAGAGTATTTGTCGTAGCGTAATGAAATTTCTCGTGTTGATCACAAATTGATTCATCTGTGATTGAATAAAATTTCCATGAATGAAAATGATATATATCTTTTTTTAGTGTTATTTTTTAGCATGCACACTTTCTTTTTTGGGAGAGCATACTTTCTGTATCACGACATCTTAGGTCACCCCTAGTAGTGTACCACAGACAGTGCTTCACATAAATGGCTATACCCCACCCTGGCCTACCCTGTCTTTCCGATAGGTTTTTTATTCATTTTGTTAATATTTATTTCATTTTTTTTTTTATAAAACATGGTTTTCTATTTATTTACGTTAAAATGAGTTATGAAGCATGAGTTTTTATTTATTTATTTATTTACTATAAAACAAGTCTAAATATTTTCTTTATTGTATTTCATATTTTTCATTTTAATGTCTTTTCTGTTTATTTATCGCTTTCTTTATTGTACTTCATATTTTTCATTTTATTGTGTTTTCTGTTTATTTAACACAAAAAAATATTTTGTATTTTTATTCATGTCCAGAAATCTTTTCTTGTTGTATTTCATATTTTTCATTTTATTGTCTATTTATTTTCTGTTCATTTCTAAAACATGAAGAAATAAATCACTAAAAGTTAATTGTTTCTTTTCTGTCTGACTTATTGGAATATCACAGTTTATTCTGAAGGTGATAAGTAAGGGATTAGCTGTTCAAACAACCCAATAATCTGTGATTATAAACTGTCTGAGGGGGGGGGGGGGGGGGGGGGGCGTTATGCGAGTGACTGTGACCAATTCATCAGGTAAATGGTTAAATCAGATATTATTTTTGAATGGTTAACCTTAAGTCTTCATACAGCCCAAAACTGCCATTTTTATATTGCTTTGGGAGTCCTCTAAATATTATTTATTTTTTGGTGTTTAAGGTCACATACTTATGCACAATGACCGTGGCGGTTTTACGGGTGGAGGAAGCCAGAGTACCCGGAGAGAACCACCGAGCAACAACGAGCAGCTGCCAGCTCCCCAACAATGTAACTCCGCACTGCAGCACAGGCAGGGTCAGCTTGGTTGAAGACAAACGCACCATCGACGTGCAGTACTCCTTAGTACACAGTGTCATCGTGCCCCCCATTTGGACAATCGGGGTTAAGTGCTCCCAAGGACACAACACGGGAGTCCGAATCGATCGCTTAGACGGTCACCCATCCGGGGACTAACCAGGCTGGACATTGCTTAACTTCTATGATCTGACGAGAACCGGTCACCGCAACGCCCCCGAGTCTTCTGAAATGGGAATAAAAAATTGGCTGGACTTGACTTCATATCCATGTTGCAGTCACTCTTAGCCATTGCGCAAAAATATGTGACCTTATATCAGCATAGTTGTGATACATACATATTTAGGTTACCTAATTGGTTACCTGTATCAAGTACAGGGGAACGAACGATAAGTTACCAAAGCTGAGACCAGGTGCATTAGACAGTTGGGATTATAGTTTTAAAAAAACATCTTGGAAATTAACCCTTTAAACAATGCAGACGATATCAAAATGTATTATTTTAAATGTCATTTTTTTAAATTTTTCAAAAGATTCCAATCAAACCATATCATGTGACCCCTCACTGGAATGAGCTTGACATGCACTTTCCAAAGAGGTGTCACATTATATGGTTTGGTTGAAATTTTTTTACAAATAATATTTTTTCAGCTGCTGAATTTGCATATTACCTGGCCTGAATCCATGACAATTGCTCAACGGACATTTGCCTGTAGTCTCTTAACCCTTTACCCAGTGCTGACGATATAAAAATTTATTATTTTAAATAAAACCATATCATGCCACCCGTCATTGGAACGAGCTCAATGAGCTCATTCCAAAGAGGGGTCACATGATAGGGTTTAGTTGAAATTTATTGAAAAATATTTTTTCAGCTGCTGAATTTGCATATTACGCAGGTGGATGTGGCCAATTCATTAGGTAAAGGGTTTTATTGAATAAATAAAATATACATGTAGTGGTTATGACGCAGCAGGGATTCTTCTGCCCTCTTTGGGAAAGGGTTCAGGGCCCATGCCATTGGGAAAATTTTGCGTCTTGAGGACTCCAATTGGGAATTTGTTTTGGAGGGGAAAAACATTCAAAGACTAAAAAAATTTACATAGGAATTGAGCAGAGAACATTAACTCCTTGCATGCTGCTGGCAGATACTCCTGCCCAGGACAGAGTTCCTCATACCACCAAAACAAGTATAATTTGGGCACATTTAATCAAATATTGCCCCTGTAAATTGAAAAAAAATTTCATGAATGATTCCTTAAGTTATATTACGATGAATTTTTCATCAAATCTAGTCATGGCTGCTTCATAGCAGCCATGACTAGATTTGATGAAAAAGATCTTGAAAATACTCAGCAGGTTAAGAGTTAAGACCGATACCTAGGCATGTGCACGTATCCTACAAGTAAGTTTTATAATAAACAGTCGCATGGAATCATGTTAATGCAGTATATGTTTGTGCTCAAACGACTAGTGAATTCCAAAGTCGACTAGTCAATACCCAAAAGTCAAGTCGACTTTGACGAGTCATTGGTGATAACTTGTCTCCTTATAACAGTGTTGGTGTTCCGGTAGAGTGCTGAAGGTCCAAATTTGGCTTCACTTGGGCATTCATATACAGCAACTTACTGGAACATTATTCTGTTAATGTGCTTCTAATTATGCTAAGAGTGAAATTATATAGTCTTTACCTAAAAGCTTGAACTCCTCCGACTAGTCGACTGCATAATTGAGAGTCGACTACTGGTTTGCCTAGAGTCGACATCGACTAGTCGACTAATCGTTTGAATACTAGTATCTGTAGGCTCTATTAAACTAAGAGACTTTGTTAGGCAAGTAATTTAAATTTTATGTACAATTAGTGTACTGAACTGGGTGATCATGAGGCCTTAGAAAAACAATGGTTTTCTGAGGACTTGTGACTATCCAGTTCAGAGCACCAGTTCATTAAATTTTTGTTTGAATGGGAACTGAGATTGCGAAATTTAGGGTTAAGAATTGGGAAAAATCTTGCCCAAATGTCATTGGGAAAGTAAGGGTCCCATAAACGGCCCCTGAGTCTTTTAAGAAAGTACATGGTGCACTGTGGCTCAGTAGGTAGAGATGCAGGCTGCAAGCCGAGAGGTCCTTGGTTCGAATCCCACTTGCAGCAACTGCGTATTGTCCTTGGGCAAGACACTTAATCCCAGTTGCCCATGTGGGGGCACGGTGGCATTGTGTACTATAAGGCGTACTGCACGTCGATGGTGCACCTGTCCTCAACCAATGCTAACCCTGCTTGTGTGGAGTTTGTATGTTGAGGAGTCTGACAATTGCTCACCATTGCTCAGTGGTTCTCTCAAGGTACTCCGGCTTTCTCCACCGATAAAACTGTCCATTTGTTGATAGTTTTATTAACCCTTTACCTAACATGAAAGGCAGATGACTCTTAAATAACTAATTTTTTTCATCTTTTGCGTCAAAAACGTAGCTTATGACCCCTCATTGGAAGCTATGTTTTTGAGACAATATAATGAAAAAAATAATGAAAATTGAATGCGATTTTTGTGAATAGCGCTGGCTGATTTTGCCGTTACATTGGGTAAAGGGTTAAACCCCAATAAATAAATACAGTGGAGCCCACTTAATTGGATATCTCTTAATTGTATATCCCTGTTAATTGAATATAATTTTCAAACAAAACCATTTACCATACCTTCAGTAAAAATTTGATCTGTTAATTGCATATGGGTTGTAGAGTAAACTCCTGTTAATTGTATATAAATTTTTGTAATATGTTGACAAAATTACTGTGACACACACCAAATTCCCCTTATTTATCATTTATCAACCTTTTTGGCCTCATTACATCCAATACAGACATTTATTCTATTATATCTTGTTTGACAGAGCTCTATGAGCTCTGTCAAACAAGATATAATAGAATAAATGCTCAGTTTACCTTCAGAACACCGGAAACTGACCAAATCCCTGTTAATTGTATACTCCTGTTAATTGAATAATTTTCACTGGCAAAATGGATATTCAATTAAGAGGATTCAACTGTACCTCAGTTACATATAGGATGTGTCATAACTTGTACTGCAAGAATGCATATCAGAAACGAAGCACCGAAACATAAATAAAATACTTCTCCCCCTACCCCACACATTTAGAGTGTCCCCCCCCCCCCCCCAACACACAAACACTTACATAATACTTCTCCCCCCACCCCACACATTTAGAGTGCCCCCCCCCCCCCCAACACACAAACACTCACATAATACTTCTCCCGCCACCCCACACATTTAGAGTGTCCCCCCCCCCAACACACAAACACTCACATAATACTTCTCCCCCTACCCCACACATTTAGAGCGTCCCCAACACACAAACACACACATAATACTTTTCCCCCTACCCCACACATTTAGAGTGTCCCCCAACACACAAACACACGCATAATACTTCTCCCCTACCCCACACATTTAGAGTGTCCCCCCTCCCCCAACACACAAACACTCACATAATACTTCTCCCCCTACCCCACACATTTAGAATGTCCCCCAACACACAAACACTCACATAATACTTCTCCCCCACCCCACACATTTAGAGTGTCCCCCAACACACAAACACACACATAATACTTCTCCCCTACCCCACACATTTAGAGTGTCCCCCCCCCAACACACAAACACTCACATAATACTTCTCCCCCTACCCCACACATTTAGAATGTCCCCCAACACACAAACACTCACATAATACTTCTCCCCCACCCCACACATTTAGAATGTCCCCCAACACACAAACACGCACATAATACTTCTCCCCCCACCCCTCACATTTAGAGTGTCCCCAACACACAAACACACACATAATACTTCTCCCCCTACCCCACACATTTAGAGTGTCCCCAACACACAAACACACACATAATACTTCTCCCCCTACCCCACACATTTAGAGTGTCCCCCAACACACAAACACACACATAATACTTCTCCCCCTACCCCACACATTTAGAATGTCACCCAACACACAAACACTCACATAATAATTCTCCCCCCACCCCACACATTTAGAGTGTCCCCCAACACACAAACACTCACATAATACTTCTCCCCCTATCCCACACATTTAGAATGTCACCCAACACACAAACACTCACATAATAATTCTCCCCCACCCCACACATTTAGAGTGTCCCCCAACACACAAAACACTCACATAATACTTCTCCCCCTACCCCACACATTTAGAGTGTCACCCAACACACAAACACACACATAATACTTCTCCCCCTACCCCACACATTTAGAGTGTCCCCCAACACACAAACACTCACATAATACTTCTCCCCCCACCCCTCACATTTAGAGTGCCCCCCCCAACACACAAACACTCACATAATACTTCTCCCCCCACCCCACACATTTAGAGTGTCCCCCCCCCCCCCCAACACACAAACCTTCACATAATACTTCTCCCCCTACCCCACACATTTAGAATGTCCCCCAACACACAAACACTCACATAATACTTCTCCCCCCACCCCACACATTTAGAGTGTCCCCCCCCCCCCCCAACACACAAACACTCACATTATACTTCTCCCCCTACCCCCACACATTTAGAATGTCCCCCAACACACAAACACTCACACAATACTTCTCCCCCATCCCACACATTTAGAGTGTCCCCCAACACACAAACACACACATAATACTTCTCCCCTACCCCACACATTTAGAGTGTCCCCCCCCCCCCCCAACACACAAACACTCACATAATACTTCTCCCCCTACCCCACACATTTAGAATGTCACCCAACACACAAACACTCACATAATAATTCTCCCCTACCCCACACATTTAGAGTGTCCCCCAACACTCAAACACACACATAATACTTCTCCCCCTACCCCACACATTTAGAGTGTCCCCAACACACAAACACACACATAATACTTCTCCCCCTATCCCACACATTTAGAATGTCACCCAACACACAAACACTCACATAATAATTCTCCCCCACCCCACACATTTAGAGTGTCCCCCAACACACAAACACTCACATAATACTTCTCCCCCTACCCCACACATTTAGAGTCCCCCCCCCCCCAACACACAAACACACACATAATACTTCTCCCCCTACCCCACACATTTAGTGTCCCCCAACACACAAACACACACATAATACTTCTCCCCCTACCCCACACATTTAGAGTGTCCCCCAACACTCAAACACACACATAATACTTCTCCCCCTAACCCACACATTTAGAGTGTCCCCAACACACAAACACACACATAATACTTCTCCCCCTACCCCACACATTTAGAGTGTCCCCCAACACTCAAACACACACATAATACTTCTCCCCCTACCCCACACATTTAGAGTGTCCCCCAACACACAAACACACAAACACTCACATAATACTTCTCCCCTACCTCACACATTTAGAGTGTCCCCCAACACTCAAACACACACATAATACTTCTCCCCCACCCCACACATTTAGAGTGTCCCCCAACACACAAACACTTACATAATACTTCTCCCCCTGCCCCACACATTTAAAGTGTCCCCCAACACACAAACACACTCACATAAATGCACACAAGATGGACTGTTTTTTTGTTTGTTTATTAATCTATCCCTCTGAAGAATTTACTATGAACTCTATAGTTAATGTTCTGAACAAATGTTACATATGAATACTTGGCACACCACACAGATATTTTAATATATACTACATAATGATTTCTGCGTTTTTATACCTAATGCACATGGTGAGATATGAGAAAATTGTAACAGAATGAAGCTCTCACTATTAATATTTCTAACTCTTTGCATGCTGAGGGGGTCTTCCTTATTCGAGAACAAGGAGGGGGGAGTGTCCCTCCTTTCTAGTTGAGGTGGATTCCTTTCCCCTACAAATAGGTTTCTGGACAGACTGTAACACAGTACAATGTAATATGCTTGCCTAATTTATTAACCCTTTAACTCTTACAGGGACATAGCTAGAGGCCTTTTAATGGGGGGGGGGGGTGAGACCCTTTGAAATTCTAACTGGGAATCCCGACACACGAGCGCCGTAGGATGGTAGGTGCGAAATTGCGAGCGCCAAAGGTGCGAATATTTGGCAGGGGGTCTGGGGTCCTCCCCTAGAAAATTTTGAAAAATTGATGTGCTCAGATGCGTTTTCATGGGTTCTGGTAATAGTTATAAGGCTAATTTTCAGTTCCAAATTCAGTGATTTTTTTGTAGGGAAACATTTTTAATTCAAGTTGGATACAAATTTTCAATATCTTCTTGCTTTGCCCGAATTGTCCCCATTGGCTCGTACGTCCCTGAACTCTTAATCTGCTGAGTATTTTCAAGATATGTTTCATCAGATCTAGTCATGGCAGCTTTACAAGGGTTAAATTGTGTTGGCTGGATATAGCCATTTTGTTAACACTTTACCTAACACAAATAGAAAACAACACTTGCAGACAAACTTCTTGAATAATCTGGAATAAGTAGTAAAAAAAAAAAATTGGGCGGGTAAAATGTGATTAAAATTATTAAATTTGAATGACAATTTTGGTGAAAAGCACTGGGCAGTTATGCTGTTATGTTATGTTGAAGGGTTAAACAATATCGGGCACACCAAAAGACCCTTTTATGGGCTGCTGGTAGAGTTAAGTTTCCAATATGGTATTATACCTCTGGGGTGGATTTCTACCGTCATCCACCCCAAAACTTTCACTGGCACCTAAATATCTTACATTATTGCTTCTTTAGAAACCCTTTAGAAACCTGTATTTTGTTTTTAAATATTTTTTTTTTTTTTAAAAGTTCTTCAAATCTTGCATTGCAAGGATTGCATTGCATGCAGACAGTAGAAAAAGCCCTCTTAAAAGGGTTGCATGCTATTGTTATGTCAGGAACAAACCCAAAAGTGATGCAAATTAAGCCAGTAACTTGGTTATTTATTATTTATTTATTGGTGTTTTTTAGGTGGAGGAAGCCAGAGTACCCGGAGAGAACCACTGAGCAACGACAAGCAGCTGCCAGCTCCCCAACATCGTAACTGTGCACTGCAGCACAGGCAGGGGTAGATTGGTTGAAAACATGCGCAACATCGACGTGCAGTACGCCTTAGTACACAGCGTTATCGTGCCCCTGTGTGGACAATGGGGGTTAAGTGCCTTGCCCAATGACACAGCGCAGGAGTGCGAATCGATCGCTCAGACGGTCACCCATCAGAGGACTAACCAGGCTCAACGTTTCTGAAATTCAGTGATCTGACGAGAACCGGTTACTTGATTAGATTCCATTTCAGAGTATATAAAATGACAGAATACCTGTGATGCTTTCTTCACTATTTATTTATTTATTTATTTATTGGGGTTTATTGACACTTTTGACAGCCAGGGTCACCTCGTATCGAACAGTTTTACAGGTGAAGGTAGCCGGAGTACCCAGGAAGAACCACTGAGCAATGACAAACAACTGTCAGACTCCACAGTTCACGCGACAAATTTTTTCCATAATGAATTGGGTAGAGTCGTAACGGCCACCGTGGACTGGTCACTTTCCACAATATTTCCACGAACTCAGTAAAATTAGACTCCAAACTTTAATTATAGGAATTATCATCAAAAATTTAATTAATGAAGCACCGGGTACAACCCGGTGCTTCATGAATTAAAATTTTGTTGAATGTGATTTTTATTGTCTGGTAAATGTATGTGTGGTCACCACTACCCACACATAGATTACGACCAATCCACGGCAGCTATTCTGTATTTTTGCCAATTCAACCATTGAGCTCTATCAGATGAAATTGAATTGGTTAAAAATTCCTTGTTGCATTATGGGAAAAACTTCCTACTTTAAATTTTGGTATTTTGTCATCAGTGTTTGAAGGATTAACACTTCACCAAACGAATCGGCTGCATCTGTCCATGTAACTTGCAAATTAAGCATTTGAAATTAAAAAAAAATCTCAAATAATTTCAACAAAACCATATCATGTGATCCCCTCATTGGAACAAGCTGATCAAGCTCATTCCTATGAGAGATGGTATGATACGGCTTTGTTGAAATTTTTTGAAAAATTTAAAAAAAACTGTAATTAAAATAAAAATTTTGATATCCTGTGCATTTGGGAAAGGGTCAACAGAGTTTTCTATTACCCTCCCTATATCTGACAAGAATAGCAGACAAGACTTTGCAATACAATTATTGGAGGAATTAGAAAATTAAATATTTTACTTCGAAAACAGCTTATGATGATATGATCCCTCTTTGAAACGACCTTGCTGACGTCAAAAGCTACGTTTTAGATGCAAAAATAGAAAAAAAATAATAAAATTCCAAAAATGCTGAAATTATTTTTGACAAAAATGGTGGCCTGTAATGGCTATTATTACGTTTGCTGAAGGGTGAAACGGTATCCAAATAAGTGAACCCTTGAGTTCAAGCATTTTCAATAGAGCACTGTCATTGAGCAATGACATAGTCAAGCCAGCCATATTTAATAATTCTTAAACTGGTAACAGTAGTCAGGTCTAGTTCAATGTTATTTTTGCTTGTTTCGGTAAATTTCCGACTGTTCTTGTTAGTTACTGGTGCTTGGGTTGATTTATATTAGTGAAGTCAATTTAATCAATAGGTTGTGACAGGAATATTTTTCCTTCCCCAAAAATCAATACTAACAATATACTAGTAGACAGATTGGTGGAGGAATTCCCATGTAAATACATGTAGCTCACAGTTTTATTTGCTGCCAATAAATTTTAAGCAGCTGATGTCTACAGAGTGAACAAAATGAAATGGTACTTGTACTTGTAGCAAGTTGATTGAAATTATTTATATTGGATGATTTTTTTTCTATTTGCATTAAGGCTGATTCATGGAGCATGCAATACACAAAGAAGTAATTAAGATATTATTCATGTCCTTTCTCAATATCTTGTATTTTAACTCTTTAACTCACTCTTGGGTGGGCGCGGTGGCATTGCTGTAACCGGTTCTCGTCCGATCACCGAAGTTAAGCAACATCGAGCCCAGTTAGTCTTGGATGTATGACCGTCTGAGCAATTGATTCGGACTCCCGCGTTGTGTCCTTGGGAAAGTCACTTAACCCTGATTGTCCACATGGGGACACGATGATGCCATACACTAAGGCGTACTGCACATTGATGGTGCGCATGTCTTCAACCAGTCTAACCTCACCTGTACTGCAGTCCGGAGTTACGATGTTGGGGAGATGGCAGCTGCTCATCGTTGCTCGGTAGTTCTCTCCGGGTACTCCGGCTTCCTCTACCTGTAAAACTGTCACCTTCACGATGTGACCCTGGCTGTTAAAGTAATGTCCTTTATGTCACAATAAGTACTTAGAAAGTATCCGAATCCAAAGGCAAATGTTAAGTTCTTCTTTAATAATATAAGTACAGTTTAATAGAGATTATAGAGACTGGGGTGAATATGATTCCATGTGACTGTTGTTGTAAACCTTACTTGGATTACAGGGATTATTTTGTGTGTCTACAAGGGCCGAATATGGGACCCTTTCGCAAAAGCATTTTGGCATGATTTTTCCTAATTCAAACCAAAAATTTCCCAGTTTCGTTCCTCATTCAAATAAAAATTTAACTTCTTATTCAGCTCTTGAAGGTCTCATTTTGACTTTCATCACTTTTTACTGCAACAAAACAGGATGCCTCAACCGGCAGTTTTCAGATACGTTATTCAAGTTACATCCCAAGAACCTTGTTAGTTGTTTCTAGGCAAGTCTTGGCTGCCTACATAGGCAGCCAAGATTTGTCTAGACACATCTTCAAAGCCACAGAATGTAGACTATCACATAAATATTTTTATCATTTAATAGAATAATAACAATTTATTTAACCCTTTACCCAACGAATCGCCCGCATCAGCCCACGTAATATGCAAATTCAGCAGTTGAAAAAGTATTATTTTTCAAAAAATTTCAACAAAACCATATCATGTGACCCCTCGTTGGAACGAGCTCGACGAGCTCGTTCCAACGAGGGGTCACATGATATGGTTTTGTTGAAAATTTTGGAAAAATTTGAAAAAATGATACTTAAAATAATAAATTTTGATATTGTCTGCGTTGGGTAAAGGGTTAATAGAGATTACAGAGACTGATCATTATTTCATGCGACTGGTCATTATAAAATGTACTACATGGACTATACATGTAGTAGCTTCTGTATTAAATGTTCTCAGTTCAATATGAAGGTAACATTTCTTATTATTTGTGTGTTTTTTCTCCCATACAAATTCCCAATAGGAGCCTTCATGACACAAATTTTCCCAATTGCATGGGCCCCGAACCCTTTCCCAAAGAGGGCAGAAGAATCCCTGTTTCCATTCAATTTGCTTAAATATCGTTCTCAACTGTTCAATTTGAATGTAAAATTTCTTAGTCTTTGTATGTTTCAAATTCCAAGTTGAAGCCCCCCCCCCACCCCCCCCCCCCCCCCACCCCAGTCTTGAAGTCTTGAAGAGAATGTGAGGTATACTGGATTTCATGTATCCATCCACCCATGCGTCCAACCGCAGAGATATTTTACCAGTAGATATCTTACCAGTGAGTGGATGGATTTCAATGAAATTTTGTGGGATCTGTTTGATAAGACGCTCCTGCATATTTTATAAAACAGTCCTTACTTTGTTAATTCATTTATGCCTCATCAGTCCAGCATATAAATTGCCTTCACCAATAGCTCTTGTTTTTACTGAAGATCCTGAAAAGCTCTTGAGCAGGGGTATTATAAAGATATTCGATTGTGGGAGCTTTGGGGAGGGGGGGGTTGCTGAAAACCAGATTTGTTCCAACTGTGATGGCTCAAGTCTTCACTGACTAATATCTCAAGTACATCAACATTGTTAAAGGCATGTGGAAGCCACCTTGAGATTGCCGAGCTCATTCCAATGTGGTGTCACATGATATGATTTTGTTGAAATGTTTTGATTTTTTTTTTTTTTCTACTGCTTAATATGAAAATTTCCCCTTGGGAACTCTGGGAAGTGAAGCAGTGCTTTTTTACTGTGGTAAACAAGCTCGTTTTACTTGTAAAATAGGCCCTTTCACTAATGCCTGGGGAGGAAGTCCTCAAAAGTGGGCAACATGGGTATAAACGATTGACTGAATTTGACTTTATCTTCATGTTGTGGTCACATTTAGCCATTGTGCAGAAATATGTGACCTTAACCCTTTACCCAACGGAGACGATTTCAAAATTTATTATTTTAAATATCATTTTTTTAATTTTTTAAAAAAATTTCAACAAAATCATATCATGTGACCCCTCTTTGGAATGAGCTTGATGAGCTCGTTCCAAAGAGGGGTCACATGATATGGTTTTGATGAAATTTTTCGAAAAATAATATTTTTTCAGCTGCTGAATTTGCATATTACGTGGGCAGATGTGGGCGATTCATTGTGTAAAGGGTTAAACACCATTAAATAAATAATTTGAAAATTATGCCGGTAGATGCTTTTGATTCCTAAAGTAAAGGGTTAATAACATCAAACTCTAGTGGGCTTCACCAAATGCTAGACTTGAATATAATTTATTTCAAAACTCCCTTGCAGTGATCTTTCCTGTTAATAACAAGGCATGATTTTGATCAGATCTATATTCATGTACACAATTTACAATTTAAACATATTATTAACTTTATCTGTTATAAAATAGGCAGGAAGTAAAAGTGACAAGCTGAATTTGATTGACAGATATAAGCTATTCTTTACCTCTTGTGTTGACAGGTAGACTATAAAAGAAAATTGTTCTTGGCTTGAATAAATCAATCAAAATCTACCTCATACAGGGATCACTGTGTGTAATGCTCAGCTGTTTGACACACACCTACACAGAAATATAGTGCTTGTGACAGTAATGGCATACTACTGTGATATCATAAATGGTCAGAGAATTTCGACCGGACTGCGACTGAGTCATGATCTGGTCGAAATTCTGACTGCTTTCTTCCCCCACAATCCTGCAGAATCTCACATGTCGAAAAAAGAAATGCAAAAATCTTCTTCCTTTCCCTTTTTCGTGATTCAGTCTCAATTTTATAATATTTTATTAACTGGTAGAGTGGGGGCATGGTGGCTCAGTTTGTAGAGGTGCAGGCTGCAAGCCAAGAGGTCCTCGGTTCGAATCCCACCTGCGGCAACTGCACTGTGTCCTTGGGCAAGACACTTCACCCCCACTGCGCATGTGGAGAACATGGTGGCGTTGTGTACTCAGGCGTACTGCATGTCAATGCTACACCTGTCTTCAAGCAATGCTAACCCTGCTTGTGTGGAGTTGGTATGTTGGGGAGCTGACAGTTGCTCGGTGGTTCTCTCCGGGTACTCCGGCTTCCTCCACCCGTAAAACTGTCATGGTCATGATTAGCCATTGTGCAGAAATATGTGACCTTAAACACCAATAAATAAATAAATTAATGAAATCTCTCCACCCATTGTTGGAAACAAGCCAGAAAATAAGCAGCCTGTCATCTGCAAAATGAGGTCCCAAGAGGGTGAATTTGATGATGCTACCCTGCAGAGCAGGGTAGCATCACTAAATTTACCCTCTGTGAACCTCAATTCGAATCAAGGTCTCAAACCTAAACAGAAAGAGGTACCCAGAAGACACATTGTATGGGATAGCACCAGCATATTCACCCTCTGGGGACCTCATTCTGAAAATGACAGATTGCTTATTTTCAGACTTGGTTGGAAGTGTGTATTATTCCTGGGTCATGATCTGGTTACGAAAGCAACCACTTTTGTGATTTCACCACTGTGCACCACACTATTTGGTCATAATCCAAATGAAATTTACTGGGGGCGCGGTGGTGTTGTGGTAACCGGTTCTTGTCAGATCACCGAAGTTAAGCAAGGTTGAGCCCGGTTAGTCCTCAGATGGGTGACGTCTGAGCAATCGATTTGGACTCCTGCATTGTGTCCTTGGGCAAGGCACTTAACCCCGATGGTCCAAATGGGGGCACGATGACACCATGTACTGGCGTACTGCACGTCGATGGTGCGCCTGTCTTAAACCTATCTAACCCTGCCTGTGCTACAGTGTGGGGTTACAATGTTGAGGAGCTGGCAGCTGCTCAGTGGTTCTCTCCGGGTACTCCGGCTTCCTCAAGCCGTAAAACTGCCACGGCCATGATTAGCCATTGTGCATAAGTATGTGACCTTAAATACCAATAAATAAATAATATGAAATGACTACCGAGACTGGAATGACAGGCATTCAGGCACCCCTGAATATATCATCACATGATCCAACACCTTTTCCACATTTAGAAGATGTGCTTACTCAAATAGGGGGTCATAAACTATGTTTTGGATACAAAACTTGAACATAAAATTGCTAAAATTGGAAAGGTTATTTTTGTGAATATACTGTTAGCCATTATGCCAGAGAAAGGGTTAAAGAAACTGTTGATGCTGGTCTTGTTTTCTATCCTGTTTGCTATTACAAATGGATGTAATATGGGCCCCAGTTGCCTACTACAGAGTGCCTTACGGTTTGAAGTCCAAAGCTGTAACCACTGAGCCACCGTGTCTAATGGAAACATATCAAGTCTCTTTTAACCCCTAGGTGTCTGTGAGCCCTGTGGGAACCCCAGGAAGTGAAGCAGTGCTTGTTTACTGTGGTAAACATGCTCTGTTTTACTAGTAAAATAGGAGCCAGTCACCAATTCTTGGGGTTGAAGTCCTTAGAAATAAGCAACTTGACTTTATACCCATGTTGTGGTCACGATTAATCATTGTTCAGAAATATTCAACCTTAATTCCCTGCACACTGATGTCGAAATATCTAAAGTTCAGGGTGCAAATATTTCCCATAATGCAACTAGATATTTAACCAGTTCAATCTTGTTTGACAGAGCTCAATGAGCTCTGTCAAACAAGATTGAATTGGTTAAATTCCCAGTTGCATTATGGGAAAAATGGCTACTTCAATCTGGATATTTTGACATCAGTGTGCAGGGGGTTAAACATCAATATTTCAATAAATAAAGGTCTGGGAAAGTTTTCATAATTTTAATTACAGTACGGTTGTTATATAGAAAGGTCAAAATACAAACATGGGCAACTTTTTCACACATGCATTAACAGTGAATCTCTGACATAAAACAATGGAATCGCCATCAAATTTTCAATGAATGACGCACTCTGGGTGTTTGGTGAAAATTACTGATTAATGATCAAAATAGCACCCGTGGGCAGAGGCGCGGTGGCATTGCAGTAACTAGTTCTCGTCAGATCACCGAAGTTGAGCAACGTCGAGCCCGGTTAATCATAGGATGTGTGACCGTCTGACCGATCAATTTGGAGTCCTGCGTTGTGTCCTTGGGCAAGGCACTTAACCCCGATTGCCCACATGGGGGCATGATGACGCCATGTACTAAGGTGTTCTGCTCGTCGATGGTGCGCATATCTTCAACCAATCTAATCCTGCCTGTGCTGCAGTGCAGAGTTAGATGTTGGCGAGCTGGCAGCTGCTTGTCGTTGCTCGGTGGTTCTCTACGGGTACTCTGGCTTCCTCCACCCGTAAAATTGTCCTTGTCATGGTCATGATTAGCCATTGATTAGCATGAGTATATGACCTTAAACACCAATAAATAAATAAATAAATAAATATAGCACCCGTGGGCAACACTGCCCACGCGTGGATTTTGACTATTCCATGGTGGCTATACTGTACCACACACTGTGTGTCCAGTGGCTTAGTGATTTCTAAGCAAGTGTTGGCTGCCTCTAGAAGCAGCCAACACTTGACTAGAAACCACTTTAAATTTAATTTGACTATTGCCAGCCAGACCTATTCTTGATTGTATGCTACAGTTCTACATGTATTGAGGCCATAGAGTTTGGCCAGAGTCTGTTAAAGATTTTTGACAGTTAACCACTCCCAATGGATAGTATTGCAGAAAAGCCTCTGGGGAAAGGTTTTCCAAAATTGAGAAATGTCGATTATACTGTGAACATTTTCCCAGGTGTGCGTAAGTCACTCTCTTGTGATTTTAAAAATTACAGGCGTGATGCAAAAGCTTAACACATGCACAGCTGTTTCCTTCATAGCTGTAAGACTTTGCTCAATCCAGCTCCTCCCTGGGAGGGGCGAGTGTGTTACAGAGACTGTATTCCTGTTTACTTCCTTCAGAAGTTTGACAGTTCAGTGGCTAGAGTATTGAACTTTAAACCAAAAGGTCAACTGTTGGAACCTGATCAGCTGTAACTGTGTTGTGTCCTTGGGCAAGACACTTAATCCTGATGTGGAGGGCACAGTGACAGTGTGTATTAAGGAATCTTGTCCATTGATGGTGCACTGGCCTTACTCTGATTGGGAAGAGTTAGTATGCTGGAGAATCTGACAGGTGCTCACCACTGTTTGGTGGTTCCCTCTGGGTACACTGCCTTCCTCTACCTGTAAAACCAGGGCTTATATGTCATCTAAATTTGGGAGAATCCATTTGGATTCTAGCATAAATGGTTGCTGGAGTCCTTATCTGCTATGAGTGTCCCAGGAGGCCACCATGGCTGAACCCCGGTTGCATGCTGATAGCACATGTTAACCCTTTACCCAACACAGCTTTTTAATTTTAAAAACATAAATTGAATTTGATAATTTAAAAAAAACAAACAGTATTTACCAATAAAAGATTACAGATATGGCTGTCATTGGAACCGGCTCATTGAGCTGGTTCCAATGACAGCCATATTTGTACACTTTTATTGACAAAGTTTCATGACATTTCAGGTCATGTTTGCCTTGTATTGGTTAATTCACTGCCGCTATGTTAGGTAAAGGGTTAAATTGACTAAATTCTTTTCACGTGAATCGAAGCAGAGGTACAGCGAGAATCCCCATGGATTCTGGATGGTCTTGTTGCATAAATCTTTGCATGAATCGATTCTCGGATTCTCATCGAATTCATTCAGGTTACCAAAACTCTTGGAAAGTTGTGGGAAAGTGCAATTTCATTTTCCAGGACCTGGAAACTTCTGGAAAATCTGAAGGTTTTTTAACATGCTCTGTTTGGGCTCAGTTGTGGTGGTGGCTCAGTAGGTAGAAGTGAAGACTGCATGCTGAGAGGTCCTCGGTTTGAATCTCACCTGTGGCAACTGCATTGTGTCCTTGGGCAAGACACTTCATCCCCATTGCTCATGTGGTGGAATTGTGTACTAAGGCGTACTGCATGTCGATGGTGCACCTGTCTTCAACCAATGCTAACCCTGCTTGTGTGGAGTTAGTATGCTGGGGAGCTGACCATTGCTCTCCATTGCTCCGTGGTTCTCTCCGGGTACTCCGGCTTCCTCCCCCCTGAAAAATGTTATGGTCATGATTAGCCATTGTGCAGAAATATGTGACCTTAAACACCAATAAATAAATAAATATAACACGCTCTGGAAAGGCTATGGAAATTGAATATTTATGTTAGCCTTCCATATGTTCCAGATCACTGAACTGCAACCAGTGACATATCGTGCAATTTCTGTAGAAAGTTGATGACCCAATAAGCTAATCTCCTATACATGGACAGCCGGATATTCTACCCAGTGGTCCATAAATAGCAGATGTTCTTGTTGGATCCTCATCCCTACATGTGTGTTATAAGAATGAAGGTACAGGCGTATATCCACCCATTGTGTCCCTGGGCATGCCGTTGTTTGACCAGTATAAGGCTATGGAATATTGGTAGTGTGGGCTGTGGAAAATGCTATGGAAAAACATACCACCACACCTGTATGAACCCTGATGTGACACTGGCTGTTGTGTACTCCCAGCTTCTACTATCATTCAGTCACAACATCTACCATGTTGGCAAATCATCGAAAAATATTCATATTGTTTTTGCTGTTGGCTGGTATATCATGAAACTGCCCAGCTCTATTTTCATGCATGTTGTATAACAAGGAATCGAAACACAGATGTGTCCATCACAATTCAATAGATATATATCAGGCTGTTAACACTGAGCCAGCTGATACAGGCTGGAAGAGTGGATCAACTTGAAACACCTGCAGAGTGGATTTCTTCCCAGACCATGAAAAAAAAAACCCAAAGAAGTATCTGGTTCAACATGGAGCTCAAATGGTTGAAACTGGGTTTTGCTTTTAACCCTCTGAACTCAATGTCAAAATGGTAAGGTTTTTAGCAGCAAATATTTCCCATAATGCAGTTTGATATTTAACCAAATATATCTTGTTTGACAGAGCCTAGTGAGCTCTGTCAAACAAGCCTGAAAATAAGCAGAGTGTCATCTGCAAAATGAGGTCCCCAGAGGGTAAGTTTGGTGATGCTACCCTGCACAGCAGGGTAGCATCACTAAATTTACCCTCAGTGAACCTCTTCTGAATGAGGGTCTCAAAACTAAACAGAAAGCAGTACCCAGAGGATAAACTGGCCCACTGTATGGGATAGCATCATCAAATTCACACTCTGGGGACCTCATTTTGCAAATGTCAGACTGCTTATTTTCAGGCCTGGTGCAGCAACTCAAGTATACAGCCTTGTCAATGGTACACATGCCTTCAAATGTTGCGATCCTGATTGTGCAGGGTTAGTAAGCTGGACAGAAAAACAGTTGTGTGTGACTGCTCGGAGGTTTTCTCCAGGTCCTCTGGTTTCCTCACCATGTAATAAAAAATATTGTCTGACGTGACAAGATCCTGGCTGTTAGCATCACCATGCCCCCACATGGGCAATGGGGGTGAAGTGTCTTGCCCACAGAAGGGTCTAGCATCACAAAGTTGACCTTCTGTGATCCTCAGTCTGAATCAAGGTCTCAAGCCAAAACAGAAAGATGTACCTAGAGGATAAATTGGCCCACTGTACGGGATAGCATCAGCAAATTCACCCTCTGGGAACAGGCCTGAAAATAAGCAGTCTGACATTTGCAGAATGAGGTCCCCAGAGGGTGAATTTGATGATGCTATCCCATACAGTGAGCCAATTTATCCTCTGGTTACCTCTTTCTGTTTAGTTTTGAGACCCTGATTCAGATTGAGGTTCACAGAGGGTGAATTTAGTGATGCTACCCTGCTGTGCAGGGTAGCATCACTAATTCACCCTCTGGGGACCTCATTTTGCAGATGACAGTCTGCTTATTTTCTGGCTTGTCTGGGGACCCCATTTTGCAAATGACAGGTTGCTTATATTCAGGCTTGCTGTCAAACAAGATATAATTGGTTAAAATCATATTTAAACTAGAAAAAAACAGAGTGATTGGAGAAAATTATGTTGAACTACCAGAGGTGCAGGTGTTAAACTTTTTCCCAGACTTTGAGATGTATTTTTTGGGGTGGAAACTTTTGATAGTCATCCACTCTCCACATACTGTACATCTATGTAATGATACACACTCCATACCAAGGTGGCTATATTATAAATATACATAACATAATGACTTGTATGATACCTGTATTTACCACAATAATGGAGCTGAAAAGAACTATACTTTGGTTTGGCATTAATTATGCTTCTGGATCAGTAATAAATGTTCATTTGTTTCTGGCTGCCATTTGGCAATATCTGGGTCTACAGCTGTTGCATAAAGAAGTTGTCTTATGGAAATCCAATTATTTCTTGACAGAACAAGCTTGACAGATATGATTTTAAAAGTATTTGTTTTTCTCAGATGTAACCCCTATCTGATATTAAAAATCTTTCAACACTAGAGGCCGTTTTTTCCAGTCCAGGAACATGATACGTCATAATTTCATTAAGTAGGATGGCTACTAAGTGAACGTGTGTGGTAGAACAATTAATATTTTCAGCGTGCAGCCTGAAGCTTTACCCCCAAATAATGGATATGGACTCTTCCAATTTGTGCCATTTAACTGGGATGGAAAATACCACCAGTGTTGAAAGGGTTAAGATACTGATAGACAGTTATGTGATAAAATGTTAACACGTGGAATGGACACCCCCTTGTGAACCCCCCAGGAAGTGAAGCAGTGCTTGTTCACTGTGGTAAACAAGTTTGGTGTTACTTGTAAAATAAGACCTGATAGCCAGTACCCGGGGTGGAAGTCCTCCAAAATGGGCAACATGATATGGATACAAATGATAGACTAAACTTGACTTTATCTCCATGATTAGCCATTGTAAAAAATGTTGCCTTAAACGCCAATGAATAATTAAATAAATGGACAATCTCCTATCACCAAAGTTCAACAAGGGCAATAACTCTCATTGAAATACTTTGTCACAGCTGTTTGGCAATTCTCCTTCATGATATTATCACCAAAAAGCTTCATAAAATTTTGAAAAATGTATTTCTTTGAAATGTGAGTCCAACAAGGGCAGTACCGTATTTACTCTATGTTTTGGGACACTCTATGATTTGGGACACACATTTTTTTCAGAAAACTATATTTTTTTTATGCTCCAAAGTTTGGGACATTCAGGAGATTTGTTTCCAGTTGGCCCATCGCTAGTAGCAGACGACACTCATAAAAAAAATTCTTGAGTAACTAAAAATTTTCATTTTTTGCTTCCAAAACATAGCTTATGATCCCTCATTGGAATGAGTGCAATGCGCTCATTCCAATGAGGGATCATAAGCTATGTTCTGGAAGCAAAAAATGAAAATATAAAAAAAAATTGGGTTGCGATTTTCGTATATAGTGATGGAAAACGAATCACTCACAACTTTATTCAGCATCATATGAAGACCAGGGTGTGTTCTTTCCCCATTTTCTAAGAATTGGGACACCTGTGAAAATAATTATTTTTAGCTGTCCCAATACATAGAGTAAATACGGTAACTCTCAAAGTGTATACTTGAGTACAGAAGGTTTGTAATCTCATTCATGATATTATCGCTGGAATGCTTTTTATTAAATTTTGGAAATATATTTTTATTTCATTGAAATGTGATAATGCCAGGAAATGGAGATAGACAAAAGGCCAGATGGAACCCATTAAACTTTCTTGGGAAACGTCATTGAAAATATATGATTATGCAGATGAAAGGGAATGGTCACTTTCCATGGGTGGGCAATATCTCCATGAATGCAATAATATTAGATTCCAAACACTAATTATAGGAATAATCATCAAATATTTAATTAATGAAGCACCAGGTACATACAACCCAGCACTTCATTAATTAAAATTTTGCTAATGATGATTTTTATTACCTGGTAAATGAATGTACGCATGGAACAGGATCAGTCTATGGCAACTACTGTATATACCCCCCTCCCATATTGTGACAGGGGATGATGGGACGGTGACTGCCCAGTTCAGCAGCATTTCACAATAGCATTTTATCAACAGAAAATTCATTTCCACGTGATGTATTCAGGCAGGTAACAATTGTGCGAATGATCCTTTCATTTGCCTTTGGCTCGCCTCAGAAGAAATAAGGCAAACAGTTGTTCATATGTCCACTAGCTGTTGAGTTTGTCATGATCAGATTCTTAAAACAAATATCAGCATTTTTATGCCCCCAATAGGGAAGCATCTTAAATCTGGGTTGTCCATCCATCTGTCCATCAGTCCATCCTTCTGTCATGATCAGATTCTTAAAAAAACTATCAGCATTTTTATGCCCCCAATAATCTGTCCATCAGTCCATCCTTCTGTCATGATCAGATTCTTAAAAAAAATATCAGCATTTTTATGCCCCCAATAGGGAAGCATCTTAAATCTTATCTGGGTTGTCCATCCATCTGTCCATCCTTCTGTCCGACTTTATTTGTCCGTCCAAAGCCATAACTCTATAATGCTTTGGTGGATTTCCATGAAACTTTGCACACTTACTGTGTGCTTCACTGCTTGTCATTGGTACACTTGTATTCAATAGAGCTGAAACGGTTAACCCTTTACCCAACAAATATATTTCAAAAAATTTCAACAAAACCATATCTGTGACCCCTCTTTGGAACGAGCTCGTCGAGCTTGTTCCAATGAGGGGTCACAGGATATGGTTTTGTTGAAATGTTTTGAAAAAATTTAAAAAATGACTTTTAAAATAATATATTTTGATATCGTCTGCGTTAGGTAAAGGGTTAAAGGATTTTCTTGATCGATTAATCACCTGGATTAACCTTGGCTAACCGATTAATCACTTGCCCTAATAGGTAGCTGAATAACTACCATGCCGTTGATGATTTACAGCATTAACCCTTGACCCAACCAACGTAACTGTCAAAACCGTGCAGTGCTACATACAAAAATCTCCATTCAAATTTTGTCTCAGAAACATAGCTTATGACTCTCCATTGGAACGAGCTCCATGAGACAAAAATTGAAAATTTTTTAGTAATTTAAGAATTGATTTTGCAAGTATCATCTGCTATCCACATTGGGTAAAGGGTTAAGAATGACCATTTCCACCTACTGATACAGTATGATGATCATGCAAGTGAACAAGTTTGTCAGCGCGTAACTTGCATGCTGTGACAATGTTTTCCTATTTTGGAGCAAGTTTGTTTCTTTGTTAACCCTTTACCCAACGCAGACAATATCAAAATGTATTATTTTAAATATCATTTTTCAAATTTTTCAAAAACATTCAACAAAACTATGTCATGTGACCCCTCGTTGGAACGAGCTCGTTCCAACGAGAGGTCACATGATATGGTTTTGTTGAAATTTTTTAAAAATAATATTTTTTCAACTCCTGAATTTGAATATTTCGCGGGCGGATTCGGGCGATTCGTTGGGTAAAGGGTTAACCCATATAATACATTAGTTCAAAAGTAACGATTAATCGGTCAATTACTTTTTTTGAGACTTTGATCCTTGGTTAATCGATTAATTGGTTAACCGTTTCAGTTCTAGTATTCAACCAAATCATAATCCTCTTTGTGTGGGAGTTATAGTTTGCTGGATGTGAGGATCTGATAATTACACTTGCCTCCACCACTCTGTGATTCCAGGTCTGTCGATTTGAGGCGAACGGCCGTTTGGGTCACATGGAGGTTACCAAAAAGGAAAAACATGCAAACGAAAAATGGGTCATGCCAACTTGACGCCAGATCACACAAAATTTCTGCCAAACTGATTGATCTACATGCAGTACAAATGAATGGTGGAATGATGTTGAGCATCAACCAGTCATCAGCTGCACAGGTGTTTGCATCTCTCTGAAGTATGGCTGCTCTGTTGGCCAATTATTGGTCATACTTCATACAGCTATACTTCAGACAGATGCAAACACCTGTACTGATGATTATTTGATGCTTAACCCCCCCTGCACACTGATGTCAAAATATCTAAATTTCAGGTAGAAAAAATTTCCCATAATACAACTAGAAATTTAACCAATTCAATCTCGTTTGACAGAGCTCATTGAGCTCTGTCAAACGAGATTGAATTGGTTGAATTTCTAGTTGCATTATGGGAAAAAACATCTTCCTGAAATTTTGGTATTTTGACATCAGAGTGAAGGAGGTTAAACTGTTGATCATCTCAACATGTAACATTGATACAAAATCAGGAAATGGCAATAGTTCATGTCTCTGCTGGAAATAGTGAATATGGGTGTCATACTCTTTTGCAGCATGCTAACCCACGCCAAGTTTAGCTATAATTGCAACTAATTTGTTTCTGAATTGCTGGAATACTGTCTCATTGTTGTTCCTAAGGATTCATCTCTTGGCTGTGATACTCCAGTTCATATATCAGCATATATAGTTGCGATACATATATATTTAGGCTACCTAATGGATTACTTGAATCAAATACAGGAGAACGAACGATAAGTTACCAAAGTTCAGACCAGGTGAACGATAAATGTGTTATGCAAAATTTTGAAAACAGCAGGCCTGGATTCTCTCCAGATACTCGAACTCCAACTTGCTCCATCCAAAGCACTGTTCAACACTGAATGATCCCCAGCAGCTGTAGGTGTTGTTAACTTCTTGCATGCTACTGGTTAGGTTCGGGCTGCACGGTATATCGATAAACCGATACATACCAGTATTCAAACCAGTATCGATTAAATACCAGTATAATTGCAAAAATATTGGTTTATCATCATTTATTTACCCACAATTCAATTTTCAAGATGTCCTGAGTTTTTTTAACTGTAGTCCCGAATGAATAATATTATCCATGTACCTAACGAATTGGCTGCATCCTCAAGGGGTAATACATAAATTGTGCAGTTGAACAAATATTAGTTTTCAAACATTTTCAACAAAATCATATGTGACCCCCTCATTGGAATGAGCTCGATGAGCTTGTTGCAATGAGGGGTCACTTGATATGGTTTTGTTGAAAATTTTTGAAAAATTTGATAAACTTTTACAGTGAAACCCTGTTAATTGAATAGTCACTTTGCCAATGAAAATTATTCAATTAACAGGAGTATTCAATTAACAGGTATTGTATCACTTTCCTGTATTCTAGAGATAAACTTAGCAGTTATTCTATTACATCTTCTTTGACAGAGCTCTTTGAGCTCTGTCAAACAAGATATAATAGATCATTAAATGCCTGTATTGGATGTACTGAGGCCAAATAGGTCTCTTCCCAAAGGAAAACTGGGGAGAGTCGGGGTAATTCCTTGACATGTTACTATATTTTTTATTCAATTAACAGGAGTTTACTCTATAACCTATATTCAATTAACAGGTCAAATTTGTACTGGAGGTATGGTAAATGGTTTTGTGTTGGGAAATTATATTCAATTAACAGGGATATACAATTAAGAGATATATCCAATTAAGTGGGCTCCACTGTATTTAAAAAAATAAATTTTGATATCGTCTGCATTGGGTGAAGGGTTATTTCAAATTGTATCATCAAGGCATGCGGATTTGTTCTGATTGTGATTGATCAAGTCCAGATTTTGATACATAAGTTCAGATATCTCAACAGTCTTTCAATATACCGGTATACCGCAGTAAATTTTAGAATACCGATACCAGTATGCAGTTTCAAATACCGTGCAGCCCTACTGCTGGTGGATATTCCTGTCTAGAACAGGATTGCTCTTGCAATTGACATAGGTATAATATGAGCACATTTAATCAAATTATCTCCCTGTAAATGCAACGTCGAGCCTGTTTAGTCCTTGGATGGGTGACAGTTTGAGCGATTGACTCGGACTCATGCGTTGTGTCCTTGGGCAAGGCACTTAACCCCGATTGTCCACATGGGGGCACGTTGATGCCGTGTACTAAAACGTACTGCACGTCGATGGTGTGCATGTCTTCAACCAATCTAACCCTGTCTGTACTGCTGTGTGGAGTTACAATGTTGGGGGAGCTGGCATCTGCTCATCGTTGCTCTGTGGTTCTCTCCGGGTACTCCAGTTTACAACACCTGTAAACCTGTCACCTACACGATATGACCTTGATGTTAAAGTGTCGTTAAACCCTAATAAATAAATAAATGAATATCTCCTTGTAAATTAAATGGATTTTTTCAACAATGATTTCTTGTGTTGAATTTGGATGAATTTTTCAACAAATCTAGTCATGGCTGCTTTATAGCAGCCATGACTAGATTTGATGAAAAATATCTTGAAAATACTCTGTTGGTTAAGAGTTAAACACAATAAATAAACAAACCTATTGAAGAGAGAATCAGATAAAAGGGATAACAGCTTGCAGTTTCACCACGTTATTGTTTTCACATTGCAAATAGGTGATCTAGTTATGGTTTGCTCATTGAAGGGAATTTATACACAAAGGATTTACAGTTGACTCATAATAAATAAATAAATAAATAATGCAATATTAACGTATAGAATCCACCGCAGTGCTCTCTGACTTACATTATTACCCCGTATCACAGGTGTTCACATCCTTTGTTCATTCCATGACATTCTCAGTTCAACTCAACAAGCATACTGCCAGTGCTCCACAGACGGGCACACAAGACAAGCACCTCAACAGGTCCCTATTTTACACCTAGGTACGGTGGGGATTGCGTAGTACTGGTGAACATTCTGACCGTCCACAGCTGGCATGTGATGCAACGTCGCACAATCACACACTCAAACTTCGCCAATCTCACACCAGCCACTACTACGGGAAGCACCCAAATTAATTGCCGAATGGTCACCCATCCAAGGATTAATCGGGCCTGACGTTGCTTAACTTTGGTGGTCTAATGAGAACCGGTCTCGCTTCGCTAGTGCTCCCCATTTTCTAACCTCGCATTATACTCTTATATTTTTACCATGATTACCTATTCTACTATATATAAAAAGCCTATGACATAAATTTTAGCTTTACACACCTACTGTGGTGAAAAAACAGCAATCGGATTTCAGTAGTTAAAATTTACACCTACAGTGGAACTACTTCCTTGACCTTTGGTGATATAGACCTGAATGTGAACTTGTCTAAATTTATCGCATGTCGCCTCGCAAAGAGTGAAATGAAAGGGGCAATTATTTATTACGTTTTTGGATGAGTTTAGCCCATACAATACCCAAAATTAACAAACATGCATTGTCTCATGTTAATAAAGCATCAATAACTCGAAATAGTATGTCATTATGCTTTTAAAATGAAGAAGGCCCTGTTTCTTTTTCTATTTCGTTTTGGGGATCAAATTGACAGCAGAAGTACCGCCCACCGATGCTCATGTAAACAAAAACAAATTTGCACGTATGTACAGCTGCTGCCCAGTAAAATCGAGAAAAAATAATAGCGACTCTTAATAATCTGACGATCATGGTATAAACACCACTTCACCACTCATGGTGAACATTTTGTACAGCAAGCTCCTATGGGTATATTCTATGTATAAACAATTTTGTTTGCTATAACTATTGTATTACAACTCATTGGAAGAAGCCAGATGGCACACCCCAATAAATTATACTAGAATTAGGGCTGTCACGATTTTTTAATTTAGGAATCCATTAATCGTCGCAAATAATCGATAATAATCGATTAATCATACCTAGATGACCCCCTCTCCCTCTCTTTGAAGTTGTTAAAAATGAAGTTCAAGTTAGCTGACCAACCTCAAGTAAACAACAAAGACGATCGATCCTCTTTTAGGTACATTCAAAGCTTTGATGTTCTGAACTTTTGAACCGTCAGTGTAGTAATCAAGACCAGTCACCAGTTGCGAACTTCGCAAGTTCGCAACTGCTAACCGGTCTTGATTATTACACTGACTGTTCAAAAGTTCAGAACATCAAAGCTTTGATGTACCTGAACGACAAATGCTTCTAATGGCTTCTTGAGGTTTAACGTCGACGTTTTTTACCTTTTACCTTTAGCAATAATAGTTTTTTCATCCAATTGTTTTTTTAATTATTTAATGTCTAAAACGGGATAAAATTTAGCGATTCGTCGACAACGAAAAATCCTAATCAATTTCAGCGTGACCAATCGATTAATCGTGACAGCCCTAACAAGAATAGTTTAGATGTTTATTGCTGAGGGTGTAGGCTGCACCGCAAGAATGTACATATTTCAAGCAATTGTTTTATTTTAATATGGTGCTAAAACAGTCAACGTTTAATAGGTTCACACTCATGTAGGCCTAAGCTGCTGGATCATGCAACCTCTTTGGTCCCATCAATTAACTATACTCAGTTTTTTGGTTACATTTACATGTAACCTGCATTGCTGTCATGGAACTGACATGAAGTATCCAGTCCTTGAGTACCATGTATATTTCTAGTTATCATGTTATTCTCCTTCTTTATGTTATATACAAACATATTTTTGTATTTCTTTTTATGATGCCAATAACCTTTGCTGTGTATTATAGTTGTGCAATAAAGTAGAGCTGGCTCGGGAGTTTCGGTGCGGTTTTGGTTTTGGACCACCACCAAAAAACCGCATCACATTAATTTTGAAAACACCGACATTTTCGGTGACAGGTAAAATCCGTTCTCCATTCTGCATCTTTATAGTTTCGATATTTAACAATGGCGGAACAAGATAAAAGTCTGTGGGTTACTGTTTGCCATTGTTTCCAATAACTCCATGAAAACAATTTTGTCGGATTTCCGACTCTGAGATGTTTGGATTTAAAGAGAGGCTGAAACATCAGCGAAAGATTATTGGGAACATTTTTGCCTTCTCCCACCCCATATTTTTAATAGGACAATGCATTGTGGGTATTTTCAGTCTAAATTTAAAAATATTTTTCCTCAAGAGAAAAAACCCAGATTGTTAAGGAAATTCATTCCGTACACAGCTGAATACTTTTTCCCATAACTGACACTTTCCAAATTCACTTTGAATAATATTAAATTTGCCAGTGTTTTATTTATAACTTCTTCCATTTTCCCGGGGCTCAAAGGAAAGTCTGCATTTTTGCCAAACGAAAAGCTAAAATCCAACCTGAACTCTACAAATTTGTGCGTAATTTGAACTGTATAGTATACATCAATAAGCCAAACATTCTTTTCAGTTCTATTAATTTATCTTTGTCAAGGACTGATGATGTTTCGACGTTGTTCATACACTGTACTGGGTAAGCAAGTTTGAAAAATCAACCTAAATTCGATGAATGAACTTTGGCTTTTCCACACCAATAACCACACCACAACTGCGGTTTTACTTCTTAACCCTTTACCCAATGCAGACGATATCAAAATTTATTATTTTAAATATAATTTTTTTAATATTTTCAAAACATTTCAACAAAATCATATCATGTGACCCCTCGTTGGAACGAGCTCGACGAGCTCGTTCCAACGAGGGGTCACATGATATGGTTTTGTAGAATTATTTTGAAAAATAATATTTTTTCAACTGCTGAATTTGCATATTACGCGGGCGGATGCGGGCGATTTGTTAGGTAAAGGGTTAAAAAACACCGACCCAGACACCAACTTGAAAATTCACCACCTCTACAATAATGTATCTTATTCTATTCTATACACAAAGGAATTTCTTCAAAAATCCATAAAATAAAATCATTTTCATTGAAACTTGAGTTTAGATTCCATAGATTTATGGATAATAGATAATAAATCATTTCTAATATTTCTATTTCTGAAGAATATCGGAGGAATTTGATAACTATTTTTCTATTGAATATATTCTGTTTAAGCATTTGGAGTATGAGTTTCCAACTCCAACTTATAAACTACTGAGTATTTTCTTGAATTTTTTCTGGTAGAGTTCTGAATTATATATATAGCTAGCCTGTGAATTATCGCAAATTATCTAAAAGATATTTCTCAATATCCATCGACTCGATGGATATCGAGAAATATCCCTAAGTAGCTTCCTAAATGACGTCACGCTTCGGCGCATGACGTCACCTTGAAAGAACAATCAGATGATCTTTGTTATTGTCTTGAAACTGTTTGCAGTCGAATTGGGCTGAATATTGCACAGTAAAATGTCACATAGCATATAATAAAAAGAAAATCTACTCTGTTTTAGTGAATATCAGGAATTATCTCATGAGTGTGGATCTGAAAGTTTTATTTGTCGATGAGCTCATTCCAAGAGGGGTCATAACCTATGTTTTTGAGACAAAAAATGAAAATTAATTGGCGATTTTTTAGAATAGCGCTGGCCGGTTTTGGCCGTTACATTGGGTAAAGAGTTAAACACCAATAAATAAATATGTATTCAGCACTTTTCAGAGAGCCATAATATTGGCTTCTAGCACTCTGTCTGTTAAAATCAAGTCACGGCTGCTATCGAGCAGTCTTGACTTGATGTTAAGAGAAATTCAATGGAGTCTGATATTAGATATTATTGATAAGAGGGCTGCTGGCTATACCCCCCCCCCCCCTTCCTCCCCCTCCCCCCCCCCCCCCCCCCCCATCTGTTAGGGAATGTCTTGTCGGCAACAACCAGTAACAGAGTATTTGGGTTGTGGGCAGGAAAACTAAGTTAAGAGGTGTTAACCCTCAAGGAGCCTGGAGATTTCTTTGCATTTTTGATACACTTGGACATTCTCCAACCAAGCCTGGAAATAAGCACAATCTGTCATTTGCAGAAAGAGGTCCCCAGAGGGTGAATTTGCTGATGCCATCCCATACTGTGGGCTAGAATCCCTCAATTTATATAATCTTGGCACCTTTTTATATGCCCGTTTTAAAAAAATGGTTGTAGTATGTTATAGCGTTGGTGTCTGTCTGTCCGTCTGTCTAGAATTGTTTTCCAGACTTTTTTTCGTTATGGATGGACATATTGAGAAAATTTTAGGTGTACAGATTTGTTATGGATACTTACAGATCAAGTTCGAATTTCGTTCTGCTCAGTTAATTTTTGGTGGAGTTACTGCCCTTGAACTTACCGTTTTCCGGACTTTAAATTTTATATATAGCTTTAATTGTTATGGATACTTACAGATCAAATAAAAATTTCGTTCCACTCTGTTGATTTTTGGTGGAGTTATGGCCCTTGAACTTAGAATTTTTAGAGTTTTCCAGATTTTTTTTCATTTTCCGAACTATTTTTCGTTATGGTTGGACATTTTGAGAAAATCTGTGGTTTATAGCTTTGTTGTGGAGTTACTGCCCTTGAACATAGAATTTTTACCATTTTCCAGACTTTTTTATATGCCCGCATAATGTTTTATAATTTCTGGAAGTACGGGCAAATATTGCGGCGTCGAACGGCGTCCTCTGGTTCTGTTTAGGCCTGAGACCTTGATTCAGTTGAGGTTCACAGAAGGTAAATCTGGTAATGCTACCCTGCTGGGCAGGGCAGCATCACCAAATTCACCCTCTGGGGACTTCATTTTGCAGGTGACAGTCTGCTTATTTCCAGGCTTGTTTGCAGCCTATGGCTTTGCCAGCATTTCTAAGCAAGTCTTGGCTGCCTGGACAGTATTTCACAATAGCATTTTATCAGCAGAAAATTTATTTACACATGATGTATTCATGCATGTAAAAATTGGGCGAATGATTATTGCTGCCTACAAAGTACTTCACATGCAACAAGTTACATTTTAAGTTCCTTGGCAGATGTTTCCAGACTTGTCCAGAAACATCTGCCAAGGTGCTTAGAATGTAACTTGCTACAGGTAGTTTTTCCATAGACTTCATGTTTGGGCACCTGTTCTATTTCGGTAAATAGTGATCAAAATCAGAAGTAGCCTGTTCATTAACCCTTTACTAACGAATCGCCCGCATCTGTCTGCGTAATATACAAATTGAGTAGTTGAAAAATTAAATTTTTCAAAATATTTCAACAAAACCATATCATGTGACCCCTCATTGGAACGAGCTCATTGAGCTCGTTCCAATGAAGGGGTCACATGATATGGTTTTGGTTAAATGTTTTGAAAAATTTAGAAAAATTATATTTAAAATAAGAAATTTTGATATCGTCTGCATTTGGTAAAGGGTTAAGGCTGTTGTTATGCGATGCAAGCACTGTCCATGATGAAAAAAGTAACAAGTATTTTTCTTCCCACACATACCGGTAAGTTTACAATAGTGAAAAGTGATCCTTGCTGTCAAACAAAGATAATATGTGATTAAATTAAATTAATTAACTTGGTCTAATCTCCAATTTGTAATATAAATTAATTAATGTGAGAATTTAATGTAAAGTGGGTTTAAATCGGATAATACACTAGAACCAGAATATTCCATTGCACAGTGCATTTTGGTATGCCCCAACATTCATTCAATATGTAAGGCCTGTTACCAAGCATGACTAGATGACACTTGCAAAAACTTTCTCTTCATTAACCCTTGTATTTAATCCAATAAACACCCTGTGAATTTAATGGATTTTTTCACCAATGATTTCTTGAGTTAAATTTGGATGAATTTTTCATCAAATCTAGTCATGGCTGCTTCACAGCATCCACGACTAGATTAATGAATTTAAAAAAAAAAGTACTCAGTGGTTAAGTGTTGTGACCTAATTCTGTCTTTGTCCACTTTTTATTGCAAAAGAACAGCTGGCCCAACATACTGTCTTTGGAGGAACTAGCAAGTTACATTGTGCAAGCCTGGGTAGTTTTTTCTAGGCAAGTCTTAGCTGCCTGTATAGGCAGCAAAGACGTGCAAAGAGACAAAGACACAGGGTGAAAACTGTCAAAAAGTAGAAAAACATGTATAAAACTCTCCGGGCCCTTAAGGGTTAACTGAAAAAAATTATTTTTTGTCTCCAAAACATAGATGAGTTGTTAAAAGCTATGGTTTGGAGACAAAACTTTAAAAATAATTAAATTTAACCCTTTACTTAACTTCGTATTTTTAAAAAAAAAAATTAAATTTCACATTTTTTCAAGACAAATGTCACAATTTTTCAATAAAACCATACAAATTTTACTGAGAAACTTCCAAGATATTTGAGGTTCTGGTAGGCTTATTCTGATAAAGGGTTAAGTGTTGATTTTTGTGAAGAGCACTGGTCACATACTTCTGTTTTATGTTACACAAAGAGATAACCCTTTACCCACTGCACACCATATCAAAATTTGGTGTTTCAATTTTTTTGTTTTTTAAATTTTTGCAAAATCATATGTGATTTTTTTTTATATGTCCGTTTGAAAAAACAGTTGTATTATGTAAATGGGTTGTCCATCCATCCCTCAGGATTGATTTTTGACCAGAGCGTTTCTCTGCCATATGTTGTCCAATCTCTTTCAAACTTTCCAGACATTTTTGTCTGGAGCATTTCTCATGCATTTGTTCAATCTATTTCAAACTTGGCACAAAAGTTAACCACCATGAGAACCTGTGCAAGTGTGATTTTAAGTTTGATTTCTGAACCAGACTTATGATACAGTCTGACTCAGATATTATACAGTCTGTGGACACATTTCTGTCCAGAGCGTTTCTCAACCATTTTTTGTCTGATCCTTTACAAACTTTGCACCAAAGTTAACCACTGTGAGAACCTTAACAAGTGTGGTTTTGAGTATGATAGGATTTTTTTAACCAAAGTTATGGTACATTCTTACTTAGAAATTATACAGTCTTTGGACACATTTGTAGTTCAGCACCAAACTTGATTTCTGCCTTAGTCATTCAAAAAAACAGGTTAACCCTTTACCCAACGAATCGCCCACATCCGCCCACGTAATATGCAAATTCAGCAGTTGAAAAAATATTACTTTTCAAAAAATTTCAACAAAACCATATCATGTGACCCCTCGTTGGAACGAGCTCGTTCCAACGAGGGGTCACATGATATGGTTTTGTTGAAATTTTTTGAAAAATTTGAAAAAATGATATTTAAAATAATAAATTTTGATATCATCTGCGTTGGGTAAAGGGTTAACCCAATGCAGACGATATCAAAATGTATTATTTTAAATATCATTTTTTTTAAAGTAACAAAAAATTTCAACAAAACCATATCATATGACACCTCATTGGAACGAGCTCAACGACCTCGTTCTAAAGAGGGGTCACATGATATGGTTCTGTTGAAATTTTTTGAAAAATGTTTTTTCAGCTGCTGAATTTGCATATTGCGCAGGCGGATGTGGTTGTTTCATTGGGTAAAGGGTTAATCTCGAATCAGGTTTCGGTATGATGTTATTGGTTGTATGAAAACAGCAGAAATGTACAATTCAAAAATGCATACCGGGTGTATTATGTACAGTTAAAACTAGAAGTCCTGTCACGAAATGTGCGCTCATCTAGGTTTAATTGCGCGCAGGAATTGCGCGCAATTGCCATATCGAATGGCATCCAAAGCACGGCAGGTTCTCTTGGTTACTCATAGCAAACACAGGCAATGTTTCTGCCAATGGACCTTCGGGTTACCCGGAGGTCCATTGGCTGAAACACTGCTTGTGCACAGGCCGCATGTACACAATTTGATAGCCTTACTATGGTCATAACGCGTAGATTAGCGCGCAGATCAACGTGCTATATGTGCGCATTTCCGGACAGGACTTTTAGTTGTAACTGTAATGCACTGTGGTGCTCTTGTTCCTCTGCTCAATTTATAAATTACAGGTTTCGGTATGATGTTATTGGTTGTATGAAAACAGAAGTTATGTACAATTCGATAACGCATACCGGGTGTATTATGTAACACTAGATGGTACTCTTGTTCCTCTGCTGAATTTATAAATTACATGAGTGGTGCAGTTGTCGATTCATTGACAAAGGGTTAACCCTTAAGCTCCCATATAGCCCCAAACCGCCACTTTTATATTGCATTGAAGCAGGTGCTCCCTTGTGTAATCTTTTTTATTACTCTTGTGTGTAGACTGAATTTTCCCTGGCAGTGGTTCTACATCACTGCTGGCTGCCTGTATAACCCTGCCTGTATAGGCAGCCAGCAGTGATGTAGAACCACTGCCAAGTCATCAATAACTATGAAAGCAGAAAAAGGCCATAAATACTTTAAAATTAATCTGAGGACTTAAGGGTTAATAGAAAGACTGAAATTAGATGTGTCACACTTTGCCGAAACTGTAGACTGAGAAGATTACTAATCATTACTTAATCACATTGGATGAATCACACCACGCACAGTGTGATAAACCTTTAATATTTGATTATCATGACTTGATAAGATAAAGAAAATATTATGAAACACAGTCAGGTAAAATCAATTTCCCAAGACTAATCACATGATCATAGTCTAATTTGTCAGAAAATCTGATCTAAACCCAGCTTTAAACATTGACGATTTAGACAAAATCTCTGATAAAACTAATCCATTTCTGATTTTATGTATTATCAGAGAAATATCTACATTGTAGTTTTCAAGAGTTTGTACTGTTAGGTGATAACATTCTTTGTCCAACAGAACTGCGTGGTTTTTTGGCTTTTGATAACAAACTCAAAAAAAAAATCCAAAGTTTGATACACAATGGAGGAGTTTCTATGTGACAAATGGCATAGCCAATATGGGAGGGGGAGGAGATGGGATGATGTTATGCCCTCCTCCCCCCTATTATAATATCAGAATTGATATATGTTCTTAGTTAATAATTATAAACAATTAATATTTACTAAAATTATTTTTTAATTAGAATAAGCAGACTTTGGCTTGTGTGAATGAACACTTATTTGATCACTTTGAATGCACCTATTATTTATTTTATTTATTGGGGTTTCGCGACACTTTTGGCAGGATCACCTTGTGGCGGACAATGTACCTATCAACATGTTTACAAAAAACTGCTACACAGAATCTATTTTTAGCTCACTGTTTGTTTATTTGTTTCACTCTTTTTTACTTGAAATAAGACAGTATCATCTAGAAACTCAATAAGGTGATTTAATTCAACCAATCAGCAATTGGTGGAATACAAGAACATTGGAGATATTTCTCATTCTGGAACTTTCTATTTGGAAAGTATAGTAACCTCTGTCAAAAGACTTTTGGCATTCATTCATCATCTTACACAGCATTGACTTGTTTATATATTCAGCATTCATTGTTATTTATTTATTTATTAGGGTTTAATGACACATTAACAGCCAAGGTCATATCGTGTTGGTGACAGTTTTATGGAAGCCGGAGTACCCAGAGAGAACCACTGAGCAATGATGAGCAGCTGCCAGCTCCCCAACATTGTAACTCCGCACTGCAGCACAGGCAGGGTTAAATTGTTTGAAGACGTGCACACCATCGACATGCAGTATGCCTTCTTAGTACACGGCATCATCGTGCCCCCATGTGGACAATCTGGGTGAAGTGCCTTGCCCAAGGACACAATTTGGGAGTCCGAATCGATCGCTCAGACAGTAACCCATCCAAGGACTAACCGGGCTCGACGTTGCTTAACTTCGGTGATGGGACGAGAACTGGTTACCGCAACGCCACCGCGCAGCATTCATTGAACATTAGAGATTATTATTACAGGACAGTGCATTATTATAGATAGCAACTAAGTTTAACCCTTTACCTAACTTGAAAAGCCGACGACACTTGCAAAAAGAATTCTTGAATAACTAATTGTTTTCATTTTTTGTCTCAAAAACATAGGTTATGACCCCTCATTGGAATGAGCTCATTCCAACGAGGGGTCATAACCTATGTTTTTGAGACAAACAAATGAAAAAATAATGAAAATTAATTGGTGACTTTTGAGAACAGGGCTGGCGGGTTTGGGCCATTAAGTTGGGTAAAGGGTTAATAATATATTATGGATTATTATTTTGTGATCTGAGCATTATTTCGTGTTGGAAAAGTGTTTACAAATCTTAGAAGAGAATTTGTACTACACTTGCATCTCAAACCTCAATTTACTCTTGTGAAAAGCCAGGATTCTACTGGATTATTTGTGAGCGCAGTGGCTCAGTGGTAGACTGTCTAGAGGTCCCGAGTTCAATCCCTTTCTGGGACAACCCCATTGTGTCCTTGGGTAAGGCACTTTATCCCGGTTGCCTACATGTTGGCACGATGACGTTGTGTACGTCGATGGTGCACATGTCTTCAACCGCTGTAACCCTACTTGAGTGGAGCTTGAACAGAGTTAGAATGTTGAGGAGCTGACAGTTGCTCGTCGATGCTCAGTGGTTCTCTCCGGGTACTCCGGATTCCTCCACCCGTAAAACTATCATGGTCATGATTAGCCATCGTGCATAAGTATGTGACCTTAAACACCAATAAATAAATAAATATTACAGGACAGTGCATTACTATAGTTAGCAGCTAAGTTTAAATCTTTGCCTAACTTGAAAAGCAGACGACACAAAACAATTAGCAATTGTGCAGAAATATGCGACCTTAATAAATAAATAAATATTCCATAGTTCATGAAGGCAAGACAAATTGGAAGAGGAGAAATGACCAGAGGGTTATAGTTAACGACCTTTGAAGATGGAGACCTTGAAAATCTTTGAATTTGTCTCTTGCAGAGCCTTGGAAAAAGGTGAAAAATGTTCAGAAACAGCCTTGAACAGACTTGAATTTTATAATATCAGTCTTGCCAAGTATTTTTGAGGGGGTATTTACTGCTCGTCTTACCTTCAGATCTGGAAATAGGGTACAGCCAATAACAGAGTGTGCTATTAGGCAACATTATCCGCTTAACTCTTAGAAGCCGGGGAATCAGAATGAATTTATTGAACATGACATACCGCGAAAAACTTACAGTAAAGCAGGTGCTTCTAGTCAAGTGTCGTCTGCCTATTCAGGCAGACGACACTTGACTATAAGCACCTGCTCAGTGTTCAATTCTCCCCCAGCCTAAAGATAGCCGAACCGTCAATGCCAGATTACCTGCCTTGTTACATCACAGGCAAGAAAACTCGACTCCCAGTTAGGGCTGCACGGTATATCGATAAACCGATATATACCGGTATTCAAACCAATATTGATCGAATACCAGTGTAATTACAAAAATATTGGTTCATCGTCATTATTTATTTACCCACAATTTAATTTTCAAGATGTCTTGAGTTTTTTTAACTGTATCCCTGAATGAATAATATTATCCCTTTATCCAAGGAATTGTCTGCTTGTGCCCTCGTAATATACAAATTCAGCAGTTGAAAAAATAATTTTCAAAAATTTCAATTTCGTTGAGCTTGTTCCAATGAGGGGTCACATGATATAGTTTTGTTGAAATCTTTGGGGAAAATCTGATAAACTAATTTTGAAAATAATAAATGTTGATATCGTCTGCGTTGGGTAAAAGTGTTTCGAACCGTATCATCAAGGCATGCTAATTCGTTCTGACTGTGATGCCTGAAGTCTCGATTGTGGTACTTGTGTTCATATATCTAAACAGTTTTCGATATTCCGGTATACCGCGGTATTTTTTTGAATACCGATACCGGTATTCAGTTTTGAATATCGTGCATCCCTACTCCCAGCTTCTAAGAGTTAATAATGGTTGATATAGCCTTGTTATTGCCAGATTGCTATTGCAATCTGGCAAAAACAAGGCAATAATCAGCTATTATAAAGATAATATTCATTCATTTTGTATGCTTTTACCTCCTAGTCAGAAAAAAAAATAATTTAAAAGAATGTGTTCTCATAAATTATTTCAATATCTAAAAATATCTCCATGCATCCAAGCCAGTTGAGGACTCCCTTTACATGTGTTATGCAAAAGATATTGTCATATTGTGGTAACATTGCAAAATTATGGGGTTAGGGAGCCCCACCAGATTTCCACTTTGTTACAGACTGTAGTGTAGGACGCCAGCGATTGCCCATGTTCAAATTCCACAGACTTGTAGATGAGAAACGTTTTCAAGGAAAATCAATAAGTAAAGATGCTATCTCATCAATATAGTATAATTTGCTGTGAAAATCTGATATAAATCCCAGCTTTAAAGAATGTTTAGTGAGATAAAATCTCTGATAAAGCAAATCAGTTTCTGCCTTTTAAGGACTTATAAATCTTATCAGAGAAAACAAGCTATTAATTGTAAATAGAATGTTTTCATTTTTTGAATTCACTAAAAAAAAACTTTCCACAGTTAATCCTTTACCTAACATAGCAGCCAAAGACGGCCAGGAAATTGACCAAAATAAGTCTACCACAGCCTAAAATATCTTACAAATGTCTTGATAAAACCATACAAATATCTATATCATTAGAACCGGCTTGTAGAGCCTGTTCTCACGATATCCATACAGTTAAAACTAGAAGGCCTGTCATGAAATGCACACAAATAGCATGTCGATCTGCACGTTATGACCATAGTAAGGCCATCAAATTCTGTACATATGGCCTGTGCACAAGCAATGTTTCATCCAATGGACATCCGGGTAACCCGGAAGTCCATTGGCAGAAACATTGCCTGTGTTTGCTATGAGTAACCAGGAGAACCTGCCATGCTTTGGATACCATTTGATATGGCAATTGCGCGCAATTCCTACTTGCATTTAAGCCTAGATAAGTGCACAGTTCGTGACAGGACTTCTAGTTTTAACTGTATTTGTAAATAATTTTTTTTTTTTAAATTGTGAGAATTTTTTTCAAAAATGTGAAATTTAATTTATTTTTTTAAAAAGCTGTGTTAGGTAAAGGGTTAAATTCAAAAAGGGGGCCACAAGCTTTGTTTAAATGCTTCTCGATAATATTACTAGCTGGTTTAGGCCATTACCCTGGGTAAAGAGTTACTCAAGGCTCAAAATAATTTTTTTTCCAGTGCAGGTCAAAGTGTCTTGCCCCAAGTAGTTGCTACAGGTCATTTTAATTTGGAGCTGGTCATTTTCAACATATTGCTTTACACATTGTAAATTGACATAATTCGTCGCCTGAGTGCACGACGATATATGTCCCCTATGGGACATAGGACATTCTAGCACTCAGGCGGCGATATGCTGACCACTAAATGAGGAAATGACTTGTTAATTTGCAGTGGAATTTAACCCTTACTGGCCCAGGAACAGGGTACGCCATACTCCCATAAAGTGGGATGCCTGCTAATTTAAGGGTGGGCTAGACCAATCAGTATTTTCAGTGTGCAGCCCTAAGGTTGCACATTGAAAATATTGATTGGTCTACCTCCAATAATGAATATGGACTCTTTTAATTGCTGCATTTCAACTGACATGTGTTCAGAGGTTTAAGTTTATACCGAATTGCCAGTGTTTTTTTTTTCAAACTCAGATTCTAAAATTGAGCAGAATTTTGCGCTGGTCAAAATGTCCTGTGGATTTCGAAGTGTGTTGGTCAAAGTGAGTTTGGTGTCGGTCATTGTGCTTGTCCCACCACTGCTATCTCTCAGCTTATCTCTAAAATAAAATACAAGAAAGTCACCAATCCCTGTCAAATAACTATTCCTGTTAATTGAATAATTCTTATTATTTATTTATTGGTGTTTAAGGTCACATATTTATGCACAATGGCTAATCGTGACCGTGACAGTTTTTCGGATGGAGGAAGCCGGAGTACCTGGCGAGAACCACCGAGCATCGATGAGCAACTGTCAGCTCCTCATCATTCTAACTCTGTTCAAGCTCCGCTCAAGCAGGCTTACAGCGGTTGAAGACATGTGCACCATCGATGTGCAGTACGCCATAGTACTCAACGTCCTCATGCCCCTATGTAGGCAACCAGGATAAAGTGCCTTGCTCAAGGACACAACGCGTGTTGTCCCAGACGGGGAACGAACTCGGGACCTCTAGCACAGAAGTCCAACAGTCTACCACTGAGCCACTGTGCTTCCTGAATAATTCTTACTGTCGAAGTGTCTGCAGGGTTCCACTGTACTTCATTCAAGAGAATGTTCTTTTATTGTTTGGCTCTCATACAGTAAAGTCATCGTGGACTGGTTGTAATCCACACCTGGGTAGTGGTGTCCACGCATACGTTTACCAGGTAATAATTATTTATTTATTTACTGTGGTTTAACAACACTTTCGACAGCCAAGGTCACCTCGTGTCAGACAGTTTTATGGGTGGAGGAAGCTGGAGTACCTGGAGAGAACCACTGAGCAACAGCGAACTGTCAGACCCTCCAACATACTAACTCCACACAAGCAGGATTAGCATTGGTTGAAGAGAGGTGCGCCATTGACGTGCATTATGCCTTAGTTCACAATGCCACCATGCACACGCATGCACAATTGGGATTACGTGTCTTACCCAAGGACACAACATGGCTGCTGCAGGTGGAAATTCGAACCAAGGACCTCTCAGCTTGCATCTCTACCTATGGAGACACCACGCTCTCCCGTTTACCAGGCACTAAAAATCACCATCAGCAAAATTTTATTTAATGAAACACTAGGTTGTACCCATGAAGTGCTTCATCAATTGAATTTTTGAGGATTATTTCTGTAATTATGTTTGAAAGTCTTAATATTATTGTGTCCATGGAAATATTGCCCACCCGTGGAAAGTGACCAGCCCACGGCGGCCGTACTGTAATACTTATACGTCGTATTAACAATGATTTGAGGAAGGGTTTTTTTTGGTAAACAGTGTTCTGGCTTATCTGATATAGCAGTCATCTTAGATATTTTCGTAATTTTTGCCTGTTTTACATGTATATTGTTTTTTATTACACCCCTAACGTCTAATTATAATAGGAATCGGTAAAAAAATAAATTGCGTTCTCCCCTCACTAGTTAGATCAAACACCTCGGTGATTAACATCTTGTGTGAACTGGAAATTTACAAATGAATTTTCACAAGCTCAAAACAAAAGTTGTTCTCGCTCCGCTAGTGAGTATAACAAGACATCATAATTACGTCATTTCGCCAACAATCCTGAAAACTATTTTGTGTCAATGTACACAATATCCAATGTGATCTGTATCAGCGGAAACAGTGATCAGATGATTGTGTAAACAGATTTCTTGCGTGGTATGGACATCGGTTTGGATAATTTCAGTTGAAGCTTCAAATGAAAGGGGTATAATAAAAAGAAAATCTAATGTTTTCTTGTGAATACCGGGATTAATCTCATTCGTGAGAGAGAGAATTTGTATTTTCACTCGCAGCAAGCTGCTCGTGAAAATACGAATTCTCTCATTCATGAGATAAATCCCGGTATTCACAAGAAAACATTAAATATCCTCTATTCATAAATCAGCAGTAGTATAGCAGTGACACTCCAGGCCCTTTTTGGATGACCAGTCAGTGAATGACCTAGGAAGTGACATCAATATGTGGTACAACCCACTAACAATACACTTGAGATCCTGAAACTCCTTGTTCGTCGTATGTGTGTCGACGCATGAACAAGCAGTTTGACTTTTCAAATGTGTTTGTTGAACTGAATGATGAAGGAGATCGCAGTCCTTTCATAGATTTTCAATTCAATTTTCTGTTCTTAAAGTTTTTGGCACAACTTTCCTACCTTAGCTGCTACCATTTTCGACACTGTTCGCTGACTTACCACACCTTTCTGATTGTTCTTTAACCCTTTACCCAACGAATCACCCGCATCCGGCTGCATAATATGCAAATTCAGCAGTTGAAAAAATATTATTTTTTTTAAAATTCAACAAAACCATATCATGTGAGCCCTCGTTGGAACGAGCTCGTCGAGCTCGTTCCAACGAGGGGTCACATGATATGGTTTTGTTGAAATTTTTTGAAAAATTTGAAAAAGTTATAATAAAAATAATAAATTTTGATATCGTCTGCGTTGGGTAAAGGGTTAAGGCTTGACACTTCCAACCATAGCGAGCATACAAGATTCTCTCAGAGGCTTATTGAAGT
This sequence comes from Pictodentalium vernedei, assembly GCA_031216915.1. Classification (NCBI taxonomy): domain Eukaryota; kingdom Metazoa; phylum Mollusca; class Scaphopoda; order Dentaliida; family Dentaliidae; genus Pictodentalium; species Pictodentalium vernedei. The sequence continues at coordinate 10,827,170 of CM062289.1, read as the reverse complement.
TTCGAATTTTTCTAAGTTGGCCGTTTTCTTCTCAACAGTTTGATTGGCTTTCAGTAGAAGTTTTCTGTCCATTGATATATCTGGCATTAACGGATTTTGTGTCTTGATATTTCAGTTACATGAGAAACTCTGGACTGGGCTGGAGTATCCGCCAGTAGCATTCAGGTATTCGCCAGTAGCATTCAGGTATTCGCATAAATAAGCTGGGAACATAACCTGTGATGGACTGATGTCCCTTCTGGAGGAAGTAAAGTACTTTCATCCACTTGTTTACTTGCGAGATTGGAACTTGATATCATCTGCGTTGGGGTAAAGGGTTAATATCCAAACAGAGACGAGGCTTCTGGGATCTTTCTTGCATTTTTACATCTCATTTCTATGAATTTTTGTATTGCAAAATGCACAAATGTGTACTCTGTTTGCTTATGAAAACATCTGTAACCTGTGTATTCAGCTAAAACTCAAGATCCATATTATTTGTAAACCTTTACGAGCACATATTCATCGTGTACTTGTGGTCACATGATTATTTGATATTTCAGCATCAGTGTGCTGAGGGTCAATTTTGCAATGCAAGTTGTAAATTCTTTGTGTCTTCGACCAGAATACCAGCTCTTTGAAAATTTATGTTGCAGTGATGCTTGATTTCTTGATAGTAGTTATAGTTGATGCATATAACCCCTTAACCCTTTACCCAACATAGACGATATCAAAATTTATTATTTTAAATATTAGTTTTTTAAATTTCTAAAACAATTTCAACAAAACCATATCATGTGACCCCTTGTTGGAACGAGCTCGATGAGCTCTTTCCAACAAGGGGTCGCATGATATGGTTTTGTTGAAATGTTTTGAAAAATAATATTTTTTCAACTGCTGAATTTGCATATTATGCAGGCAGATGCGGGCGATTCGTTGGGTAAAGGGTTAACCCTTTACCTGACATTGAAAAGCAGACGACACTTGCAAAAAAAGTTCTTGAATAACCAATTTTTTTCATTTTTTGTCTTAAAAACATAGGTTATGACCCCTCATTGGAATGAGCTGAACGAGCTCGTTCCAAAGATAGGTCATAACCTATGTTCTTGAGACAAAAAATGAAAAAAATAATGAAAATTAATTTGCGATTTTTGTGAATTGCACTGGCCGGTTTTGGCCATTATGTTGGGTAAAGGGTTAATTCATACCTGGACAAATCTGTTGAAGCATGAGGAGAAAATTGGTCCCTGGTGGTCAAATAGCGATTTGCATAACATTTAGAGGAACGAAATGATATTTCTTCTAATTTTTGTTACCTCTGCTTATTCAAGCCATCAGGCTAGATCTTATTCCGAGTTCCAATCTTGCAAGTCAACAAGTTGATGAAAGTACTTTATTCCCCCCCGAAGGGACATCAGTCCATCACAGGTTATGTTCTCAGCTTATTTATGCCAACACCTGCACGCTGCTGGTGGATATTTCAACCCAGGATAGAATTTCTCATATTACTGTAATAAGTAGAGCTGTAGGTTTTTAAATTTTGGTTTCGGTTTCGGTTTTGGTTTTTCAGGTGGAGTAAAACCTCGGTTCGGTTCGGTTTTCGGTTTGTTCATGAGGCCAAGTAAAATTCAATAAAACTCATTCTTATGTCCGGAGTCATAACTGAATGGCAGTGAAATTGAGTGAAACTCAATGAATGCCCGAAATGAGCTATAATACATGAAGAATCAGGAAGGCCAATATAATAATTACCTAAATATTCAGAATTTTTATTGTGCTTGGCCATTTTTCGAGGTCTGACACCTACACGCAACTTGAGGAAAACTGCAAACACAACTAAACTGAAATGTCGGAAATTCACAGAATGTAGCCTTCCCAGAGTAGTGAGAGTGCCCAGACACTGCCATTGGCAGTGTCTGGGTACTCTCACTACTCTGGGATGGCTACATTCTGTGAATTTCTGCAGCAAGAGAGTATTTAATAAAAAATGAAAAACCTTAGATTACGGGATGTCGACGGTTTCGGTTTCGGTTTTTAAAAAAAAAACTAAAAACCTCGGTTCGGTTTCGGTTAACCTACAGCTCTAGTAATAAGTATAATTGTGGCACTTTTAACTCTTCACCTAACAAACAAAACCATATTATATGCCCCCCCCCCCCCCCTCCCTCCCTCTTGGAACGAGCTGGTCCAAGGAGGGGTCACATGATGTGTTGTTGTGGACATTATTTTAAATTTAAAAAAAAAACAATATTTAAAATTATAAATTTTGATATCCTGTGTGTTGGGTAAAGGGCTAATCAAATTTTACTCCCGATAAATTGAATGGATCCTTTTACAAATAATTTTTTTTTGTAATTGGATGTCGTGCTGCACGATATTCTTAACTGAATACCGGTATTGGTATTAAAAAAAATACCCTGGTACACCGATATATATCAGAAGACTGTTCAGATATCTGAACACACGAAACACAATCGGGAATTAGCATGCATTGATGATGAGGTTCAAATAACCCTTCACCCACTGCAGATGATATCAAAATTTATTTTAAATATTAGTTTATCGAATTTTTTAAAAAGTTTCAACTAAACAATATCACCGAGCCAATTGCCTTAGCAAGAATTGTGTTTACCTCATTACGTGCGCCACATGCCACAAACAATATGTGGGTGAAACGAAAAGACATTTCAAAATCCGAATAAGAGAACATTTTTCGGATATATCACATAAAAGGGATACTCCGGTGGCTTTCCACTTCAATCAACCGGACCACAATATCCGTGATGTTAAATATCGGATTATTCAGGTACTCCCTACCGATCCCGAGGCACTGCACAGCCACACGAAAAGACATGCTGCTGAAATTAAGTGGATTTTTACACTTAGAACGCTAATACCACTCGGCCTGAACAGAAAGGATTTCTAGTATTCTAGAAATTCATTTATTTAAACAATATCATATGACGATGAGCTGGTTCCATTGAGAGGTCACATGATATGGGTTGTTTGAATTTTTTTGAAAAATAATTTTTTAACTGCTGAATTTGTATATTACGTGGATGGCCGATTTATTGAGTCAAGGGATAATATTATTCACTTGGGACTACAGTTAAAACTTAAAGACATCTTGAAAATTAAATTGTGGAGAAATAAATAATGACGATAAACCAATATTTTCTGTAATTACACCGGTATTCTTTCTTCTTTTTTTTTTATTAGGGATTAACGACACATTAACAACCAGGGTCATATCATGCCAGTGACAGTTTTATGGGTGGAGGAAGTTGGAGTACACGGAGAGAACCACCGAGCAACGACGAGCAGCGGTCAGCTCTCCAACATCATAACTCGGAACTCTGCACCGAGGCACAGGCAGGGTTAGATTGGTTGAAGACATGCGCACCTTCGACGTGCTGTACTCCTTAGTACACAGCGTCATCGTGCCCCCATGGAGGCAAGCAGGGTTAAGTGCCTTGCCCAAGGACACAACGTGGGAGCGTGAATCAGTTGCTGAAATGGTTGCCCATCCAACTACTAACCGCGCTCGGCGTTGCTTAACTTCGGTGATCTGACGGGAACCGGTTACCGCGGCGTCACCGCACCCCCACACAGGTGTTCAATCGATACTGGTTTGAAATCCGGTATGTATTGGTTTATTGATAATACCGTGCAGCCCTATTTGGATGCATTTTTCATCAAATGTAGTCATTGCAGCTTTTATATTCATAGCATCTATGACTAGATTTGATGAAAAATATCTTTAAAATAGTCAGCGGATTAAGAGTTAATGATACAGCTTTGTGAACTAGAGTAAGCAAGGTTGAGGGTCATGCTGAAGGCCATTAACCCTTTACCTAACCTGGAAAGCAGACGACACTTGCAAAAAAAATTCTTGAATAACTAATTTTTTAAATTTTTTGTCTCAAAAACATAGGTTATGACCCCTCGTTGGAACGAGCTCGACGAGCTCGTTCCAGCAAGGGGTCATAACCTATGTTTTTGAGACAAAAAATTTTAAAAATAATGAAAATTATTTGGCGATTTTTTTAGAATAGCGCTGGCCGGTTTTGGCCGTTACGTTAGGTAAAGGGTTAATATATGAATGCAATTCGCAATCTTTGAGCCAAGTTTGTTCCAAAAAATTGTCAGATCTGACAGGGTCTGACTGGCTAAACATGCAGGATTAGGAATTTATGTCGAACTGTTTGTCATAACCTGAAGTTCATTCACGTAGTTTACAATTGACATTATCCCTACGTAATCCAAGCAATCAGGTTATTTCCAAGCCTGTGGAATTATGATGAAGTTTATTTGGAAAGTGACAAATTTTGATGGTCTTAGTGGATGCTCACTCATCAAAAAGCAAGCCTGGCATATTCAGGAGATCTATTTATTCGCTCGCCTACTGCTCGTCTTAAAAAAATTAAGTAGGGCAAAAACTTACCCTCCTGGCCTTAGAAAATAATTATTACCATAACAGCCTATTCCTAAAATCCACGCCTTTTCAGATCTCTGCTATGTTAGTGGTCTGAGTAAGATGGCCACACGGGACGTGGTGGCTCAGTAGGTAGAGCTGCAGGCTGCAAGCCGAGAGGTCCTCGGTTCGAATCCCACCTGCAGCAACCGCGTTGTGTCCTTCGGCAAGACACTTCACCACCATTGCCCATGTGGGGGCACAGTGCCGTTGTGTACTAAGGCGTACTGCACGTCGATGGTGCACCTTTCCTCAACCAATGCTAACCCTGCTTGTGTGGAGTTAGTATGTTTGGGAGCTGACAGTTGCTCGCCATTGCTCGGTGGTTCTTTTCGGGTACTCCGGCTTCCGCCACCCGTAAAACTGTCGTGGTCATGATTAGCTAGTGTGCAGAAATATGTGACCTTAAACACCAATAAATAAATAAATAAATAAGATGGCCACACAGCCACAGCCCCTCTCACATCTCCAGGCCTTGTGAGGCCTGGAGGTGTGGGAGCGGCAGTGTGTAGCCATCTCACAGAGACTGCCTGCACCACTGAATAAAATGTACAGAGCCCATTAGACAGAATTCATTAATAGTATAACTTCATTTTGCTACTTTTATCTTTTGTTAGCTTGAGGAGAGCTAATCGCTCCCCTTGGCCATGGGAGGGTACTGATTTTTAGCCCTCCTGCATTTTTAAGAATGCCAGGCATGAAAAAGATCCCTTCACAATTTCTATGGATTGTATGGAATAATCCCTGGGTATATAACACAGGGCAAAGTTGTTTGTTACGTTATATGAAGGGTTAAATATCAGTGAAATTAAACTACCAATCTGGCTACCTTGACTTTGCACTCTTGATACTGACTGAAAGTGGCTTCCAGTGCTATAACATGGCAAAGATTTTTTGCGTACCAGCATAGTTCCAGCTGTAACTTGGCTGCTAATGTAGAATTTGTATGTACATGATGTAATTACTGAGAAGACTACAGTATGTACCTTGATAATTATTGTATGTTTACAGAAACCACATGTTGCAGAATTAATTTTCCCATCAATAGCTTTTGATGTTATGGAATCCCTGTCATGCTTGTTTTCTCTTCTTCCAAATACACATCTACTGGGTTCAAGGAAAAATGAGTTGATTGTCATCTTGAAGATATACTGATTGATTGATTAAAAAAGTGAAATTTGTTTTTCAAAACTGTATGCCTTAGTACAATATTTTCATATATGTCAGAGATCGAAGTTAAGCAATGTCGAGCCCGGTTAGTCCTTGGATGGGTGACCGTCTGAGCGATCGATTCGGTCTCCCGCGTTGTGTCCTTGCGCAAGGCACTTAACCCCAATTGTCCACACGGGGACACGATGACGCCGTGTACTGAGGCGTACTGCACGTCGATGATGCGCATGTCTTCAACCAATCTAACACTGCCTGTGCTGCAGTGCGGAGTTACGATGTTGGGGAGCTGGCAGCTGCTCGTCGTTGCTCGGTGGTTCTCTCGTGGTTCTCCGGCTTCCTCCACCCATAAAACTGTCACGTTCATGATTAGCCATTGTTCATAAGTATGTGACCTTAAACACCAATAATTAAATAAATGTCAGAGATACAATATGTGGAGAATGGTCTACTACTGAAACCAGGCTAGAAGATAGCAGACCTTTAGATCAGTGTAATTTGGGCACAACGGCAAATATGGATGTGTCCTGCATGGTTGGAGAAAAAGCACCGGTGTTTTCTTCTTCTTGGCGTCTGCTTTGGGTTTTAGGTTCCTATCTTAAAATGATAGTTTACAAACCCTTGTTATAGGTCTTCACCATTATCACTGGTTCCCTCCCACCACCCTTTGACGTAAGTTTACACGACTAACTTGAGAAGGCTTCTTAGTTTCCCAGTGTCGAGCCAAAGATCTATTCGAATGTAAATTACGCATGGCGTTTACTAAGAAATGCCACAAACATGAATATAATAGACCGCAGTGCATGATCATATGGAATTCGCCACAGAAAAGCTATTGTCGACACCGATTCCTTTTCTATGGTGCACTCTGTGGGTTTTTATAAAATTATTTATCTGTTGCATTGTTTGATTTCAAATGTAAGCTCTAATCTATATTGCAAGCATCTGGGAAAACTATATATTGCCGAAACACTGCAAAACATAATTTGGGCACAGTTATCTGGGCACACCGTTGACCGTTGTTAGTTGGGAAGAATTTGAAGGCCTGGAAGATAGGCATGGGGAAAAGGGGATATGATAAATTTGATTTGATAATATAAATTTTTGTACAGGATTTGACATGATCAATTTTGTACTGGATTTGATAACATGATCAATTTTGTACTGGATTTGATAACATGATCAATTTTGTACTGGATTTGATAACATGATCAATTTTGTACAGGATTTGATATGATCAATATTGTACTGGATTTAATTACAGCTGCACATGCGAGAAATTCGTCATTCTGCTTTCGCAAAGCTTATTTCAGTGACACAATTTTACACTAACCCCGTGCCCACGTCATCCGTGGCACCCCAATGGGTTCTTGTTACTTCTTATCATTGTTTCTCATCTAATTTGTGCATGAACTCAAGCCTTGTGCAAGGTGCTTTCCTGTAACACACTGATTAGGTATCATCCTGACAGTGGATTTATCTCTGCGCTTATCCTGGATTTTACCGAAGACTTTTATTGGCTAGCGTTTCTAGTCTGTACACATATGTGTCGTGCACTTTCTTCCGCACGAGGGACTACAGGTTAAAAGAGATAACTCATATATACATCCAGTAATAGCTAGTTTCTCTAGCTGGTAGATTTTAGAATTACATGCACATTTATATTAATTAATGCTTTGTTAATTGTTAGCCTTGGCTCCACTGCATTCTATCACTTAATAAATAATAATAAAAATGGTGGTGTAGCCCGAATCAATCAAACATAGGTGTATTTCTTTCTCCTCGTCCATGTTTCACAAATGTCCGAGGTACAATATGTGGAGAATGGTCTACTACTGAAAATAGACAAGAAAATAGGCATAGGGAAAAGGGGATATGATAAATTTTGTGCAGGATTTGATAATATAAATTTTTGTACAGGATTTGACATGATCAATTTTGTACAGAATTTGATCACATGATCAATTTTGTACAGGATTTGATATGATCAATATTGTACAGGATTTAATACCATGATCAGTTTTTTACAGGATTTGATATGATCAATTTTGTACAGGATTTGACATGATCAATTTTGTACAGGATTTAATACCACAATCAATTTTGTACAGGATTTGATATGATCAATTTTGTACAGGATTTAATACCACGATCAATTTTGTACAGGATTTGATATGATCAATATTGTACAGGATTTAATACCATGATCAGTTTTTTACAGGATTTGATATGATCAATTTTGTACAGGATTTGACATGATCAATTTTGTACAGGATTTAATACCACGATCAATTTTGTACAGGATTTGATATGATCAATTTTGTACAGGATTTAATACCACGATCAATTTTGTACAGGATTTGATATGATCAATATTGTACAGGATTTAATACCACGATCAGTTTTTTACAGGATTTGATATGATCAATTTTGTACAGGATTTGATAATATATGATTAATTGTGTACATGATTTGATATGATCAATATTGTACAGGATTTAATACCACGATCAATTTTGTACAGGATTTGATAATATATGATTAATTGTGTACATGATTTGATATGATCAATATTGTACAGGATTTAATACCACGATCAATTTTGTACAGGATTTGATAATATATGATTAATTGTGTACATGATGTGATAATATTATGATCAGTTTTATATAGGATTTGATAATCGTATTATGATTGATTCTATATAGAATTGGATGAGAGTGCGATTGCTCAGTGGTAGACTGTTGGACTTCTATACTAGAGGTCCCGTGTTCGATCCACGTCCAGGACGAGACACGTTGTGTGCTGGGAGCGCGGTGGCTCAGTGGTAGACTGTTGGACTTCTATACTAGAGGTCCCGTGTTCGATCCACGTCCAGGATGAGACACGTTGTGTGCTGGGAGCATGGTGGCTCAGTGGTAGACTGTTGGACTTCTATACTAGAGGTCCCGTGTTCGATCCCCGTCCAGGACGAGACACGTTGTGTGCTGGGAGCATGGTGGCTCAGTGGTAGACTGTTGGTTTTCTATACTAGATGTCCCGTGTTCGATCCACGTCCAGGACGAGACACGTTGTGTGCTGGGAGCGCGGTGGCTCAGTGGTAGACTGTTGGACTTCTATACTAGAGGTCCCGTGTTCGATCCACGTCCAGGATGAGACACGTTGTGTGCTGGGAGCATGGTGGCTCAGTGGTAGACTGTTGGACTTCTATACTAGAGGTCCCGTGTTCGATCCCCGTCCAGGACGAGACACGTTGTGTGCTGGGAGCGCGGTGGCTCAGTGGTAGACTGTTGGTAGACTGTTGGACTTCTATACTAGAGGTCCCGTGTTCGATCCACGTCCAGGACGAGACACGTTGTGTGCTTGGAGCATGGTGTCTCAGTGGTAGACTGTTGGTTTTCTATACTAGATGTCCCGTGTTCGATCCACGTCCGTGACGAGACACGTTGTGTGCTGGGAGCGCGGTGGCTCAGTGGTAGACTGTTGGACTTCTATACTAGAGGTCCCGTGTTCGATCCACGTCCAGGACGAGACACGTTGTGTGCTGGGAGCATGGTGGCTCAGTGGTAGACTGTTGGACTTCTATACTAGAGGTCCCGTGTTCGATTCACGTCCAGGACGAGACACGTTGTGTGCTGGGAGCATGGTGGCTCAGTGGTAGACTGTTGGACTTCTATACTAGAGGTCCCGTGTTCGATCCACGTCCAGGACGAGACACGTTGTGTGCTGGGAGCATGGTGGCTCAGTGGTAGACTGTTGGTTTTCTATACTAGATGTCCCGTGTTCGATCCCCGTCCGGGACGAGACACGTTGTGTGCTTGGAGCATGGTGTCTCAGTGGTAGACTGTTGGTTTTCTATACTAGATGTCCCGTGTTCGATCCACGTCCAGGACGAGACACGTTGTGTGCTGGGAGCATGGTGGCTCAGTGGTAGACTGTTGGACTTCTATACTAGAGGTCCCGTGTTCGATCCACGTCCAGGACGAGACACGTTGTGTGCTGGGAGCGCGGTGGCTCAGTGGTAGACTGTTGGACTTCTATACTAGAGGTCCCGTGTTCGATCCACGTCCAGGACGAGACACGTTGTGTGCTGGGAGCACGATGACTCAGTGGTAGACTGTTGGACTTCTATACTAGAGGTCCCGTGTTCGATCCACGTCTAGGACGAGACACATTGTGTGCTAGGAGCGCGGTGGCTCAGTGGTAGACTGTTGGACTTCTATACTAGAGGTCCCGTGTTCGATCCACGTCCAGGACGAGACACGTTGTGTGCTGGGAGCATGGTGGCTCAGTGGTAGACTGTTGGACTTCTATACTATAGGTCCCGTGTTCGATCCACGTCCAGGACGAGACACGTTGTGTGCTGGGAGCGCGGTGGCTCAGTGGTAGACTGTTGGACTTCTATGCTAGAGGTCCCGAGTTCAATCCCCATCCGGGACGAGACACGTTGTGTGCTGGGAGCATGGTGGCTCAGTGGTGGACTGTTGATTTTCTATGCTAGAGGTCCCGTGTTCGATCCACGTTCAGGACGACCCGCGTTGTGTCCTTGGGCAAGGCACTTTATCCATGGGTGCACGATGATGCCGTGTACTAAGGCGTACTGCAAGGCAATGGTGCACATGTCTTCAACCGCTGTAACCCTGCTTGAACAAAGCTTGAACAGAGTTAGAATGTTGAAGAGATGACAGTTGCTCGTCGCTGCTCGGTGGTTCTCTCTGGGTACTCCAGCTTCCTCCACCCATAAAACTGTCACCGTCACGGTTAGCCACTGTGCATAAGTATGTGACCTTAAACACCAATAAATAAATAATAATAAATATAATGTCTTTACCGGGTAATAAAAATCATCAGCAAAATGTTAATTAATGAAGCATCGGGTTGTATCGCAAATGACAAATTTGCTTAATGGTAAATCTGTACATGCTTTTTAGCTCACCTGACTGAAAGTCAGGGTGAGCTTTTCTTATCACTCTTTGTCCGCCGTCCGTCCGTCATCAGTTGTCTGTCGTCCGTCGTCCTGCGGGAAGGTGGTGTTTGAGCCTCTTTCTCCTAAACCATTGGCCACATTTTAATTAAATTTCATGTAAGTAGTGGTTATATAGGGGCATTTTGATTTTTATGCAAATTAGGTTTCGGCTCATATTGAGCAGAGGGGTGTGGAAAAAACAGCCTTATTTTTTTTTAAATCTTCTTCTAATGAACCACCAGTAGCAGAGACTTGATATGTGGTATACAGAGTCCTTTTGAGGTTTAGATTCAAATTTGTTCAAGAGAAGTTTGTCCGGCATTATTTGTCTTCGTTATGGGAGGGGCAAAAATTTTAGCCACGCCTAAAATTTCTATTTTCAGAACCGTGAGGTCGATTTGAACCAAATTTGATATGAGATGATAATGGGTCATAAGTAGTTGATTGATGCAAAAAAAAATTTTCTCATTGCCCCGTGGGAACCTCAGGAGCTAAAAATAGGAAAAACCTTAAAACTGCCATATCTCCAAAACTATATGGCACAGAGAATTCTTATTTTGTATAAAGCTTACTTTTATCCAGTAGAATTGAATGGTTTAAAAGAAATCCCTATCAGTTTGATCACAAGGTACTTTTTTCAGGACTTTGAAAAGGTCCTGAGTCAGCACTTTTTAACACTGAAGGCAATGGGAAAAACATAAAAAAATGTTCTCCAGATCCAGCAGGCAGAATCTTTTGATATTTGATATGCAACATTGTGGGGTGGATCTGATTCAAGTTTGTTCAAATCGGCCCCCTGGGTTCATATTTGGGCTCAGTATAGGAGCCCGATTTCGAACTTAGTGCATTTCAGGCAAATTTCTTCAAAAATCTTCTCCAGATCCAGCAGGCAGAATCTTTTGATATTTGGTATGCGACATTGTGGGGTGGATCTGATTCAAGTTTGTTCAAATCGGCCCCCTGGATTCATATTTGGGCTCACTATAGAATCCTGAATTCGAACTTAGTGCATTTCAGGCAAATTTCTTGAAAAATCTTCTCCAGATCCAGCAGGCAGAATCTTTTGATATTTGGTATGCAACATTGTGAGGTGGATCGGATTCAAATTTGTTCAAATCGGCCCTCTGGGTTTATATTTGGGCTCAATATAGGAGCCCAAATTTGAACTTAGTGCATTTCAGGCAAATTTCTTTGAAAATCTTCTTCTCCACATCCTGCAGGCAGAATCTTTTGATATTGGGTATGCACCATGCGTAGGGGGGTGAGATTCAAGTTTGTTCAAGCCAAGTCCCTGGGTTCATATTTGGGCTCACTGTGGTAGCCGAATGATAACTCAGTTCAAAATGAGGAATTTTCTTTAAAAATCTTCTTCATCAGATCCAGCAGTCGGAATGTTTTGATATTTGGTGTGCAGCATCCTTAGGGGGTGAGATTCAAGTTTGTTAAAGCCAAGTCCCTGGGTTCATATATGGGCTCCCACAGCCCGAATTATAACTTAGTTCAATATGAGGAATATTCTTTAAAAATATTTTTTTTTTAGATCCACTGGTCAGAATCTTTGGATATTTGGTACAAGCTTTTCTTAGGAGGAGCAGATGCAACTTGTTGAAATCAATTCTCTGGGTTGATATTTAGGCTACCATGTCAGGTGAGCGCCCTCAGGCCCCCTGGGGACTCTTGTTTTAATTACACATGCACTCGCAGCATTCCTTGGAACGCTTGGGGTGTTATAAATATGTTAGAAATCTTGTGACAATCTGTAAGTGAATTCAAATCACTCATGCTTCGCACTCGAGATTTTAATTCACTTACAGATTGTCACTCGTTTTGTACCCTATACCGTATGTATAACACCACTCATTACAAAAATTCCTGTCTGTAAGTATTTCTATTGGTTTAAGCCTATCTTTCCTTTTATCATTCTACGGGGATCAGTTGTTAAGCCTATTTAGTCAGACATAAAAAAAGACAATTTGAATTACAAACGAGTAAAGTTCATCTACGGTTAAAACTAGAAGTCCGGTCACGAACTGTGCGCTTATCTACCGGTAGACTTGATTGCGCGTTGGAATTGCGCGCAAACGCCATATTGAATGGCATCCAAAGCACGGTAGGTTCTCCTGGTTACTCATAGCAAACACAGGCAATGTTTCTGCCAATGGACCTCCGGGTAACCCGGAGGTCCATTGGCTGAAACATTGCTTGTGCACATGCCATATGTACAGAATTTGGTAGCCTTACTATGGTCATAACGCGTAGATTAACGCGCAGACGTGCTATTTGTGCGCATTTCATGACAGGACTTCTAGTTTTAACTGTAATCTTTGTTGTGTTCTCATTGTTACATTTTCTTCCTTATTGATTCATTCAGTGGAAGGAATGAATGGTTAACCCTTTACCCAATGTAACGTCCAAAAGCAGACCGCACTATTCGCAAAAATCTCCAATAAATTTTCATTATTTTTTAATTTTTTGTCTCAAAAACATAGGTTATGACCCCTCTTTGGAACGAGCTCATTGAGCTCGTTCTAATGAGGCATCATAACCTATGTTTTTGAGACAAAAAATGAAAAAATTAGTCATTCAGTAATTTTTTTGGCAAGTGTCGTCTGCTTTTCATGTTAGATAAAGGGTTAAATGAATGAATGAATTTATTTGCAGGAAACAACATACTACAGGTATGACAAAATAAATTAACAGTAAAACAAAATTAATGAACTGTAATACAAAATAATTAAGCAGCTATACAAAGTAGTTGAACACTAATAAATTGGTTTGGGACATCTACCTGGAGATCACAACTATATCGAGATAGATATTTGTTTTCTGCATCGAAGACTGAATTAGTCAGTGACGTTATTCAGGACAGAATATTTTAACTAAGAGAAATTTAACCATGTTAATGATCATAGAAAGTGATGTGCTAGCTTCAAATGTACCTGTACTCCTGTGGGAAGGCATAAAAGATGCTGGATCAAAGTAAAACAAAATATTAGAAAACGATTAGGCCACAGACAAACCTTGACCTTGTCAGGGGATTTCCCACCTATTTACATAAATGATGTAACTATGGGAGTATTCTTCTTCGGCTCTTATTTTTCTGGGAACATCTGAGATCAGTTTCTCGTGTATTATTGTGTATTTATTTATTTATTTATTGATGTTTTAAGGTCACATATTTATGCACAATGCCAATCATGACCGTGACAGTTTTACGGGTGGAGGAAGTCGGAGTACCCGGAGAGAACCACCGAGCAACGACGAGCAGCTGGCAGCTCCCCAACATCGCAACTCCGCACTGCCGCACAGGCAGGGGTAGACTGGTTGAAGACATGCGTATCATCGACGTGCAGTACGCCTTAGTACACGGCGTCATCGTGCCCCCACGCGGGCAATGGAGACGAAGTGTCTTGCCCAAGGACACAACGCGGTTGCCGCAGGTGGAATTCGAACCAAGGACCTCTCGGCTTGCAGCCTGCACTTCTACCTACTGAGCCACCATGCTTCTCGTATTATTGTGTCAATCAGTGAGCAATTATGGGTCAATTAATCAGGGCATCAGTTAACCCTTTACCCAACGAATCGCCCGCATCCGCCCGCATAATATGCAAATTCAGCAGTTGAAAAAATATTATTTTTCAAAAAATTTCAACAAAACCATATCATGTGACCCCTTGTTGGAACGAGCTCGTTGAGCTCGTTCCAACGAAGGGTCACATGATATGGTTTTGTTGAAATTTTTTGAAAAATTTAAAAAAATGATATTTAAAATAATAAATTTTGATATCGTCTGCGTTGGGTAAAGGGTTAATCAGCTCATGATTTTATTGTCGGAAAAATAAAAATCTTTTCAGACAATAAAAAAAAAATAATTATAATAAAAATTAAAGAACGAAAACAAAACAGTAGCAGAATATCATGCAACTGATACATGTGACAGGTTTAACAACTATAGTATGTTACAATGTCTGCCTTGATCTCTTAAAAAAAAAAAGCCCATGCACATGTTCCACAGATGATAAACAGACATCACAAGTTCTCAAGTCTTTGATGTTTCACTGACTAGGGTCCAGGTGCATGAATGTCTGTAGAAGAGAGATATGAGCATGGTTTGTAGCTCTTACATTACTGTTGATTGAATTTGTCTGTGACCGCAAACATCACTATGTCTGTAACATTGCAGTGTTAATAGCTCGTACATCAGCTTCGTGTTCAGTTTTAACTGTGTAAATAACCGGTTTGCCACTTTTTCAGCTGGTTAAGTTGTCAACCGGTTGTTAAACGGATCTCTATATCGGAACTACATATGATATGGTTTTGTTGACAATCTTTTGAAAACTAATTTTTTTTCAACTCCTCAATTTTCAAATTATGCGGGTGGATGTGGCCGATTCAGTAGATAAGGGTTAAGGTTGGTAAAACATCCCTGGCTACCTGTGAAAACATATTTTATGACAGTTTAGTACCTTCCTGTTTCTATGTATTACGTACCGAATTTTGCCTGTAATGCTGACTGGATTGCATTACCGGTAGATTCTCTGCCTATTTCCCATTAGAAATCTTCTTAAAGGACTTGGATTAAACACTGCTGGGGATTTTTCTGCCCTCTTTGGGAAAGGGTCTGGGGGCCGTTCAACTGCAAAATTCGCAGTACAAAGGCTCCAGTTGGGAATTTGTTTTGGAGAAGACACAAAGAACAATATTAGTTACCCTATATTATTTATTTATTTATTGGTGTTTAAGGTCACATACTTGTGCACAATGGCTAATCGTGACCGTGACAGTTTTACGGGTGGAGGAAGCCGGAGTACCCGTAGAGAACCACCGAGCAACGACGAGCAGCTGTCAGCTCCCCAACATCGTAACTCTGAACTCTGCACCGCAGCACAGGCAGGGTTAGATTGGTTGAAGACATGCGCACCATCGACGTGCAGTACGCCTCAGTACACAGCGTCATCGTGCCCCCATGTAGGCAATCGGGGTGAAGTGTCTTGCCCAAGGACACAATGCGGTTGCCGCTGGTGGGATTCGAACCGAGGACCTCTCGGCTTGCAGCCTGCACCTCTACCAACTAAGCCACCGTGCCCCCTATTAGTTATCCTTGTGTTTTCCAGGGTGTATGGGAATTTACACCGGTTTGGGAACTCGTACACCCTGAGGCTTTGCCCAGACCGGTGTAAACTCTCATACACCCTGGAAAACACAAGGATAACGGATTTATTTCCAAGAATTTTGTTGTACTTAACCCTTCACCCAACGTAACGGCCAAAACCGGCCAGCGCTATACACAAAGATTGCCAATTAATTTTCATTATTTTTTCATTTTTTGTCTCAAAAACATAGGTTATGACCCCTCTTTGGAATGAGCTCGTCGAGCTCATTCCAATGAGGGGTCATAACCTATGTTTTTGAGACAAAAAATGAAAAAAATAGTTATTCAAGAATTTTTTTTAAAAGTGTCGTCTGCTTTTCATGTTAGGTAAAGGGTTAATACTTTAAGCTACATTGCAGGCATAAACTGACAGAAAATTTGTACTTTGTAAGTTTCTTAATAAAATCAGACAAATATGGATGTCATTGGAACTGACTCAATGAGCCAGTTCCAATGACCTCCATATCTGTAATATTTTATTGCACATAAATATTAAATTTCCTGTATTTTTATTTTTGTTCAAACATAACCGAGCAGAAGGTATGAATTTGTAATTAAAAATGGGTACTTTTTTTTAGCCATATAGCCTGCTATTGTATATTCTTGTTTTTACAATGTGGTTAACCACGACATAAAAAAAGCCACTGTGGATTGCAAATTACACCGTACCTCTCAGCCAATCAAAACGCAGTATTTAGTTTCATTTGGAAAAACGAAACGTTATCTTCTTGGTGCTTCATTAATTAAATTTTAGATGATTATTCCTATATTTAGTGTTTGGAATCTTAATATTATTGCGTCCGTGGAAATATTGCCCCCCTGAGGAAATGACCAGTTCACGGCGGCGGAACTGTACAAGGGTAATATTTTTAACAAGATGAATTTGGAGATTGTTAGGGTAATTTCTCGACATGTCATAAGATTTTTTCCCCTGTTGGAACCCCGGGAAGTGAAGTCATGCTTGTTTTCTGTGGTAAACAAGCACTGTTTTACTTGTAAAATAGGACCCAGTCACCAATACTTGGGGTGGAAGTTCTCTAAAATGGGCAACTTGTGTATAAATGATGGACTAAACTTGCATTTATATCCATGATGCAGTCACTAATTGTTAGTATGCAGAAATATGTGACCTTAAACACCAATCAATAAATAAATACGATTTTTTGCTCAGTTAACAGCAGTTGTAAGGGAAGGTCTACAACCCCACCACACCCATCCACCTGTCAAGACAGGTCTAGACCTCCTTCAGAGAAACTGCCTCCTCAAGGTCACTTAACAATCCGTCTATAGTGGGGAAGTGCAGATTGATGGCAAAATGTGCCAGTTCATTTAAAACTCTTATACGTTTGTCCCTATACATCCACAAACACTAAGTGCCACTTTTATTTTCCTTTGAAAAATTTGTCCCAAGTGTATTCTTCCTTGGAATCTCTACAGGAAGGTTGCATTTATCTTGGCAATGGTTTTACATCATTGTTGGCTTCCTGTTGAGGCAGCTAACAGTAATACAGAAACATTATCAAGTCATCTGTGGCTGTGTACATGTACAGTACATGGAGAGTGGATTGTAACAAAATCACCCATGGAGTGGGGTGGTGTTACAGGCCTTTAAAAATTGAAAATTTGCTTAACCCGAAATTTGGGTAAGGCCAAAAAAAATTGCTTAACCCATTTTTTTTTTTTTGCTTAACCCTTTACCTAACCTGAAAAGCAGACGACACTTGCAAAAATAATTCTTGAATAACTAATTTTTTTCATTTTTTGTCTCAAAAACATAGGTTATGACCCCATGTTGGAACGAGCTCGTCGAGCTCGTTCCAACGAGGGGTCATAACCTATGTTTTTTAGACAAAAAATGAAAAAAATAATGAAAATTAATTGCCAATTTTTGAGAATAGCGCTGGCCGGTTTTGCCGTTACGTTGGGTAAAGGGTTAACCCATTTCACTTTTTCAGTTGCTGTTTTACATTACAGAAAAGAACTTGCAGAAACGGAATAAAGGTTAAGCCATGTGGCGTTTGCACGAACGGTGCACGTACTAAACGCTAGTTCATGCAATTTTTAAAGGCCTGACAGTTATCGCCCAAAGTATCACTTTCAAATTCTGTACATATGGACAAAAAACACAAGCAATGTTTCAGCCAATGGACCTCTGGGTTTAACCTGGAGGTCCATTGGCTGGAACTTTGCTTGTGCTTGTTATGCTTTGCAACAGATTTGCAATTATTGCTTGGGTGGGATCTCCACTCTGCAGGTGATTTAGTGATAATACACTCTCCACATACGGTATATACAGTAGTTATTATCTGAGGGTTTAACCCCCTGCACACTGATGTCGAAATATCTAAAGTTCAAGGTGCAAATTTTTCCCATAATGCAACTAGAAATTTAACCAATTCAACCTTGTTTGACAGAGCTCCATCAAACAAGATTGAATTGGTTAAATTCCCAGTTGCATTATGGGGAAAATGGCTACTTGAAATTTGCTTATTTTGACATCAGATTGAAGGGAGTTAAAGGTTAAATTATGGTTTTTATGTCATGGTGGGTGGAGGCCCGGAATGCATAAAAAAAGCTTGATCTAATAAATGTGTAGTGTGTCAAAATTAATTTTTAATCGCTCACGTATCATTAATTATTCAACTCACTTATAAGGCACGTGGGTTAAATAATTCATCCTACTGCTGGGATAAAAATATTGTGTCGACATACCATTTATTAATTTAATTCTCTGTTAACGCCTTGCAAGCTGTTGGCGGATATTCTTACCTAGGGCACGATTTCTCTTTACACTGATATTAGTATAATTTGGGCACATTTAATCAAATTTTTCCCCTGTAAATTTCATGAATATATTTTCTTCAATGATTCTTTAAGTTAAATTTAGATGATTTTTTTTTTTTATCAAATCTAGTCATGGCTGCTTCAAAGCAGCCATGACTAGATTTGATGAAAAATACTCAGCAGGATAAGAGTTAATCGAAGAAAACCTTACATGTGGAAGAAATATTTCGTTCTGAAAAACATGTAATAATATCAATTTTTTTGTACTGGAAATGAGCCCACAGAATGTTATTTGCCAACAGAAAGTTATTGTTACTGCCATCATATTATGTGTCAGGGATTCTTCCGCCCTCTTTGGGAAAGTGTTCAGCTAAACGTGACATCATACCTATTTTGCTATCATCAGATGGCCAAAGATGCTGAAAGTGACCTTAAACACCAATAAATAAATAAATTACTGAAGGATACATCACAAGAATCCTGTGGCATATAGTGGCCAGCCCTTGATCACATTTCGTATTCATCCCATTTTTCTTCCACTTCAAGCCAGTTAACTAGTATTTTTATGCATGGGGGCACAGTGGCGTTGCAGTAACCAGTTCTCATCAGATCACCGAAGTTAAGCAATGTCGAGCCCGGTTAGTCCTTGGATGGGTAACCATCTGAGCGATCGATTCGGACACCTGCATTGTGTCCTTGGGCACGGCACTTATCCCCGATTGTCCACATGGGGGCACGATGACGGCATGTACTAAGGCATACTGCACGTCGGATGGTGCGCATGTCTTCAACCAATCTAACCCTGCCTGTGCTGCAGTGCAGAGTGAGGATGTTGGGGAGCTGGCAGCGCTGCTCGTCGTTGCTCGGTGGTTCTCTCCAGGTACTCTGGCTTCCTCCACCCGTAAAACTGTCACCAACACGTTATGACCTTGGCTGTTAATGTGTCGTTAAACCATAATAAATAAATAATAATAAATAAATAATTTTTATGCATATTATGATGGGCAAGTTTTCATCAAAGCTCTTAAGAGTTTATTGATATTTCATTCTGTTTCAGTGCTGTATTCTTGGTGCATGTATTGATCTGTTCGTGAAGCTCTGGAGGTGTATTTAACAGAACATTTAGAATAAAATATGGTATGTATTACGGAAGATATTTTGTGTATGAAATTTTTCTGTAATATTACTTTATTTAATAACAGTTCTCCCTTTCCTGAAAGAATCGGCAGTATCTGCCAACGTAATTTACAAACTGTTAAAAGAAATAAATTTCAACGAAACCATATGTGACCTCTCTTTGGAAGGAGCTCATCAAGCTTGTTCCAATGTGGAGTCATATTATATGGTATTGTTGAAATTTAAAAAATAAAAAAAGTTTAAACGAACAAATTTTGATATTGTCTGTGTTGGGTAAAGGGTTAAATTGTAGCTCCAGGTAAGATGTGTTTATTTGTTAACACTTTAACTAACACGACTACAAGCCTTTTTTTTGAATAACTCAGTGTTTTCACATTTTGCCTCCAAAACATTGCTTCTGACCTATCATTGGAATGGGTCGAACAAGCTCATTCCAGTGAGGGGTCGTAAGGTATTTTTTGGTGCCAGAAATTGAAAAAATTATAAAAATTCAAGTGGCAATATTTGTGAATTGATTTCCCTGGTTATAGCATGGACATGGAGCGGGGTAGCTCAGTGGATAGAGCATTGGACTTTAAACCGAAAGGTTGATGCTTCGATCCTGACCAGTCGCAACTGCGATGTATCCTCAGGTCAAAATACTCCTAACTTGCTGAGTATTTTAAAAATATTTTTCATCAAATCTAGTCATGGCTGCTTTACAGTTCTAATCTTCAGCAATCAGAAGAGTGCATATTCATTATTTGGGGTAGACCAATCAGTATTTTCAACGTGCAGCCTCGGGGCTGCACGTTGAAAATATTGATTGGTCTACCACGCACATTTACTGAACAGCCATTCTATTTAATGATGTTATGGCATATCATGTTCCTGGCTAGAAAAGCGGCTGTACGAGTTAAAGGTGTTAAATGTTTGAGGATTTGCAGAATTATGACAGTAAATAGCTACTGGCCATAGAGTACGGCTTTCTCAAAACAATACACATTTATAGGCACTCACAGTATATTTGTGCTCCACAATATTTTTCAACAAGTGCATTTTTAGCTCCCAGAAAATAGAAAACACGGGTGCTGACGGGTGCAATTGCACTCGCACCTGTTGAAAATATTGATTGGTCTACCCCACACATTTACTGAACAGCCATCCTATTTAATGATGTTATGACATATCATGTTCCTGTCCAGAAAAGCGGCCGTTGAGGTTCAAGGAGTTAAATGTATAAGAAATTGCTGAATAATGACAGTAACTTGCTACTAGCTACAGAGTACTGCTTTCTCAAAACAACGCACATTTATATACCCTCACAGTATATTAGTGCTCCACAATATTTTTCAACAAGTGCATTTTTAGCTCCCAGGGTGCAATTGCACCTGTCTCTCATTACCAGGACTGCTGGCTAACCATAGGCATTGCACATAATTAGTTAATAGGCTGCCATACTAGTAGCACACTGCATGAAAATATACACTGACCAAGGCATTAAAAATGCACAGAGTTAGTTGGTTACATCTTACATAGGGTGCTGGATTCAAGGAACTCATGGAAATACTTATACTGGATTGTGAACATTTTTTTAAAAATGAAAACATATTCTATTTTTAATAAATAGCTTTGTTTGGATTGAATTGTGCTGCAGTGGCGGCATCAGGATTTCAATTTTGTGGGGAGGATGGCCCAAGTAAGATATGGGGGGGGTCCAAGGTCGAGTTGCCAAAGGCATCTCCCGAATGCTGCAGGCCTGAGCTAGAGAAGAATAGGGGAGGAGGTAGTTCAGCGATCTGAACGTATTGGCTACCCCCCTGTTAAGATTACTGAACTAGGAAGGAGGGTGTCCCCCTCCAATTTGTTGAGGGATCTCCCCAGGAAATTGTTTTCATATTTGGACACCCTGTGAGCGATATCTGAGCGTTTCTACAACACCTGACATGATGTGTATTGTTGTGTGCCTTTTGCGGGTGTTATATTGGTTGGGAAAACCACGGTCAGATACTAATTTGAAGTTTGATTTGGGGCCTCCGAGGACAAAGTGGCATCGCCACTGACGTGCTGCAAACAATAAGCTCAGCAGTCTAAAAAAAACAAGTAAGGCCTAAAAAAATAAAAAATATGTTTCTCAGGCCCTCCCGCATGATCCTTTTGGCTGCCACATGCTCTCTTTTTATAACTAATTTAAACTTAAAAAAAAATAAAATTAAATGGTTTATGTCTGATATTTTACCCAAGTTAAAAAAAAATTATGAATTTGTCCCTTGAGTGCAAGAAGGCTTTGCAATGCTAAAGCATTGCAAAGCCTTCTTGCACTCAAGGGATGAAATACACCACAAACCCATGCTATTCTGTAGATTATGAGGCCTAAAACTTGAACCAAGAACATGAACTTTTGATGGCAAAGAAGTAATTACTGAAATAAAAAATAAAATAAAAAAATGCTCGCCCGCATGCAATTTCACAAATGATGGCCCGAGAAACAGAAGATCTACTTTGTGTAGCCTAATGAATATTTTCCATGACTTTTTAGGCTTTTCTGGGTATGCAAATAACATGAAATATCTGGGTGAACAATGGATGGGCATTCAAGTGACGTGACTTAAATACCTGTCCCCCACAGAGTATAGCTAAGACAGTGCCTTTTATCGATTGAACAAAGGACAAGGTACAAGTCATTTACCAACATCGGTATCAGTACTCAAGAACTTGAACAACTTTCCCCCATGCATTATTATTTTGCTGCCATACAGCTCGTCACTCACCACACATGAACAAAGTTATTGAAATTCATTAATATCTTCAGCTCAGTTGGTAACTATTGTAAATCATAACCTTAGAACGTCTTCTTGGTATTTCCTATGCATGTTTTTGTTCATTTAAAAAGGGTTTCAACTTTTTCTGTATCATTGTCCCTTTAACACTGATGATAAGGTTGGCTTGTCTTTAACTCTTTACCCAACGAATCTCCCCGTGGGAACCCCGGGAAGTAAGCAGCACTTGTTTACTGTGGTAAACCAGTTCCGCTTTACTAGTAAAATAGGACCCAGTCACCAATGCTTGGGGTGAAAGTCCTCTAAAATGGGCAACATGTAGATCAACGATTGACTAAACTTGACTTCATCTCCATGTTGTGTCACGATTAGCCATGGTGCATAAATATGTGACGTTAACCACCAACACACCAACACCACCCAACGAATCGGCCGCATCCACCTGCGTAATATGCAAATTCAGCAGTTGAAAAAATATTATTTTTCAAAAAATTTCAACAAAACCATATCATGTGACCCCTCGTTGGAACGCGCTCGTTGAGCTCGTTCCAACGAGGGGTCACATGATATGGTTTTGTTGAAATTTTTTGAAAAAGTTGAAAAATAAAATTGATTTTTAAAATAATAAATTTTGATATCATCTGTGTTGGGTAAAGGGTTAACAATAAAATGCCTTTGTGTAACAGTTAGGCCATAAAAAATAAATTGTGTAACAATTAGGCCATAAAAAATAAATAGGTACCTTGATTGTCATCAGTTTTTGTTTTTAAATTGGGGTGGGGGGACAATTTCATTTTTTATTATTTATTTTCAGGGAATCAAACGGTGATCAAGAAAAGATTCTCCCTATATCTATATGTGTTTGCCTTATGTGGTCAAGTTGTAAATTATTCTTGGTCAGCAGAAATTTGTTCAAATGGCTTATGAAGGTTTTGTCTTGTTATACCCCCCCCCCTCCCCCGCAAACAAAGTTTGGGGGGTATATAGGAATCACCCTGTCCGTCTGTCCATCCATCGTAAGCGCAACTCCTCCTAAACCGTTTGAAGAATTTTCATGAAACTTTACAGAATGGAAGAACTCCATATGGGAATGTGCATGAAGCAATATAATTCCGTTCTGACATTTCCAAGGGGAGATAATCTAACTTATACCATCTGTCCATCCTTGTAAGCGCAACTCCTCCTAAACCATTTGAAGAATTTTCATGAAACTTGACACAATGGAAGAACTCCATATGATATGAAGATGTGCATGAAGCAATATAATTCCGTTCTGACATTTCCAAGGGGAGATAATCTAACTTATACCGTCTGTCCATCCTTGTAAGTGCAACTCCTCCTAAACCATTTGAAGAATTTTCATGAAACTTTACACAATGGAAGAACTCCATATGAAGATGTGCATGAAGCAATATAATTCCATTCTGACATTTCCAAGGGGAGATAATCTAACTTATACATTTCAGGTGTGGGGGGTATCACTTTGTGAGTTTGCTCACAGTACCTCTAGTTAAATTTATGATTGAAAAGGGGGAGACAGAATCAAAGACATGCTTACAGGCAATTGTGGGAGTCTGTTACATGACTTTTTGCAAAGAGAGTTAGGATGTCTCAAGAGTTAGTCTTGTGGCTGCATGTTTACCACTGCACTTTCAGTGAGAGACATTCGGTGAGTCCAACCCTGTGTGTATGTGGGGAGAGGGTTACCCCTCCAATGCTCTTAGAGTATGCGGACATGACTCTCTGTACGCTGAGTGTATGGGTAGAAAATTGTTATAGATTGTGGTCCATATTTTGGACGCTCTTGTGGGTGGACTTCCACCCCTTGGAGAGAGCCTCAGTTATGTAACTTTTCACTGCCTATGAAAATAGATTGTGCTCCATCAGCTGTAGGCTGAGCTTAGTTATGCATTATTCATTTGGCGCATAATACGGTGCATTGTTTGTGCCTAGAGGCACTCTCCCATAAATTGCTACAAGGTAATGAGTATATAACTTCATTTTAAAGATGGAAGTCTTTGGAGGCAGTAAAGCAGTTTTGGAAGTGGGGGGGGGGGAGGGTGGCTATTGATAATCTAGTATTTATTTTTTATTTCCTTATGTTCTGTCCTTGGGCAAGGCACTTAAACCCGGTTGCCCAGGTATGGGCAGTGTTGCATTATATATTAAGGTGTACTCCAAATTCAGTGGTGCACATGTCTTCAACCAATGCTAATACTGCTTGTGTACCGCTGCTCAGTGGTTCTATCCAGGCACTCCAGCTACCTCCACCCATAAAACTGTCTGACACGAGGTGATCCTGGCTGTCAAGAGTGTTGTTAAACCCCTTTCCTTATGTAGAAATAAACTAGAAACCCTTTCCACCATAACTCTGTACATGGATTCTTCTGTCCTCTATCGCATCATGAAGGCTCCAATTGGGAATTTGTTTGGAAGAAGAAGCACACAATTAACCCCTAGCACTCTGGTAGTGCAACAGAATTTTCTCCAAGCTCTTCATTTTTCTCTTGTTTAACTATGAATTTAACCAATTATATCTTGTTTGACAGAGCTCACCGAGCTCTGTCAAACAAGGTATATTTGGTTAAATATCAGACTGCATTATGGGGAGTATTTGCTGCTGAAAACTTTGCCATTTTGACATCAGAGTGCAGAGAGTTAAGCACACTCATAATATTAATACAAAAGATACTACATGTAGAGTACATGTCATATGTTTTATATCAAACAGTCACATGAAATAATAATTAGTCTCTTTAATTTCTATTAAATCAATTGTTCTTATATTATTAAATGATGAAAATATTTATGCATTTTGCTACACTTTGGTAGCCTACATCATGTGACTTTGGTAGCCTACATCATGTGACTTTGGTAGCCTACATCATGTGACTTTGGTAGCCTACATCATGTGACTTTGCAGTTGTGTCTAGGCAAGTCTTGACTGCCTGTATAAGCATCCAAGACTTGCCTAGAAACAACTGACAAGGTTCTTGGGATGTAACTTGCAAATGTATCTAATACTGCCTGTTGAGGCACCTGCTTTGTTGCAGTAAAAAGTGATGAAAGCAAGTCTGAAAATAAACAGTCTGACATTTACAGAATGAGGTCCCCAGAGGGTGAATTTGATGATGCTATCTCATACAGTGGGCCAGTTTATCCTCTGGGTACCTCTTTCTGTTTAGGTTTGAGACCATGATTCAGATTGAGGTTCACAGAGGGTAAATTTAGTGATGTTACCCTGCTGTGCAGGGTAGCATCACTAAATTCACCCTCTAGGAACCTCATTTTGCAAATGACAGTCTGCTTATTTTCTGGCTTGGATCAAAGTCAAAATTAGGCCTTCAAGAGTTGAAGAAGAATTAAATTTTTATTTGAATTACGACTTGAGATTGGGAGGTATATAGGAATCACCCTGTCCGTCCGTCTGTCCATCCTTGTAAGCGCGACTCCTCCTAAACCATTTTCATGAAACTTTACACAATGGAAGAACTCCATATGAAGATGTGCATGAAGCAATATAATTCCGTTCTGACATTTCCAAGGGGAGATAATCTAACTTATACCGTCTGTCCATCCTTGTAAGCGCAACTCCTCCTAAACCGTTTGAAGAATTTTCATGAAACTTTACACAATGGAAGAACTCCATATGAAGATGTGCATGAAGCAATATAATTCCGTTCTGACATTTCCAAGGGGAGATAATCTAACCTATACCGTCTGTCCATCCTTGTAAGCACAACTCCTCCTAAAACATTCGAAGAATTTTCATGAAACTTTTCACAATGGAAGAACTCCATATGAAGATGTGCATGAAGCAATATAATTCCGTTCTGACATTTCCAAGGGGAGATAATCTAACTTATACCGTCCGTCCATCCTTGTAAGCGCAACTCCTCCTAAACCGTTGGAAGAATTTTCATGAAACTTTACACACTGGAAGAAATCCATATGAAGATGTGCATGAAGCAATATAATTCCGTTCTGGCATTTCCAAGGGGAGATAATCTAACTTATACATTTCAGGCGTGGGGGGTATCACTTTGTGAGTTTGCTCACAGTACCTCTAGTTTTCCAGGTCTTGTCTTCTGTGCCTGTTACATATAGAGTGAATTGTGGTTTTCAGAACTGGTTTATTGTGAATGTTGTACAGTTTATAGGAAGAAACTGGTCAGTTAAATTGAATTAAAAAATTAACTTCAGGAAATGATACATTTTCAGGTTAACAATATATTTTTTGCTCGTGGTTTTCAGAACTGATTTATCATGAATTTGGTACAGTTTAAAGAAAGGCACGGGTCTGTCAAACTGAATGAAAAATTTACTACAGGAAATAATAAATTTTCAGGATAATAACACATTTTTTGCTGGTTAGGTAGCTGTGAATTAACCTGTGTTTTATTGTACAGTGGAGCTCACTTAATTGGATATCTCTTAACTGAATAATCCTGTTAATTGAATATAATTTCCCAACACAAAACCATTTACCTTACCTCCAGTACAAATTTGATTTGTTAATTTGAATATAGGTTATAGAGTAAACTCCTGTTAATTGAATAAAAAAAATTTGTAACCTGTCGAGAAATTACCCTGACTCTCCCCAGTTTTCCTTTGTTTATAGACCTATTGGGCCTCAGTACATCCAGTACAGGCATTTAATCTATTATATCTTGTTTGACAGAACTCATGGAGCTCTGTCAAACAAGATATAATAGAATAAATGCTGAGTTTATCTCAAGATCACAGGAAAGCGACACAATCCCTGTTAATTGAATAATACTCCCATTAATTGAATAATTTTCATTGGCAAAGTGGCTAGTCAATTAACAGGGTTCCATTGTATTTTCTTCCATTCCTGCACAGATTGTGCTTGTATATCTTCTTAACTCTTTACCCAATGCAGACGATATCAAAATTTATTATTTTAAATACCATTTTTTTTAATTTTTCAAAAAATTTCAACAAAACCATATCATGTGACCCCCTCATTGGAACGAGCTCAATGAGCTCGTTCCAGTGAGGGGTCACATGATATGGTTTTGTTGAAATAGTTTTAAAAAATTAATTTTATCAACTGCTCAATTTGCATATTATGCGGGCGGATGCTTGCGATTCGTTAGCAAAGGGTTAATTGCCATTGCATCTTGTAATGGCATTAAATCACCCCCACCCATTACAACCATTACATTACCTGCTATAAGCATCAAGCATCAACATCTTCTAATGGCATTAAATCACCCCCACCCATTACAACCATTACATTACCTGCTATAAGCATCAAGCATCAGCATCTTCTAATGGCATTAAATCACCCCCACCCATTACAACCATTACATTACCTGCTATAAGCATCAAGCATCAACATCTTCTAATGGCATTAAATCACCCCCACCCATTACAACCATTACATTACCTGCTATAAGCATCAAGCATCAACATCTTCTAATGGCATTAAATCACCCCCACCCATTACAACCATTACATTACCTGCTATAAGCATCAAGCATCAACATCTTCTAATGGCATTAAATCACCCCCACCCATTACAACCATTACATTACCTGCTATAAGCATCAAGCATCAACATCTTCTAGTTAATTATTTATTGATATACTAATTACTTTTTCTTCTTGTCCTGCTATACAGGAACTAATCTGCAATCGCTACCAGTTATCATCAGCACTAGTTGAATTATTGATTATCACTATAGTTTAGTCTTAATGTAGACAGCTGTCAAGACTGAAAATGATGAATCTGGCAGCACCGTCAATCATGACTGCTCTTCGTTGTTTTGAGTAGAATCTCACTCAAACACTTTAACCCTTAACCTAACAAAAATGGCCAAAACTGGCCAGCGCTATTCTCAAAAATCGCCTATTAATTATTTTTTTCATTTTTTGTCTCAAAAACATAGGTTATGACCCCTCATTGGAACGAGCTCATCGAGCTCGTTCCAATGAGGGGTCATAACCTATGTTTTTGAGACAAAAAATGAAAAAAAATAGTTATTCAAGAATTTTTTTTGCAAGTGTCGTCTGCTTTTCATGTTTGGTAAAGGGTTAACCCTTTACCTAACAAAAATGGCCTCACTCACCCGTAAATTTACAAATTAAGTAGCAGTTGAAAAGAAATTATTATACCCCTGCAGTGAGTTGTGGGGGTATACTGGAATCACCTCGTCCATCCATCTGTCCATCCGTCCATCTCTGTCTATCCGTTCTCATGAGAGATACATTGTGCTTGGCTAGCAATCCACCCAAAGGTACACTGTGTGTCAAATTTTCATCTGTGGCTAAACGCACATGCAAACATGTTTAAAAAGACTCCATGTGGCTAAATATGGCTCTCAGTGCATATTCTGAAATTAGACACATAAGTTAAGGGTTATCCAGGGGGCACGGTGGCTCAGTTGGTAGAGGTGCAGGCTGCAAGCCGAGAGGTCCTCGGTTCGAATCCCACCTGCGGCAACCACGTTATGTCCATGGGCAAGACACTTTACCCCCATTGTCCACGTGGGGGCACGGTGACGTTGTGTAGTAAGGCGTACTGCACATCGATGGTGCACCTGTCTTCAACCAATGCTAACCCTGCTTGTGTGGAGTTGGTATGTTGGGGAGCTGACAGTTGCTCGCCGTTGCTCGGTGGTTCTCTCCGAGTACTCCGGCTTCCTCCACCCGTAAAACTGTCACGGTCATGGTTAGCCATTGTGCAGAAATATGTGACCTTAAACACCAATAAATAAATAAATATATAAATAAATAATAAGGGCTATCCATAATCACGAGAGGTACATTATGTGGCTGTCCGTTAGCATATAGGTTCATTGTGGGGCTACATATGGTAGCCACAGAGTGTTATAGTCTTAATTAACCACACAATGTATCATTTGTTCATCTGTCTGTCCATCCTTCCATAGACATAATTTTGTCCGGAGATTTTCTCAGACATTTATGGACCATCTTCTTGAAACTTGGCATGATTGTTCACCACCATGGAAACTGGTGCACCTGCGATTATATATTCGGTCAAGTTTTTTTTTTTTTTTTTAACAGAGTTCTACCCTTTTCATTTTAGAATAATCATGGCAGGGGGGGGGGGGGGGTATGGACAGGCCCATCTGGGACAGTCACACCTCTAGTTTTTAATTGGTTGAGTGCTAGAAGCCACTATCTGGACTCTACTAAAAAGTACTGGAAGCAATTTTAGTGGCTTTACACTGTATGCATTAGCTTCATGTTTGCTCAGGAGAAGAAATTTTTTTTATATAAACTTGTTTAGTTGCAATTTATTGGAGAGTGCTGATTGACACTCTCCAATAAATTGTAACAAAACAATAATTTGTCAACAAAATCTTGCTAGACTATTGCTACTCTTGCTGGTAGCATGGTATCTTTGAAACAAAATACCCATGTTTCAAATCACTGTTGAAAAATAATTTGGCATGCAACCAGTTAAAAAGAGTTCAACGAAACCATATTTCACCCCCTCATTGGAACGAGCTCATTGAGCTTGTTTCATTGAGGGATCACATGATATGGTTTTGTTGAAAGTGTTTGAAACATTTGAAAAAAGTAATTAAAATAACTAATTTTGATATTGTATGCATTAGGTAAATGATTGACTCTTTATCTAGCATGACTGGACCTCCTTCAAATAAGCAGCATGTCACTGACAGACATAATATACTACCTGATGCTTCATTAATTAAAATTTTGCTGAATTACCTGATAAATGCATGCATGGACATCACTGCCCACACATGGATTACTACCAGTCCACAACGACTATCCTGTAATGAAAGTAATTTTTTAAAGTAATAATTATACATGACATTTTTCGTTAAAGTTCAACCGATGATCGGAACCGGCCACCACAATCAGCCGATTGTAGGCAATCGGATGACAACGGCAACAGCTCCTGGAACATCGGTTCAACCGATTGTTCCCAAGCATTTTGCAATGATTCATTAATCGCATTTTATTATCTTGTTCAACTGCTAATGTAAAATGATGCCAATGATACCATTCAATAAAGTTGAGAAAGAACCACAGTGTGTATGCTTAATCTCTCCGGGATTCACAAGTTAAACGACAAGTGAAGCTCACAATTGAACATACTTGCGGCATTCGTCAGTTCCTACCAGGAAAGTGAAGATTGTACTCCACTGACTCAGGTCGCAGAAAAATTACCAGTCGCGCACACTTGGGTGGTAAACTTGGCTCTGTGAGAGCCACGTTTACCGCCCAAGTGTGCGCGACTGGTAATTTTACTGCGACTCCAGTCAACAAAGAAAAATGTTTAGTTTAATGTAGTTCTTTCAAGCCTCGACTTGTCTAGTAGTGCATGGTATTACAATCGGGATCGGCATCAGAATCGGCCATTTGTGAGGTCAAATAACCGGTAATCGGTCTGCGACCATTTTTGGTAATCGGTTGAACACTATTTTTCGTGCACATGACTACTGGACTGCCATATAAATTATAGTGAGTGCTTTCATACAAAGGATATATGGAACTTAAGTGTATTCTTGCACAATAAAAATTGTGTTTTCACCAACTGTCAACACAATAAAAATTGTGTTTTTTACAAAATGGTCAACTTTCTTTTCAAATTTGCTCTTTTCTCCCCTCAGGAACTCCAGGAAGTGAGGCAGTGCCTGTTCACTGTGGTAAATAGGCTACTAGTAAAATAGGACCCAATCACCAGTGCTTGAGAGGTGCAAACCCTCTCTAAAATGGGCAACATAACTTATTAATGCTCACCCCTGGTCTTGATTTAATACTCACGTTGTGGTCATGCTTAGCCATTGTGCAAAAATATGTGACCTTAAACACCAATAAATAATAATAATTTGCACTTTTCAGAGAAAATATTGGTGTTTGGTCAACCAACAATATTTTCAAGCGAACAATAAAAGTTTCCAGATAAATCCCCGTTACTATGTTAAAATAACAGGCACTAAGCCTGAAAATAAGCAAAATGAGGTTCCCAGAGGGTGAATTTGGTGATGCTATCCTCTGTGAACATCAGTCTCACTGTCTGAATCAAGGTTTGAAACCTAAACAGAAAGATGTACCCAGAGGATAAATTGGCCCACTGCACAGGATAGCATCAGCAAATTCACCTTCTGGGGACCTCATTCTGCAAATGACAGATTGCTTATTTTCAGGCTTGACAGGCACCACAAAAGGTATTATTTGCATGGCCTTCACTTGAGTTAAAGAGTTTCCTAGTGGGAACTCTAGGAACTACAGCAGTGCTTGTTTACTGCAATAACGAGTTCTGTTTTATGGGTGAAATAGGATCTGGAACCAATACCTAGGGTGGAAGTCCTCTAAAATAGGATCTGGAACCAATACAGGGTGGAAGTCCTCTAAAATAGGATCTGGAACCAATACCTAGGGTGAAGTCCTCTAAAATAGGATCTGGAACCAATGCCTGGGGTGGAAGTCCTCTAAAAGTTGGCAGCATAGGTATGAACGATTGGCTCTATGTTGTGGTCATGATATAACCAAAGATGCTCAAAGTGCCAAAAAACACCAATAAATAAAAAAGACTGAGGTAATTGGTCAAATGTTATAAGGGCACGGATTATACATTCCATCATGCTTTGTGTATAGACTGATCAACTCAGTTAAAGACACAGGTTATGTGGTCTCTCATGCTTTGTGTGAGTATAGACTGTACCAAGGCAGTTCAGGACACAGGTTATGTGTTCTCTCATACTTTGTCTGAGTATTGACTGTACCAAGGCAGTTAAAACACGGGTTATGTGTTATCTCATGCTTTGTCTGAGTATAGCCTGTACCAAGGCAGTTAAAAACACAGGTTATGTGTTCTCTCATGCTTTGTCTGACTATAGACTGTACCAAGGCAGTTAAAGACAAAGGTTATGTGTTCTCTCATACTTTGTCTGAGTATAGACTGTACCAAGGCAGTTAAAGATACAGGTTATGTGTTCTCTCATACTTTGTCTGAGTATAGACTGTACCAAGGCAGTTAAAACACGGGTTATGTGTTCTCTCATACTTTGTCTGAGTATAGCCTGTACCAAGGCAGTTAAAAACACAGGTTATGTGTTCTCTCATGCTTTGTCTGACTATAGACTGTACCAAGGCAGTTAAAGACAAAGGTTATGTGTTCTCTCATACTTTGTCTGAGTATAGACTGTACCAAGGCAGTTAAAGATACAGGTTATGTGTTCTCTCATACTTTGTCTGAGTATAGACTGTACCAAGGCAGTTAAAACACGGGTTATGTGTTATCTCATGCCTTGTCTGAGTATAGACTGTACCAAGGCAGTTAAAACACATGTTATGTGTTATCTCATGCTTTGTCTGAGTATAGACTGTACCAAGGCAGTTAAAAACACAGGTTATGCTTTGTCTGAGTATAGACTGTACCAAGGCAGTTAAAGACACAGGTTATGTGTTCTCTCATGCTTTGTCTGAGTATAGACTGTACCAAGGCAGTTAAAGACACGGGTTATGTGTTCTCTCATGCTTTGTCTGAGTATGGACTGTACCAAGGCAGTTAAAACACAGGTTATGTGTTCTCTCATACTTTGTCTGAGTATAGACTGTACCAAGGCAGTTAAAACACGAGTTATGTGTTCTCTCATGCTTTGTGTGAGTATAGACTGTACCAAGGCAGTTACAGACATGGGTTAGGTGTTCTCTCATGCTTTGAGTAGAGATTGTACCAAGGCAGTTAAAACATGGGTTATGTGTTCTGTCATGCTTTGTCTGAGTATAGACTGTACCAAGGCAGTTACAGACATGGGTTATGTGTTCTCTAATGCTTTGAGTAGAGATTGTACGAAAGTAGTTAAAGACACAGGTTATGTGTTCTCTCATGCTTTGTCTGAGTATAGACTGTACCAATACAGTTAAGGACACGGGTTATGTGTTCTCTCGTGCTTTGTCTGGGTACAGACTATACCAAGATAGTTAAAGACACAGGTTTTGTGTTCTCTCATGCTTTGTATGAGTATAGACTGTACCAAGGTAGGTAAAGACACAGGTTAGTTGTTCTCTCATGGTTTGAGTATAGACTGTACAAGGCAGTTAAAAACATGGGTTATGTGTTCTGTCATGCTTTGTCTGAGTATAGACTGTACCAAGGCAATTAAGGACCCAGGTTATGTGTTCTCTCGTGGTTTGAGTATAGACTGTACCCACACAGTTAAAAACACGGGTTATGTGTTCTCCCATGCCTTGTCTGGGTATAGACTGTACCAAGGCAATTAAGGACC
Organism: Pictodentalium vernedei; assembly: GCA_031216915.1. NCBI lineage: Eukaryota > Metazoa > Mollusca > Scaphopoda > Dentaliida > Dentaliidae > Pictodentalium > Pictodentalium vernedei. The sequence continues at coordinate 10,793,498 of CM062289.1, read as the reverse complement.
CAAGTTGTGTGTTCTCTCATGGTTTGAGTATAGACTATACCAAGGCAGTTAAAAACATGGGTTATGTGTTCTCTCATGCATTGTCTGTGTATAGACTGCACCAAGGTAGTTAAAAACACGGGTTATGTGTTCTCTCATGCTTTGTTTGAGTATAAACTGTACCAAAGTAGTTAAAGACACGGGTTATGTGTTCTGTCATGCTTTGTCTGAGTATAGACTGTACCAAGGCAGTTAAAAAAACGGGTTATGTGTTCTCTTATGCTTGGTGTGAGTATAGACTGTACCAAGGCAGTTAAAAACATGGGTTATGTGTTCTCTCATGCTTTGTCTGAGTATAGACTGTACCAAGGTAGTTAAAGGCATGGGTTATGTGTTCTCTCATGCTTTGTCTGAGTATAGACTGTACCAAGGCAGTTAAAAACACGGGTTATGTGTTCTCTCATGCTTTGTCTGAGTATAGACTGCACCAAGGCAGTTAAAGACATAGCTTATGTGTTCTCTCATGCTTTGAGTACAGACTGTACCAAGGCAGTTAAAAAAACGGGTTATGTGTTCTCTCATGCTTTGTCTGAGTATAGACTGTACCAAGGTAGTTAAAAACACGGGTTATGTGTTCTCTTATGCTTTGTCTGAGTATAGACTGTACCAAGGTAGTTAAAAACACGGGTTATGTGTTCTATCATGCTTTGTCTGAGTATAGACTGTACCAAGGCAGTTAAAAACACGGGTTATGTGTTCTATCATGCTTTGTCTGAGTATAGACTGTACCAAGGCAGTTAAAGACAAGGTTATGTGTTCTCAGATGCTTTGTCTGAGTATAGACTGTACCAAGGCAGTTAAAAACACGGGTTATGTGTTCTCTCATGCTTTGAGTATAGACTGTACCAAGGCAGTTAAAGACAAAGGTTATGTGTTCTCTCATGCTTTGTCTGAGTACAGACTGTACCAAGGCAGTTAAAATATGGATTATGTGTTCTCTCATGCTTTGAGTATAGACTGTACCAAGGCAGTTAAAAAAATGGGTTATGTGTTCTCTCATGCTTTGTCTGAGTATAGACTGTACCAAGGTAGTTAAAAACACGGGTTATGTGTTCTCTTATGCTTTGTCTGAGTATAGACTGTACCAAGGTAGTTAAAAACACGGGTTATGTGTTCTATCATGCTTTGTCTGAGTATAGACTGTACCAAGGCAGTTAAAAACACGGGTTATGTGTTCTATCATGCTTTGTCTGAGTATAGACTGTACCAAGGCAGTTAAAGACAAGGTTATGTGTTCTCAGATGCTTTGTCTGAGTATAGACTGTACCAAGGCAGTTAAAAACATGGGTTATGTGTTCTCTCATGCTTTGTCTGAGTATAGACTGTACCAAGGCAGTTAAAAACTCAGGTTATGTGTTCTCTCATTCTTTGTCTGAGTATAGACTGCACCAAGGCAGTTAAAGACAAAGGTTATGTGTTCTCTCATGCTTTGTCTGAGTACAGACTGTACCAAGGCAGTTAAAATACGGATTATGTGTTCTCTCATGCTTTGAGTATAGACTGTACCAAGGCAGTTAAAAAAACGGGTTATGTGTTCTCTCATGCTTTGTCTGAGTATAGACTGTACCAAGGCAGTTAAAAAAACGGGTTATGTGTTCTCTTATGCTTTGTCTGAGTATAGACTGTACCAAGGTAGTTAAAAACACGGGTTATGTGTTCTATCATGCTTTGTCTGAGTATAGACTGTACCAAGGCAGTTAAAAACACGGGTTATGTGTTCTATCATGCTTTGTCTGAGTACAGACTGTACCAAGGCAGTTAAAGACAAGGTTATGTGTTCTCAGAGGCTTTGTCTGAGTATAGACTGTACCAAGGCAGTTAAAAACATGGGTTATGTGTTCTCTCATGCTTTGTCTGAGTATAGACTGTACCAAGGCAGTTAAAAACTCAGGTTATGTGTTCTCTCATTCTTTGTCTGAGTATAGACTGCACCAAGGCAGTTAAAGACAAAGGTTATGTGTTCTCTCATGCTTTGTCTGAGTACAGACTGTACCAAGGCAGTTAAAATACGGATTATGTGTTCTCTCATGCTTTGAGTATAGACTGTACCAAGGCAGTTAAAGACACGGGTTTTGTGTTCTCTCATGCTTTGTCTGAGTATAGACTGTACCAAGGTAGTTAAAGACATGGGTTATGTGTTCTCTCATGCTTTGTCTGAGTATAGCCTGTACCAAGACAGTTAAAGACACAGGTTATGTGTTCTCTCATGCTTTGAGTATAGACTACCAAGGCAGTTAAAAACACGGGTTATGTGTTCTCTCATGCTTTGAGTATAGACTATACCAAGACAGTTAAAGACAATGGTTATGTGTTCTCTCATGCTTTGTCTGAGTATAGACTTACCAAGGCAATTAAAACACAGATTATGTGTTCTCTCAATTCATGCTTTGTTATTTTACTGTACCAAGACAGTTATTGTAGAAAACTCAGAAAGTTGTTTTTTATTAGTAATCAGTTGTTTTCTCTGTAATTTAGTGTTAAAACACACTTGTGCTTAACTTCTGTTCTTTTGTTTAGATGATATTAACATAGCTATTTAATGAATGGAAGGGTCCTATCCGTTTCATTACTAAATAATTATTAAAAAATAGTAGAGTTTTTTGTCAAAGGAACTAATGATATTTATACGATTAATTTACTTTCATACTTCTCTTAACCAAACACAACTCAGCTGCTGAAATATTGAAAGATATAACAAAAAACCCTATTACTTAGGCCACACAAAGTAGATTTTCTGTTTCTCAGGCCATTATTTGTGAAATTGCATGCGGGCGAGCAGTTTTTTATTTTATTTTTTATTTCAGTAATTACTTTTTTGCCATCAAAAAGTTCATGTTCTTGGTTCAAGTTTTAGGCCTCATAATCTACAGAATAGCATGGGTGGTGGTGTATTTCATCCCTTGAGTGCAAGAAGACTTTGCAGTAAGCCTTCTTGCACTCAAGGGACAAATTCATCAATTTTTTTAACTTGGGTAAAATATCAGACATAAACCATTTAATTTTTATTTTTTTTAAGTTTAAATTAATTAAATTTATAAAAAGAGAGCATGCGGCAGCCAAAAGGACCATGTGGGAGGGCCTGAGAAACAGATTTTTTATTTTTTTAAGCCTAAAGGGGACATACATATATATATAAATTTTTGTAATATGTCGAAAAAATTACTGTGACACGCGCCAAATTCCCCTTATTTATCAACCTTTTTGACCTCACTACATCCAATACAGGCATTTATTCTATTATATCTTGTTTGACATAGCTCTGTGAGCTCTGTCAAACAAGATATAATAAAATAAATGCTCAGTCAGGCTTGGCAATTTCAGGAGAGCGATTTTTTAGCTCTCCTTACTGCCCTCCTGAAAGAATTAAGGAGAGCGAAAAATTGCCCTCCTAAATATTTTGGTCTGGGATGATTGAGATTACATGTATTATGCTCACATTAAATTTTTGTTGTAAAGCAAAAATGTAATTTAACTTCGAAGTCACATAACATCACGTAATTTCATTTTGAAAGTGGTTTAGTGGTAAAAGGTAATGGGTGCAACCATACCCAAACACAGTTGCAATCATTTGAAGTAAAATGGGTCACAGCAATATTTTTTTTTCTGTCAGTTTTAAGTTCAACAACTGACATCACAGTTTGAGGGGAAATTATTCAAAGAATATTGACACTATAATATAATACCATTACTACTATCCTGTCACTTGAAGCACTTGCACCAGGATGTGACTGCAGATTCAAGCAGACCTGTTGTCCAAGAAAGTCATACGCCTACCACCTTCAACCCCCTTGGGGGGTTGAAGGTGGTAGTGGTAGGCGTATGACTTTCTAGGACAACAGGTCTAGGTACACACACAGGTCTTGTCAAGTGTGTGTTCGGTTGTTGAGTGAGACATCTAGATGTCTAAGAGATTTCGCTTTACCTTAGTAAAGTTAATAAAATCACTGATGTAATAGTCTGTTGGTTTCTGTTTCAATGAGTTCATTCAATTGGATACTTAAAATGCTGTGTAAAGCTAATTGCTCTCCTAAGCTGATTGAGGAGAGCGATTGTTTGCCCTCCTGCATTTTTCAGAATGCCAGGCCTGCCTGTTAATTGCAAATAATCTGTACACACCAAAGCATTTACCATACCTTCAGTACAATTTTGGCATTGAAAAATATTTCTGACATTTGTTAAAAAATAGAAGGGCAGACATCAGAACGTTACGCAAAATTCATGACAAGAAGATCGCATGGACTGTGTATTTCTAAAGGCAGTCACTTTATGTAACCAAGAAACTGAAAGAAAATCCCCACATTATTTTGTTGCATCAACAGGCCTCGAAATAAAGACCCTAGATCGTAACCTGTTAGCAGGTTACGGTCAAATAACATGGACATAACCTGTAAGTTATGGCATATGTGAGAATATTCCTTTCTGTCAACCTGTCGCCTTCTCAGTTTTTACAGGTGAATCATGTTTTGCAACTTTGTCTTGAAATTAAATAGCAACAACTCACGTGCAATCTCGCTGCTGCGCTTATTTTACAATCTGATAAGCGAATTCCACTGGAAAGATGCTATATAGTTATTACACCACTAATTTATAATATAGCTAGCTGTGGATAATTTTTATATGCCCGTTTGTAAAAACGGTTGTATTATGTAAATGGTCTGTATGTCTGTCCATCCATCCATCTGTCTGTCTGTAAACAATTGGTTTTTGACCGATAACTCCAGTTTGAATTATTTGATTTCAAACAAAGTTGGTATGTGTATTCTCCAGCTAGTAATTCAGGCCAAGTTCGAATATGGGTTCTGTCCAATTATTTTTACATGAGTTATGGCACTTTTTCGACTTAGAATTTGACCTTCTATTAAGATTTTTGGTTTCTGACCGATAACTCCAGTTTGGATTGTTTGATCTCAACCAAAGTTGGTACGTGTTTTACCCAGATAGTAATACACGCCAAATTTGATTATGGGTTCCGCCGAATTATTTTTACATGAATTATCAGCATTTTTGACTTGGAAATTTTTCTTTACCATCAACATTCTGGTTTCCGATGATAACTTGAGTTTGGATTCATAGATCAAACTTGCTTTCTGCCCAAGTTATGTCAAACTGAAGGTTAACCTTTTACCTAACATAACGGCCAAAACCAGCCAGCGCTATTCTCAAAAATCGACAATTAATTTTCATTATTTTTTCTCTCAAAAACATAGGTTATGACCCCTCATTGGAACGAGCTCATCGAGCCCGTTCCAATGAGGGGTCATAAGCTATGTTTTTGAGACAAAAAATGAAAAAAATTAGTTATTCAAGAATTTTTTTTGTAAGTGTCATCTGCTTTTCATGTTAGGTAAAGGATTAAAAAAAATTTGAATTGGGGCATGGTCCGATGATTTTTACAAGAGTTATGGGGCTTTTCGACTTGGAAATGTGCATAGTTCAATCAACATTTTTTCAGAACTTTGTGACATAACTTGAACAATAGTTAATGGACTTCAATTCTTTTTGGTATGTGTCTATAGCAACAATGTCTCAGTAGGTAGAGGTGCAGGCTGCAAGCCGAGAGGTCCTCGGTTCGAATCCCACCTGCGGCAACTGCGTTGTGTCCTTGGGCAAGACACTTCATCTCCATTGCCTGTGTGGGGGCACGATGACGCCGTGTACTAAGGCGTACTGCACGTCGATGGTACGCATGTCTTCAACCAATCTAACCCTGCCTGTGCTGCAGTGCAGAGTTACGATGTTGGGGAGCTGGCAGCTGCTCGTCGTTGCTCGGTGGTTCTCTCCGGGTACTCCGGCTTCCTCCACCCGTAAAACTGTCACTGTCATGGTTAGCCATTGTGCATAAATATGTGACCTTAAACATCAATAAATAAATAAATAAATAGCAACAATGTCTACATCAAGTTCAATGACCAACCATATCCAATGAAAATTATGGGAGTTATTGCCCTTCTTAATAAACATCGTGTAATGCTTGTTTATGGAGTAACTTCAACATAAGTAACCAAATATCAATTTGTTTTTGGTATGTATCTCTTTGGGAACAATGTCTACCTCAAGTTTGATGATCACCGTTATCTGATGAAAATTGTCATACGTATTGCCTTGCCCTGCCCACCCACTCCTCCCCCAAGTGTTATTTAGGAATTTTTTTTCTTTACTCCACAATGCAGTTAGAAGAAATAAGCTCTTGGCATTGCAGGCCGTTTGTTGGATGAAAACAGTTGTTAGGGGGCGCGGTGGCTCAGTAGGTAGAGGTGCAGGCTGCAATCCGAGAGGTCCTCGGTTCAAATCCCACCTGCGGCAACTGCGTTGTGTCCTTGGGCAAGACACTTCACCCCCATTGCTCATGTGGGGGCACGGTGACGCTGTGCACTAAGGCTTACTGCACGTCGATGGTGCACCTGTCTTCAACCAATACTAACCCTGCTTGTGTGGAGTTAGTATGTTGGGGAGCTGACAGTTGCTCGCCGTTGCTCGGTGGTTCTCTCCGGGTACTCAGGCTTCCTCCACCCGTAAAACTGTCGTGGTCATGATTAGCCATTGTGCAGAAATAAGTGACCTTAAACACCAATAAATAAATAAATAATAAAACAGTTGTTATGTACAATCTGAAAAAGCCTAAGCGGGCGTATGATGCACAGCACGCTACCCCTTGTTGGATCTTGGAATAAATTCTCTCTTTTCACAAAGCTGGTGATATAGGGCACAGTAACATGTATTTCATTTGGAAAGTCAAGATTATACTGAGCTTATCGTTGGGATTAAATCAGATAATATTTGTCTTGAATCAACTGCATGTACTGTATGCATAACTTTTTGGTGGTTGCCGAGGATTACTTAAAGATATCGTGTTATCTTATGTTAACCCTTTACCCAACACACACAATATCAAAATTTATTATTTTAATCATTTCTTTTTCAAATTTTTCAAAAAATTTCAACAAAATCATATCATGTGACCCCTCATTCCAATGAGGGGTCACATGATATGGTTTTGCTGTTATTTTTTTTAATAATTTTGCAACTGTTCATTTTGTAAATTAAGCGAGTGGATGTGGCTGATTAGTTAGGTAAAGGGCTAAAATATGTACCTACAAATAGAAATTGCTGGAGGTTCTCTCAATGAGGGGTGGGTAGGTTGTGGTCTTGGCCCCTAAAATTTTTGCACCCCCCCCCCCCCCCCCCCCAAAAAAAAAAAAATTATGTGCTCAATAACTTTCACACAACATATACCCCCAAAATGACATCCAATATAGGGTCTACACACACAACAAAAAGGTTGAGATTTACTCTTGGAGAACTAAATTTTACAAAATTTTGTCGGGTGGTGCAAGTCCTAGCTGGAACTCTGGTCAGAGGAGGCAGTGACTGGAGGGTCCTACAGTTACAACTAAAAGTCCCGTCCTGAAATGCGCACATATAGCATGTTGATATGCATGTTAACATACGCGTTATGACCATAGCAAGGCTATCAAATTGTATGCATGCGGCCTGTGCACAAGCAATGTTTCAGCCAATGGACCTCCGGGTAACCCGGAGGTCCATTGGCAGAAACATTGCCTGTGTTTGCTATGAGGAACCAGGAGAACCTGCCGTGCTTTGGATATCAGTTGATATGGCAATTGCGCACAATTCCTACGTGCAATTAAGCCAAGATAAGCGCACATTTCATGACAGGACTTCTAGTTTTAACTGTAGTTAGGACTATGGGAGGTGCCCCAAATCTCACACAGTGGCCTTTCAAATATCATCTTAGGCAAGCCCCCCCCCCCCCCCTCCCTCCTCCAACAAAAAAAACTGACTAGTGTACCTCCTAATATAGAATCCTGGCTATGCACATGATTTTATGATATAAGAAAATACTTCTCAGATAAATACTTATTTGCAAATCCAGAAGAAACAAGCAAATCGTTAGCTAATTGTACAACAGATAGTCTTCACAGTTGTCCATACATTGCAGAATTGCTTATGCGATTCTATCAAACTTTAGCTGGCCTGGCCAGTATGAATATGGATGGATGCCGACTGCTATAGACTTCCAAATAGTCACATTGTTTATAGAATCCAATATCTTATTGTTGGGCACATATTGACATGTCTAAAGATGAGTCAGTATGTGGCCCAAATATGGGGTCAAGACTCAATATGCCAGTTCGTAATCTCAGAGCTTCCAGGGTGTAATGACCAATTCATCATGCAATAAATAGAGGATATCTAATGTTTTCTTGTGAATACCGGGATTTATCTCATGAGTGAGTGAGAGAATTTGTATTTTCATGAGCAGCTTGCTGCGAGTTAAAATACAAATTCTCTCACTCCATATTTTTCTCTGTCCATCCACAATTCCTTTAGCACCCAACAGGTCGCAACTTTCTCCCGATCAGTTCCAAATTTCATACGAAATATGTATATATGTTTCATCAGCCATTTTGTACAAAAGTAGGTGCAGTCAGATTTTTGCACAGAACTTCCATATGAAAGCGCTGATTTGGAAAATTTTTGTGTGTGAATGTTTAGTACCATGGGATACATCACATATAATATGGGTTTTTTTTCTCGTGCAGAAATTATGCAAATTAGATGAACTTTGATTTTTTTCAGTGCTACTTACACACAGTAAGTACACATGTCAATACAGCTTGGGCTAGAGGCTGTATTTATCAACCGATCTTCACGAAACTTCTTGGGTACCTCTGTTATCACCTTGGGACGAGAACGCGTGTTTCTGAGTGCGATCCAAAATTCAAGATGGCTGCCAGTGGTCATTTTGTACCGAAATTAGGTCTAATCAGTTTTTTGTACACAACTTCTATACAGCTCAGACTAGAGGCTGTATTTATGAACCGATCTTTATGAAACTTCTTGGGTACCTTTGTTATCACCATGGCATGAGAACGAGTGTTTTGGGGTGTGGTCCAGACTTCAAGATGGCCACCAGCAGCCATTTTGTACCAAAATTAGTGCAATCAGTCTTTTGTACAGAACTTCTGTATGAAAGTTCTGATTTGAATAAATTTTTGTATGAATGTTTAGTAAAATGGAATATATCACATATAGTACTGGTTTTTTTCTCGTGCAAAAATTATGCAAATTAGATGAATTTTGATTTATTTAGTGCTACTTACACACAGTAAGTACACATGTCAATACGGCTCGGGCTAGAGTCTGTATTTATCAACCGATCTTCACGAAATGTCTTGGGTACCTTTGTTATCACCTTGGGACGAGAACGAGTGTTTCTGAGTGCGGTCCAAAATTCAAGATGGCTGCCAGTGGCCATTTTGTACCGAAATTAGGTCCAGTCAGTTTTTTGTCACAACTTCTATACAGCTCGCATTTATGAACTGATCTTCACGAAATTTCTTGGGTACCTTTATTTTCACCTTGGGACAGGAATGAGTTTGTTATCACTGTGCTATGAGAACAAATATTTTGGGGTTCAGTCAGAACCACTCTGGGACTCATAGATTTCTTTTCTAGTTTAGCATCTGACTGTCACCCACCTTTACAATACTTTACCTATACATTTGTTACAGGCTACGGTCAGTATTTATGTACACACCGTTACAATATTTTATATGTACCTTTGTTATCAGGTCATTACCTAGATGTTTGTCATTGCTGTTTCACATACTATACATGTACATGTCTTGACAAGTTGAGCTACAGTGTCATTGACATTTTCATTTTTTTCTTGAGTTATGGGCTTTTTTCCACTTTTTGCCACTTAGAAACCCTTCAACTTGGAAACCCTTGGCAGGGTATACCGGTTGCATTGCACTTTGCTTAATTCAAAACAATTTGATAAGTGTAAATATAGGCTGGAAAAACTTTAACTCTTTACCTAACACGAAAGGCAGACGACACTTACAAACAAAATTCTTGAATAACATTTTTGTTTTTATTTTTTTGCATCAAAAACATAGCTTATGACCGCTCATTTGAACGAGCTCGTTCAAATGAGGGGTCATAAGCTACATTTTTAAGACAAAAAATAAATAAAAATAATGAAAATTAAATGGTAATTTTTGTGAATACTGCTGGCGGGTTTTGGGCATTACGTTGTTGGGTAAAATGTTAAATAAAAGTACAGGGCAGAAGTCAATTACAGGGTGGATAGTCATGATCCATTTTAGCTCCACTTGACAATGTCAAGTATGAGCTATTTGGATGGCATGCGATCCATCGTCCATCCTGCGTCCGTCCATATTTTCCTCTGTCCATCCACAATTCCTTTAGAACCCAACAGGCCACAGCTTTCTCCCGATCAGTTCCAAATTTCATACGAAATATGTATATACGTTTCATACGAATATGTATGTTGCACTCGCAAGAATATATTATACAGTAGAATCCTCTTAATTGAATATCCATTTGGCCAGTGAAAATTATTCAATTAACAGGAGTATACAATTAACAGGGATTTGGTCAGTTTCCTGTGTTCCGGAGGTAAACTAAGCATTTATTCTATTATATCTTGTTTGACAGAGCTCACAGAGCTCTGTCAAACAAGATATAATAGAATAAATATCTGTATTGGATGTAGTGAGGTCAAAAAGGTTGATAAATAAGGGGAATTTGGTGCGTGTCACAGTAATTTTTTCGACATTACAAAAATTTATATACAATTAACAGGAGTTTACTCTACAACCCATATGCAGTTAACAGATCAAATTTGTACTGAAGGTATGGTAAATGGTTTTGTGTTTGAAAATTATATTCAATTAACAGGGATATACAATTAAGAGATATCCAATTAAGTGGGCTCCACTGTATCAGTACTTGCAAATTCTAAATTATTTGGGAACTGAAAACTGATTCGTGCGAAGGAGTTCGCGAGAATCAAACAGATTCTCGTGATTCGGCATAAATTTTAACCCTTTTACCTAACACGAAAGGCAGACAACACTTGCAGACAAAAGTCTTGAATAACTAATTTTTTTCATTTTTGCGTCAAAAACATAGGTTATGACCCCTCATTGGAACAAGCTTAACGAGCTTGTTCCATATGAAAGGCCATAACCTATGTCTTTGAGGCAAAAAAGGAAAAAATAATGAAAATGAAATGGTGATTTTTGTGAATAGTGCTGGCCTGTTTTGGTCATTACATTGGGTAAAAAGGTTATGGCCTGCAAATCCATGTGCCCTTCTTATAGGATGCAAGATCTTCTGATTATTTGGGTCTCAAAAGTACCAAATAACAGGGCCATAGGAAAATGGAGGCGGCCTGTATCACTCTTACCTTTCAACATTCATTGTTTGGATGGATATGAAATTTTAATTCAATGTTTATAAATTTTCTGCCATTAAATGCAGAATATCACTTTCAAAATACTCAACATTTACCTCAGTTTCCTCCTTCTACCCAGTTCTCTTCATGTATCAATACTTGTCGCAGTCATGTTATGTTCATATCATTGTAAATGTAATATCTCGTAGAAAAATCATATAGTTGTAGACTTAATGGAAGTTAATGAAAAATAGCTCAGCATGCAGAGTTGTAAACGCCTGATGATAAATAGACAACTGATGAATAGGGATAAAAATATGCATGTAGCTAATTTACGTGGCCAAAGTATTATCAAATTTTACCTGTATATATAAAAGTACAGTACGTGGAGAGTGGATTGTAACTAAAACACTCGCGGAGTGGCGTATCACCCAAAGTATCACTTTCAAATTGAAAAAACATGTACATGTAGACAAAAAACACAAGCAAAGTTTCAGCCAATGGACCTCCAGGTTTAACCCGGAGGTCCATTGGCTGGAACTTTGCTTGTTATGGTTATGCTTCGCAACAAATTTGCAATTATTGCTCAGGTGAAATCTCCACTCTGCGGGTGATTTAATGATAATACACTCTCCACGTACTGTACATGTATATTGTCCATAAAGCAGAATTGTAATAATTTCCAGTTAACTTTTGGTGGTCTGAATTTGTTATTCAAAATTGATTCTATTACAAATTATTGGAAAGTGCCCACAGGCACTCTCCAGTAATTTGTAATGGAACAATTTATATTAAAAAAATATTATATTCGTTTGACTGAAAATGAAACAACATGAGCAAGGAAAACATTTGCTTTTGTTCTGGACTCTCATCTTTTTCAAAGGTATAATAGTGGCTTCGTGCACTCAATCAGTTAAATATCAACCACCCCTGGTATCAATGGTGCCATCGTTACTTATATTGTGATCTCACACTGAGAGTTGTAAGCTGTGTGTAATTATTCTTCCTAAATTCTACACGTCTTTAGATTGGCCCAATTGCAGCACAATGGCCAACACAGACCCTTGGAAATGGACCCCCTCATAACGGGAGAGAAAAGCGTCGTCGTTTTGCATTTTCGATGTTTGTTTTAGATATTTTTCATGTTTTCTATTTAGAAACATAGATTACAGCATCTTTGTTAAGGGTCTTTTTCATTGTTCATGGTCTTTCACCTTTGGAGATCCCTCCTGTTTTACAGTAAAAGAATATATTTCTGTATTGAGATAATTGGTTAGAACCAACTGGTAAGTGCTTGCATCCCAATTCCTAGTTAATTTGGCTTTTCCTAAAAAAAGGAAAAGGCATTTGTTATTGTATGAAAAAAAAAATATTTTTTTTTTCTTTCTTTCTCCTTTTCCAACACTTTACAAGAGCAGAATTCTCAAGAATGCTCTTACAGATTTTGTTAGACTTAACCCATTACCCAATGAATCAGCCGCATCCACCCACGTAATATGCAAATTCAGTCTTTGAAAAAATATTATTTTTCAAAAAACAAAACCATATCATGTGACCCCTCGTTGGAACGAGCTCAATGAGCTCGTTCCAACGAGGGGTCACATGATATGGTTTTGTTGAAATTTTTTGATAAATTTGAAAAAATTATATTTAAAATAATAAATTTTCATATCGTATGCGTTGGGTAAAGGGTTAAGGTCATAGGTGGTGATACTTTGTCTTCACAATAAGCTTTGGAATTTGGGCGTTAACTTTCTTCTGCTGAAACCTGCCCAAAATGCCCAAATTTTCATTCACCAATATCTCCTGGTCCGAATGGGCTAATGACCTGAAATTTTCACAGATTTGTCATAAATACACTTTTCCAGAAAGAATTGGTAACAAAAGTTACCAAAATTATATTTTTTGCCAATATTTTCCAAAATATCGAAAATAGGCCTGAAAATCGAACATTTTGGCCTACAATCTCAGCACTGTGAATTAGCAGAACACCAGTAACGGACTGAATAGTAAGAATGTAACGTATCATTATCATAAATGCAAAAGAAATTTCGATTTTATCCACAATGTGTCCACAAAATGACCACCAAACATGGAAAAAATGCCCAAATTTTCATTGAACAATATCTCCTGGTTCGAATGAGCTAATGACCTGAAATTTTCACAGATTCGTCATAAATACACTTTTCCATTAGCAACTGTTAACAAAAGTTTACCAAAATTATTTTTTCTGCCAAATCTTTTGTAAATATCAAAAATAGGCCTGAAAATCTGACATTTTGGCCTTCAATCTCGGCACTGTGAATTAGCACAACACCATTAATGGGCTGAATAATCAGAATGTAATGTATCATTTTCATTTTTTCCACAGTGAGTCTAAAATGGTCGCCAAGCGTGATATCTTTTAAAATCCTAGATCTCATAACTTACAAATGATGGGTTAACCCATTTGTTACATCACTGTACTTCGCAGTCTTAGTAGAATGACATATATCCAAAGATGCTGGTCAAGCAACTGTCAGATTCTCCATCGTACTAACTCCACACATGCAGGGTTAGCATTGGTTGAAGACGGAGGCACCATCGACCTGCAGTACGCCTCAGTACACAGTATCACGAAAAATGGAAATCTTACAATGGGCCTGGAGAGGGAGGGCACAAGATAAAACATTAGAGCTGGGGGAGGGGTCAAGACTCAAGATGACAGCTGAAGCGGTGACATGGGAACCAGAGGCTAAGAAGGTATTTCATCCACCACCCCCCCCCCCCCCTCCATAATTTTGAACTTAGTGCAATATGAGGTGCATTCTTTTAAAATTTTCAGACTCACTGGTCATAATCTATTTATATTTGGTAAACATCATAATTAGGGAGTGGGCAGAGTCAGATTTAAATTTGTTTAAATCAAATCTCTGGGATCACATTTGGGCTCCAGATCCACCTGCCCATTTGGGATACAGCATCCTTAGGAGGGGCAGATTCATTTTGTTCAAATCAAGATCCCATGTTCATATTTGAACTCCTTTTACCCTTTACCCAATGCAGACGATATCAAAATTTATTATATTAAATATTATTTTTTAAAATTTTTCAAAAAAATTCAACAAAACCATATCATGTGACCCCTCGTTGGAATGAGCTCGTCGAGCTCGTTCCAACGAGGGGTCACATGATATGGTTTTGTTGAAATTTTTTGAAAAATAACATTTTTTCAACTGCAGAATTCGCATATTACGCGGGCGGATGCGGGCGATTCATTGGGTAAAGGGTTAACATAGTGCAATAGGAGCAAAATTCTTTTTCTTCAGATCTACCAGTCAGCATCTTTTGATTTCCTTGGGTGGAGGGAATTGTATCAGTATCAAGCTTGTTTCAATCAAGTGCCTGGGTACATGTTTGAGCTCTGTCGTGTTATTTATAACCACTCAATCTATAAGTTACTAGTCGATTAACATAAGTTTGGAGGCCCGTTAAAACTCCATAATTTCAGTGACGTTATTCGACGGAGCCGGGCCGCAGGCGATAATGGTATAAATAGCCATTAGCAGCCTGGCTATTTTTAGATTCCATGGTCTAATGAATTACTCCCATTTGGATGACGTCCCTTTGTATTTCTGAACTGAAGTCGAACACACGATCGAAACAGAAATGTCGAACCGACTTTAGTGATTATTTCTGTGCTGAAATGAAGCACTATCAGATGGAAACAAGTTTCATTGCACTGTGAATCAGTTGCACTGTAAGTATACTGATAAAATCATCGTTCGTTCTTTACAACAGCCTGGTAATATTAGTAATAACATGATTGTTGTCTGGCATCATGATTCATTAGCGGCCCTGCAGCAATGATGAACAGCCCTTGGGCTAAGACCTCGTCTCGGGCCTTTAATAAACCCTCGGGCTGTTCATCATTACTGCAGGGTCGCTAATGAACCATAATGCCCTCCAAAATCATGTTATTGTTATATTAATCATAGATACTAACATTAAATCTTCTTCAGCCTTTTACCTAATTCGAAAAGCAGACGACACTTGCAAACAAAATTTTTGAATAACTAATTCTTTTCATTTTTTGTCTCAAAAACATAGGTTATGACCCCTTATTGGAACAAGCTCATTCCAAAGAGGGGTCATAAGCTATGTTTTTGAGACAAAAAATAAAAAAAATAATGAAAATTAAATGGCGATTCTTGTGAATAGCACTGTCCGGTTTTTGGCCGTTACATTGGGTAAAGGGTTAAAAAGTGAGCAATGAAGGCCTTTGAACTTGAAACCTCTTGTTTTGAAATGACTTTGCAGAAGGTCCTGGAACCCCTGATTACACTTAAGCAAAAATCACCACCAAACCCCAATACCACTTTCAAAGTTGTTGCACAGCCCCTGTCTGTAATCCAACATCACAGACAACTAGACTTGACTTTTGTCGTCAAAGTGTTAATGTTAACCCTTTACCCAACCCAGACTATTTCAATATTTATTATTTTAAATATCATTTTTTAAATTTTTTCAAAAAATTTCAACAAAACCATATCATGTGAACCCTCTTCGGAACGAGCTCGACGAGCTCGTTCCAAAGAGGGGTCACATGATATGGTTTTGTTGAAATTTTTCGACAAATAATATTTTTTCAGCTCCTGAATTTGCATATTACGCAGGCGGATGTGGTCGATTCGTTGGGTAAAGGGTTAAACTGGTAGCTTTATAATACATTTTCACAAGAAAGAGAAAATATCTGTTCACATAACAGACATACAAGGAGATCAATATTCACATGGCTTGGATCTTCTTGGTTTTGATATGTTGAGACAGAAGATAATAAATTAAACACTGTATGCTCACACTAACTGTAACACTAAGATCAAGTTAATTCATTGAATGAACTATTGGTATATATAGACATTGGTTTTCTGTTAATATTGATTTTTTCTGCTGTTCTTATAACTCCCCAATATCTGGTCACATATTGCAGTATATGTTATGAACCCTCTGGTATATTTATGTGTGTTCATGAACTGATGGAAGTCTTCCTGTTGTATTTTACAGCCTCACCAATTCAAATCATTTTAACTCATATTATCCACAATACCACATAATTGCCTTACAGTAATCGTCAAAATTATTTCCAAGTTAAGCTCTGTTTTACTAGTAAAATAGAACCCAGTCACCACTGCTTTGCATTTATTTATTTATTTATTTATTGGTGTTTAATGTCGCCTACTTATGCACAATATCTATCATGACTGTGACACTTTTACGGGTGGAGGAACCCGGAGTACCCGGAGAGAACCACCGAGCAACGACGAGCAGCTGCCAGCTCCCCAACATCGTAACTCTGCACAGCAGCACAGGCAGGGTTAGATTGGTTGAAGACATGCGCACCATCGACGTGCAGTACGTCTCTTAGTACACGGCATCATCGTGCCCCCATGTAGACAATCGGGGTAAGTGCCTTGCCCAAGGACATAACGCGGGAGTCCGAATTGATCGCTCAGACGGTCACCCATCCAAGAATTAACCGGGCTCAACGTTGCTTAACTTCGGTGATCTGATGAGAACCGGTTACCACAACGCCACCATACCCCCACTGGCATGGAAGTCCTCTAAAATGGGCAGCATGAGTATAAACGATTGACTAAACTTGACTTTATCTTCATGTTGTGGTTTCGATTAGTCGTTGTGCAGAAATATGTGACCTTAACCCTTTACCCAACACAGAAGATATCAAAATTTATTATTTTAAATATAATTTTTTTTAAATTTTTCAAAAAATTTCAACAAAACCATATCATGTGACTCCCTCATTGGAACGAGCTTGATGAGCTCGTTCCAACGAGGGGGGCACATGATATGGTTTTGTTGAAATTTATTGAAAAATAGTATTTTTTCAGCTGCTGAATTTGCTGAATTTGCATATTACGAGGGCGGATGTGGCCGATTGATTGGGTAAAGGGTTAAACACCAATAAATAAATATATTTCCAAGTTGAAGTGATGAAAATCTGATGTTGCTCACATTAACTTTTCTAGAGATTCTCCACAGTTGATGTCATGTTTTTCCCATAATTTATCATTCGTTATCAGAAATTGTTATTGCATTCTGTCCGAATAAAGCCATCAGATCAGTTTTCAGAATATCACAGGTACAGTACAGTCGTCGTGGACGGGTCTTAATCCATGCATGGACAGTGATGTCTACGCATGCGTTTACCAGGCATTAAAAATCATCATCAGCAAATGTAATTGATGACGCACCAGGTTGTACCAGTGCTTCATAAATTAAATGTTAGAGGATTATTCCTGTAATTAGTGTTTGGAATCTAATATTATTGCATCCGTGGAAATATTGCCCACTCGTGGAAAGTGACCAATCCGTGGCAGCCACACTGTACCTACACTATAAACATAACTGCAAATTCGGTTTTAAAATTCCAGCACGTTTTAAGATACTGCGCGTAATATCGAATTATCAGAATGACCACATAATTCACTTTATTATAAATGCAATATCTACGAATCTGCTGGCCACCATCAAATAATTTCTGCATATGTTTGAATGGAATTAAAAAACAAAATTGTTGTACACTATACTTGCACCAATGAAATTTTCAAGACAGTAAGCCAAGATTTGAGGCTTTCTGTATCAATACACGAAACTCAACATATTTATAAATATTCATGACCTGTTAACACCAATGATGAAGCATTGTAAAATGTTCATCAGTTTATCAAATGCGGTTTTCTTTGATGAACTATAACCTTCCACTTGTTCTTCATTTTTATACTGTCCGATATATTTATTTCTACACGTAATTTTGAAAGCTTGAACATCAAAATCGGTTTCAAATTCACAGTTGAAGTCAGATGGAAACTTAGGATTACAATGACCTAAATGAGCAACTTTTTAGTAAAATTTACTTGATAAATTTTGAGGGTCAGCATAATTTTTTAGGGTCGGTCGGGTTATCCTAACATATGTTATTTTGAGGATCTCAAACGAGTAATGTTTGGATATAAGATTTTTTTAAACGAGTTTGATGAATTTGATTCAGAACGAGCCTTTAGGCGAGTTGTGAATCGAATTCATCAAACGAGTTTCAAAAAAAAAAATCAAACATCAAGAGTTAAAGATTCTGTATATCACATGAATTTTCAAATGTTTTTTACACTTTTTATTTAATTCATTGTCGTTAAATTCTCCCAAAACAACCGACAATCCATTTATTGGCTCAGACACTTCACACCATGACGTCATGAATGCGCTTTACTTGCACCTGTTGTCATAATTGACGTCATGTGAACTACGCACAAGAATACACATGCCGATTAGACACTAGTTGATAATCAGGAAATAAGACATGGGTTGTTACGTCGAAATTAACGATGTTTCATGTGATATAATTGTTTATTCAACTGATACAATCAACAGAAGATTCCTTGTTAGTTGTTAGTAGAAGATGTTGTAATTACAGAGGCGATCTGAAAGGTATATACAGATGGTTTCTATATGCTCATGGGGTACCAAATCTGCAACTGAGTTTTTTTTTATTTAAAAAAAACTAAACCACAACTGCAGTGTAAATCCCACAACCTCCCAGCTCTACTGCCTGCGACATCGCAAAATGACCTATCACCAAGCCAGAAAATAAGCAGACTGACATCTGCAAAATGAGGTCCCCAGAGGGTGAATTTAGTGATGCTACCCTGCTGTAGCAGGGTAGCATCACTAAATTTACCCTCTGTAAACCTCAATCTGAATCAGGATCTCCAGATGAAATAGAAAGAGGAACCCAGGAGATAAATTGGCCTACTGTATGTGATAGCATAATCAAATTCACCCGCTAGGCACCTCATTCTGCAAATGTCAGACTGCTTATTTTCAGGCCTGCCTATCACTAGTATAGGTATAAACCTGATTTGTCCCGACTGTGATGGCTGAAGTCCTGACTGATAAAATATTCCAGCTAAATCATCAAGGCATGCCTTCGTCGAAAATAAGCAGACTGTCATCTGCAAAATGAGGTCTCCAGAGGGTACAAAGTAAATGAGCTCTTTATTTCTTTATGAAAGAGCAGGGGAGCATCACTACATTTACCCTTTGTGAACCTCAATCTGAATCAAGATCTCAACCTAAACAGAAAGAGGTACCCAGAGGATAAATTGGCCCACTGTATGGGATAGCATAAAGAAATTCACCCTCTCGGGACCTCATTCAGCAAATGACAGATTGCTTATATTTTGGATTGTTAACGTGTACTGTTCTGATACTCCAGATTGCTTATGCCCCCCCCCCCCTCTCCCCCACAACAGCCTAATTGAGTACTTCAGACAGATCTTAACCCTTAAGGGCCTAATTTCGACTTTGATGGCTTTTTAATGCAAAGGAACAGGCCTGAAAATAAGCAGTCTGACATTTGCAGAAAGAGGTCCCCAGAGGGTGCATTTGATGATGCTATCCCATACAGTGGGCAAATTTATCCTCTGGGTACCTCTTTCTGTTTAGTTATGAGACCCTGATTCAGATTGAGGTTCACAGAGGGCAAATTTAGTGATGCTACCCTGCTCTTTCATAAAGAAATAAAGAGCTCATTTACTTCAGCCATCACAATCGGGACAAATCAGGTTTATACCTATACTAGTGATAGGCAGGCCTCACTAAATTTGGCATCACTAAATTCACCCTCTTGGGGACCTCATTTTGCAGATGTCAATCTGCTTATTTTCTGGCTTGCAAAGGAACAGGTGTCTCAATATGCATTGTTTGGATAAACTCAAAATTTGTGTTCTAAATTCCTTGTCAGTTGTTCCTAGGCAAGTCTTGGATGCCTCTGTAGGCAGCAAAGACTTGTCCAGAAACAACTGCAAAGCCACTGGAGGAGGACTTTCAAAATACAGCGAAAATGTATAAAATCTCCAGTATCTTAAGGGTTAAGATTGTTCCAGCTGACCATGGTTTGGTCCACTAGAAGAAAATGTTGGAAATATAAACCCAAAACTGGCCATTTTTTCGCATTTGGGCCCCTATCCTACACAATTTTGATATTTGTGTCTTGCAGAGACTCTTGAGCATATTTTCATCAGGATGATTATTCAAATAAACCCATAATTTGGGTACAATATCTTCTTTTGGGCCCAATATTTTCTGTTTGTAGTTTGGAGGATTTAAAGGCATCACTATAGCCCTCCATATATACATGTATGATCAACTGTGTGTGTGATATAAATTAAAAAACATGAACTGAGTTTGGCTTCAACATGCCCCGCGGAAACCCCGGGAAGTGAAGCAGTGCCTGTTCACTGCGGTAAACAGGCTCTGTTTTACTGGTAAAGTATGACCCAGTCACCAATGCTTGGGAGGTGCAAATCCTCTCTAAAATGGGCAACATGGCTTATTAATGCTCACCCCTGGTCTTGAGTTGATACTCATGTTGTGGTCATGATAAGCCATTGTGCAAAAATATGTGACCTTAAACACCAATAAATAATAAATAGACTGAGTTTGGCTTCAACATGCCCTGTGTTATGGACATTGTGATGGGAGTTCACTCTCAGCCAGGCCTGAAAATAAGCAGTCTGATATCTGCTGCAACCACATTGTGTCCTTGGACAAGACACCCCCATGTGGGGACACTGTGACGTTGTGTACTAAGGCATACTGCACGGCGATGGTGCACATGTCTTCAATCAATGCTAACCCTGCTTGTGTGGAGTTAGTATATTGGGGAGCTGACAGTTGCTTGCCATTGCTCGGTGGTTCTTTCCGGGTACTCCGGCTTCCTCCACCCGTAAAACTGTCATGGTCATGATTAGCCATTGTGCAGAAATATGTGACCTTAAACACCAATAAATAATAAATAAATTTGCAGAATGACGTCCCCAGAGGGTGAATTTGATGATGCCATCCCATACAGTGGGCCCATTTATACTGTGAGTACCTCTTTCTGTTTAGTTTTTAGACCCTGATTCAGATTGACATTCACAGAGGGTAAATGTAGTGATGCTACCCTGCTATGCAGGGTAGCATCACTAAATTCAGCCTCTGGGGACCTCATTTTGCAGATGACGACAGTCTGCTTATTTTCTGGCTTGCTCTGAGTGGCGGTTTGCCACTGCAGGACCGAATCAAACATGTTCCAAATGGCAGAATTATTTATTTTTATTTATCTTCTTTAATTTGCATGTACCATATTCCAAATTTGTCCTGCCAAATGATCGGACATTCTTGAGCAAAGTCCTGGAAAGTCAGTGAAAAATAAATTTGGGTGATTGCTTTGCTCATTTTGGTAAAAATGTGTTTCTTATAAACAAGCCTGAAAATAAGCAGACTGTCATCTGGAAAATGAGATCCTCAGAGGGTGAATTTGGTGATGCTACCCTGCACAGCAGGGTAGCATCACAAAATTTACCCTCTGTGAACCTCAGTCTGAATCAAGGTCTTAATCCAAAACAGAAAGATGTACCTAGAGGATAAATTGGCCCACTGTATGGGATAGCATCAGCAAATTCACCCTCTGGAGACCCCATTTTGCAAATGACAGGTTGCTTGTATTCAGGCTTGCTTATAAACCATGTATACAAACAACAAACAAAGAGGAGTGAACAACAAATTTAGACAAAAATCCTGGAGAGTGTTTGATAATTTCCAAGAAAAGTCATGGAAACTCCTGGATTTTCTTCCTCTGAAGTGTGTACGAAACCTGATTTAACCCTTTATCCAACGCAGACGATATTAAAATTTATTATTTTAAATATCATTTTTTTAATTTTTCAAAAAATTTCAACAAAACCATATCATTTGACCCCTCATTGGAACGAGCTCGAGGAGCTCGTTCCAAAGAGGGGTCACATGATATGGTTTTGTTGAAATTTTTTGAAAAATAGTGTTTTTTCAGCAGCTGAATTTGCATATTACGCGAGTGGGTAAAGGGTTAAGGTTTAGCTTGATAATTTTTGAAATAATGGAGGTACTGAAATTTAATAAATATAATAGAATCTTTGCCAATGCAGAGCTATAAGTCATGTTTTCAAACAAAAGATGATTTTTGTTATCCAAGAAAAAAAATTGCAAGTGTTGTTTGCCATTCGTAATCGGTGATGCAGTGACTGCTGGGAAGAAAATGCAGGCGAGTCACTCTCCTATTTTGATTTTGCAAGAATGAAGAATTCAGGAGAGTGATTTTAACCCCTTTCCTAACATGACCCCAAACTGGCCAACACAAAACACGAGAATGACCATACAAATTTTGTTATTTTTTTTTCATTTTTGCTCTAAAAATATAGCTTTTGACACCTCGTTGGAACAAGCTCAGTGAGCTCGTTCCAGTGAGGTGTCATAAGCTATATATGTCTTAAGCAAGATGGGTGAAGTAATGGGTGATTGAAATGCAATGTATAACTTGATGTTTGGACCTAATTTCCACACGCATCATGAAGGCGAGTGATTAATTGCTCCCTTAATGAAACCTTTAGCAGACTGATGGTGTATGAGAGCGATCACTCTCCTTTCACGTCAGTTCCTGTTTATGAGTTAACAGTGGCGTAGATAGCTTTATGCTGGCGGAGGGGCAAGCCCAAAATTTTCCGACAGACCGAAAATTTTCTGACAGTGTAACAACAATAAAAACCCAAACAAACAGAAAGAATCTGTTGTTTACTGCAAATGTACTGAAAATTGGTCTTTTTTACCCAAAATTTACCCCAAATGGCATGTTTTTATCCCCAAAGCCAGCATTTTAATGTTATTTGGCATAAATTTGCCTAAAAATGGTCCCAAAAAATTTCCGACAAAACTTCTGGTGGGGGGGGGGGGGGGGGGCCCTTTATCTACGCCACTGTGAGTAAGCAATATTCATGTCAGTCCCTGGTGATGAGTTAAGCAATATTCACATCAGTCCCTCCTGGTGGTGAGTTAAGCAATATTCACATCAGTCCCTCCTGGTGGTGAGTTAAGCAATATTCACATCAGTCCCCGGTGATTAGTTAAGCAATATTCACATCAGTCCCTGGTGGTGAGTTGAGCAACATTCACATCGGTCCCTGGTGATGAGTTATGCAATATTCACATCACTCCTGGTAATGAGTTAACCCTTTACCTAACATGAAAAGCAGACTACACTTGCAAAAACTATTCTTGAATAACTAATTTTTTTCTTTGTCTCAAAAACATAGGTTATGACCCCTCATTGGAATGAGCTCAATGAGCATGTTCCAACGAGGGGTCATAACCTATGTTTTTGAGACAAAAAATGAAAAAATAATGAAAATTAATTTGCGATTTCTGAGAATAGCGCTGGCCGGTTTTGGCCGTTACGTTGGGTAAAGGGTTAAGCAATATTCACATCAGTCCCTGGTGGTGAGTTAAGCAATATTCATGTCAGTCCCTGGTGATGAGTTAAGCAATATTCACATCAGTCCCTGGTGATGAGTTAAGCAATATTCATGTCAGTCCCTGATGATGAGTTAAGCAATATTCATGTCTGTCCCTGGTGATGAGTTAAGCAATATTCGCATCGGTCCCTGGTGATGAGTTAAGCAATATTCACGTCAGTCCCTGGTGATGAGTTAAGCAATATTCACGTCCGTCCCTGGTGATGAGTTAAGCAATATTCACGTCAGTCCCTGGTGATGAGTTAAGCAATATTCACATCAGTCCCTGGTGATGAGTTAAGCAATATTCACGTCAGTCCCTGGTGATGAGTTAAGCAACATTCATGTCAGTCCCTGGTGATGAGTTAAGCAATATTCACGTCAGTCCCTGGTGATGAGTTAAGCAATATTCACGTCATTCCCTGGTGATGAGTTAAGCAATATTCACATCAGTCCCTGGTGATGAAGTAAGCAATTTTCACATCGGTCCCTGGTGATGAGTTAAGCAATATTCGCATCGGTCCCTAGTTATGAGTTGAGCAATATTCATGTCAGTCCCCGGTGATGAGTTAAGTAATATTCACGTCAGTCCCTGGTGATGAGTTGAGCAAAATTCACATCAGTCCCTGGTGATGAGTTAAGCAATATTCATTTAACCCTTTACCCAACATAACGGCCAAAACCAACCAGCACTACTCACAAAAATCACCATTATTTTTTCATTTTTTGTCTCAAAAAATAGCTTATGACCCCTTATTGGTACAAGCTCACTGAGTTCGTTCCAGTGAGGGGTCATAAGCTATGTTTTTGACGCCAAAAATGAAAAAAAATTAGCTACTCAGGAATTCTGTTTGCAAGTGTTGTCTTCCTTTCGTGTTAGGTAAAAGAGTCAGACTTCCCAACGTACTCCACACAAGCAGGGTTAGCATTAGTTGAAGACAAGTGCACCATTAACATGTACGCCTTAGTACTCAACGCCACCATGCCCCCCCCCCCCCCCCCTCCCTCCCACACACACACTTGGGCAATTGGGATTAAGTGTCTTGCCCAAAGATACAATGCGGTTGTCACAGGTGGGATTCGAACCGAGGGCCTCTCGGCTTGCAGCCTGCATCTCTACCTACTGAGCCACCACGCCCCTGTTAGAGCATATTCAATTTGTACATCTGAACATAGCAATTTCCTTAAATATGGGATCGGAATTCTATCTAATTCCCCCAACCACAAAATCGTTTCATTCGATCACAGTGCACTTGCTGCTGTAATCTTCTAGTGGAATCTGAGAATGGTAACTTCATTGTTATGTTATAACAATAATAATTAGTTGTGTGATAATATAGTGCAGTTATGACAGCCAAGACTTGACTAGCAATCATTACTCAGATGATTTATCTATTGTCAGCAGGACGTCCTAATGTTGGTATATTTCTGTTCTGAGATCACAAATACCTGAAATAACCCTTTGAAGGTTAACTCCTGACCTGCTGAGTATTTTCAAAATATTTTTCATCAAATCAAGTCATGGCTGCTATAAAGCAGCCATGACTTGATTGATGAAAAATTCGTCTAAATTTAACTCAAGAAATCATGGGTCAAAGTTCTATTCAATTTTCATTGGAAAATTTATTAACCCTTTACGTAACAAATCGCCTGCATCCGCCCGCGTAATATGCAAATTCAGCAGTTGAAAAAATGTTATTTTTAAAAAAATGTCAACAAAACCATATCATGTGACCCCTCGTTGGAACGAGCTCGTCGAGCTCGTTCCAACGAGGGGTCACATGATATATGGTTTTGTTGAAATGTTTTGAAAAATTTGAAAAAATGATATTTAAAATAATAAATTTTGATATCGTCTGCATTGGGTAAAGGGTTAAATGTGCCCAATTTGTACTTATTGTCAGTGACAAGAGATTTTGTGCCCTGGGCAGGAATATCCACCAGCAGCATGCAAGGAGTTAAGGTGTGTTTGGAACAAGTCACACAATTGTTATTCCTCTAACCCCCGAAGGAGGATTCGGGGTTCGGGGGGGGGGGGGGGGGATGGGGGGTATATAGTGAAGCCCTCCATCCGTCTGTCCATACAAACATTTTTCCTTGTAATTTCAAAGCCATAGTCGGATTTGGATCTCCTTCGGAATGCTGATAGACACGCATGGGGGAATGGGTATCCACAAGGAATAGGTCCGTCCACTAATTTTTCCCTTTTTCACTTCTTGGACTCAGAAAATTTGTTCATACAAACATTTTGTATTGTAATTTCAAAGCCATTAGTTGGATTTAGATCTACTTTGGCATGCTGATAGACTCACATGGGGGACCGGATATGCACAAGGATCGGGTTCTGTCCAATAATTTTTCCCAGAGTTGTGACCCTTTTTCACTTTTTGGACTGAGAAAATTTTTCTGTTTTCACTCTTTTGACTTTGAAAATTTTTCAATATTGTTATGCCCCTGACCTCTGAAGGAGCATTTGGAGGTATTTAGTGAAGCTGCCAGTCCGTGCATCCTTCTGTCTGTCCATCTGTTTGCACAAACGTTTTACATTGTAATTTAAAAGCCATCAGTCGAATTTGGATCTCCTTTGGCATGCTGATAGACCTGCTTGTGGGAATGGATATGCACAAGGAATGGGTTCCGTCAAATAATTTTTCCAAGAGTTATGACCCTTTTTCACTTTTTTGAATTAGAAAATATTTCTTGACCTCTGTATTTCATTCACTGCATGTTGGATTTGAAAACCACTTATTTGATCAAATCATAATTTTAGGGCTTACTTGTGGATGACAAGACAATGCTTCTTTTTGATTTTGATCTAGCTAGCCATTTCAATATGGCCATCATGGCATTATGCCACCGTTGGAGGCATTTGCTACGCTTCTCATTGCTCTCGCTGTAGATATGATTTATGGTGGCAACAGAATCCCTATATTGAGCTTTTTGACAGTGGCATTTGTGGTGCTGACGTAGAATAATACAACGTATTCTGTATTTTCCTGGTACTACGGTGAAACCCTGTTAATGGAATATGCACTTTGCCTGTGAAAATATTCCATTAACAGGAGTATTCAATTAACAGGGATTTGGTTATTTTCCTGTGTTCTAGAGATAAACTGAGGATTTATTCTTTTATACCTTGTTTGACAGAGCTCATGGAGCTCTGTCAAACAAGATATAATAGATTAAATGTCTGTATTGGATGTACTTCCCCACAGGAACCCCAGGAATTGAAGTAATGTCTGTTCACTGCGGTAAACAGGCTCTGTTTTACTGGTAAAATAGGACCCAGTCACCAATGGTTGGGAGGTGCAAACCCTCTCTAAAATGGGCAACATGGCTTCTTAAAGCTCACCCCTGGTCTTGAGTTGATACTCATGTTATGGTCATGATTAGCCATTGTGCAAAAATATATGACCTTAAACACCAATAAATATTGGATGTACTGAGACCAAAAAGTAAGGGGACTAAATTTTGTGATTGTCAAGGTAATTTTTTGACATATCGCAGGATTTTTTATTCAATTAACAGGAGTATACTCCATAACCCATATGCAATTAACAGGTCAAATTTGCACTGAAGGTATGGGAAATGGTTTTGTGTTTGGAAGTTCTATTCAATTAACAGAGATATACAATTAAGAGCTATTCAATTAAGTGGGCTTCACTTTATCAGCAAATCTCAGTCAAGCAGATTTATTTATTTATTTATTTATTTATTTATTTATTTATTTATTTATTTATTTGGGTTTAACTCTTAACCCACTGAGTAGTTTCAAGATATTTTTTCATCAAATCTGCTTTATAGCAGCCATGACTAGATTTGATGAAAAATTAATCTAAATATAACAAGAAATCTTTGGTGAAAAAATCTGTTCAATTTACAGGGGAAAATATGTTTAAATATGTCTGACTTATACTTATATCAGTGACAAGAGAAATCATGTGCTGGGCAGGAATATCCACCAGCAGCATGCAAAGAGTTAATGGCATTTTTGACAGCCAGGATCACCCAGCGTTGGACAGTTTTATGGTTGGAGTAATCAGGAGTAACGGGAGAAAACCACTGAGCAACTATCAGACTCTCCAATGTACTAATTTCACACAAACAGGGTATGCATTGGTTGAAGACAAGTGCACCATCGTTGTGCAGAATGCCTTAGTACACAGCACCACTATGCCCCCACATAGGCAATCAGGTTTAAGTGCCTTGCCCAAGGACACAATGCAGTTATCCCTTGCGGGGATCAAACCATAGACCTTTTGGTTTGAAGTCAATTGCCATAACCGCTGAGCCGAATACCGAACCAATACTGCAATATACCGCCCTACCGAAACTGATACCAAACAAAAAATTCCAGTACTGCCCATCTCTAGAGGTGGATGATGTCTCAAGTAGTGTACTAAGATCAAAAATTACATTCCATTGAAGCAAAACATTCTCATCTTCCACACTGGCATGATTTAATTTAATGAACGCGAATTATTTGTGGCACCATTAAATTTTTCCACTTGAGAACAAATAACTGGTGGCTTGTTGCATTAGTTTGACAGTCAGTTTGAATAGAGTTGCCAATATCTTGTTTTTTCCAGCAGTCAGTGTTACGCACATTCATCTCATTTGCCTTCCTTCAGGCTTTTTTATCCTACTATTTTCTTGTGAGAAATAATTAACTATTTCACTCTTCAACCTACTAAACAATCAAAGGTGCCCCAACTAGTTCTTAACCCTCTTCTTCCTAACACTAATTAATGCACAACCCCTGAAATTTGAAGACATTTACTACATACATGCCTGGAAATAAAGAGCTCATTAACATTGTACCCCTGTTGGAACCCCAGAAAGTGAAACAGTGTTTTTTTTTACCATGTTAAACAAGCTCTGTTTTACTGGTAAAATAGG
The DNA here is from genome assembly GCA_031216915.1 of Pictodentalium vernedei. Classification (NCBI taxonomy): domain Eukaryota; kingdom Metazoa; phylum Mollusca; class Scaphopoda; order Dentaliida; family Dentaliidae; genus Pictodentalium; species Pictodentalium vernedei. The sequence continues at coordinate 10,764,968 of CM062289.1, read as the reverse complement.
ACCCAGTCACCTGCTTGGGGTGAAAGTCCTCTAAAATGGGCATCATGGGTATAAACGATTGACTGAAATTGATTTTATCTCCATGTTGTGGTCATGAATAGCCATTGTGTAGAAGTATGTGACCTTATACACCAATAAATAAATAAATATTCCCCGTTACCCTTTAGCATGTTATGCTACATAAAAAGAAATCACATATTTTTGCTTTGGCGAGATCCCACGTTAGCTATTACTGTTAGCTCTAGCTCTTGCTACAAACAGAATCCATTCATTATTGCAATGTACAACCAATAAATCGATTCAGTCCGCCGAGATGTTTATTTCACACATCACATAATTTTTCCATAATCCGACTAGAAATTTAACCCTTTACCCAACTCAGACGATATCAAAATTTATTATTTTAAAAATCATTTTTTTAAATTTTAAAAAAAATTTCAACAAAACCATATCATGTGACCCCTCGTTGGAACGAGCTCGTTCCAACGAGGAGTCACATGATATGGTTTTGTTGAAATTTTTTTGAAAAATAATATTTTTTCAACTGCTGAATTTACATATTATGCGGGCGGATGCGGCCGATTCGTTAGGTAAAGGGTTAACTAATGCAATATTTTGTTTAACAGAACTCATCAAGCTCTGTCAAACAGAAACATTGGTTAAATTCTTACTTGCATTATTATTATTAGTTATTGGTGTTTAAGGTCACATACTTATGCGTAATGGCTAATCATGATCGTGACAGTTTTATGGGTGGAGGAAGCCGGAGTACCCGGAGAGAACCACCGAGCATCAATGAGCAACTGTCAGCTCCTCAACATTCTAACCCTGTTCAAGCTCCGCTCAAGCAGGGTTACAGCGGTTGAAGACATGTGCACCATTGACATGCAGTACGTCTTAGTACACGGCGTCATCGTGCCCCCATGTAGGCAACCGGGATAAAGTGCCTTGCCCATGGATACAATGTGTGTCGTCCTGGATGGGGATCGAACTCAGGACCTCTAGCATAGAAGTCCAACAGTCTACCACTGAGCCACCGCGCTCCCTCATATTTCTGTATATTTATGTACTTTGTTTACTTCCATTAATAAAGCATCCACTGCTTATCTCTTTTATATTTATTCTTCCTGAAATGATTATTACTAGAATCTCATCTGTCAAACACCCCCTCCCCTGCCCCTCCCCCACCCCCACCCCCCACCCCCCCACCCCCCACCCCCCCAAACCCCTAAAAACATAAATTCTCAAAGGATATTTTTAGTATTTCTTTCAGTCTTCATTTTATAATACTTTTTTAACCCTTTTCCCATGTACCGTATTTACTCTATGTATTGGGACACTCTATGATTTGGGACACACATTTTTTTCCAGAAAACTATATTTTCTTTATGCTCCAAAGTTTGGGACATTCAGGAGAATTGTTTCCAGTTGACGCATCGCTAGTAGCAGACGACACTCATAAAAAAAATTCTTGAGTAACTAAAAATTTTCATTTTTTGCTTTCAAAACATAGCTTATGATCCCTCATTGGAACGTGCGCAATGCGCGCGTTCCAATGAGGGATCATAAGCTATGTTTTGGAAGCAAAAAATGAAAATATAAAAGAAATTGGACGGCGATTTTCGTATATAGTGATGGAAAACGAATCACACACAACTTTATTCAGCATCAAATCAAGACCAGGTTGTGTTCTTTCCCCATTTTCTAAGAATTGGGACACCTGTGAAAATAATTATTTTTAGCTGTCCCAATACATAGAGTAAATACGGTAATATGCAAATTTAGAAGTTGAAAAAATTCAATTTTTCAAAAACATTCAACAAAACCATATCATGTGACTCTCTCGTTGGAATGATCCCAATCAGCTCATTCCAATGAGGGGTCACATGATATGATTTTGTTGAAATTTGTTTTAAGAAATAATATTTGAAATAATAAGCGTGATATCATCTGTGTTGCGTAAAGGGTTAACAAAATCTTGATTCATGGATTGGATGTCCATGTAATGTATCATGACATGATTACAATCCAATTAACCCTTTACCCAATGCAGACGATATCAAAATTTATTATTTTAAATTTCATTTTTTTTTTTCAAAAAATTCCAACCAAACCATATAATGTGACTGACCCCTCATTGGAACGTGCTCGATGAGCTCGTTCCAAGGAGGGGGTCACATCATAGGGTTTTGTTGAAGTTCTTTGAAAAATAATGTTTTTTCAGCCAAATTTGCATATTACGTGGGCGGATGTGGCCGATTCGTTGGGTAAAGGGCTGAAAAAGAAACTGCTTTTACAATGAAAGTATTGTACAATGGACCACTTTATAAATCCTTACATGTGGCCGGTCTTGTAAACTCCTCTTTAACCCTATACCCAACGAATTGCCCGCATCCGCCCGCGTAATATTCAAATTCAGCAGTTGAAAAAATATTATTTTTCAAAAAATTTCAACAAAACCATATCATGTGACCCCTCGATTGAACGAGCTCATCAAGCTCGTTCCAACAAGGGGTCACATGATATGTGGTTTTGTTGAAATTGTTTGAAAAATTTGAAAAACTGATATTTAAAATAATAAATTTTGATATCGTCTGCGTTGGGTAAAGGGTTAACCCCACTGTACACTGATGTCAAAATATCAAAATTTCAATCAGCCATTTTTTGGGCGTAATGAAAGTAGGAGGGGAGCACGGTGGCTCAGTGGGAGACTGTTGGACTTCTATGCTAGTCTTCAAGAGGTCCCAAGTTCGATCCCCGTCTGGGACGACTCGTGTTGTGTCCTTCGTCACTTTATCCCAGTTGACAACATGGAGGCACAATGACACCGTGTTCTAAGGTGTACTGCACATGTCTTCAATCGGGTACTCCCGTAAAACTGTCACGGTCACGATTTACCATTATGCATAAGTATGTGACCTTACAGTTAAAACTAGAAGTCCTGTCATGAAATGCGCACAAATAGCACGTTGATCTGCGCGTTAATCTACGCGTTATGACTATAGTGAGGCCATCAAATTCTGTACATATGGCCTGTGTGCAAGCAATGTTTCAGCCGATGGACCTCCGGGTAACCCGGAGGTCCATTGGCAGGAACATTGCCTGTGTTTGCAGTGAGTAACCAGAGGAACCTGTCATGCTTTGGATGCCATTTAATATGGCAATTGCACAATTCCTGCACGCAATTAAGCCTAGATAAGCGCGCAGTTCGTGACATGACTTCTAGTTTTAACTGTAAATACAAATAAATAAATACAGAAATATAATCAATAAATAAATTATTAAAATAATAATTAAATTACTAAATGAATAAGTTAACTGGAATGAAACCTGAAAATCAATTATCCATTAAATGATGAAATATATCCATCCAAGCCAATTCATCAGATGAAGATAGTTCAACATTCAATGGACAATCTCATAAATTTTAGTATGGAAACAAACCTGAATAACATAAAAATTACCTTTTAATACATGTAAGAAAACACAAAGGAATATATTGATATAAATTTTGTTTTTAATAATTGGGGAGCGCGGTAGAGCAGTAGGTAGAGGTGCAGGCTGCAAGCCGAGAGGTCCTCGGTTCAAATCCCACCTGCGGCAATCGCGTTGTGTCCTTGGGCAAGACACTTCATCTCCATTGCCCGAGTGTGGGCACGATGACGCCGTGTACTAAGGCGTACTGCACGTCGATGGTACGCATGTCTTCAACCAATCTAACCCTGCCTGTGCCGCAGTGCGGAGTTACGATGTTGGGGAGCTGGCAGCTGCTCGTCGTTGCTCGGTGGTTCTCTCCGGGTACTCCGGCTTCCTCCACCCGTAAAACTGTCACGGTCATGATTAGCCATTGTGCATAAATATGTGACCTTAAGCTCAATAAATAAATAATTTAATAATTATTGATATCTGTATAGTAAAGAGTGTGATAAGATAGTGGTCTATTTAATCCTTTGCCCAGCGAATCGGTCACATCTGCCCGCATAATATGCAAATTCAGTTGCTGAAAAAATATTATTTTTCAAAAAATTTCTACTAAACCATATCATGTGACCCCTCTTTGGAACGAGCTCATCGAGCTCGTTCCAATGAGGGGTCACATGATATGGTTTGGTTGAAATTTATTGAAAATTTTTTTAAAAAATGGTATTTAAAATAATAAATTTTGATATCGTCTGCATTGGGGTAAGGGTTTTAAGTTACTAAATTTATATTAAAAGAACATGAACAGATGGGTGGGTGGGTGTTTTTTTTCTCTGAGAGTGAGAACCATGATTACCACCAAGACCAAAATCGCAATTAATCAAACATTACGTGTACATTGCATACAAAACCACACTTGTTAATACCCCGACGTTTGCGTAGAAACGACCGGGTATGAAAAGCTGTTTTAGTGCGGTCACGTGAGAAGGATTACATAACCAATTAATGTTTCGCGAGAAAAATCTTTCAGAGACTTCCCTGATTAACAATTATATTGTTCAGTCAGAAAATTTCTAAACCTTACATTTAATAAAATATTCAGATACAAATGCCATATCTTTCATTCCAGAACTCTGTACTGCGGTTTAATATAGGAATTGAAAAAATCTGTTTGTTAATTCGTGAGATTTTCGATTTGTTTTCATATTAAAATAAAATTTTTGGTGATATAAGACACGTGATCAGCGAAATTCTCATTTTTTGGGTCAGATTTATCACACAAAATAACAGGATTTACCAAACCGATTTTCACCTTTAAAGATTTTATTTGATATACAAGATTCCCAAACAAAATGTATCAGGTACAAAAAAAAGATTTAGTCAACAGAAATTAATATGTTAATTTGTGAATCTTTTCCCAATACAGTCCAATTAACACTGATCAGTGAGTGGACATCTGACATTATGTAATTACACATAACACACTCAGTCAATTTTTGGATATTGTTTTCGTATGGAGTGTACACGTTATGTTTGTTTGCGAAAATGTTAATTTGACAGAGGGTAAATAAAGCTCAGTTGAATGTTGTCATTAATGACCAGATAAGGATTTCTCCCTAATTGATGGTCATTAAATATTTTGAAGATAAAATAAATTAGACAAAAAGCAGACAGAGAATTTTGACCAGATTGAGACTCAGTCGCAATCTGGTTGAAGCTGTCCATTACAGTAATGACAGTGTTGCAAGACATTTCACAGTTATCCATTGCATGTTTTTATAGCTGGAACATGGTGGTACTGGTAAAGGCCCTGTTGCTGTTGCCTTGTGTAGGCCTAATAAGAGTTGACAATCATGTAGTCTAAAAAGTATGAACATCATGTTTTGTTACATTTGAAATCTGATGAGTCGGACATATTTTCTATTAGAATTTCTTAACCCTTTATCCAGCTTGAATGAGAGACGACACAAATTGCAAAAAAACTTTTAGAATAACTAAAATGTTCAAAAAACATAGCTTATGACCACCCTCATTGGAATAAGCTCCTTGAGCTTATTCCAGTGAGGAGTTATTCTCTTATGTTTAACTGGTTACGTGCTAGATTATTTTTCAAAGGTGATTTGAAATGCAAGTATTTTTTTTTAGCTGCGACGAACAGCTCTATATGTGGCAATGTCGGTCTGTCTGTCTGTCGATCGATCTGTCACCAACGAGTTTAAAAACACCATAACTCCTAAAATACTTGATGGATGGATTGACACCATACTTGGTATGCAAGTGTATCTTCATGATATCTACACCCTCTCAATAGTGCAAGTCATTCGGATAATTTCTGTCACATTTATGGACTTGTCACCAACAAGTTTTTTTGTCACCAACGAATTTTTGTGTCACAAATTGCACATTTTTGGCATTGCACGAATCGTCGCAGCTTCAGCACAGTGACAGTGCCTCTAGTTTTTTTTAAAGATGCCATGCAACTAGCAAAGGAAACTTAGTTTAGCATGAATTTGTCCATTGACAATTGTTTTGTTACAATTTATTGGAGAGTGCCTGTTGGCACTCTCCAATAAATTGTAGCAAAACAATTTTATGTAAACATTTATTTTTTATTGCGAAGAAAACAAGCCCATGCAAACAGTGTAAAACCACTAAAGTGGCTTTCAGCATTTTTCAGTAGAGCCATCATAGTAGTTTGTAGCACTCAATCAGTTTTGAGGCAAAAACTGAAAAGCATAAAATTTGAATGGCATTTGTTGTGAATAGAACTAGCTGGTTTTGTCTATAATGTTAAGTATATTTATTTATTGGTGTTTTAGATCACATACTTATGCACAATGGCTAATCGTGACCGTGACAGTTTTACGGGTGGAGGAAGCCAGAGTACCCAGAGAGAACCACCGAGCATCGACGAGCAACTGTTAGCTCCTAAACATTCCAACTCTGTTCAAGCTCTGTTCAAGCAGGGTTACAGCAGTTGAAGACATGTGCACCATCAACGTGCAGTATGCCTTAGTACACGGCATCATCGTGCCCCCATAATGTTAGGTAAAAATGTTAAAGTATTAACATTTAATTTTGCACTTGAAATGATTTTGTTATGATGGTTTTCTTTGGTTGAAATTACTCAATAGAATCCTGTTTCTTTCTGATATATTTTTTCAGTGTGATAAAAAAAAATTGTTTGTGTTGTTCTTGGGTCTTGATTGATATGAGTTTGAAGAAACTACTCTTTATTTGTGTTGGGTATTGATAAGAGACTGTGATTAATGAAATAGTAGTAGCATAGTACATTGAACTACCTGTCGTAATGAATTTGTCTGATGCCAACATTAATACATACCTATGTGAAAGGCATGATGGTGCGGATGATAGATACCCAGTATTGTATTCACTGCAGGAGTATGGCAAGTACACCATTCCTTATCTCACCTTTACTCATCATATATAAACAGGAATCAACAAAAAAAAATGCAAAAGATCAAATTTGTACTGGTATAACCCTTTACCTAACGAATCGCCCATATCCGCCCGCATAATATGCAAATTGAGCAGTTGAAAAAATGTAATTTTTCAAAATATTTCAACAAAACCATATCATGTGACCCCCTCATTGGAACGAGCTCATTGAGCTCGTTCCAATGAGGGGTCACATGATATGGTTTTGTTGAAATTTTTTGAAAAATTAAAAAAAATGATATTTAAAATAATAAATTTTGATATTGTCAGCGTTGGGTAAAGGGTATAGTGTTGCAAGTATTAACAGGGGTTCTTCTGCCCAGGGTTCCCGCGGGCCTGGAAAAGCCTGGAATTTCAAAATTTGAAATTCAAGGCCTTGAAAAGCCTTGATTTGGCTCTCTGGGCCTGGAAAAGCCTTGAAAAATGTAGCATTGCGCGCAGAGTTGAGATGAATGAAATACGTCCGAGACGGTTTGAGTGGTTCAACTACGATAAGCCTGGAAAAACCTTGAATTTAACTTTCTATTAGCCTTGAAACGCCTTGAATTTGGAGTGTTTATGGCCTGGAAAAGCCTGGAATTTCATGCCAGTTCAGGTGCAGGAACCCTGTCTGCCCTCTTTGGGAAAGAGTCCAGGGCCAAAGCAATTGGGGAAATTCGCATCATGGGGGGTCCAACTGAGGATTTGTTTGGGAGGGGGAAAAAACATACAAAGACTTAGAAATTTTACAATTGAATTCAAGAGAGAACACTAAGACCAATACATGGGAGAGGAAACACACAAAGAATAAGAAATGTTACCTCCATATTGAATTGAGAACATTAATACAGAAGCTACTACATGTATAGTACATGTAAGTTTTATAACAAACAGGTGGATGAAATAATGTGATCAGTTTCTGTAATTTCTATTAAATAAATTGTTCTTATACTTTCAAATGATGAAGATATTTATGTATTTTTCTACACTTCGACAGTTTGTTTGGGAGAAGAAACACACAAAGAATAAGAAATGTTACCGCCATATTGGACTGAGAACATTAATACAGAAGTTATTACATGTGTGTGGTACAAGTTCTAAGTTTTATAACAAAGAGCCACATGAAATCAGGATCAGATGAAGATATTTAGTTTAACCCTTTACCTAACATGAAAAGCAGACGACACTTGCAAAAAATTCTTGAATAACTAATTTTTATCTCACCTGAGCGAAGCTCAAGGGGAGCTTAACTAGTCACTTTCCGTCCGTCGGGCGTCTGGCGTTAACTTTACATTATCGACTTCTTCTCACAAACTACTCAACCAAATTGAACCAAATCTGATGTGCATGTTCTCTATTATATGTCAATTCAAGTTTGTTCAAATCAAGTTGACCCGCCCCTTGGTAGGGCCACGCCCAAAAAGTGAGCCTAAATCTTAAAAAATCTTCTTCTCATGAACCAGCAATAGCAGCGACTTGATATTAGGTGTGCAGCTTCCTTTTGAGGTGTAGACTCAGATTGTTCAAGAGAAGGTCTAGGGGCAATATTTGCCATCGTTATGGGAGGGGCAAGAATTTTTGCCCCGCCCCAAATTTCTATTGTCCAAACTGAGAGGCTGATTTGAACCAAATTTGATTTGAGATTTTATTGGGACATAAGTAGTTAATTTATGCCCAAAAAAATTTTCATGTCGCCCTATGGGAACCGCATGAGCTAAAAATAGAAAAAATTTAAAATCCCCCTATGTTGAAAACTGCACGGCACTGAGAATTTTTATTTGGTGTGAAGCTTCCTTAGGACCAACAGAATGGAATAGTAAAAAAAAATTGCTATCAATTTTATCATAGGGTACTTTTTCGGGACTTTGATAAAGTGTTGAGTCAGCATTTTTTAACACTGTGGGTAATGGGGAAAACATTAAAGAATCTTCTTCTCCCAAACCACTGGTCCAAAGGCTTTCATATTTCACATATAACATCATTGGAAGATTGATTCACATATTTGTTGAAATCAATTTCAGGGGTCCATATTTGGGCTCTCTATGGGAGCCCAAATGTTCAAATTAGTGCAATATGAGGAATATTCTTTAAAAATCTTTGGGTAAAGAGTATATAGTGAGCCAAGACTTGTCTAGAACAACTGAAAAGGTTCTTGGGATATAACTTGCAATTGTATCTAAAAACTGCCTGTTGGGTCACCTGTTTTGTTTCAGTAAAAAGTCAAAATCAGGCCTTCAAGAGTTAACCCTTTACCCAACGTAACAGCCAAAACCGGCCAGCGCTATTCTCAAAAATCGCCAATTAATTTTCAAAATATTTTCATTTTTTGTCTCAAAAACATAGGTTATGACCCCTCGTTGGAACGAGCTCGTCGAGCTCGTTCCAACGAGGGGTCATAACCTATGTTTTTGAGACAAAAAATGAAAAAAATTAGTTATTTAAGAATTATTTTTGCAAGTGTCGTCTGCTTTTCATGTTAGGTAAAGGGTTAAAGAAGAATTAGTTTTTTATTTGAATGAGGACTTGGATTGGGAAATTTTGTGTTTGAAATGGGAAAAGTCCTGCCAAAATGCCATTGGGAAAGGATCTCATATTCGGCCCCTGTAGACACCCCAAAGAATCGCTGATTGAATTTCTTTTCACCTAACATGACAGTCATATTCAATCAGCAAGATATACAAAAATCGCTATACAAAGTTTATTGCTTGCCCACCCCACCCCATCCATAAGCTTAGCTTAAGGCCCACCATTGGAACAAGTTTCTATATGTCCCTATTATATTGTTCATGGAGTTGAAAACTTAATTTTTATGCCCCCCCCCCCCCCCCCCCCCCCCCGCCCAAAAAAAAAATAAATTTGTGTGCATATAGTATTTGTCATTTCTGTCCATCTGGACGTCAGTCCGTCCATCAGATTTTCGTGTCTGCTCCATAACTGAGATGCTCCATTGGATTTTGTTGTCATACATGTTGCTTATGGGGAGACAATGTGTCGCACACAAAACATTTTTTTGTTCGATGGAGGTCAAGGTCACAGATCAAGGTCATAGTTTAGGGACATCTGTGGCCGTGCAGTCACTGTTAGTCTTGTTTGAATAGCTTTCAGTTTTTATTGACACACTTGATGTGTTGGTGGAGTGTGGCGGTTCGTTGGTTGGAGCATTGAACTTTTATCTGAAAGGTTGACAGTTCAATCCTGTCTGATGCCATCTGTGCCGTTGTGACACTTAATCCTGTGTGCTGGAATGATGGCACTGTGTACTAAGGCATACTACCTGTTGATGATGCACTTTCATTCAACTCCTGCTAATTATGCTTGTGTCGTCGGGACTGGGTCAGTAAGTTGGAGTGTCTGACAGTTACTTGATGTTGCTCAATGATTCTGTCCAAGTGGTCTGGCTTCCTCTGTGATATGACCCTGGCTGCTTAAAGTGGCATTAAACCCAATAAACCATGTGCTGATGATGTATCTTTGTGTTCTGCTGAGTTATATTTGTTACCTAGCTGTCATTTCCACCAAATCAGTTTAAAATAATTCCGCCAGATGAGTGCCTTGAATCACAGACATTAAATTATCAATGTTATTGGTGTCACACATGTTGATGTGGAGCTGTTCATACAGTAGGTGGAGAGTGGATTGTAACTAAATGACCTGTGGAGTGGAGTTATCACCCAAAGTATCACTTTCAAATTCTGCACATATGGACATAAAACACAAGCAAGGTTTCAGCCTATGGACCTCCGGGTTTAACCTGGAGGCCCATTGGCTGGAACTTTGCTTGTGATGGTTATGCTTCGCAACAAATTTGCAATTTTTTCTTGGATGGAATTGCCACTCTGCAGGTGATTTAATGATTATACACTCTCCCTGTACTGTATGTTACAAGTGACATCGCAAAAATGTGGCAAAAATATTCCAAGAGTATGTATGGTGCAGTTAAGGATCTTAAGCCTTTGCCTAACAAATTGGCCACATATGCCTCTGTAATTTTAAATTTAAGCAGTTGAAAGAAAAATCATTTTTCAAAAAATTTGAACAAACCCATATCATGTGACCCCCCTCATTGGAACGAGCTTGTCAAGCTCGTTCCAGTGAGGGGGGGGGGGGGGGGGGGGGTCACATGATATGGTTTTATTATACCCCCACTCTCTCAGAGATTTGGGGGGCATACTGGATTACGTGTGTCCATGCATCCATCCGTACATCCATCCATCTGCAACAATATCTTGCCAATGAGTGGATGGATTTAAATGAAATTTGGTACGACAGATCCTTATGACAAGCCACTCCTGCACGTGTTATAAAAAGGTTGCCCACATTTTTTCAACAGAGTTAACAGTCCTTACTTTGTGTTTGATTCATTTATACTTCATGGGTCCAGCACTGCAGTGGGGGTATAATTGCCTTCAGCAATAGATCTTGTTGAAATTTTTGGAAATTTTAAAAAAAAAATGAAAATCATAAATTTTGATATCCTATGCATTGGGTACGGATCTCTTTGGTGGGATGAGCCCCACCTTTGGTGACTCTCATCTAGGGCGTTTTATATCTGCCCATGGATGTCATGAAATGGGAGGGTTGTTGCATATTGGTTATGTACATGTGTAAATAGGGTAAAATTTGTTCAGACATATTGTGACAAACATTATGTAATCTTGGCTACACTGTTATTTAAAGGTTTTGATATGTTGTTAATAAAAGGTGAGGTGTAGCCCAATAACAACAAATTATTTGTCTCTGAGTTGTCCTTGCCATGATGCTCAAATGTATGGATGACAGACAGGTCATCCAGATTTGTGTATCAGGGCTAGGAGTTGTCATTTAACTTGCGTACAGCTGTGCGGTTCTTTTCATCAACCTCACAGTATTGTTTAATTTGTACACAGCTGTACGCAACACCTGTACATGTGTGTTGTCACGCACAAGGTTATCATATCTGAGTTTCATAATTCCTTTTGTCTAAGTAGTGCACATTAATTACTGGTCAATACTGCGGACAATTATGGGTGATACGTCCAATTTTATCCCATCGCGAACAGAGATTGGTCATTCTTAATTCATTTTTCAGCTGCATACAACGTTAGAAAGTTTTATTAACCACCTCCTCCCCGCCATCCTCCAAGCATTTTAGTGTTTTCTATCTGGCGTTGTTTTATATCCGCCCATGGATGTCATGAAATGGGAGGGTTGTTGCATACTGGTTATGTACATGTGTAAATAGGGTAAAATTTGTTCCGACATATTGTGACATTATGTAATCTTGGCTACATTGTTATTTAACCCTTTACCTAATGAATCGCCCGCATCCGCTCGCATAATATGCAAATTCAGCAGTTGAAAAAATATTATTTTTCAAAAAATTTCAACAAAACCATATCATGTGACCCCTCGTTGGAACGAGCTCGTCGAACTTGTTTCAACGAGGGGTCACATGATATGGTTTTGCTGAAATTTTATCAAAAATGTAAAAAAAATGATATTTAAAATAATAAATTTTGATATCGTCTGCGTTGGGTAAAGGGTTAAAGGTTTTGATATGTTGTTAATAAAAGGTGTGGTGTAGCCCAATAACTACAAATTATTTGTCTCCGAGTTGTCCTTGCCATGATGCTCAAAGTAATGATTGTTGTGATTTTGAATTGGAAATAGAACATATATTCATCTTTAACCCTTTACCTAATGAATCGACCGCATCCGCCCGCGTAATATGCAAACTGAGCAGTTGAAAAAATTAAATTTTTCAAAAAATTTCAACAAAACCATATCATGTGACCCCTCATTGGAACGAGCTCAATGAGCTCGTTCCAATGAGGGGTCACATGATATGGTTTTGTTGAAATTTTTTGAAAAATTTTAAAAAATTATTTTTAAAATAATAACTTTTGATATTGTCTGCGTTGGGTAAAGGGTTAACTTTGCATTGATAGAATATAATATCATTACATTAAATATCGGGCCTTTTTATTGGCCTAACACAAAATAACTTATAATCTTCATGCATTTCTATAAGAAACAAATTGTATGACTGCATGGGAATAATCTTAGGTTGAATTGTAGTAACACAATTCCTCACTGACACCAATCCTTCAGATTCTTGACATTCAGGTCACAGAGAAAAAAATTATCTGCAGAGTAATTTAGTAGTTATATTGTGTATGCAGGTAAGTTAGTTCTGTAGTGCCAGAAAAACTCAGTACAAACCATCGTGCTGTACTCATGAGAACATTCTTTATTTGTTTCTAGCTGTAATTGTAAAATAGTGTACATGACAGCATTCAAGATGTTTACATCTGGCTTTAATTTTACCTGTATGTCAAGGGTGCAGTGACTCATTACTTAGATTTCTATTGGACTTCCAAATGAGAGGTCATCAGTGACATACAGTACGTGGAGAGTGGATTGTAACTAAATCACCCGTGGAATGGAGTTAAATAATAACCCAAGCTATATCTTTCAAATTGTGTACATATTGACAAAAAACACAAGCAGTGTTTCAGCCAATGGTCTTCCGGGTTTAACCCAGAGGTCCATTGGTTGAAACTTTGCTTGTGATGGTTATGATTTGCAATTATTGCTTGGGTGGAATCTCCAATACACTTTCCACGTACTGTAGATTGAAGCTGCTTGGGGGTGGGTGGGAAAGAGGGAGAGGGGAGTAATGATTCGCTTCCTATAAGCTCTCATGTCTGGAAATAACAAACTAAAATAGTTGTTGGAATAACATGAGTAATTCTGGAAGTTTGGGAAAAATGGTGGGTTTTTTTGCTGTTGTCTGTAAAAGCCATGGAAATTCATTTAAGAATTGAATGCAATTTTTATAATCTTTATTGGAGTATGAACGTGTGGGAATGGGTACAATTATGTATGAATCCCAAAGGGATTCATACATAATTTGTACCTATTCCCACATGTTTCGGGATTCATACATAATTTGTACCCATTCCCACACATTCGTACTCCAATAAAGATTATAAAAATTGCATTCAATTCTTATAATTCCATTCCGTAACTGTTTAAACTACTTTTTACCAAACAACAAAGTAGAAAGACGAAATAAAACATGAACGAACGAGGCGAAAAACCACCCTCACACAAAAGACAAAGCACACAACTCTGATTTTTAATTTTCACAACTTTTGAAATGTAGTAACAGGCTTTATGCCACAGTTGGGAAATGTCATCAAAGAAACAGCAGCGGAGTTGATCACTGCGAGAGGCGCTAAAAGTTAAAAACCCGCCCAAACACCACCCGAATTACATTCTGTCAACTGCGCTGTACCGTAAATGCAGGTCAAAGTTCAACCAAATGTATTTATTTGAAAATGAATTACATTTGGTCATGACGTTTTCATCCAGCTGACCAGTGGGAATTGAGTATTTGGACCCAAAACGTATAACTACATTAATAATGTAATTATTGTGATAACAATGCAATATGCCATTTCCCCCAAAAAATTCATTCTTAAGGCCTAAAAAAATAAAAAAATCTGTTTCTCAGGCCCTCCCGCATGGTCCTTTTGGCCGCCGCATGCTCTCTTTTTATAACCAAGTTAAACTTTAAAAAAATAAAAATTAAATAGTTTATGTCTGATATTTTACCCAAGTTAAATAATTTGATGAATTTGTCCCTTGAGTGCAAGAAGGCTTTGCAATGCTTTAGCATTGCAAAGCCTTCTTGCACTCAAGGGATGAAATACACCACCACCCGTGCTATTCTGTAGATTATGAGGCCTAAAACTTGAACCAAGAACATGAACTTTTGATGGCAAAGAAGTAATTACTGAAATAAAAAATAAAATAAAAAACCGCTCGCCCGCATGCAATTTTTCAAACAATGGCCTGAGAAACAAAAGATCTACTTTGTGTGGCCTAAAAATTCTGAAAAAAATTGCATGGTCATCATAGTAATGAGGGAAAGATAATGAAAATTGGGTAGAAAGTTTTGGAAAAGTCATAATATTTGATATGGATATTCTCCAAAAAAGTATGAGCCCTGTGGGTGTATTTATGTTTCAAGTCTGGAAAACTTATGGAAATTTCCAAAGAAATGTTGCACAGATATCAGATTTGCTGAAAATGTGACTACAAAACACTGTGCAGAATGATTCAGCATGAAGAACCAGAATTGCCAATTGTACCAATATTTATTGTAATTACTGGTGACAGTATATGATGGGATCCCTTTTGTAAATGTACAATGTTAGTCTTTATGATTCATTCATGAAATGTTGCATGTCATAATGTTGATTCATACATTTCTTTGTAATGTAGTACAGTGGAACCCTGTTAATTGAATACCGTATTTACTCTATGTATTGGGACACTCTATGATTTGGGACACACATTTTTTTCCAGAAAACTATATTTTTTTATGCTCCAAAGTTTGGGACATTCAGGAGATTTGTTTTCAGTTGGCCCGTCGCTAGTAGCAGACGACACTCATAAAAAAAATTGTTGAGTTATTAAAAGTTTTCATTTTTTGCTTCGAAAACATAGCTTGTGGTCCCTCATTGGAACGAGCACAATGCACTCGTTCCAATGAGGGATCATAAGCTATGTTTTTATGGAAAACGAATCACACACAACTTTATTCAGCATCAAATCAAGACCAGGCTGAGTTCTTTCCCTATTTTCTAACAATTGGGACACCTGTGAAAATAATTATTTTGAGCTGTCCCAATACATAGAGTAAATACGGTAATCACTTTACCTCTGAAAAATATTCAATTAACAGGAGTATTCAATTAATGGGGATTTGATCACTTTTCTCTGTATTCATAGGATAAAATGAGTCTTTATTCTATTATATGTTTGACAGAGCTCATGGAGCTCTGTCAAACAAGATATTATAGATCGATGGCTCAGTGGTGGACTGTTGGACTTCTAAGCTAGAGGTCCTGAGTTCGATCCCCGTCCATGATGACCAGGGTTGTATCCTTGGGCAAGGCACTTTATCCCGGTAGCCTACATGGTGGCACGATGACTTGACAAGATTTTTTATTCAATTAACTCTCTATAACCTATATTCAATTAACAGGACAAATTTGTACTGGAGGTATGATAAATGGTTTTGTGTTGGGAAATTATATTCAATTAATAGGGCTATTCTTTTAAGAGATATCCAATTAAGTAGGCTCCACTGTATTGACTTAACGTCATTTTTACTTTGTCCTTTGACAAGACACTTAATCCTGATTGGTCAAATGGTAGATGGTGGTGCTGTAAACTGGGGCTGCAACGATGCAGATGCTCACGATGTGATGCGAATCACAATTTTTTCCTCATGTTGCGATGCGCATCGCAATGCAAATAAAACCACAGAAGATTTTGAGTGAGGCGAATCTAGGTTGTCCAGGATATTGCAACATAAACACAGCTCTCTCTCTCTCTCTCTCTCTTTCTCTCTCGAAAGAGAGGGAGAGAGAGAGTATAGAGAGAGACCAGGAAAGATAGGCTGAGTGACAGATAGAGAGAGAGAAAAAGAGAGAGGGAGAGAGAGTTTGCATAATATTTACCAGGCTCTTCACAGAGTTCAAAATTCCAAGGCACGTAAGAGAAGTTTTGTTAATTTTTCAGACCTAACTAAAAATCTTTTAGTTATGATATTCAATATTAGTACATGAGTAGGGTTGCAAACGATGCATAAAATCAATCAGATGGATGAATCGTGAATTGAATCGGCAGGAATGAATCATGATGCATTGAAAGCTCGATGCATCATTGCACCCCTACTGTTTATTGAGGCATACAGTATATCATATCAATGGTATACTTGTCTTCATCCATTCATAACCCTGATGGAATTTACTGAATTTTGTGTTTAATTTATCATGGATTTAATATCATAGTAATGTCAGAACTCTGAATTCATTCTAACCAGTAACTGATGGAGAGCTGGAAGCACTAACATGGCTGTATTGAAATGCGCTGAAAGCTACTTATTTGGCATTTACAACTCCATGCTTTAGCGCTAGGCATGTCAAAGTAACGGCAGCACTAACACAACTTGTACAGGGATGGGACAGAGCCTGTACCATCGAAACCGGTACCGGGACAAGTCAACAATTGGGTGACATATCACTATCAGATGGGAGAAATTCACATTTAAACCATCCCAGTCCACAAGATCACGAAGACAAACATGGCATCGTACCAATTATTCTGCGGCGACATCAAAGTAATCATACAGCACAAAGATTGTGCTTTGTGATTACTTTGATGTCGCCACAGATTAATTTCTTTGAAGTAGCTGATGACGGTGCTTCCAGTGTCTTTGATGCGACGTATGAAAAATCAAAATGGTTGGTCTTATCGAGGTAGTGGTGCAGACAGAACATACACCTTTAGAGTGTTTTGATATGTTCATTCACAAATAAGCTGAAAGAATGTCATGCAAGTGTGCCATACACGATTATTTGCCCATTTACCCTTGTTCAATTAGGAATTTCCCCATAAAATAATTTTGTCCCACTACCGGCGGGACAAAAGCTTCTGTACCGGTACTGGCTGCAGCATGAGGGAACCTGCGATGCTGATACAGGTACCGGTTTACATGCCTGTTTAGCACGTTCTTTGCCCAGCAGTAGGAAGAAAATGTTTATTTAAAATTGTTCTGCTGCAGTAATTGTAGAATGCTAACTGCTCTTTACAATAAAATGCAACAAAACAAATATTTATGAACCAAATGTTACAAAAGTACAGTACAAGTCAAAATAAGTTGTTTAATAACCACTATAAACTATGAATCTTTCTCTACATACACTAATCAGACCAGAATCTGACATCATTTTCTGGAAAGCTCTCACTGAGAGCTTTCCTGAAAATGATGTCAGATTCTGATTTTATCAGTGCAAAAACAGCAGAATACTAGTTTATTGTGGTTATGCTATGACTTATTTTCGAAGTTAAAGCAACGTCGAGCCCGGTTAATCCTCGGATGGGTGACCGTCTGAGCGGTCGATTCAGACTCCTGCGTTGTGTCCTTGGGCAAGGCACTTAACCCCGATTGTCCACATGGGGGCACGATGACGCCGTGTACTAAGGCGTACTGCACGTCGATAGTGCACATGTCTTCAACCAATCTAACCCTGCTTGTGCTGCTGTACAGAGTTACGTTGTTGGGGAGCTGGCAGCTGCTCGTCATTGCTCTGTGGTTCTCTCTGGGTACTCCGGCTTCCTCCTCCCGTAAAACTGTCCCAGTCATGATTAGCCATTGTGCATAAGTATGTGACCTTAAACACCAATAAATAAATACAACTTATTTTGACTTCTACTGTGAGGCTCCTGTTGTTAGTATTGTGGTATTGTTGAAAAAAATCATATTTCCAAATAATTTAGCAGTCTTCCAGTTAATCTATGACTTATTTATTTTTAGCAATAAGTGTAGAATTTATTTATAGACTTATCACCCAGTTTTCCAAGATTTATCTTTTTGCAATTTCTGTGTATATTGAGTTCTCTCATTACTTTATTATTGTTGATAAGTAGCAAAAAATATGCCAATATAAAGTTATTATTGTTGATAAGTAGCAAAAAATATGCCAATATAAAGTTATTATTGGAATTCATTAGAAGTATCAAGGAGACTGTTATTTATACAGAATATAGTTAGTTCCATATCGGCCGCGATATCAGCTCAAGGTAACTTAATATCAGATTGACATTAAAGGTTGACGTGAAGTTATTGAGGGCTGGTTAGTTCCATATCGGCCGCGATATCAGCTCAAGGTAACTTAATATCAGATTGACATTAAAGGTTGATGTGAAGTTATTGAGGGCTGGTTAGTTCCATATCGGCCGCGATATCAGCTCAAGGTAACTTAATATCAGATTGACATTAAAGGTTGATGTGAAGTTATTGAGGGCTGGTTAGTTCCATATCGGCCGCGATATCAGCTCATGGTAACTTAATATCAGATTGACATTAAAGGTTGATGTGAAGTTATTGAGGGCTGATTTTGAAACTAACCACATAATGATCTCTTTATTTATTTAAAAATTGCCCGAACTAGTGTTTAGTTTGTGCACCATTCGAGCATGGCTTAACCTTTATTCCGTTCGTGCAAGTTCTTTTCTGTAATGTAAAACATCAATTGGAAAAGTGAAATGGGTTAAGCAAAAAAAAATGGGTTAAGCAATTTTTTTTTGGCTTACCCGAATTTCGGGTTAAGGAAATTTTCAATTCTTAACCCTTTACCAAATGCAGACGATATCAAAATTTATTATTTTAAATATCATTTTTCAATTTTTTTTCAAAAAATTTCAACAAAACCATATCATGTGACTCTTCGTTGGGACGAGCTCGTCCCAACGAGGAGTCACATGATATGGTTTTGTTGAAATTGTTTTGTAATATACTATTTTTTCAACTGCTGAATTTGCATATTACGCAGGCGGATGCGGCCGATTCGTTGGGTAAAGGGTTAAAGGCCTGTTATCAAATCAAAACAAAATATTCTCACATCTGTTACAATTTTCTGATAGTGTTATTGTTTCTCATTCTTTTCACAAACTCCTAAATTCCCTCTTTTCCTAATTCAGCTATCCAAACGTCTCGGCTTCCCTACTAGGGAACTAACCCTAACCCCACTGGGGACCTAACCCAAACCCCACTAGGGAACTAACACTTACCCCACTGGGGAACTAACCCTAACCCCACTGGGGACCTAACCCTAACCCCACTGGGGGACTAACCCTAACCCCACTGGGGGACTAACCCTAACCCCACTGGGGACCTAACCCTAACCCCACTGGGGGACTAACCCTAACCCCACTGGGGAACTAACCCTAACCCCACTGGGGAACTAACCCTAACCCACTGGGGAACTAACCCTAACCCCACTGGGGAACTAACCCTAACCCACTGGGGAACTAACCCTAACCCCACTGGGGGACTAACCCTAACCCCACTGGGGAATAACCCTAACCCCACTGGAGAATAACCCTAACACCTTCCGGGGAACTAACCCTAACCCCACTAGGAAGTAACCCTAACCCCACTGGGGGACTAACCCTAACACCACTGGGGACTAACCCTAACCCCACTGGGGGACTAGCCCTAACCCCATTGGGGGACTAACACTAACCCCACTGGGGGACTAACCCTAACCCCACTGGGGGACTAACGCTAACCCCACTGGGGAACTAACGCTAACCCCACTGGGGGACTAACCCTAACCCCACTGGGGGACTAACCCTAACCCCACTGGGAACTAACCCTAACCCCACTGGGGGACTAACCCTAACCCCACTGGGAACTAACCCTAACCCCACCGGGGAAGCCATGACGTTTAGATAGCTAAACTATCTCTTCTACTTCGACAAATCGATCCTTACGACTCTGAATATTAGTTTTTGTTGAATTTTCAGTACAGCTCTCTTCTTTAATCTCTTACCTAATCCTTACTTGCCATCTTTAACACCTTGTCATACAAAAACACGGCTTTAAGTCACTCCATTATGTCTGGTCACATAAATTTTCTTGATTGTGTTTGGCAAAAACAGTGAAAAATTTCGATGTTAACAAATTGCTTGTGTCCTAGTAACACATCAAGGGGGACAATTTGTAGCTTGGTTGATATCAACAAGATCAGCAACATATCTGCCGAGTTTGAATTCTAATAGGCGAGCTGAATAATTGGCAATTCTGGGAATGAAAGTCATACCTATTAACCCTTTCCCTAACATGAAAAGCAGATGACACTTGCAAAAAAAATTCTTGAATAACTCATTTTTTTCATTTTTTGTCTCAAAAACATAGGTTATGACCCCTCGTTGGAACGAGCTCGACAAGCTCGTTCCAACGAGGGGTCATAACCTATGTTTTTGAGACAAAAAATGAAAATATTTTGAAAATTAATTGACGATTTTTGAGAATAGGGCTGGCCAGTTTTGGCCATTACGTTGGGTAAAGGGTTAACCCTTTACCCAACGTAACTGCATTATATTTTTCATTTTTTGTCTTAAAAACATAGCTTATGGCCTCTCTTTGGGGCTCTCTGACAGTTTTCACAA
This sequence comes from Pictodentalium vernedei, assembly GCA_031216915.1. Taxonomy (NCBI): domain Eukaryota; kingdom Metazoa; phylum Mollusca; class Scaphopoda; order Dentaliida; family Dentaliidae; genus Pictodentalium; species Pictodentalium vernedei. Next base: position 10,744,097 of record CM062289.1, on the reverse strand, counting down.
TGTAGTCTCCAGCATTCTAAATCAGTGGAACCGTGTTAACCCTTTACCCAATGAATCGGCAGCATCTGCCCGCATTATATGCAAATTCAGTTGTAGAAAAAATATTATTTTTAAAAAAATTTCAACAAAACCAGATCATGTGACCCCTTGTTGGAATCGTTGGAATGAGCTTGTTCCAACGAGGGGTTACATGATATGGTTTTGTTGAAATTTTTGAAAAATTTGAAAAAATGATATTTAAAATAATAAATTTTGATATCGTCTGCATTGGGTAAAGGGTTAATTGAATAGCTACTTTGCCAGTTATAATATATAAATATTATTCAATTAATATGCGTAGTCAGTTAAGAGGGATTTGGTCATTTTCCTTTGTTATGCCCTGACTTGAAAAGTCAAAGGGGTATGCGGTAGGGCTGTCGCGACTATCAATTTTCATAGTCGACTAATCGCCAGCATTAGTAGACTGTTAGTCGATTAATAGTTGTTTCCCTTGGATTCAACAATCTCTAATATACTTACAAAATAAATTTAAAACTGGTGATGTTTGAATGTGTTCCTTTCTGCATCAAGATAAAATAGACACCGGAATATCTCCAGCAGGCTCTGATTGATTTGAAGAATTTAAACAGAAGAACATTTATTTGTGCAAATGTTTGTTTTCTGTAACTAATATTCAGAAATTTTGAATATAAAACCCCCTCCATTCCAACACAAGTTACAACTTATTACTACAAGTGAAGATAAAACCCCCTCCACTCCAACACAAGTTACAACTTATTACCACAAGTGAATATAAAACCCCCTCCACTCCAACACAAGTTACAACTTATTACTACAAGTGAAGATAAAACCCCCTTCACTCCAACACAAGTTACAACTTAGTACTACAAGTGAAGATAAAACCCCCTCCACTCCAACACAAGTTACAACTTATTACTACAAGTGAAGATAAAACCCCCTCCACTCCAACACAAGTTACAACTTAGTACTACAAGTGAAGATAAAACCCCCTCCACTCCAACACAAGTTACAACTTATTACTACAAGTGAAGATAAAACCCCCTCCACTCCAACACAAGTTACAACTTAGTACTACAAGTGAAGATAAAACCCCCTCCACTCCAACACAAGTTACAACTTATTACTACAAGTGAAGATAAAACCCCCTCCACTCCAACACAAGTTACAACTTAGTACTACAAGTGAAGATAAAACCCCCTTCACTCCAACACAAGTTACAACTTATTACTACAAGTGAAGATAAAACCCCCTTCACTCCAACACAAGTTACAACTTAGTACTACAAGTGAAGATAAAACCCCCTTCACTCCAACACAAGTTACAACTTAGTACTACAAGTGAAGATAAAACCCCCTTCACTCCAACACAAGTTACAACTTAGTACTACAAGTGAAGATAAAACCCCCTCCACTCCAACACAAGTTACAACTTAGTACTACAAGTGAAGATACCGCTGTGGGTCTTGTGACAGTTTTCTCCCTTTTGCAGTTCCAATTATTCCAAAGGGGGTTGTTCGAGTGTACAAGACTGAAGATTGTATTTACTCTGCAGCGACTTCCCAAAGTTCAAATATTAAAAAATATACCATTTGAACGTACTGATCAACAGGTGTTGGTTGATACTGCAGAGAACACTAGGTATTGATCAAATGACAGGGCTCAGTGTTTTCAAAATTACGTTGTTGCACACAATAAGGCGGAAAACAAAGGCCATGGGACGTTACAAGTAACTATGGCGAGACATTCAAAGGTTAACAATCTGTTAATTTATCTCATTACACAGCCCAATTTTAATTCGACTTGTACCACTTCAAAAATGAACGACAATCGACTAAAAATAAAAAACGTCAACTACCGCAACAGTCGACGGTTGGTCGATTCATCGAATAATCACGACAGTCCTAGTATCTCGTGGAGACCCCCATCCATTTGTCCATTCATCCATCCATCTTGCTGTTCATCCATCCATCAGTCCGTCCGTACCAACATTTTTCCTTGTATCTCAGCCACTGCTACTCCGATTTGATATTTGATGTTGTGATAGAGCATCATGAGGGAACAATACCTGTGTAGCATGAGTTTCTTCCATACATTTTTTCCAGAGTTATGGCTCTTTTCCACTTTCGTCTTAGAATATGTTTGGTGGGTCGGAGGCATTGGCACATGCTTTGCGTTGCCCCTCTTGTTCTAGATATAAACTGAGCATTTAGTCTGTTATAGCTTGCTTGGCACAGCTCATGGAGCTCTGTCAGACAAGATATTGTAGATTAACCCTTTACCCAACGAATCGGCCGCATCCGCCCGCGTAATATGCAAATTCAGCAGTTGAAAAAATATTATTTTTCAGAAAATTTCAACAAAACCATATCATGTGACCCCTCGTTGGAACGAGCTCGTCGAGCTCGTTCCAATGAGGGGTCACATGATATGGTTTTGTTGAATTTTTTTGAAAAATTTGATAAAATGATATTTAAAATAATAAATTGTGATATTGACTGCGTTAGGTAAAGGGTTAAATACCTATATTGGATGTATCAATACCAAAAAGGTCTATAGACAAGGAAAATTTGATGATTGGCAAGGAAATTTCTTGACATATTGCGAGATTTTTTATTCATTTAACAGGCATATACTCTAAAACCCATATCGAATTAACAGGTTAAATTTATAATAAAGCTATAGGAAATTGTTTTGTGTTTGGAAGTTATATTCAATTAACAGGGATATACAGTTAAGAGATATCCAATTAAGTGGGCTCCACTGTACCTGTAACTGGTGATGAAAAATGTATTAACTCTCTGCACCCTCATGTTATAATATCAAAGTTTTCAGCAGCAAATTTTTCCCACAATGCAACTGAAAATTTTAAAAATTATATCTTGACAACACTCATTGATAAATCAATTTTAAAAAAACAATTTTCATAACTTTCCTCCACAAATTTGTGTTCAAAGAAATCTGTATGCCCCTATCCACAAAAAATGCAGAATATTTAAATGGGAAGCAAATATTGACAAAAGGACATTGTTACATAGGCATAAAAGTATGCTGAAAACCAATACAGTGGAGCCCATTTAATTGTATATCTCTTAACTGAATAACCCTGTTAATTGAAAATAGGGGGGCACGGTGGCTCAGTTGGTAGAGGTGCAGGCTGCAAGCTGAGAGGTCCTCGGTTCGAATCCCACCAGCGGCAACCGCGTTGTGTCCTTGGGCAAGACACTTCACCCCCATTGCCCACGTGGGGGCACGGTGGCGTTGTGTACTAAGGCGTACTGCACGTCGATGGTGCACCTGTCTTCAACCAATGCTAACCCTGCTTGTGTGGAGTCAGTATGTTGGGGAGCTGACAGTTGCTCGGTGGTTCTCTTCGGGTACTCCGGCTTCCTCCACCCATAAAACTGTCTCGGTCATGATTAGCCATTGTGTAGAAATATGTGACCTTAAACACCAATAAATAATAAATAAATAAATTGAAAATAATTTCCCAACACAAAACCATTTACCATACCTCCAATACAAATTTGACCTGTTAATGGAATATTGGTTATAGAGTAAACTCCAGTTAATTGAATAAAAAATCTTATAACCTGTCGTGAAATTACCCGACTTTCCCCAGTTTTCCTTTGTTTATAGACCTATTTGGCCTCAGTACACCCAATACAGGCATTTAATCTATTATATCTTGTTTGACAGAGCTCATGGAGCTCTGTCAAACAAGATATAATAGAATAAATGACAAGTTTCTCTCTAGAATAGAGGAAAGTGACACAATAAATGTTAATTGAATACTCCTGTTTATTGAAATATTTTCATTGACAATGTGGCTATTCAATTAACAGGGTTCCACTGTACCTGCAAGTGTTAAAATGTTTTTCAACTGAGACCTCAATAAAAAGTTCAGGATGAGCCCTCCCGGTGGGAACCCCGAAAAGTGAAGCAGTGCCTGTTCACTGCGGTAAACAGGCTCTGTTTTACTGGTAAAATGGGACCCAGTCACCAATGCTTGGGAGGTGCAAACCCTCTCTAAAATGGGCAACATGGCTTATTAACACTCACCCCTAGTCTTAAGTTGATAATCATGTTGTGGTTATGATTAGCCATTGTGCAAAAATATGTGACCTTAAACACCATTAACCCCCTTCACTCTGATGTCAAAATACCAAAATTTCAGGACGCTGTTTTTTCCCATAATGCATCTGTAAATTTAACCAATTCAATCTCGTTTGACAGAGCTCAATGAGTTCTGTCAAACGAGATTGAATTTGTTAAATTTCTAGTTGCATTATGGGAAATTTGTTCTGCCTGAAATTTAGATATTTTGACATCAGTGTGCAGGGGGTTAAATAAATAGGATGAGCCGTAAATTTTGGTCTTGTTGCTGCAAAACATAGCTAATGACACTGCTTTGGAATCAACCCATTCCAATGAGGTTCATAAGCTATGCTTTCAATTTAAATAATGAGAATTCGTTAGGAAAAAATAATTGCATCATGTTAGAGAGAGGGTTAGAGACATGTTAAATGGAACTTGTTTGTTGTTCAATAACTCAATAAGCAATTTATTGAAACTTGAAATACATATACAATCTTGTCGAAGAAGTTTATTGATTTCATTATTGTTTAGAATGATTGTATTATACATATTCATATCTCTCTATTGGGAACATAAGTGTTATGTAATTTTCTGGATCAATTCTGCTAAACAACTCAAACTCCAGTACTTGACTTTCTACATATTATACCAAAGGAGAATTCTTTTGTATAGAAGAAAGCACAAACCCTTAGGAGTTTCGCCAAGTTCGATAGCTTCTCCGTTACTAGCATATAACGAAGCAATAAGTATATCACATTTCTTTATCTGCTTCAATGATAGCAAGCCTCATTTTATGTGAGATGTTTAAGAAAATCAATTTGAATTCCAATAAATCCAGAAGAATTTATTACACATCTATATTTATTATTTATTATTTATTGGTGTTTAAGGTCACATACTTATGCACCATGGCTAATCGTGACCGTGACAGTTTTACGGGTGGAGGAAGCCGGAGTACCCGGAGAGAACCACCGAGCAACGACGAGCAGCTGTCAGCTCCCCAACATCGTAACTCTGAACTCTGCGCCGCAGCACAGGCAGGGTTAGATTGGTTGAAGACATGCGCACCATCGACGTGCATTACGCCTCAGTACACAGCGTCATCGTGCCCCCATGTAGGCAATCGGGGTGAAGTGTTACACATCTATATAGATTTGTTGGAGAAAACAGAAACATTTGGGCCGGCCATAGTTAAAAATTTATCTGAGTCACCCAACTCAGGCCTTTAACTCTCTACCCAACGAAACGGCCGCATCCACCCGTGCAATTTGCAAAGTGAGTGGAAAATATTTATATTTCCAAACATTTCAACAAAATCATATCATGTTACACCCCTCACTGGAACGAGCTTATTGAGCTCATTCCAGTGATGGGGATCACATGATATGGTTTTGTTGAATTTTTTGGAAACATCTGAAAAAGTAATATTTAAAATAATAAATTTTGATATCGTCTGTGTTGGGTAAAGGTTGACTGATAGAGTGACAAATTATTTTTGGTCATCAGAATTTCTTCACATGTCTTTGCTTTGTTACAATTTATGGGAGGGTGCCAATAGGCTCTCTCCCCTTAATTGTAACAAGGCAAATCCTAACAGACTTAATAATTTCATTTCAAAGATAAAGCGAAAGACATCCACCTAATATGAGGCCTTTAACCCTTTACCCAATGAATCGGCCACATCCACCCGAGTAAAATGCAAATTTAGCAGCTGAAAAAGTACTGTTTTTCAAAATATTTCAACAAAACCATATTATGTAACCCCTCTTTGGAACGAGCTCATCGAGCTCGTTCCAATGAGGGGTCACATGATATGGTTTTGTTGAAATTTTTTGAAAATTTTTTAAAAATTATATTAAAAATAATAAATTTTGATATTGTCTGCATTGGGTAAAGGGTTATGTTGTGATACCTGTACTTCAGAGTAAAGCCCAAGTATGGGATTCCAACACTATTCCAGCCGAATTCTACTGATGTACACATTACAGGAATCTTCTCAAATTAGAGGGCATAACAAACAGTTTCTTTTTTGTGCATATCAAGCGATTTTACCCTTAACTCTTCAGGGCTTTAATATCAGTCAGGAGAGCTATAGTGATCACTCACTGTCCGTCGTCCATCATCCGTCGTCTGTGAGCATGGTATTTGCATCTTCTCCCAAACCACTGAACCAATTTAATTGATATTTGAGATAATAGTTTGTTATGACATCGCAATTTGATATTGTTCAAATCAAGTTGTCTTGCCCCTTGGTAGGGCCACGCCGAAAAAGTGTGCCTAAATCTTAAAAAATCTTCTTCTCATGAACCAGCAGTAGCAGAGACTTGATATTAGGTGTGCAGCTTCCTTTTGAGGTGTAGACTTAGATTTGTTCAAGAGAAGTTTGTGGGAGTATATTTGCCGTCATTATGGGAGGGGTAAGAATTTTTGCGCCTCCCAAAATTTCTATTTTCCAAACCGAGAGGCAGATTTGAACCAAATTTAATCTGAGGTCTTATTGGGTCAAAAGTACTTAATTTATGCCCAAATTCTTTTTCCCATCGCCCCATGGGAACCGCAGGAGCTAAAAATAGAAAAAAATTAAAACGCCCATATCTCCAAAACTACACGGCACTGATAATTCTTATTTGGTGTAAAGCTTCCTTAGGACCAACAGAATGGAATGGTAAAATAAAATTGCTGTCGGTTTTATCATGGGGTACTTTTTGGGGACTTTGAAAAAGTGCTGAGTCAGCATTTTTTTAACACTGTGGGTAATGGGAAAAACATTTAAGACTACTTTTCACCCAAACCACTGCTCCAAAAGCTTTCAAATTTCACATATAACATCTTTGGAAGATTGTTTCACATGTTTATTGAAGTCAATTCCCTGGGTCTATATTTGGGCTCTCTATGGGAGCCCAAATGTTTAAATTAGTGCAGTATGAGGAATATTCTTTAAAAATCTTCTTCTTCAGATCTACCAATAAGAATCTTTTCATATTTGGTATGCAGCATCCTTAGGGGGGGTGAGATTCAAGTTTGTTCAAGCCAAGTCCCTGGGTTCATATTTAAGCTGAAAATTTAGGGTCCTGGTCCGGACTCAGAAATTTTTTACCAAAATGAGTTTTTTGTTTTTTTATGCGTTTCGGTCAATTTTGAGACAAAAAAAAATTCTTTTTACACTGAAAATTTGGGATCCTGGTGGGACTTAGAAATTTTGGACCAAAATCCGGAGATTAGTTTTTTAGTTTTTATGCATTTTCAATTTTAAAACAAAAATTTTTTTTTTTTTTCTCTGAAAATTTGGGGTCTGGGTGGAAGTTTTTATGCATTTTTGGTCAATTTTAAGACAAAAAAAATTTTTTTTTTACCTTGAAAATTTGGGGTCCGGGTAGGACATAAAAAATTTGGGCCAAAATCCTTGCCATGTCAACATTTATTGATAAAAGAAGTGACAAATTTTCTTGTTTTATACACAGATATTGCATGTGGGGGGTGCGGTGGCTCAGTAGGTAAAGGTGCAGGCTGCATGCTGAGAGGTCCTCAGTTCGAATCCCACCTGCGGCAATCGCATTGTGTCCTTGGGCAAGACACTTCACCCCCATTGCCCACGTGGGGGCACGGTGACGCTGTGTACTACGGAGTACTGCACATCAATGGTGCACTTGTCTTAAACCAATGTTAACCCTGCTTGTGTGGAGTCAGTATGTTGGGGAGCTGACAGTTGCGTGCCGTTGCTCGGTGGTTCCCACCGGGTACTCCGGCTTCCTCCACCCGTAAAACTGTCATGGTCATGATTAGCCATTGTGCAGAAATATGTGACCTTCAACACCAATAAATAAATGCATGTGGATGATAGTGTTTTTTGTGACATTTATGGGAAGCTTCACTTGGACAAGGGGATGTGTTTGGGGTACGCTATCAACCAGAAACATCATGTTTTCCACGAGATGAAATGTACTGCAAGACATAGAAATCTTTAAAACATAATCAGTAACTGTTTACTGTCATTAAACATTTCAGGGAGTGCTTAATTAAGTTCCAGGGGAATAGTTTTTTTCCTAGGGGACGCGGTGGCTCAGTTGGTAGAGGTGCAGGCTGCAAGCCGAGAGGTCCTCCGTTCGAATCCCACCTGCGGCAACCGCGTTGTGTCCTTGGGCAAGACACTTCACCCCGATTGCCTACATGGAGTCACGATGACGCTGTGTACTGGGGCGTACTGCACGTCAATGGTGCGCATGTCTTCAACCAATCTAACCCTGCCTGTGCTGCGGTGCAGAGTTCAGAGTTACGATGTTGGAGAGCTGACAGCTGCTCGTCGTTGCTCGGTGGTTCTCTCCGGGTACTCCGGCTTCCTCCACCCGTAAAACTGTCACGGTCACGATTAGCCATTGTGCATAAGTATGTGACCTTAAACACCAATAAATAAATAAATAAATAATAGTTTTCTTCCATCCATCACACCTTCTCTAATTTGGGGACACTTGTAAAAGGTATGACCTGCCCTTGTCACACTGATGCCGAAAGAACAAAATATCAAGCAGCAATTTTTTCCCATAATGCAACTAAGAAGTTAAACAATTGAATCTTGTTTGACAGATCTCATCGAGCTCTGTAAAACAAGATTGAATTGGTTAAAATCCTAGTTACATTATGGGAGAAAATTGCTGCTTGAAGATTTGATACAGTGGAACCCACTCAATTGGATATCCCTTAACTGAATAACCCTGTTAATTGAATATAATTTCCCAACACAAAACCATTTACCATACTTCCAATACAAATTTGACCTGTTAATTGAATATAGGTTATAGAGTAAACTCCTGTTGAATACAAAATCTTGTAATCTGTCGAGAAATTACCCGGACTCTCGCCAGTTTTCCTTTGTTTATAGACCCATTTGGCCTCATCACCTCCAATATAGGCATTTAATCTATTATATCATGTTTGACAGAGCTCATATATATATATGGGAGCACTGTGGCTCAGTAGGTAGAGGTACAGGCTGCAAGCCGAGAGGTCCTCGGTTCGAATCCCACCTGCGGCAACCACGTTGTGTCCTTGGGCAAGACACTTCATCTCCATTGCCCCCGTGGGGGCACGCTGACATTGTGTACTAAGGCGTACTGCACGTCAAGGGTGGTGCACTTATCTTCAACCAATGCTAACCCTGCTTGTGTGGAGTTAGTATGTTGACAGTTACTCACTGTTGCTCAGTGGTTCTCTCCGGGTACACCGGCTTCCTCCACCCGTAAAACTGTCACGATCATGATTAGCTATTGTGCAGAAATATGTGATCTTAAACACCAATAAATAAATAAATAAATAAATAAATAAATATATATATATAATAGAATAAATGCTACGTTTATCTCTAGAATCGTTGTGTCCTTGGGCAAGACACTTCACCCCGATTGCCTACATGGGGGCACGATGACGCTGTGTACTGAGGCGTACTGCACGTCGATGGTGCGCATGTCTTCAACCACTCTAACCCTGCCTGTGCTGCGGTGCAGAGTTACGATGTTGGAGAGCTGACAGCTGCTCGTCGTTGCTCGGTGGTTCTCTCCGGGTACTCCGGCTTCCTCCACCCGTAAAACTGTCATGGTCACGATTAGCCATTGTGCATAAGTATGTGACCTTAAACCCCAATAAATAAATAAATAAAATTATCTCTAGAATACAGGAAAGTGACACAATCCCTGTCAATTGAATACTCCTGTTAATTGAATAAATTTCATTGACAAAGTGGCTATTCAATTAACAGGGTTCCACTGATTTCAAAATCAGTGTGTCAAGGATTAAATTTACAAATTTTTGCTACACATTCTCTTCATAAATGTAATTTATTTCCTTGTTTTTTTATGCCCAACTGAGGCCTCAAAAGAGCTCCCAAGTTACATTTTGTAATGTGAATGACTGTTTAGGTTATGTGTGGGTCACATCAATTGTAAAATATGCGAAAGAACTACGGGTTACGAAAAAGTAATACAACCTAACTTTCTTAACCCTTCACCCAACGCAGACGATGTCAAAATTTATTTTAATTACTATTTTTTTAAATTTTACAAAAAATTTCAACAAAACCATATCATGTGACCCTCTCATTGGAACGAGCTCGATGAGCTCGTTCCAGTGAGGGGTCACATGATATGGTCTTGTAGAAATATTTTGAAAAATGTATTTCTTTCAACTGCTGAATTTGCAAATTATGCGGGCGATTCGTTACGTAAAGGGTTAAATTATTAGTGAAGGTTGCACCATAGAAAACAAGTGATTTTGAATATACAGTTGCGAGGGTGTTCATGAGGGCTTTGCCTGAGTGAACATGCCCGAGTCATTGTATGTTCAGTATCATGAGCTGATACAGTGTAAACAACTAGTCACATGATTGTTTTCTGAGGCAAACAAAAGACGCACAATCAGCAAGAAAGACTCAATTTGAAGTCGCGATTAAATTAACTCAATTTGACATTTTTTTTCTCATTCTTTTCAATACTTTCTTTTTTTGAGTCAGCAAAATCTTATCGTTATACCGAAAACATCATTTTTATCGTACTTTTTGGTTCATTTTATATATATAATATCACCAGGCGAGGAAGTGCAGAATAGTGCATGAATGGGTTCAGATACTTGAATTCAGATCACTGAAATGTTTTCATGGGTTTTTGTTTATGTCAAAGCTGACACTGTCCGAATACATTACCTTTGTTCTCGAAAAATATCCTTCATCGCCCAGGTGTTACAAAGCTTGGGGTGATATTTGTTGAATACAGCATATGCTCTTTTTGACTTTTTGAAATAAATCACTTCTTTTACACAAAGGAGGGATGCCATAACTATATCACAAATCTTACATGTTTTACCAGAAAGACTTGACAATCTTTGGCAACAATCTCAACTCAAAGGTTGCATATTTCATCCATATATGAATAGCATGCTGTTTCCATCTTAACCCTTTACCCAACGAATCGCCCGCATCCGCCCGCGTAATATTCAAATTCAGCAGTTGAATAAATATTATTTTTCAAAAAATTTCAACAAAACCATATCATGTGACCCCTCGTTGGAACGAGCCCGTGGAGCTCGTTCCAACGAGGGGTCACATGATATGGTTTTGTTGAAATTTTTTGAAAAATTTGAAAAACTGATATTTAAAATAATAAATTTTGATATCGTCTGCGTTGGGTAAAGGGTTAAAAGAATTTCCTCCAAACTAAATGGCAACAACTAATGTACGATCTCGCCAAAGCGAGATCGCACATTAGTTGATATTTTTATTGGTGGCCATGTTTATATGCAAACACCCTTTTCCTATAGATATACCACCCACTTGAAAAGTGGGTGGTATATAGTGTTCACTATGTCCGTCCATACGTCTGTCTGTCCATCCATCCATCCGTCCGTTTCGCTTTAGGGGGGTACACATCTGCTATCTGCAACTCCTAAACCAGTGAACAGATTTCATTGAAACTCTCAGACATTCTTTTACATACATTGAAGATGTGCACCTCCTATTTTCTTCTCAGATATTTTCATTTCTACAGTTTCCAATATTGAAAAATGAACTTTGTCAAATTCAATGCTATCCGCAACTCCTCTTAAACCATTGAACAAATTTCATTGAAACTTTCAGACATTCATTTACATATATTGAAGATGTGCACCTCCTATTTTGTTTTCACATATATTTTCGTTTTTAGGGTTTTCCGTATTTAAAAATGGGCTCTTTCAATTCAAGCTTGCGTGGGGGGGGGGGGGGGGGGGGGGGGGGGTGTTAACATCTGCTATCTGCGACCCCTTTGAAACTAGTGAATGGATTTCAGTGAACCCTTCAAACATTCTTTTATATACAGTGAAGATGTGTACCTTCTATTTTGTTTTCAGATATTTTAATTTTTACAGTTTCACATATTGAAAAATATGCTTTGTCAATTCAAGCTTTGGGGTGTTGGGGTGGGGGGGGGGGGGGGGGGGGTGTCAGTCTTTATGCTGTCTACATTAAACACACCATTACTGTTGTAAAATGTTTCTTGGTGGGAGTGGATGGTATCATTTAGTGAGCAGTGCTTACAGTTTTTCTAGTTGAAACTATAAGTCCAGTCACTGTATTGTTCACTATTTTGAAGTAATAGCGCACTATGTAAATGCATTTTTGTCCCTGTCAATCTGCATCATTAGAGTACCATATTTACTCTATGTATTGGGACAGCTAAAAATAATTATTTTCACAGGTGTCCCAATTCTTAGAAAATGGGGAAAGAACACAGCCTGGTCTTGATATGATGCTGAATAAAGTTGTGTGTGATTCGTCATCACTATATACGAAAATCGCCGTCCAATTTTTTTTTATATTTTCATTTTTTGCTTCCAAAACATAGCTCATGATCCCTCATTGGAATAAGCGCATTGCGCTCGTTCCAATGAGGGATCACAAGCTATGTTATGGAAGCAAAAAATGAACATTTTTAGTTACTCAAGAATTTTTTTTATGAGTGTCATCTGCTACTAACGACAGGCCAACTGGAAACAAATCTCCTGAATGTCCCAAACTTTGGAGCATAAAAAAAATATAGTTTTCTGGAAAAAATGTGTGTCCCAAATCATAGAGTGTCCCAATAAATAGAGTAAATAGATTAACTCAATTTCTGTAGAAAAACAGTGTGCCCAACTCTGTACAATTATATACCAGTATATAGAAAGAATTAACATAATTTCTTACCTCTACTGGGATACATGTAATGATGTAAATAGACCTTAAAATTCAACTGTATATACAGAATGAAGAGAGCAGATTACTACTTAATCGCAGCGCCATATATTCTCTGCTTGAAAAGCATTTATAATTGTTCATAACAGCACAAGAAACGCTTGCAAACTTTGATCACATGGCCCACCAGGTGCAACCCGGTGGTCCATGTGATGAAAATATGCAAGTACTTGTGTTTTGTCTTCAGAAATTGTAAATAATTATTAAGTGAAAAATCTATCCCACAGCGATTTAGTAGTAATCCACCCTTCATGTACTGCAGTCTTAATATTTTCTTTCTGTTTGATCGGTTCAGTTCATGATTTCACTACCGATCTCACTAATAGCACATTGGGGGTGCGGTAACTGGTTCTCGTCAGATGACCGTAGTTAAGCAACATCGAGCGTGGTTCATAGTTGGATGGGTGACCATTTCAGCAACTGATTCGTGCTCCCGCGTTGTGTCCTTGGGCAAGGCACTTAACCCCGATTGCCTGCATGGGGGCACAATGATGCTGTGTACTAAGGTGTACTGCACGTCGATGGTGCGCTTGTCTTCAACCAATCTAACCCTGCCTGTGCCATGGTGCAGAGTTCAGAGTTACGATGTTGGAGAGCTGATGGCTGCTCGTCGTTGCGCGGTGGTTCTCTTCGGGTACTCCAGCTTCCTCCACCTGTAAAACCATCACCGACATGATATGACCCTGGCTGTTAATGTGTCGTTAAACCCTAATAAAAAAAAAAAAAATTTTAAAATAGCGCGTTACATTTTGCATTACACAGAACAAACACTCTTGTGTATTTTAGACTACTTCATTATTCTGCAGTAAAGAGCGCATTAACTAACAAGCATTTTCTGCGCCAATTGTGACAGGACTTATAGTTCAACTGTATGGGTTACACCACCATGCTATGTAGTGTATAACCTATCAATGGATTCCAATAGAAGCCCTTTATTTTCAGACTTGCCAGTTGAGTGTAAATGGTTACCTTTATCTCTCTTGACCCTTTACCCAACGAATCGCCCGCATCCGCCTGCGTAACATTCAAATTCAGCAGTTGAAAAAATATTATTTTTCAAAAAATTTCAAGAAAACCATATCATGTGACCCCCTCGTTGGAACGAGCTCATCGAGCTCGTGCCAACGAGGGGTCACATGATATGGTTTTCTTGAAATATTTTAAAAAAATGGTATTTAAAATAATAAATTTTGATATCGTCTGCGTTGTGTAAAGGGTTAATACATGGATTAAATTTTTGCTATTTCCTTAATAAAATTCTTCATCACTTTCTTTGAATCATGTGTGGAGATAAAAAAAAAATGTTAACGTTTTTTTTTTTGCTACCCTTGCAATTTTTTTAGGTTTTTTTTTTCTCCCATAAGTGTGTTTTCTTACAGTTTTTTGCTGTCAGGGTTTTTTCCATACTCGTACCCTGCATGATCATGTCCGAAATATAAAATGTCTCTATCTCTTCCTGCTTTAGTTGGCAATTTTTGAGATATGGAGTTTTTTCCACCTCTTCAGTAATAAAATATATCCGGATTTTATTGCAATGTACTGTATATGTCTACAAAAATGTGTGTAAGTTACATTTTTTTTTATTGCTGCATTCATTTTCCCTCATTTTGATTAAATGAGCCATTTATCTTGAAAACAACCAAATACAGTTGTAAACAATTGACAAGATAAAAATAGTGTATGTAGCCATATTGTATGTGGCATGCTGGGATCCGGGAAGCATTATTTTAAAACTGTTTTAATTCCATTAGGAATTTAAAATCAATACACATCCCAACTATTGAAACCGTGCAATAGAATAAAATTAAGTGTTTGTGAATGTTTGGAAATACGTATCTTTTGTATTGAATTTCTGTCAGAATATATCAGCATCTCACTATGTTAGTTGAAGTAAATTACTGTGTATGAAATGCAATCCATTTTTAATCTGTGGTCTTCTCTAAAGTAATGTGTATTATTATTATCCTCCAGTGGCACAGGGATGGGATGGGGAAATCTTACCCAAGGGGGAAGATAGTTGGCGGAGACTATTATGATCCCCAATGAGTCTGGAGGTGGGATGGGGAAATCTCACCCGAGGGGCAACATATTTGAACCAGACCCGAGGCTTGCCGAGGATCTGGTTCATATATCTTGCCCCAAGGGTGAGATTTCCCCATTCCCACCTTCAGACTCATCTAGGATGATTTTTCCCCCCCAACACAAGGATTATGTCATTATAGATAATTGGCGGTCACCTGCTGACAAAATCAATTTATCAAGTCGCAGTCCTTTCGAAAAACGAACAATTTCATCGGAAAAATCATACAAAAGTTAGGAAAATACTAAAAAATTGATCGTCCGTTAACAGGTTAATGAATTTGCGCGTGTCAAACTCTAATGTAAAGGGCTTTCTGAGATTATTGATCGATAGATAAATTCGCGCAGTGATATTATTAAATCTGCAGAGAAACATTGTTGATTTTGAATGGCACGTGGATTACATGCAGGAAATCGTGAAGCCATTTTGTTTATTTACATTTGTGCAGACAATGATGAAATAGTCCTAATAAAACCATCTTAGCTATCGATTCGGACACCCGTGTTGTGTCCTTGGGCAAGGCACTTAACCCCGATTGTCCACATGGGGGCACGATGACGCCGTGTACTAAAGCGTACTGCACATCGATGGTGCACATGTCTTCAACCAATCTAACCCTGTCAGTGCTGCAGTGCGGAGTTATGATGTTGGGGAGCTGGCAGCTGCTCGTCGTTGCTTGGTGGTTCTCTCCGGGTACTCTGGCTTCCTCCACCCACCTTCTGTAACCATCCTTGTTTGAATCTTTAACTTGCCGAGTGCTAGAAGCCTCTATCATGGCAATATTAAAAAGTGCTGGAAGTCACATTAGTGGCTTTACATTATATGCATTAACTTCATGTTTGCTCAGCAGTAGAAGAAAAAAAATTTATATAAAATTGTTCAGTTGCAATTTATTGACAAGTGACAAGTACCTGTTGATACTCACCAGTAAATTGTAACAAAACAGTTATTTATGAACAAAATCTTGCTAAACTAAGGGCACTCTGCTGGTAGCATGGTAGCTTCGACAAAAATACCCATGTTTCAAATGACCTTTGAAAAATAATTTAGAACTCAACCAGTTGATGATTGTTTATCTATACACCTGGAACTTAATTAAGCACTTGTTTCAATATCTTAACTCCTCACTGTTGCGAGTTAACGCAGATTTTCATAGTGTGTAGCTTTGGCATATAAACCTGTTGGACTTCTATGCTAGAGGTCCCATGTTCGATCCCCGTTGTGTCCTTGGGCAAGGCACTTTATCCCGATGGCCTACATGGGGGCACAATGATGCCATGTACTGCACATCAGTGGTGCACATGTCTTTAACTGCTGTAACCCTGCTTGAGCCGAGCTTGAACAGAGGTAGAATGTTGAGGAGCTGACATTTGCTCGTCGATGCTCGGTGGTTACTTCCGGCTTCCTCCACTTGTAAAACTGTAATGGTCATGATTAGCCATTGCGCATAAGTATGTGACCTTAAAACACCAATAAATAAATTGGTGTATAAACGTTTTGATGATCTTTCCAATTTAACTGGTAGAGTGCTAGAAGCCACTATCATGGCTCTATTGAAAAGTGTTAGAAGCCACTTTAGTTGATTTATACTGGATGCATTAGCCTGCTGTTTGCTCAGTAGTAGAGAAAACAAATCATGAAATTGGTTGGTTACAATTTATTGGAGAGTGCCTGTTAGCACTCTCCAATAAATTATAACAAAACTATTATTTATGAACAAAGTATTGCTAAACTAAGACTACTCTTGCTGGTAGCTTGGTATCATTGAAAAAAGAAATACCCATGTTTCAAATCACCTGTAAATTAATTTAGTGCTCAACCAGGTACCAATTTTTCCCAACGATCAATCAGAAGAACTGTAAATTTTTATTACAATGAATGTTATGTGCTGTGTCATAGAATCAAAATCATCCTCAAGTAATTCTATTTATTGGTCAGGTTGTGTTAAAAACCGAGACTTATAGTTTTCCGATGATTGGTGTACGTCTGGGTCATCCTGGTGTCTTCACATTGTTAGCTCAGTAACTTGAATAAACTTTCTCAGATTTTACTAATATTTGCCATACAGATCTTTTGCCATAATATCTCAAGCGAGTTCGAAAACTGGCCAGCACCCATTTTTCAGTACAGAATTATAGGCCCTAAATTAGTCAATTTTGACAAATTTTGAGCTCATTAGCACATTAACTTGAACAAACGTTCTCCGATTTGACTAATATTTGCCATACAGGTCTTTTGCAATAACATCTCAAGTGAGTTTGAAAACTCGCCCAGTTTGATTTTTTCGTTACAGAGTTATGGACCTTAATTAGTCCAGTTTTACAAATTCTGAACTTGTTAACATTATAATTTGAACAAAGGTTCCAGATTTGACAACCGGGATATGATTGATAATTGGGTTATTGACATGCAACACTCTCCTATTGCCACCACAACTTGAGACCCGAATCCCCGATCTGTACCTCTTGTTTATTTATTGGTGTTTAAGATCTCTTGCAGCATCTTTGGCTATATTATTACCACAACATAGGTACGAAGTCAAGCTTTTCCATTCATACAAAAGCACTGCTCCACTCCCTGGGATTCCCACAACGGCAGTATATTAATAATATACCACAGTAAATAAGCACTGCTCTACCTCTTGGGGTTCTCCCACTGAGATAGTTAGTTAATAATAAGCCCTGTCACAGTAATGTATCACAAGAGAACAGTTTAACCAAAATTACAAAACTCTGAAAGATTTTACAACAGGAATGCCCTATGTACCAAAATAGCAAAATAACAGAAATTCAATTCTTGTAAAAATTATGCCATGATAATCACTGAGCTGTTCACAATTAAGCTGTCAATAGGAGATCCTTGCTGTTGTTATTGGTGGCTGTTGTTCATCACAAATTAAGCATGAACCATGGTACTGCAGTACTCCTTGGATATAATCCATGTGTAATCTATTATCTGACACATTTCACTGATAATATAGTGCATTTTCTTCAGTTTTGCAGCCACTGTATGCTGTGTAAGTAGTTAAGTACTCGAGGTTTAATCTTTTTACTGACATGTACTGACAAAACCAAGAAGTCAAGGATGCTGTGACCCCTACTTTTAATTAAACTTAGAAGGTTATTTGTTGATTAGTTCAGCTAACACCCACACTCCAGTTTCTATTTATTATTGAAAAAAATATTAACATTAACAGTCCTGGAAATGAGACAAGTGCAATTGCTCCCGTCAACACCCGTTTTTTTTCTATTTTACGGGAGCTAAAAAATGCACTCGTTGAAAAATATTGTGGAGCACTAATATTCTGTGAGGGCATATAAATGTATGTTGTTTTGAGAAAGCAGCACTCGGTGGTCAGTCGCAAGTTACTGTCATAATTCAGCAATTCCTTATACATTTAACCCTTTGAACACTAGTGGTATCTGCCATGCCAGTTCAATGGCAGCAATTAGAAGAGTCCATATTCATTATTTGTGGTAGACCAATTAATAATTTCAACGTGCAGCCTCGGGGCTGCACGTTGAAAATACTGATTGGTCTTCCCCACACATTTACTGAACAGCCATCCTATTTAATGACGTTATGACGTATCATGTTCCTGGCTGGAAAAGCAGCCGCTTGTATTCAACGGGTTATGGTTTCTGGTGTTTGGTGGCAGTATTCCCTTGAAAATCCATATACTAATATTTTACGGGTGCAATGTACTCTCGTCTCTGATTTCGTGGGAGCTTAAAACTGCACCTGTCAATTTTGTTCATTTCCAGCACTGCATTAACATAACTAATATTGGAAACAGAGTATGTGTGTGTGCGTGTGTGCGTGCGTGCATGCGTGCGTGCGTGCGTGCGTGCGTGCATGCGTGCGTTGGTATTCTTGGTAACCTACTATAGAACGATGACTTACAGATCAAGTTTGAGTTTCATGATGGTTGCATTATTTTTGTGTGAGTTATGGCCCTTGGAAATATGGAAAAGCGCCAAAATATCAGTTTTCTGGACTTTTTTGGAAATGCTTCAACGGAATTCATGCTGATCACATCTAGGTTATAACATTTGTATAATTATTAATGCTCATTAGTCCGGTAGGGGACATTGTATTGCTTCAGCGATACGAGCACTCTTGTTCCATTTCGTTTTGGTGATAAAATTGACAGTGGAAGTACTGCCCACCAATGCTCATGTAAACAAAAACAGATTCGCATGTATGTATGTGTGCTGCTAAGTAAAATTGAGAAAAAATTATAGCGGCTCTTAATAATCTGACGATCATGGTATAAATAAAATATTCCCTAGGTAGCTTTGTGTTCCAAATGTTTGCCACTCGGGGTGAAGTGGTGTTAACCACTTTCCAAAAGCTTGCAGTTAACACCACTTCACTACTCGTGGTGAACATTTGGTACACCAAGCTACTATGGGTATATTCTATGTAACTGGTAGAGTGCTGGAAGACCGTATTTGGGCTTTATCCTGAAGTGCAGGTACCTCTACACAAAGGCTTCCTATTCAGTAGATGTGTTTCATATTATCTTTAAAGTGATAACATTTAGTCTGTAAGGATTTGCCTTGTTAAAACTTTATGGGAGAGTACCAGTAGGCACTCTCTCATAAATTGTAACAAGGCACAGACATGTGAGCAAATTCTGATGGCCAAAAATAATTTAGCACTCTGCCAGTTAATACTTTACCTAACATGAAAAGCAGACGACACTTGCAAAAAAAATTCTTGAATAACTAATTTTTTTCATTTTTTGTCTCAAAAACATAGGTTATGACCCCTCGTTGGAACGAGCTCGTTCCAACGAGGGGTCATAACCTATGTTTTTGAGACAAAAAATGAAAATATTTTGAAAATTAATTGGCGATTTTTTAGAATAGCGCTGGCCAGTTTTGGCCGTTACGTTGAATAAAGGGTTAAATGTCTGTATTAAATGTACTTGAAAATCATCAGTGTGTAGAATTATTTCCTAAAAATCTGCTTGTCACTGATGTCACTTGAGCCTCATTTGAGAGAGAAATGATATGAATTTGGAAAGACTCTTGTTTAGTGTCGTGCCAGAACTGTTCAGCAAATTATGATTGTATTGGGAAGCTATTTGTGGTGGTTAAATAATAAAGTAGTTCGTATACTATATATTTTCCCATGGAACCGCGGGAAGTAAGGCAGTGCTTGTTATCCCCCGCCTAAGTGAAATTTGCAAGTATATAGAAATGGGGTCCATCCGTTCATTTCTTCATCCATCTGTTGATCTGTCTGTCTTTAACAACTTTGGACCATCATATCTCAGTCAGTGGATGTTGAATTTAAATGATCTTTGGTATGCTTATAGACCACCATGGGGGAAAGGATATTCACAAGTAACAGGTTTTGTCCATTTTTTTTCTAGAGTTATGGGCCTTTTTCTGCTTTTTTCTACTTAGAAACTCTTGACGGGGGATATCGATGTCGTTGCACCTTGTTTACTGTGGTAAACAAGCTATGTTTTCAGACCATTCCATGAGCACAGTGAAGGTGAGCAATGAGGAGCTCTCCTTACAATACTCATAGGCGAGTGGAGAGTAGCTCACTTAGATTTTCTTAGGCAAGTAGTGTCACACCACAGTTAAGAGCTGTTTTGATCAAACTGTTTTATTTAATAAAGAATGGTGAATATAAACTTCGTAGCATTGTCATATTCTGAAACAACGTCTGAGGGTAAGTTAGCCATTAAATTGATGATGATTTCTGTCCTTCTTTTAACCCTTTACCTAATGTAACGGCCAAAACCGGCCAGCGCTATTCTAAAAAATCGCCAATTAATTTTCAATATTTTTTTTCATTTTTTGTCCAAAAACATAGGTTATGACCCTTTGTTGGAACGAGCTCGTCGAGCTCGTTCCAACGAGGGGTCATAACCTATGTTTTTGAGACAAAAAATGAAAAAAATTAGTTATTCAAGAATTATTTTTGCAAGTGACGTCTGCTTTTCAGGTTAAGTAAAGGGTTAAAGACAAATTGATGATGAGTAACTGTTACTCATCATCATTGTCTTCACAAGATGGACAGAAGTCATCATCACTTTCACTGGACCCACAGTCATCTGAATCAAGTTCAGAAGCATCAGTTATTATGTGATGGCCATGATAGCTAAGTTAGCCATTAAATTAATGATTTAATTCTGTCCTTCTTTTGAAGACATGATGATAAGTAACAAAACAAATAACAATGATTTGTCTTTCATCAGAGGACATATGATGAAAAATAGATAATTTCCATTAACCCTTTACCTAACATGAAAAGCAGACGACACTTGCAAAAAAATTCTTGAATAACTAATTTTTTTCATTTTTTGTCTCAAAAACATAGGTTATGACCTCTCATTGGAATGAGCTCGACGAGCTCGTTCCACCGAGGGGTCATAACCTGTGTTTTTGAGACAAAAAATGAAAAAATAATGAAAATTAATTGGCGATTTTTGAGAATAGTGCTGGCCAGTTTTGGCCATTACATTGGGTAAAGGGTTAAATGTGTGGATAACCTTATGTTATACTGTTATTCTTCAGTGATTCGTTTGGGTGTCTACGAGGGCCGAATATGGCAACCTTTCCCAATGGCATTTGGCATGATCTTTCCCAATTCAAAACCCCAAATTTCCCAATCTTAGTCCTCAATCAAATAATCCTTGAAGGTCTAAATTTTGATTTTAATCTCTTTTAACTACAACAAAACAGATGCCCCTGAACAGGCAGTTTTTAGATATATCTGCAAGTTACAACCCAAGAACCTTGTCAGTTGTTTCTAGACAAGTCTTGGCTGCCCTCATAGGCAGCCAAGACTTGTCTAGCCTCAACTGCAAAGTCACAGAATGTAAAAAAGTAACAAAATATATGAATATCTTCATCATTTAGAAGTATAAGAACAATTATATTTAATAGAAATTATAGAAAATGATCATGATTTTATGCGATTGTTTGTTATTAAATGTATTACATGTACTATACAAGTAGTAGCTTCTGTATTAATATTCTCAGTTCAATATGCAGGTAACATTTCTTATTCTTTGTGTGGTTCTTCTCCCAAACAAATTCCCAATTGGAGCCTCCATGACGCAAATTTTCCCAATTGTATGAACCTCGGACTCTTTCCCAAAGAGGGAAGAAGAATCCCTGATATGAAAAATAATAATTTCTGCCATGATAACTATAAGGATCAGAAATCACCGAGAGCTACGGGGCAGACGCTATGAATGTTTAGATAAGCTGTTTGTGTTGCTTGTCTGAAATAAAGACATAAGATGCCCCAACAGTCACTCTCTCAGTAGTAGCTTCTGTATTAACCCTTTCCCCAACGCAGACTATATCAAAATTTATTATTTTAAATATCATTTTTTAAATTTTTTCAAAAAATTTCAACAAAACCATATCATATGACCCCTCGTTGGAACGAGCTCGACGAGCTCGTTCCAACGAGGGGTCACATGATATGGTTTTGTTGAAATTTTTTGAAAAATAATATTTTTTCAACTGCTGAATTTGCATATTACGTGGGCGGATGCGGACGATTCGTTGGGTAAAGGGTTAAATGTTCTCAGTTCAATGTGAAGGTAACATTTCTTATTCTTTGTGTGGTTCTTCTCCCATACAAATTCCCAATCTGAGCCTTCATGATGCAAATTTTCCCGATTGCATAAAGGCCCAGACCCTTTCCCAAAGAGGGCAGAAGAATACCGGTACTTAATTCCACTTCTACTAGTTCATGTTCCCCGTGGGAACCCCGGGAAGTAAGCAGCACTTGTTTACTGTGGTAAACCAGTTCCGCTTTACTAGTAAAATAGGACCCAGTCACCAATGCTTGGGGTGAAAGTCCTCTAAAATGGGCAACATGTAGATCAACGATTGACTAAACTTGACTTCATCTCCATGTTGTGTCACGATTAGCCATGGTGCATAAATATGTGACGTTAACCACCAACAAACTAGTTCATGTAAAAAATCGACACAAATGTTTTTTTCAAGAAACAAGGGAAGACAGAACCACTTCCGCCAACTTGAAAACACTTTTATTTCACCCACGTTTTGAACTGAAGTATTAATTGCTTATTTTTTATTTTATTTCCAGGATACCAGTCATGTTGAGGTCCTGCCTTGAAGATGTCCACATCTTATATTTGAGGCTGTAAACAAAACATTCCACGTTCTTCAAAAGCTTCCTTCAAATGATAGCGAATTCAACTTAACCTGGTACATGTGGCTGAACATTGATATACTTCACTACAGTACACTAATTGTTAAAAGTCAATTTTTTTATTACTCACTTGTAGGGAACTATCTTTTTGAACTATGTGCTATACATACACATGTGTGCTGGTGGCTTTGGGGTTTTCGTGGCTTATGAGAGGAAGTGAGGCAGTGCTTGTTTACTGTTGTAAACAAGCTCTTTTACTTGTAAAATAGGACCAATTCTTGAGAGTTGAAGTCCTCTAAAATAGGCAATATGGGTTTGAACAATTGGCTAAGCTTGACTTTATATCCATGTTGCAGTCATGCTTCGCCTCTTTAAGTATCAATAAATAAATAAATTTTGCGGCTGATAAGAGCTGATTTATCAGTTAACCCAACACGAGAGACGGACGATATTACTGTAAATGCTATTCAGTATCAGTATCGAGCTAATAAAGTTTTATTAGGGCCCCGCCGTGAGGCGAACGCCCTATAGTGATCGCTCTGTCCATGCGTCCGTCCGTCTATCCATCCGTAATCTTTCTCTTTTAATAGATAAGGTTTTGATATTTGACATGTGGGTATATTATCTCAAGATGATGTTTCGCAGACCAAGGTTGTCATGCTTTTTTCGGGGTTCTTTTCTGACAAGTTCGTGTCCGGGCTGTAACTTTTTTCCCTCAATAGATAGGGTTTTGATATTTGGTATGTGGGTAGATTATCTCAAGTCGATGTGTCGGGTACCAAGGTTGCCATGTTTTGACCTTGAACTTTGACCTCAAGGTCAAATTATTCCGAATTCAGGGTTCTTTTCTGACAAGTTTGTGTCCGGGCTGTAACTTTTTTCTCTTAATAGATAGGGTTTTGATATTTGGTATGTGGATAGATTATCTGAAGACGACGTGTCGCGTACCAAGGTTGCCATGCTTTGACCTTGAAGTTTGACCTCAAGGTCAAATTATTCAGATTTTTTTTTCTGACAAGTTCGTGTCCGGGCTGTAACATTCAGAATTTGGGGGTTTTTTTCTGACAAGTTCATGTCCGGGAGGGGATTTTAATCAGATTTTACTTATTGCTTGAAATATTTTAGTATACGGTTCACATCAGTTTATACCTAACATCGGTTAGTTGCTGCGAGGACCGCAGAGATGGATTCCATCTCCGTGATATCTAGTTACACGCCTGTTCTATATAATCCACATCTACAGCAGCACTAAACCATGCAGAAAATGAAAATCTGTTCAGCACATAAGTGCAGAACGGAAATCATTGACAGACTATTTTTTAAATAGAAGCAAAATTTCACTGGAGTTTTCTGCAAATCGTGCAACCCAATTCAAATTTGAATCGCTAGTGATAGCTGAAAATCGGCCCCTGAGTTCCAATGTGTTCTATGTGCCTACTGGCACATAGAACACATTGGAACTCGGGGGACGAAGTAGTAACACGAGTTCCAAATATCTTTGGTTGAGCTTGTTTCAGTGAGGGGTCATTAACTTTTTGATGCACAAATTGCAAAAATAATAAAATTTGAATGGCGACTATTGTGAATAGCACTGATCGGTAAACTGTGTGAAGGGAGATAATGAGCAATTCACCGCTACAAGTCATTATCATGGCTCGCTCCACACTTGTTATATTGAGGGGGATATAAGCTATGATTTTGTGTTGGAAAAAAAAATTTGTTAATAGCACCGAGTTAATTTGGTCACTTTATTTATTGAACGGATAAAGTACCTCTGTTTTAATTCTTCCATTCATTGTAAGATTCTTTCCCCACTGTGCTTTCGAGTAGCAACTAGTGAAGGCCTTATTTTGACTCTGGTGAGGACAATTTTTTTTTCTGCCAGTGGTTCATCATCAAGGTTTGGCGACCTATGTACTTGCAACTAATTATATGGGGGTACAGTGACAGTGCGTACTAAGGCTTACTGTAGGTCGGTGGTGTTCTTGCCGTCAGTACCTGCTCTAACTCTTCTTGTGTTAAGTTAGTAAATTGGAGAGCCTGACAGTTGCTCGATGGTTCTCTCTGGTTAGCATTAATTATATTTAACTCAATTGCCTCAGCTATCCTAGGGTTTAATAACAGGAACAGAAATTATACAGTTGTCATTTTTGAAAGTCAGTCATGATACCAGGAATTTACTGGTTCTCGTTCCTAAATATCAGTCCAGATACTCGGGAATTTCATAGAACAGAACTGAGACTCAAAGCTTGCATTCTGCAATCTTTCATTTCTGAGTCTAATCTAGGAATTTCCTGGTCATTAGGACTGATTTTTAGCTTATCGGGAAATTCCCATTCGCTGGATCAAACAATAGCTTCAACAGTGAAGCTTGTCTCGGAAGAAGTTGATATACCCCATAATCTCATAAACTATAATATGCAATCATTGATACTATGGTCTATGAATTTCCAGAGCCATAAAATCATAAAATTCCCTTCCCAGGATTAAACCACTGTGGGACCATCAGCCACATCTAAATTGGGTTAAACATTTTAAAAATTCTCGGTGATTTAAGAGTTAACTAAACAATGTTCAAATTAAATTTTTTAACACATGAGAAGGATTTATTTATTTAACCCTCATGCCTTAGTGTGCAGGTTAGCCTTTCATTTGTGGGCACAGTGGCTCAGTAGGTAGAGATGCAGGCTGCAAGCCGAGAGATCCTCGGTTCGAATCCCACCTGCAGCAACCGTGTTGTGTCCTTGGGCAAGACACTTCACCCCCATTGCTCATCTGGGGGCACGGTCACGTTGTGTACTAAGGCGTACTGCACGTCGATGGTGCACTTGTCTTCAACCAATGCTAACCCTGCTTGTGTGGAGTTAGTATGTTTGGGAGCTGACAGTTGCTCGGTGGTTCTCTCTGGGTACTCAGGCTTCCTCCACCTGTAAAACTGTCATGGTCATGATTAGCCATTGTGCAGAAATATGTGACCTTAAATCCCAATAAATAAATAAATAAATAAATAAATATAGCCTTTCATTTATCCCCATGGGGACCCCAACAAGTGAAGCAGTTCTTGTGTACTGTGGGGAAAAAAAGCTTTGTTTTACTGGTAAAATAAAACCCTGTAATCAATGGAAGTCCTCGAAAATTAGGTGTAAACAATTGGCTGGACTTGACTTTATATCCAAGTTGCTGTCATGATTAGCCATTATGCAGAAATATGTGACCTTATCTGGTTGAGTAGGAGGCGAGGTGGCGTTGCGGTAACTGGTTCTCGTCAGATCACCGAAGTTAAGCAACGTCGAGCCTGGTCAATCTTCGGATGGGTGACCATCTGAGCAATCAATTCGGACTCCCATGTTGTGTCCTTGGGCAAGGCACTTAACCCTGATTGTCCACATGGGGGCACGATGATGCCGAGTACTAAGGCGTACTGCACGTCGATGGTACGCATGTCTTCAACCAATCTAACCCTGCCTCTACTGCAGTGCGGAGTTACGATGTTGGGGAGCTGGCAGCTGCTCGTCGTTGCTCGGTGGTTCTCTCCAGGTACTCTGGCTTCCTCCACCCGTAAAACTGTCACAGTCATGATTAGCCATTGTGCATAAGTATATGACCTTAAACATCAATAAATTAATAAAATAAATAAATAAATAAATAAATAAATAAATAAATAAATAAATAAATAAATAAATATCTGGTTGAGTGCTAGAAGCCACTAACATGGTATTGAAATAAAATGAGAATTACCAGAGCAAAAGCCAATGATTTCCTTGCTCATGTTTCATATTCAGTCAAACGCAAATAATATATTGTTTATTTAAATTTGTTTTATCACAAATTATTGAAGAGTGCCTGAGGGCACTCTTCAATAATTTGTAATAAAGCAAATTTTGATGAACAAATTCAGACCACCAAAAATAATGTAGCTCTCAACCAGTTAAGCATTGATAAATGAATAAATAAATAGCCTGTCACCTAACATGACTTGAGACATTTTCAGAAATATTTCTTAAATAGCAAAATGTTTGATTTTTTTGCATTCGAAATATAGCTTCCTTTGCTTCATTGGAATGAGCTCGATGAGATTTTTCCTATGAATGGTCATAAGCTCTGTTCTGAGTACTTAAAATTCATACGAGAATCAGAATCAGTTCTCAAAAATGATTCTTGCAAGAGAAACAATGAGAATCAACTTTGATTTTCGCAAAATGTTAATTTGATTCTCGTCATAGATTCTGAACATGTCGTAAAATCGAGTAACTCCATGTAGACTCGTACCCTCATCTCGTAAAAAAAGGGGATGCTATAACCACAGATGTTTCCCCAAAAGGGATTCTCTTTGTTGGATTTCGTAAAAAGCATTCCAAGCTCCAAAACAGCTCTTAGTAGTCTTACCATCGGCTTCTACCACGACTTCGGCTCTCTATTTTATTATTGGCATAAAAAGGCCTAGAGAATTCTATTTATTTATTACTCCCTGATAATATAACACTGACTTAGCAGTGATTTCTTGTGAAGTCTTGGCTGCCTGTACAGACTGCTGTGAATTTTATTACTCCCTGATAATATAACACTCACTTAGCAGTGATTTCTTGTGAAGTCTTGGCTGCCTATACAGACTGCTGTGAATTTTATTACTCCCTGATAATATAACACTGACTTAGCAGTGATTTCTTGTGAAGTCTTGGCTGCCTATACAGACTGCTGTGAATTTTATTACTCCCTGATAATGTAACACTGACTTAGCAGTGATTTCTTGTGAAGTCTTGGCTGCCTATACAGACTGCTGTGAATTTTATTACTCCCTGATAATGTAACACTGACTTAGCAGTGATTTCTTGTGAAGTCTTGGCTGCCTATACAGACTGCTGTGAATTTTATTACTCCCTGATAATATAACACTGACTTAGCAGTGATTTCTTGTGAAGTCTTGGCTGCCTATACAGACTGCTGTGAATTTTATTGCTCCCTGATAATATAACACTGACTTAGCAGTGATTTCTTGTGAAGTCTTGGCTGCCTATACAGACTGCTGTGAATTTTATTGCTCACTCACTTAGCAGTGATTTCTTGTGAAGTCTTGGCTGCCTATACAGACTGCTGTGAATTTTATTGCTCCCTGATAATATAACACTCACTTAGCAGTGATTTCTTGTGAAGTCTTGGCTGCCTATACAGACTGCTGTGAATTTTATTACTCCCTGATAATATAACACTGACTTAGCAGTGATTTCTTGTGAAGTCTTGGCTGCCTATACAGATTGCTGTGAATTTTATTACTCCCTGATAATATAACACTGACTTAGCAGTGATTTCTTGTGAAGTCTTGGCTGCCTATACAGACTGCTGTGAATTTTATTGCTCCCTGATAATATAACACTCACTTAGCAGTGATTTCTTGTGAAGTCTTGGCTGCCTATACAGACTGCTGTGAATTGTATTGCTCCCTGATAATATAACACTGACTTAGCAGTGATTTCTTGTGAAGTCTTGGCTGCCTATACAGACTGCTGTGAATTTTATTGCTCCCTGATAATATAACACTGACTTAGCAGTGATTTCTTGTGAAGTCTTGGCTGCCTATACAGACTGCTGTGAATTTTATTACTCCCTGATAATATAACACTGACTTAGCAGTGATTTCTTGTGAAGTCTTGGCTGCCTATACAGACTGCTGTGAATTTTATTGCTCCCTGATAATATAACACTGACTTAGCAGTGATTTCTTGTGAAGTCTTGGCTGCCTATACAGACTGCTGTGAATTTTATTGCTCCCTGATAATATAACACTCACTTAGCAGTGATTTCTTGTGAAGTCTTGGCTGCCTATACAGACTGCTGTGAATTTTATTGCTCCCTGATAATATAACACTCACTTAGCAGTGATTTCTTTTGAAGTCTTGGCTGCCTATACAGACTGCTGTGAATTTTATTGCTCCCTGATAATATAACACTCACTTAGCAGTGATTTCTTGTGAAGTCTTGGCTGCCTATACAGACTGCTGTGAATTTTATTGCTCCCTGATAATATAACACTCACTTAGCAGTGATTTCTTGTGAAGTCTTGGCTGCCTATACAGACTGCTGTGAATTTTATTACTCCCTGATAATATAACACTGACTTAGCAGTGATTTCTTGTGAAGTCTTGGTTGCCTCTACAGACTGCTGTGAATTTTATTGCTCCCTGATAATATAACACTCACTTAGCAGTGATTTCTTGTGAAGTCTTAGCTGCCTATACAGACTGCTGTGAATTGTATTGCTCCCTGATAATATAACACTCACTTAGCAGTGATTTCTTGTGAAGTCTTGGCTGCCTATACAGACTGCTGTGAATTTTATTGCTCCCTGATAATATAACACTCACTTAGCAGTGATTTCTTTTGAAGTCTTGGCTGCCTATACAGACTGCTGTGAATTTTATTGCTCCCTGATAATATAACACTGACTTAGCAGTGATTTCTTGTTAAGTCTTGGCTGCCTATACAGACTGCTGTGAATTTTATTACTCCCTGATAATATAACACTGACTTAGCAGTGATTTCTTGTGAAGTCTTGGCTGCCTATACAGACTGCTGTGAATTTTATTGCTCCCTGATAATATAACACTCACTTAGCAGTGATTTCTTGTGAAGTCTTGGCTGCCTATACAGACTGCTCTGAATTTTATTGCTCCCTGATAATATAACACTGACTTAGCAGTGATTTCTTGTGAAGTCTTGTGCTCCCTGATAATATAACACTGACTTAGCAGTGATTTCTTGTGAAGTCTTGGCTGCCTATACAGACTGCTGTGAATTTTATTGCTCCCTGATAATATAACACTCACTTAGCAGTGATTTCTTGTGAAGTCTTGGCTGCCTATACAGACTGCTGTGAATTTTATTGCTCCCTGATAATATAACACTGACTTAGCAGTGATTTCTTGTGAAGTCTTGGCTGCCTATAAAGACTGCTGTGAATTTTATTGCTCCCTGATAATATTACACTCACTTAGCAGTGATTTCTTGTGAAGTCTTGGCTGCCTATACAGACTGCTGTGAATTTTATTGCTCCCTGATAATATAACACTCACTTAGCAGTGATTTCTTGTGAAGTCTTGTCTGCCTATACAGACTGCTGTGAATTTTATTGCTCCCTGATAATATAACACTGACTTAGCAGTGATTTCTTGTGAAGTCTTGGCTGCCTATACAAACTGCTGTGAATTTTATTGCTCCCTGATAATATAATACTCACTTAGCAGTGATTTCTTGTGAAGTCTTGGCTGCCTATACAGACTGCTGTGAATTTTATTACTCCCTGATAATATAACACTGACTTAGCAGTGATTTCTTGTGAAGTCTTGGCTGCCTATACACACTGCTGTGAATTTTATTACTCCCTGATAATATAACACTGACTTAGCAGTGATTTCTTGTGAAGTCTTGGCTGCCTATACAGACTGCTGTGAATTTTATTACTCCCTGATAATATAACACTCACTTAGCAGTGATTTCTTGTGAAGTCTTGGCTGCCTATACAGACTGCTGTGAATTTTCTGGTTAATTTGATTCTGCCAAAACAGGCAGCTAAGACTTCACTAGAAACCACTGCTAAGTGAGTGTTATCTTATGACGGAGCAATAAATTAGTGGAATTATCTAGGCCTTTTAGGACATGTTCAGGGGTGCAGTGGCATTGCGGTAACCAGTTCTCGTCAGATCACCGAAGTTAAACGATGTTGAGCCTTGTTAGTCCTTGGATGGGTGACCATCTGAGTGATCGATTCGGTCTCCCACGTTGTGTCCTTGAGCAAGGCACTTAACCCCAATTGTCCACATGGGGGCACGATGACTCCGTGTACTAAGGCATACTGCACGTCGAAGGTGTGCAAGTCTTTAACCGATCTAACCCTGCCTGTGCGGAGTTATGATGTTGGGGAGCTGGCAGCTTCTCGTCGTTGCTCAGTGGTTCTCTCCTGGTACTCCGGCTTCCTCCACTTGTAAAACTGTCACCGACACGATGTGACCTTGGCTGTTAAAGTGTCGTTAAACCCTAATAAATAGATAATAGGACATGTTCGGACTTCACTAGAAACCACTGCCAATGTACGGTAACTTCCATCAGCAAGATGCTGCAAGACCACCAAAAGTCTGTACATGTTGGAACATGTGTTCTCTGTGTACATGTAAGACAAGAAATTCACCAAATCTGTGTTGAGGCCCTCACCTCTAGTAAGTGTACAAACATGAGGGTTTTTTCTATGGAATATGGACTGCTTGCACTCACAATGATACACCAGTACTCGCAGATTCTAAATTATTTAGGAACTGAAAACTGATATACGCAGAAGGAGTTTGCAAGAATCAAAACAGATTCTCGTGAATCGGTATAAATTTTAAGTCGTGGTTCTGGAGGCAGCAGTTGAAAGAATAATAAAATAATTCAGCATTCAGAAACTAATTATATATTTAACCCCGCCTGCACACTGATTTCAAAATACCAAAATTTCAAGTAGCCATTATTCCCATAATGCAACTGGAAATTTAATCAATTCAGTCTTGTTTGACAGAGCTCAATGAGCTCTGTCAAACAAGACTGAATTGATTAAATTTCTAGTTGCATCATGAGAAAAATTAGCCGCCTGAAATTTTTAGATTTTTACATCAGTGTGCAGGGGGTTAACTTTTATAGTTTTGCATTATAATGGAAGTATTGTGCCGTAACATTGTCAAGGTGCAAAGGCATTAGAGATATGTCACAGCTACATGAGGTATAAACCATTTCATTATTAAACCTATGAACATATAGGCTTTGACACTCACAGGGTTCCCTTGGGGCCTTGGATTCTAGTAATGGCCTTCAGTTTGACCATTCAAGAGGCCTTGAAAAGCCTGGAATATTCATGAAATGAAAATGATAAGCACGTAATCATAACTGAAAGGTTTGTTATGGCACAATTTATGAAGGCATAGTTCTAACACATCCCTCCGGTCACTACCTTATCCTCCCACTTTCCTTGTGGGGAAGTGGGAGGATGGGGTAATGATCGGAGGTTCTACTTAGATCTCTTCAAAGCAGGGCCTTAAATTCCTTGAATTTGGCTGTTATGGGACCTTGTAAAATGCTGAAATTCTTCAATTTCAAACGGCTTTGAATAGACTTGAATTTTATCAGTCCTTTCCTGCAGGAATCCTGACTCAACCAGTTACAAGTTTAAACAGTTTTCTGTAAATTTCTCATAAAATTTAAAAAAATGATATCTGCTTTCAGGTTCCAATTCGATAAGAAATTGAAAATAGGGGATTTAGGTGCCATAGGCACCTGTGGAAGTGTTTACAACCATTTTGTGTGGCTGCCTTTCAAGCCTCAACATGGAAAGTATGATCCAGTTCACAAGGATATTTTGTATAGTATTAGCCAAAATAAATTGTTGGTTAATCGTTCCTATGAGGGGTTTTATGATGTGCTTTTGTTGAAATTTTTTTTTAACCCTTTACCTAACTCAAAAAGAAGACTACACTTGCAAACAAAATTTTCAAATAACTAATTTTTAGCTCAACTTTGGCGAAGCCAAAATTGAGCTAATGCCATGGCCAGTTGTCCATCTGTCTGGCAGCAATTCAATACGGCTCGGGCTAGAGGCCATATTTATGAACCGATCTGTGGGACGAGAACGAGTGTTTTTGGGTCCGATCCGAAATTCAAGTTGGCCGCTGGCAGCCTTTTTGTACAAAATTAGGTGCAATCAGATTTTTGCGCAGAACTTCCATATGAAAGTGCTGATTTGTATAATTTTTTGTTTGAATGTTTAGTACCATGGGATACATCACATATAATACTGGGTTTTTTCTCGTGCATAAATTATGCACATTAGACTAATTTTGATGTATTTTGTGTTACTTTCAGCACTGTAATCGCAAATGCCAATACGGCTCGGGTTAGAGGCCGTATTTATGAACCGACGATCCTTACGAAACTTCTTGGGTACCTTTGGTATCACCGTGGGACGAGAATGAGTGTTTTTGGGTCCGGTCCGAAATTCAAGATGGCCGATGGCAGCCATTTTGTACAAAATTAGGTGCAATCAGATTGATTTTTGCACAAAACTTCCATATGAAAGCGCTGATTTGAATCATTTTTTGTGTGAATGTTTTGTACCATGGGATACATCACATATAATACTGGTTTTTTTCTCTACTCGTTCCAAAGAGGGGTCAT
This sequence comes from Pictodentalium vernedei, assembly GCA_031216915.1. Classification (NCBI taxonomy): domain Eukaryota; kingdom Metazoa; phylum Mollusca; class Scaphopoda; order Dentaliida; family Dentaliidae; genus Pictodentalium; species Pictodentalium vernedei. The sequence goes on along the minus strand of CM062289.1, from coordinate 10,710,796 downwards.
AACCTATGTTTTTGAGACAAAAAATGAAAAAAATAATGAAAATTAATTGGCGATTTTTGCGAATCGTGCTGGCCGGTTTTGGCTGTTACGTTAGGTAAAGGGTTAACACCAATAAATAAATATATAGGCCAGGTGCTGATCTGCTAGACATGGTCACTTAGTTGAAAATTTAACTGACTATTTCACATTGGGAATGGGACAAACCCTAAAAAGGTCATGGATTAAAATCTGACATGGAAAATCCAGTGTTTAGTAGGAATCCTCTCTTCCTTTACTGTTGGTGCTCTAGCTTTATGTTAGTTAAGTTTAACCCTTTACCCATCGCAGACGATATCAAAATTTATTATTTTAAATACCATTTTTTCAAATTTTTTAAAAAATTTCAACAAAACCATATCATGTGACCCCTCGCTGGAACGAGCTCGGTGAGCTCGTTCCAACGAGGGGTCACATGATATGGTTTTGTTGAAATTGTTTGAAAAATATTTTTTCAACTGCTTAATTTGCATATTACGCGGGCGGATGCGGGCGATTCGTTGGGTAAAGGGTTAAGCGTAGATTTTTTATAATGATTGGTAAGCAAGTTCTGAATCATATACTATTCCCTCTTTTGGCCCCTTGGTTTTAGGTTATGAAAGATGACCTTTGTAGTGGCTACTTCTTGGCTTCACTCTTTAGCCAGCATAGAGTGTGTCTCTTTCGACACATGGGACAGCCATTTTGTGTCCCTACCCACGATTGTATGCTGTTACCAAATTGCCCTATAACTGATACTGTCAGTAAGTGTTCTAACCGCGGAAATTTTCTTAGCTGTGGATATATCTCGGGCTGATGAGTAAATGGAGAAGCAGGGTGGTAGGCCCATGGATTCAGGGTATGGGTGAAGGTGGGGGATCGGCCCTGGCTCAGGACTAGCAGCACAAATTTCCCATCAAATTGAATTGAAATAGAGCCGTCAGACATTTACAAATGGAAATTGGGGTTGGGGGGTGGGGGTGTGATGGAGATATTCAATCTACCATCTATATAATTTGATTCATTTTACGTAGGACTTTGAGGAAATGGCTTCTTCTGGCAGTCCAAATTTGGAAAATTTCTTTTGGCATGACATCTCAGTAAATATTCTGAATTCACACTGCAAAAGTTGGGTATGTTTGTCATATCCCCAGGTTATATTCCCTCTCATACTGTTGCTGCTTTGAGACACTGATTGTAATGTTTGGCACCACGAGCTAAAGACTATCAAAGAGCCAAGTTCCCCTCGCTTGATCTCGATAAATACCATTAGCTCTGACTTTGGACACCAGCTCATTTATCCACTTGGCAACCACTCTGAATTTTTGTCGCCAGTAATCTGAATCTCATTTTGGTATCCTTTTTAAAGGCAATAACAGCAAATTTGACCAAAGTAATAGTTACTGTTATCCATGTATACAAATCTTTAGTGTTGAAAGGGTCATTTTATTGGGCCCAATGTAGTATTTACTGATATTTCTATGCATTTCTTAATTTTTGTTAATTTTTGTATGTCTCAAGTATACCTCAAGTTGAGGATCCTACACTACACTTTGGTTCAATTCAAATCTCAAATGAGACCGCAGAGTTCCAGATAAGATGGGAATGAGCCTTAACCGTAGAGCGCTAAATTGTATTTTAACCCTTTACCCAACGAATCGGCCACATCTGCCTGCATAATATGCAAATTAAGCAGCTGAAAAAATATTTTTTAAAAAAATTCAACAAAATCATATCATGTGAGTCCTCTTTGGAATGTGTTTGTCGAGCTCATTCCAATGAGGGGGTCACATGATATGGTTTTGTTGAAATTTTTTTTTAAATTTTAAAAAATGATAGCCTTAGTGTTCCAAATTTTTTTCATAAATTATTATTATTTTTTTTTTTTCATAAATTATTGTTTTTTACAATTTATTGGAGAGTGCCTAACAAAACAATTTTATATGAATATTTGTTTTTCTACTGCTGAGTAAAAATCAGACTGATGCATACAGTATAAAACCACTAAAGTGGCTTTCAGCAATTTTAAATAGAGCCATTATAGTGGCTTCTAGCACCCTACCAGTTAAAATGTATTGGAACAGGTGTGGGGTGGGGGATACAAAAGCACATTGGAAATTATTTTGGTGCCTCCAAATACACTTGAACCCATTACCAAACACAATGGCATATCCAATCAGTGATGTTCAAAGAAGTTGCCATTCATATTTGATTATTATACCCCCCCCCACACACACACCAAGTTGTGAGGGGGGGGGGGGGATATACTGCAATCATCCTGTCCGTCCATCTGTCCATAGACATAATTTTGTCCGCAGCTTTTCTCAGACGTTTCTGGACCAATCTGCTCGAAACCTGGCATGAATGTTTACCACCATGGGAACCTGTGCACCTGCAATTACAGCTCTGGTCGGATTATTTTTGCCTGAATTATGCCATTTTTGACTTGAAAAAGCAGGCCTATGATTTTGTATGGAGATTTTCTCATATGTTTAATGATTGATTCCTTTGAAACTTGGTATGGATGTTTACTACCATGGGAACCTGTGCACCTGCGATTATAGTTTCGAGTAGACTTTTTTTAAAGAATTATGCTTCTTTTTGTCTTAGAATAATCATGGGGGGGGGGGGGGGGGGGGTGTATGGACAGGCCCATCTGGGACAGTCACACCTCTGGTTTCTACGTGTTTACCACAAAAATAGCTTATTACACCTCATTGAAAGGATCCTATCCAGCTCATTCCAGTGAAATGTCATGAGCTGTGTTTTTAAGCCAAAAAATGAAATCTACGTTGTGTATTTGGCAAGTCACATCTATTCCGATTCCCTCTGTTGGGAGCATGGCATAGAGCATGGTAACTGTGTGTACTTGCCTTCAACCAGCGCTAAGCTTGTGACGGGTTCATAAGTTGGAGAGTCTGACAACTCACCATTGCTTGTTGGTTCTCTCTAGGTACTCTGGCTTTCTCTACCAATAAAATGGTCTGACATGACTTGACCCTGGGTGTTGAAAGTGTCATTAAACTCCATTAACCCTTTACCTAACCTGAAAAGCAGACGACACTTGCAAAAAAATTCTTGAATAACTAAATTTTTGTCTCAAAAACATAGGTTATGACCCCTCATTGGAAGGAGCTTGGCGAGCTCGTTCCAATGAGGGGTCATAACCTATGTTTTTTGAGACAAAAAATGAAAAAATAATGAAAATTAATTGGCGATTTTTTAGAATAGCACTGGCCGCTTTTGAGCGTTACGTTGGGTAAAGGGTTAAACAAACAAAGAATAAAACCTAAACGGTAGCACAGTTAGAAAATGTGCAAAGGCATACTGCATGTCTGTGATCCAGGTAATTCATCATCCTCCACCAGTAAGGCTGCCAGACACAATACAACTCTGGCTGTTGAAAGTGTCACTAAACCCCAATAAATAAATAACAGTACAAGCCGAGAAAAAAAAAGTATATTTTACAACCTTTTTTATCAGTTCTCTACAAAATCACTCACAATATTTTATCGAACATGAGGTTTCAACTTCTCAACTTACGCCAAGCACTTGTGGTGAAAATAACTGATCTGACAATGTTGCTTGAAAGAGGTAAGTAACCCTCGGAAAATTTCAAAATATTTTTTCAACAACAGCATGGGTTAAAATGCGCATTGTTAAAAAATTAAGTCGTAAATGCCAGGCATGTCAACCGGTACCTGTACCGGTACCACCGGTTCCCTCATGCTCCAACCGGTACCGGTGCTGAAGCTTTCGTCCTGCCGGTACCGGGACAAAATTATTTTATGGGGAATTTCCTAACTGAACGAGGGTAAATAGTCTGATAATCTTGTATGACAAACTTGCATAACATACTTTTAACTTATTTGTGAATGAACATATCAAAACACTCTACAGGTGTATGTTCTGTCTGCACCACTACCTCGATAAGGCTAACCATTTAGACTTTTCGCATCAAAGGCACTGAAAGCGCCGTCATCGTCTACCTCAAAGAAATTATTCTGTGCTGACATCAAAGTAATCATAAAGCACGATCTTCGTACTTTATGATTACTTTGATGTCGCTGCAGAATAATTGGACGATGCCATGTTTGTCTTGCAATCTTGGGGACTGGCACGGTTTAAATGCAAATTTCTGCCATCTGGTTGCGATATGTCATCGAATTATTGATTTGTCCCGGTACTGGTACAGGTTTTTGGCAGGACAGGCTCTGTCCCATCCTGGTACTGGTTATGTTGGTGTCTACTGTACTTTGACATGCCTGGTAAATGCCCTTCAAACCCAAATCACATTTATCTGGAACTCTGTAATACAACTAAAGATTTCACTCAACTCATTGAGATGATTTTGAATCAAATTTCGAAGCTTTGCAGGGTGCTAATCGCAAACCATATTAACCCTTTACCCAAAGAATCATCCACATCCACCCGCGTAATTTACAAATTGAGCAGTTGAGAACAAATTTCAAAACATTTCCACAAATCTATATCATGTAACACGTCATTGGAACAATCTCATCGAGCTCGTTCCAATGATAGACATGTGATATGGTTTTGTTGATATTTTTGTTTAAAAATTTGAAAACCCAATTATTAATAAAATAATTTGTGTTATCATGGGTGAAGGGTTAACACTGTTCAAAGAACCTGTTCAGTGCTCGACAAATACTGCATGTGCTTTTGCTAAACAGACTTGTCAGCACAACACTCTTGTAGTGTCAGGCATTTGTTTTTTTTCTTTTAAATATTTTGCAACAGAACAAATGTGCATGTCTAGAAATCTTACGCATATTTCAAAGCCAAATTCAGGACTTGACTTTGTAAATAATACTCAGTACCGTCAAAGAATGATAAGAACTTGTATTGACCAAGCTTGCAAATAATATTATTTTTTATGCCTGCCATTGAGACGAGTACCAGCAGTTTTGTGCCTATCATCTAGAGCTGTAGGTTAACCGAAACCAAACCGAGGTTTTTAGTTTTTTAAAAAAAACAAAACCGAAACCGTCGACATCCCGTAATCTAAGGTTTTTCTTTTTTTTTTAAATACTCTCTTGCTGCAGAAATTCACAGAATGTAGCCATCCCAGAGTAGTGAAAGTACCCAGACACTGCCAATGGCAGTGTCTGGGTACTCTCACTGCTCTAAGAAGGCTACATTCTGTGAATTTCCGACATTTCAGTTTAGTTGTGTTTGCAGCTTTCCTCAAGTTGCGTGTAGGTGTCAGACCTCGAAAAATGGCCAAGCACAATAAAAGTTCTGTATATTTAGGTAATTATTATATTGGCCTTCCTGATTCTTCATGTATTATAGCTTATTTTGGGCATTCATTGAGTTTCACTCAATTTCACTACCATTCAGTTATGACTCTGGACATAAGAATGAGTTTTATTGAATTTTACTTGGCCTCATGAACAAACCGAAAACCGAACCGAACCGAGGTTTTACTCCACCTGACAAACCAAAACCGAAACCGAACAAGAAATTTAAAAACCTACAGCTCTACTATCATCACAAACTTGGTACTGGTCGCAGGGTTTTAGAAAGCAAGAGTGGTGTATGATTGTGGTGACACACATTATATATATCTGTGTTGGTGAATGCAGTTGAATGGTGTAGCTCCCCATGGGAACCCCAGTAATCACTGTGTCTGTCGGGCTGGTGGATCCTTTAACCCTGTGCACATTAATGTTAAAATCTTAAAATTTCAATCCCGATAGGAACCCCGGGAAGTGAAGCAGTGCTTGCTTACTTTGGTAACCAAGCTATGCTGTACTGGTAAAATAGGACCTAGTAATCAATGCCTGGGGTGGAGGACCTCTAAAATTGGCAACACAGGTATAAACGATTGGCTGGCCTTGACTTTATATCCATGTTATCAACAGCAGCTATCATTTTCTTCTCCTAAATTCCAAAGGTGAATTTTACAGCATGTTTAGTTTATCATATCATGGAGAGCTAATCATGTTGATAAATTGTATGTGTAGGTCTGACTATCCGCTTGACCTATTATCATTCACTGGAAAGCTCTCTGTACATGAGTTTTCCAGTTAATGATAATAAGTAAAAAGTTTCGCACTGATAAACCTTTAAAAAATTCAACATGTTTTTAAGCTACAGACTCGTATTTGATTTTAGGAAAGTGCACTGGTCATTGTGTGAAGCACTAACAGATTGTTGCATGTCAAACATACATACACAGAATGACACAGGCGTGTGGATGGGTTAATCGATATGGTACGAGTGCCAGCACGGAAGGATAAAACGAGAGGGCACAGGCCTCGAGTTTTATCCTTCTGCGATGATACAAGTGCCATATCAATTAACCCATTCACATGCGTGTGTTGTTCTGTGTTTATTACATGCCTTCACATCTATAAAAGCAGTTATTACAAGCACACCCCGCAATTCATTTGACAACTTGTCCCCCGAGTTCCAGTGTGTTCTGTGCTGTTAGGCACATAGAACACATTGGAACTCAGTGGATGAGCTATCAACAAGAAGAACACATTTTATCGCCAACCAAAATTACGAATGGAACCCTTGTTACTATTTTTAGCTATTGCTAGCGATTCCAATTGTAATTGCGGAGCACAAATTGCAGAAAGTTCCAGTGAAATTACACTTCTATTTACAAATAGTCTGTCAACGATTTCCGTTCTGCACATATTTGTGGAACAGATTTTTATTTTCTGCATGGTTTAGTGTTTCTGTAGATAGGGATTTAATAGAACAGGCGTGCAACAAAAGTGGAGTCTGTCAGTTCCCCGTGGGAACCCTGGGAAGCGTGGCAGTGCTTGTTTAGTGTGGTAAACAAGCTCTGTTATACTGGTAATATAGGACCTGGTAAACAGTGCCTGGGGTGGAAGTTCTCTCAATCCACTGACAAGTTGAGTCTGTTGGTTCCCTCAGGGAACCCTGGGAAGTGAGGCGGTGCTTGTTTACTGTGGTAAACAAACTCTCTTTTACTGGTAAAATAGGACTTGGTAATTACTAAACAGTGCCTGGGATGGAAGTCCTCTGAAATGGCCAACATGGATATAAAAATGATTGGCTGGACTTGACTTTATATCACGATTAGGCACAAATATGTGATCTTAAACACCAATAAGTAAATCAATAAATAAATAAACCGGTCAGTGACCTTGGCAGGCTATTTATTCGTAGGCTTGGTTTCTACACACATAGTATGGTGCATATTGATACCTCCAGCTGGTTCAGTTTTTCAAATTGGAAATATTTAAATGTAATCTGCTCATTTAATAAAATTGATATGAATGAATCTCAAATAGAGTACAATAATTACAAAATGGTAGTTTGGTGATCAGAAAAATTTATTATAATAATAATAAGGCCACACAAAGTAGATCTTCTGTTTCTCAGGCCATTATTTGTAAAATTGCATGCAGGCAAGCGGTTTTTTATTTTATTTCTGTAATTATTTCTTTACCATCAAAAGTTCATGCTCTTCGTTTATGTTTTAGGCCTCATAATGTACGGAATAGCATGGGTGGTGGTGTATTTCGTCCCTTGAGAGCAAGAAGGCTTTGCAATGCTGAAGCATTGCAAAGCCTTCTTGCCCTCAAGGGACAAATTTATCAATTCTTTTAACTTGGGTAAAATATTAAACATAAACCATTTAATAAAAAGAGAGCATGCGGCTGCCAAAAGGACCATGCGGGAGGGCCTGAGAAACAGATTTTAAATTTTTTTAGGCCTTATAACGGTCATTTGTCGCAAAGCTTTCGGTCTCTGGTCTTCTTCAGTGCTATATTCAATGATAAGTTCCACTTAATAAATTTTACATTGGAATCACCACAGGCCATTATATGTTATCAATCTGTGGCGATTACAACATAAAATTTATCATGTGAAACTTTTTGTTGAATATAGCACTGAAAACGACCAGGGGCCGAAAGCTTCACAACAAATGAGCGTTACTATTATTATTATAATTTCTACTATTCTGTCCCTAATACGGACAATGCATTGTGATGGATCAACAGAAAAATGTATGTTTTGATTGGTTGAACTTGACTTCAGAGGTAAGCTGTATTCACAGAATTACCATGGATGCTGAACGTGGCCGCAAGGAACAAATAAACAAACTTTATCCAACAAATCAGCCATGCCACGAAGTCGCAATTTCAATTTTATTTGTTTATCCATACCATAAATTTTGTGAGCTCCCATTCGAATGATCACATTGGGTTCTTTCCAATGCTGGTTAAAGGCTGTTTTTGAAGGAAAAAATAAAAAATAAAATGTGTGAGAAATATTTGTTCTATTATAAGCGGCTTGTTGCAGACTAAACTTTCATATGTATGGTAACAGAATTCTTTTTAAAGAATACTGAAAATGACATGGATTTTAAAATTTTTCAACGGGTAGAGTGATAAATTATTTTTCGTCATCAGAATTTGTTCACATGTCTTTTGCCTTGTCACAGTTTTTGAGAGAGTGCCTATAGGTACTCTCTCAAAAATTGTAACAAGGCAAATCTTTATAGACAAAATAATTTCACTTGAAAAATAATACGAAGTGAATCCACTGAATATGAGGCCTTTAACTTGTGGTACCTGCACTTCAGAATGGAGCCCAAATATGGGCTTCCAGCACTCTACCAGTTAGACAGAAAAATTCTGTAGACTCAAAAGAGAAGCTCAGCTCATTTTTTGCATAATATGTGAAGTGAGTTTATTCTGGTTTTAGAATATGTGATGCAAACATTGTTCAACATTTTAAACAAAAAACCTATGGATTCTGTCCAGTGTTATTTAATGTGTGTTACTGTTATGAAAATTTCCTATTTTTCATCAGAGAATACCAAGTTTTATCCACTGTTATTAAAAATATCTTTCACTGTGGTAGAAAATTTCTAGTCCACTGGTAGAATAGGGCCCAGTAATACTGTGTCTATTGAGCCTGGGCCCAGTAACACTGCCTATCAGGGTCGGGGCCCAGTAACACTGTGTTTATCGGGGCTGAGCCCTTTAATCCTGTGCACACTGATGTTGAAATAACAAAATTTTAGTCCCCATTGGAACTCCGGGAATTGAAGTAGTGCTTGTTTACTGTGGTAAATAAGCTCTGTTTTATTGGTAAAATAGGACCCAGTCACCAATACTAATGTGGAAGTCCTCTAAAAATGGGCAACATGGGTATAAACGACTCTCTGGACTTGACTTTATATCCAGGTTGTGGTCATGATTAGCCATTGTGCAGAAATATGTGACGATAAACACCAGTAAAAAAGCTCTGTTTTACTGGTAAAATAGGACCTAGTCACCAATACTAGGGTGCAAGTCCTCAAAAATGGGCAACGTGGGTATAAACGACTGGCTGGACTTGACTTTATGTTGCAGTCATGATTAGCCATTGTGCAGAAATATGTGACCGTAAACACCAGTAAACATATGTTATTACCATCAAGTAGATTTCCAAGGTGGTGTATTGAAGTCGAGATCTTATCTCTGGGCATATACCAACGAGTCCATTTGGGCAAGTTGTTTTATGACCCAAAGGCAAGGTCAAGACTTTTAATACACCATCTTGGAAACCCATTTGTTGGTTGTAATCAATTTATCTTACAATATTCCGCCCTTTCTTGGCTTGTTCACATATATTTTGACAACCAATGATCATCTACGAATTGATTTTTTGTGAATTAAGATCATGACACTATGGTATTACGTTCTTGGGCTGTGCATGACGTAATCCCCATCCATTGACCTCTTGAACTTTAACCACCAAAATTTATTGTAGTGTTTCAGCAGTGTGTTTCTTTTTTTTTAACTTTCCATGTTTAGGCCACACAAAGTAGATCTTCTGTTTCTCAGGCCATTATTTGTGAAATTGCATGCGGGCGAGCGATTTTTTATTTTATTTTTTATTTCAGTAATTACTTCTTAGCCATCAAAAGTTCATGTTCTTCGTTCAAGTTTTTGGCCTCATAATCTACAGAATAGCATGGGTGGTGGTGTATTTCATCCCTTGAGTGCAAGAAGGCTTTGCAATGCTAAAGCATTGCAAAGCCTTCTTGCACTCAAGGGACAAATTCATCAATTTTTTTTAACTTGGGTAAAATATCGGACATAAACCATTTAATTTTAATTTTTTTAAAGTTTAAATTGGTTATAAAAAGAGAGCATGTGGCAGCCAAAAGGACCATGTGGGAGGGCCTGAGAAACAGATTTTTTATTTTTTTAGGCCTAAACCATTTAATTTTTATTTTTTTAAAGTTTAAATTGGTTATAAAAAGAGAGCATGTGGCAGCCAAAAGGACCATGTGGGAGGGCCTGAGAAACAGATTTTTTATTTTTTTCGGCCTTAACGCAGGGTTGGCCTATATAAAAGTATCATCACAGCCAAAAATTATATAGTCTAATTAATTTGGTCGAGCTGGTGATTTATTTATCATTTAAAAAGGATGGCCTCGACATGTGTAATAATCGATGCCCACTGAGTGCAGGTAGACATCGTTATCTTTGTGAATCTGATGATCACATGTACAGTTGCTACCCTCAATACATATTTGTATTTTGTCTCGACATTTTTACTTGTTTTGGGCGAAATACATTCTTGTTTTTTTATAAATATATAAATATTAAAATTTCAACCTGTAGATTTTTCTCATAAATGCAACTTGGAATTTAACGCTTTACCTAACACGGAAGGCAGACGACACTTGCAAATAAAATTCTTGAATAACTAACTTTTTTCATTTTTTGCGTCAAAAACATAGCTTATGACCCCTCATTTGAACGAGCTCAACGAGCTCGTTCTAATGTGGGGTAAAAGCTATGTTTTTGACGCAAAAAATGAGAAAATAATGAAAATTGAATGGCATAGCGCTGGCCATTTTTGGCCGTTATGTTGGGTAAAGGGTTAACCAATTCAGTCTTGTTTGACTGCGCTAATTGAGCTCTCATACAATATTAAATTGATTATCTTTCTAGATGCATTTTGGGAAAAAATTGCTGCTTCAAATTTGAGTATTTTGATGTTAGTGTGCAGAGCATTATTAAAGGGGGCAAGAATATTACAAGTATTTGGCTTGTTTGACTTTATTCTTGTGTTATAGTTGCAATATAGCCATAGATTTTGAAAGTAATCTAAAGCCCTAAAAAGCATAAACAATTGAAACTAACTCTGGGGTTGTTTTGAGCAAGTCACTGTATGTAACACTGAATTTACAGCACAGAAAAAAATATCGAGATCTATTGTCAAGCAATTTCTTTGAATCAAGTATGAATGGCAGACTGAAAGGAACTGCTCAGTTTATTCCACATTTTGGGTCTTCTTTTCTTTCTTTTTTTTTTTAATAATTTTTCAAAACAGTCAAGCGAGTACCTCCCGGTACTATACAGCATCTGAGGTGAGTGGAGTCAACTTTAGGTATAATTGAAAACTTAGTAACTATTATATGTATTCAGGATAATTTGTGTTATTTTATTTCTTACCAAACGTAATGGCCAAAGTTGGCTGGTGCTATTCACAAAAATCACTGTTCAAATTCTAGTATTTTTCAATTCTTGCCTCAAAAACTTAGCTTTTTTTTTTAGGCAAAAAATGAAATTTTTTAGTCAATGTAGGAATTTTTCTGTGTGTAATGGACATAATTACGAAGAACTAGTATCGCAGAGTGGTGGGTTGCTGTATTCGAGCCATCTCCCGATAAAACTAAAATGGATCTTCAATTCATTGACTCTATTTATTTATATATTTATTTATCCATTCACCAAATATCACAGTTGAAAATCACAGGCTTTAACCCTTTACCCAACATAACGGCCAAAACCAGCCAGCACTATTCTCAAAAATCGCCAATTAATTTTCAAAATATTTTCATTTTTTGTCTCAAAAACATAGGTTATGACCCCTCATTGGAACGAGCTCGTCGAGCTCGTTCCAACGAGGGGTCATAACCTATGTTTTTGAGACAAAAAAATGAAAAAAATTAGTTATTCAAGAATTTTTTTTGCAAGTGTCATCTGCTTTTCATGTTAGGAAAAGGGAGTGCAGTGGCTCAGTAGGTAGAGGTGCAGGCTGCAAGCCGAGAGGTCCTCGGTTCGAATCCCACCTGCGGCAACCACGTTGTCTCCTTGGGCAAGACACTTCATCTCCATTGCCCGCGTGGGGGCATGATGACACCGTGTACTACGGCGTACTGCACGTCGATGGTACGCATGTCTTCAACCAATCTAACCCTGCCTGTGCTGCAGTGCGGAGTTACGATGTTGGGGAGCTGGCAGCTGCTCGTCGTTGCTCGGTGGTTCTCTCCGGGTACTCCGGCTTCCTCCACCCGTAAAACTGTCACGGTCATGATTAGCCATTGTGCATAAATATGTGACCTTAAACATAAAATAAATAAATTAATAAATGTTAGGTAAAGGGTTAAAATGGTACATCGATCACATCATTAGGTTATTACATCATCTTATACAGGAACAATGAGAATAAGATCCTGCAAAATAATTAAATATAAATAGAACATTCCCAGATAATATTGTGGAAGCGATTTCTAAAGAGCGAAACAGAAACGATGCATTGTCAGTGCAGCTGCAGGTGATTGGGGCTAATGCACTGATCATCCTGCAGATGCTTTGCAATTAAAATACGAAGTAATTAAATAAACAAATGTTTCTTACCAACTCAGAATGACTCGGATCTTTCCAAAATATTTTTAAAAAATGCCTCCACAATATATTTAAATCACAGCGAAATAATGTCTGACCATCAAGAGCAAGAATCAAACAAACCAGATTTCAATACAATAGAGTTTCCCGCGTCAACCAGAACCGAGGCAGCACAAGCGATGACTGAACTGAATCTTGAACAGACCCAACCCCATCCCAAGTAAAGATGCAAGCAAACGGGGCGTAACAGTATAATTAATTTAGCAGCTGAAACTGTGAAATGAATAAGCTAAAACTAATGAATAAATTAGTTGCTGAAATAAATAATAAATTAATATGTTCTGTCCAAAAATGACCGCTAATAAAGAAGGAAGAATAAATAAGTAAACAGTATAATTTGTACACTATCGCACTAGGAATTCTTTCATTAAATACAAATGTTTTCATTTGTCAGATGCTGGATCTCTCTTTGCTGACATCTTATAACAAAAAAAAATCATGAAATAAAGTGTTTAAGTATCTGTGTCATGTATTGCTTTTCCGACAAATTTTTGTGTCTTGTACATGTACAGTATTTCATCTCTGCACAAGATAAGGGAATTTTTTATTCACAAGTAAAGTACTGATCCGAAACACACAGTACATGAAGAGTGGATTGTAACTAAATCATCCAGGGAGTGGAGTAATCACCCAAAGTATCACTTTCAAATTCTGTACATGTGAACAAAAATCACAAGCAATGTTTCAGCCAATGGACCTCCGGGTATAACCCCGGAGGTCCATTGGCTGGAACTTTGCTTGTTCTTGTTATGCTTTGCAACAAATATGCAATTATTGCTTGGGTTGAAGCTCTACTCTGTGGGTGATTTAGTGATATTACATTCTCCACGTACTGTATTATTGAGTATTATTTTGCCATACAGACAATGGAGGTGTTGTGTGTGGCCTACTTCACTGTATATCTCTATACGCAGGGTTCTTTCGCCATTTTGAAATTCTTGAAAAAGATTAGAAATTGTGTTAGTCCGGAAGACGTCTTACTTGACAGATATGGAAAAAATGTCACGCAAGCCATGATTGTATAGAAAAAGTTTGAAAAATAAATTTTTGAACAAACTTCAGCCCTCTCTACACCAATGTCAAACTATCAAAATTTCAGCAAATTTTTCATAAATACACTTGGTAATTTAACCAGTTCTGTCATGTTTGACAGAGCTCTCTGAGCTCTGTCAAAACGTAGGGTTTAATCCCGGGAACTGAAACTTATGTTTGTCGTTTTTGAACGTCATTCACGATGCCCGGAATTTGCTGGTTTTCATTTCTAAATATCTGTTCAGATACTCGGGGAAATTCATAGAAAAGAATCGGGAATCAAAGGTTGCATTCTGCAACCTTTGATTCCCGATTCTAGTTTATGTATTTCGCAGACATTGGGACTGATTTTCAGAACGGGTTATCGGGAAATTCTCATTTGTGGGGTTAAACCATGGCTCCAATGGTGAAGCTGGTCTCGGAAGAAGTTGATATTTGTCGTAATCTCATAAACTATAATATGCAATCATTGATACTTTCGTTTATGAATTTCCAGGCTACCGTGATTTACTTTCAGAAACTGGAGCCATAGAGTCATAAAATTCTCTTCCCAGGATTAAACCTTAGTCAAACACGATTGCATTGCTTTAATTTATATTTGCATTAGGCCCCACAAAATAGATCTTCTGTTTCTCAGGCCATTTTTGTAAAATTACATGTGGCCGGGTGTTTTTTTATTTTATTTTTTATTTTTGTAATTATTTCTTCGCCATCAAAAAAAAATTCATGTTCTTGGTTTGTTTTATATTTTAAGCCTCATAATCTAAAGAATAGAATGTGTTGTCGTGTATTTTGTCCCTTGAGTGCAAGTAGACTTTGCAATGCTAAAGCAATACAAAGCCTTCCTGTACTCAAGGTACAAATTTATCAATTTTATTAACTCGGGTAAAAATATCGGGCACAAAGCATTTAATTTTTATTTTTTTTAAATTTGCACTGGTTATAAAAAGAGAGCATGCAGCTGCCAAAAGGATCATACAGTAGGGCCTGAGAAACAGATTTTTAACTTTTTTTTAGGCCTTATGGCAAAGATTGCTCCTTGAAATTTTGGTATTTTGAAATCAGTGTACAGAGGGTTAACTGATTTTAAATAAAACAAAACACCATTTAACTTTCTGTCTGTTTTTATTAAAATCTTCCCAAAGTCCGATTTTCTTCAATTTGAGGTACCGGTACTTCAAGAGGTATGGAAAATGGGTGCACATGTCTGGGAAAAGCAGGGAAAAAGTAGGGAATTTTTGTTTTGTGGCCAGGTGTAAGGATCCTGTATATGTCTTTACTTATACTGTTATTTTAACCTACAAACCTCCCCATGGGAATAGGGCTGTCATGATTAATCGATTGTGGATCGGTCACACCAAAATCGATTAGTATTTTTCGTTGTCAAAGAATCGGTAAATTTTACCCCATTTTATACGTTCAATAATTTTTTTAAAAAATTGATGAAAAACCTATTGTTTCGAAAGGTAAAATGTCAAGAACGTCAACGTTAAACCCCAAGAAGCCGTTAGAAGCATTTGTCTTTTAGGTACATCAAAGCTTTGATGTTCTGAACTTTTGAACAGTCAGTGTACTAATCATGACCGGTTAGCAGTTGCGAACTTGCGAAGTTCGCAACTGGTGACTGGTCTTGATTACTACACTGACGGTTCAAAAGTTCAGAACATCAAAGCTTTGAATGTACCTAAAAGAGGATCGATCGTCTTTGTTGTTTACTTGAGGTTGGTCAGCTAACTTGAACTTCATTTTTAACAACTTCAAAGAGAGGGAGAGGGGGTCATCTAGGTATGATTAATCGATTATTATCAATTATTTGTGATGATTAATTGATTCCTAATTAAAAAAATCATGACCGCCCTACATAGGAGCCTCCAGAAGTGAAGCAGTGCTTATTTCAAGCACTGTTTTACTGTTTTTAAAATAGCCAGTGTCGCCAGTGCTTGGGGTGGAAGTCCTCTGAAATGGACAGCACGGGTATAAATGATTGGCTAGAGTTGACTTTTCTCTACGTTGGGGGCTCAGTTAGCCATTGTGCAGAAATATGTGACCTTAAACATCAAAAAATAAATAAATAAATTAATTAGTAAACAAATAAATTTAATTAACCCAGAAACCTAACACAGACAGCAGGTTATGGTTCCAATATCATCCAATAACAGACTTAACATTCTGTTTCTTCTGCATTGCAGGATATAACCGATCACTGGAACAAGATGCAACAAGTTTGTTCTTTTGAGGGTCAAAAGCTTCAGTTTTTTACACGAAAGAAAAACTTAAAATAACAATTGCATGATTTTTGTCAAGGTAGCCAGGACAAAGCTTTCAGGCCATCAGTGAAATTGTAAGGAATTTGACACTGTTATGGGTAGTTTGTTAACCAGTTTTCATGGAGATTGTGTGCAGACTACCCGTTAACCCTTTACTCAACGCAGACGATATCAAAATTTATTATTTTAAATATCATTTTTTCAAATTTTTCAAAAAATTTCAGCAAAACCATATCATGTGACCCCTCGTTGGAATGAGCTCGTTCCAACGAGGAGTCACATGATATGGTTTTGTTGAAATTTTTTGAAAAATATTTTTTCAACTGCTAAATTTGTATATTATACTGGCGGATGCGGGCGATTCGTAGGGTAAAGGGTTAACCTGCTGAGTATTTTCAAAATATTTTCCATCAAATCTAGTCATGGCTGATGTGAAGCAGCCATGACTAGGTTTGATGAAAAATTAATCAAAATATAACAAGGAATCATTGGTGAAAAAATCCATTCCATTTGCAGGGGGAAAATTTGTTTGAATGTTCCAAACTTATACTAATTTAAGTGACAAGAGAAACCCTGTGCTGCGCCAGATTATCTGCCAGAAGCATGCAAGGAGTTAATGCAACTTGATGTTACTTCACTCACAGAGATATATAGATATTCTTTCATGCTCCAGTTATATATATATCCGTCAATAAGTATTTAATTCACCTTCAAACCATCAGGATAGCAGCACAATTAGTGGAACTACATGACATAATAGTAAAAGTACGGATGTGGTGAGGCTCTTTCCTAATGGTAATGCCACAAAAAAATTGGTCAATCAAATCTACATTGCAAACATTTCTTGCACTGAATGTTTAGGGTATTTTTTTAATTCAGTCATCTGGATTATTTCAGTTGGTCAGAAAAGCCAACCAATGGTTTGCTTTTCTGACCTATTTATTATTTATTTATTGGTGTTTAACTGGTAGAGTGCTGGAAGCCCTATTTTGGGCTTTACTAAAAGTGGCAGGCAATAACTGTCTGTAGCTACATTCTGCCTGAGGAAGCCTTTATTGTTCCTGGTATGAATCAGATTTTTTATACAATACCTTGCTCTCTGACATTTAATTGGATAGTGCCTATAAGGCACTATCCAATTAAATGTAATAGAGCAGTATATGATGAGCTTTGATTTGTTGCCAGAAAAAACTCAGCACTTTACCAGTTAAGGTCACAGACTTATGCACAATGGCTAATCATGACCGTGACAGTTTAACGGGTGGAGGAAGCCAGAGTACCCGGAGAGAACCACCAAGCATCGACAAGCAACTGCCAGCTCCTCAGCATTCTAACTCTGTTCAAGCTCCACTCAAGCAGGGTTACAGCGGTTGAAGACATGTGCACCATCGATGTGCAATAGGTCTTAGTACAAGGCGCCATTGAGCCCCCATGTAGGCAATCAGGATAAAGTGCCTTTCCCAACAACGCAACGCAGGTCGTCCCGGACGGGGATCGAACTCGGGACCTCTAGCATAGAAGTCCAGCAGTCTACCACTGAGCCACCGCGCTCCCAGATAATTTGATAAAAGGTGCCCATATTACATTTATGTCTGTGACAAGAGAAATACGGTCAATGCCAGGAATATCTGCCAGCAGCAGGCAAAGAGTTAAGGACTAGACAAAACAGTATCAAATTTTTTACAGAATTATACTGGTTATTACTGAGAGTTTGGGCCAGGACCTGACTAGAAATGACGGCCAGGCTGTAAAAACATTGGTCAAAAATTGTTCGGATACTTTAGTAAGAAAATGAGGACTTCATCAGGGCTACTGCACTTGTTAATGAATATAGTATTCTTGTACTGAACAAGTTATTGAAAGAAATCCTCTAAAATGAGCAGGAATATTATGGTTGAATCAAATTGGTCTTGGATCTCAAACAGTAAATCACACTTAATGAGCAGTTTCAAGATTACACATGCTCATTTCGACATAATTGCTGCTTGCGTGTGTGGAAACTGATCATACCATGTCCCAGATTTAAAATTTAAGTACATCGTCTTGTCAAATTTGTTAGAGATTAGTTCTTAACACTTCTTCCCTAAAGTGTCCAAGTATTTTCGATTCATTGAGTAGCTGAAAACTAATTGTATTCTACTTCTGACTTAACGAGATTCCTTTTGACAAAGGCCAAAGATCGAATGGATATTTCCATCAAAGTGTAAATTGCATTTGCATTTGACATTTTAACGTAACAAAATGTGACTAACTAATTACATACAAGTATTTGATGTCAAAAACATATAATGATGCAATTATTGTATGATGAATTCATGTCAGCATTCACAAAATTTTGAGTGAAGGTCATCCATAAAATTATAATGCATGTACAAGAATTAAGATTGAGTCATCATCTCATCAACATAGAAAGCTTCTATAAAATACATTGCAAAAAAACAGCTTAACCCTTTACCCAACGAATCGCCCGCATTTGCCTGCGTAATATGCAAATTCAGCATTTGAAAAAAATAATATTTTTCAAAAAATTTCAACAAAACCATATCATGTGACCCCTCGTTGGAACGAGCTCGTTCCAATGAGGGGTCACATGATATGGTTTTGTTGAAATTTTCTGAAAAATTTAAAAAAATGATATTTAAAATAATAAATTTTGATATCGTCTGCGTTGGGTGAAGGGTCAAACTCACAGGAAAATTCTAAGACAATTTGTTAACCCTTTACCTAACGTACCCCTCATGGGAATCCAGGGAAGTGAAGCAGTACTTGTTTACTGTGGTAAATGTGCTCTTGTTTTGCAGGTAAAATAGGAACCAGTCACCAATGCTTGGGGTGGAAGTCCTCCAAAATGGGCAACATGGGTGTATACGATTTACTAAACTTGACTTTGTCTTCATGTTGTGGTCACGATTAATCCTTTACTCAACGTAACAGTCAAAACTGGCCAGCGCTATTGACAAAAATTGCCATTTAATTTTCATTATTTTTTTCATTTTTTGCCTCAAAAACATAGCTTATGACCCTTCATTGGAACAAGCTCATTGAGCTTGTTCCAATGAGGGGTCACAAGCTATGTTTTTCTAGCAAAACATGAAAAAAATTAGTTTTTCAATAATTTTGTTTGCAAGTGTCATCTGCTTTTCATGTTAGGTAAAGGGTTAACCATTATGCAGAAATATGTGACATTAAACACCAATAAATAAATAAATTAACAATGCACAGGATATCTAAATTTATTATTTTAACTATTGTTTTTTTAAATTTTTCAAAAAATTTTAACAAGACCACATCATGTGACCCCTCATTGGAACGAGCTCTACAATCCCGAGAACCCTTGACAGTGAAGCAGTGCTTGTTTACTGTGGGGAGAAAATTTAATTTGAATAAAATTTCCCACCAGTAAATTGAATGAATTGTTTCACCAATGACTTCTTGAGTTCAGTTTAAATGAATGTTTCATCAATTCTAGTCATGGCTGCTTCATAGCAGCAATGACATGATTTCATGGAAAAATATCAAGAAAACTAATTTTCATGGTCCCAGCACTTTTCTGTTGTACAATAGTACCCGGTGACTAATGCCTAGGGTGGAAGCCCGCTAAAGTGGGCAGCACAGGAATAAACGATAGGCTAAAATTACTTCATACGTATGTTGGTGTCATGATATAACCATAGATGCTGAAAGTAACACCAATAAATAAATGAATAAATAACAAGAAATTCAGATGAACAGCTTAGTGTTTGCTTCCAGCAAAGAATGAAGCCACTAATTTTCATGGTCCCAGCGTATTTCAATTGTTTAATAGAGTCCTGATAGTTCATACCGATATGGAGAAAGTTAACCCTTCACCTAACCAATCATCCTGGTAGAGCAGTTTCTCATTGGTTTGGTACTGGTCTTTAACCCTTCGAACCATTGTTTCCTGGAATGGTATTGCCTTTGTGTACACTTAAAGTGAGATGGGTGAGTCCAATATCAATATACAGGGAGGATAAAATAATAACTCCAGCCTGTGGAATGGTATCACCTTTGTGTACACTTACAGTGAGATGGGTGAGTCCAATATCAATATACAGGGAGGATAAAATAATAACTCCAGCCTGTGGAATGGTATCACCTTTGTGTACACTTACAGTGAGATGGGTCAGTCCAATATCAATATACAGAGAGGATAAAATAACTCCAGCCTGTGGAATGGTATCACCTTTGTGTACACTTACAGTGAGATGGGTCAGTCCAATATCAATATACAGGGAGGATTAAATAATAACTGCAGTCTGGTGCAATAGACTTGATCAGCTTTCCCCATATTTGGTCCTGTGGGGGTGGGTATACATCACATTTGTTTCCAAAACAAACACATTTGGAGCAAAATAGGGAGCCAGAGATGAAAGTTTCCATCAATCGCTTCATTTGTCACTCATTTCCGATCATATAACTCAACTACTCAAACACATATGGCACAGGTGTTGACAATACTTTATTTATATCAATGCATTTGGAATATTGAATTTTCAAAATGGTAGCTCAGGATCGCTTTTCACAGACTGTACGCAGTCACATTTCAATGTGTTCTTAACCTAAAATTTTGTGTGTTATATACCAATATCTATTTATTTGACACCATGTTTAATTCATGCCTACCACTTTCTGCCCAGGATCGTGCGTATTATTACTTCATCCACGAGTGATTTGTTCTGGAAACAAAGGAATTTTATGTTTCCCTCCCCCCCCCCCCCACCACTTGACCCAACATGGCAAGTACTGATTTACTCTATTGTGCTGTGTACTAAGGCATACTACACATCAGTCGTGCACATCATGGGTGCACTTGGCTTCAGCCACTGCTAACTCTGCTTAACTGAAGACACAGTGATGCTGAGTACCAAGGCATACTACACAACAACGTGTACACTTGCCTTCAGCCACTGCAAACTCTGCTTAACTGGAGACACAATGATGCTGTGTACTAAGGCATACTACACATCATGGGTGCACATCATGGGTGCACTTGCCTTCAGCCACTGCTAACTCTGCTTAACTGAAGACACAGTGATGCTGAGTACCAAGGCATACTACACAACAACGTGTACACTTGCCTTCAGCCACTGCAAACTCTGCTTAACTGGAGACACAATGATGCTGTGTACTAAGACATACTACACAACAATGTGTACACTTGCCTTCAGCCACTGCAAACTCTGCTTAACTGGAGACTCAATGATGCTGTGTACTAAGACATACTACACAACAATGTGTACACTTGCCTTCAGCCACTGCAAACTCTGCTTAACTGGAGACACAATGATGCTGTGTACTAAGACATACTACACAACAATGTGTACACTTGCCTTCAGCCACTGCAAACTCTGCTTAACTGGAGACACAATGATGCTGTGTACTAAGACATACTACACAACAATGTGTACACTTGCCTTCAGCCACTGCAAACTCTGCTTAACTGGAGACACAATGATGCTGTGTACTAAGACATACTACACAACAATGTGTACACTTGCCTTCAGCCACTGCAAACTCTGCTTAACTGGAGACACAATGATGCTGTGTACTAAGACATACTACACAACAATGTGTACACTTGCCTTCAGCCACTGCAAACTCTGCTTAACTGGAGACACAATGATGCTGTGTACTAAGACATACTACACAACAATGTGTACACTTGCCTTCAGCCACTGCAAACTCTGCTTAACTGGAGACACAATGATGCTGTGTACTAAGACATACTACACAACAATGTGTACACTTGCCTTCAGCCACTGCTAACTCTGCTTAACTGGAGACACAATGATGCTGTGTACTAAGACATACTACACAACAATGTGTACACTTGCCTTCAGCCACTGCTAACTCTGCTTAACTGGAGACACAATGATGCTGTGTACTAAGACATACTACACAACAATGTGTACACTTGCCTTCAGCCACTGCAAACTCTGCTTAACTGGAGACACAATGATGCTGTGTACTAAGACATACTACACAACAATGTGTACACTTGCCTTCAGCCACTGCAAACTCTGCTTAACTGGAGACACAATGATGCTGTGTACTAAGACATACTACACAACAATGTGTACACTTGCCTTCAGCCACTGCAAACTCTGCTTAACTGGAGACACAATGATGCTGTGTACTAAGACATACTACACAACAATGTGTACACTTGCCTTCAGCCACTGCTAACTCTGCTTAACTGGAGACACAATGATGCTGTGTACTAAGACATACTACACAACAATGTGTACACTTGCCTTCAGCCACTGCTAACTCTGCTTAACTGGAGACACAATGATGCTGTGTACTAAGACATACTACACAACAATGTGTACACTTGCCTTCAGCCACTGCTAACTCTGCTTAACTGGAGACACAATGATGCTGTGTACTAAGACATACTACACAACAATGTGTACACTTGCCTTCAGCCACTGCAAACTCTGCTTAACTGGAGACACAATGATGCTGTGTACTAAGACATACTACACAACAATGTGTACACTTGCCTTCAGCCACTGCAAACTCTGCTTAACTGGAGACACAATGATGCTGTGTACTAAGACATACTACACAACAATGTGTACACTTGCCTTCAGCCACTGCAAACTCTGCTTAACTGGAGACACAATGATGCTGTGTACTAAGACATACTACACAACAATGTGTACACTTGCCTTCAGCCACTGCTAACTCTGCTTAACTGGTAGAGTGCTAAATTATTTTTGGCCTTCAAATTTTGTCTTGTTACAATTTATGGGAGAGTGCCTATGGGCCATGTGAGCCGTGCCTGTGGGCACTCTCCCATAAATTGTAACAAGACAAGTCCTTACAGACTAAATAATATCACTACAAAGATAATACGGAGGACATCCTCTGAGTATGAAGCCTTCAAGTTGTAGTACCTTCACCTCAGAATAAAGCCCAAATATGGGCTTCCAGCACTTTACCAGTTAAGTGGAGACACAGTGATGCTGTGTACTGGCATGGTGGTGCTGTGTACTAAGGTGTACTACACTCTACACATCAATTGTACACTTGCCTTCAGCCACTGCTAACTCTGCTTAAGTCGAGACACAGTGATGCTGTGTACTGGCATGGTGGTGCTGTATACTAAGGTGTACTGACATGGTGGTGCTGTGTACTAAGATGTACTACAGTCTACACATCAATGGTACACTTGCCTTCAGCCACTGCTAACTCTGCTTAAGTGGAGACACAGTGACGCTGTGTACTAAAGTGTACTGGCATGGTGTTGCTGTGTACTAAAGTGTACTGGCATGGTGTTGCTGTGTACTGAGGTGTACTGGCATGTGGTGCTGTATACTAAGGCGTACTGGCATGGTGGTGCTGTGTACTAAGGTGTACTGGCATGGTGTTGCTGTGTACTGAGGTGTACTGGCATGGTGGTGCTGTATACTAAGGCGTACTGGCATGGTGGTGCTGTGTACTAAGGTGTACTGGCATGGTGTTGCTGTAAAGTAAGGTGTACTGGCATGGTGTTGCTGTATAGTAAGGTGTACTGGCATGGTGGTGCTGTGTACTGAGGTGTACTGGCATGGTGGTGCTGTGTACTGAGGTGTACTGGCATGGTGGTGCTGTATACTAAGGTGTACTGGCATGGTGGTGCTGTGTACTGAGGTGTACTGGCATGGTGTTTCTCTGTACTAAGGTGTAGTACACATCAATGGTCTACTTAACTTCAACCAATGCTAACACTGCTTGTGAAGAGTTATTAAGTAGGAGAGTCTGATAGTTACATGGTGGTTCTCTACAGCTTTTCTCTACGTGGCTTCCTCTATCCATAAAAAACTTTACAATATGATGTTGCTGTGGCTGTTGAAAGTGTCATTAAAACCCAAATAAACAATAAACCTAAATAGTTGGTCACATCTATCGGCGTAATTTACAAATTGAGCAGTTTAACCCTTCATCCAAATGAGTTTGACATGAATTAACAAAATAAACCATTGGAAAACATTTATTTTTCAAAAAACACTCAATAAAACCATATCATATGACCCCCTCATCGGAACAAGCTCATTGAGCTAATTCCAGTGAGTGGGGCCACATGATATATTTTGTTGATTTTTTTTGGACAAATCTGATTTTGATATCGTCTGCGTTAGGTAAAGGATTAAAGAAAAAAACAAATTTTAAAAAATGTCAACAAAACCATATCATGTGACCCTTATTGGAATGAGCTTGACAATATGGTTTTTGACACATGGAAATCTTTTGAAATACATTTTTTTTAAATAATTAAAACAGCAAAATTTGATCAGGTCTGAAAATAAGCAGTCTGACATTTGCAGAATGAGGTTCCCAGAGGGTGAATTTGATGATGCCATCCAATACAGTGGGCCAATTCATCCTCTGGGTCCCTCTTTCTGTTTAGTTTTGAGACCCTGATTCAGATAGAGGTTCACAGAGGGTAAATGTAGTGATGCTACCGTGCTGTGCAGGGTAGCATCACTAAATTCACCCTCTGGGGACCTCATTTTGCAGATGACAGTCTGCTTATTTTCTGACTTGAATTTGATATTGTCTGTGTTGGGTAAATGGTTGAAAACAGTGGCGTAGCCAGGGGGCCTAAAGGGCCATGGTACCCTAAAAATTACAATGGCCCCCCAACCCCCACCAATGGGAGGGGAATACCATAGGACAGAGGTGGGGTGGGTATGGCCCTCCCATTGTGGGGGAGTCCCAACACCCACAATGGGATCGCCATACCTACCCCCACTTCAGGCCTACAGCCTTCGGATATGCCTGTGGCATATATCAATCTGGCATCCCCCCCACCCCCCACCCCCACCCCCACCCAAAATATGAATCCCTCCCTCCCCCCCCCCCCCCCTCAATGGGAAATCCTAGCTATGCCCCTGGTTAATAAAGATGGGAGCTCAGAGGATGTTCTAGGTGGTTCAAGTGGTTGTGTACCACTGGAGAAAAAATAGTCAGCTTTGGAGTAATATTTCTATACAGATACAGCAGTTTTCTTACTTATGGTTTATTTGCATTGTTTGATGTTTATTGGAAGATCTGCATGAAATTATGTTGCATGAGATACTCAGTAGATAAATGCTTTAACCCTAAAATTTACCTAACATGAAAAGCAGACGACAGTTGCAAATAAAATTCTTGAAGCACTAATTTTTTTTATTTTTGGGGTCAAAAACATAGCTTATGACCCCTCATTTGAACAAGGTCATTGAGCTCGTTCCAATGAGGGGTCATAAGCTATGTTTTTGTGTCAAAAAATGAAAAAGTAATAAAAATTGAATGGTGAATTTTGTGAATAGCGCTGGCCGGTTTTGGCCATTACTTTGGGTAAAGGGTTAAAAGTATATTTTGTTTGAGATGTTTTGAAACAAACCTTTGAGGCTATATTTGAAATGGAATCTTTCTTGAGTGCAGAAGTTAGTTCCACACAAGAACTTTTTTTGTAAGATCTTTTATTCTTGTTCTTAGAGATTCTTCAAGTTGTGCAGTGGAAACATCGAGTAGTCGGCAATAATGTCAGTTTAACCCTTTACCTAACGAATCGCCCACATCTGCTCACGTAATATGCAAATTGAGCAGGTGACAAAATAAAATTTTTCAAAGTATTTCAACAAAACCATATCATGTGACTCCCTCATTGGAACGAGCTCAATGAGGTCGTTCCAATGAGGGAGTCACATGATATGGTTTTGTTGAAATTTTTTGAAAAATTATATTTAAAATAATAAATTTTAATATTGTCTGCGTTGGGTAAAGGGTTAACAGTCTTTGAATACTTGAACAAGCAGCAGAACCACATGAGTATGAATAAACGGCACTTTTGCAAATGTTTTTAAAAAAACAAAAATTTTGCTTCATGTTACTGGCTGTTTTCAAAAACATCTTTCCACAGTCAGATTTCTGTACTCAAATGGGTGTGGAAATGGGCTGACATGTCTGAGCAAAGAATGGAACTTTTTCTCCTGGCAAGTGTAAGAACCCTGCTTTACCTTGCAGAATACTCTCAGTGCTCAAATCATCACTAGGAACATCTGTGTATTTGAACTTCTACACGCTGGGAAGAATAGCAGAAGGGTCTTTGGGTTGCTTGTATCAGAAAGCAGGGACTGATATAAGCTTCATACACCGTAACCTTAAAATAGGTTACGGTGTGCCTAGCATACCGTAACCTGTAGGTTTCCATGGTGTAGATACAGTGGAGCCCACTTAATTGGATATCTCCTAATTGTATATCCCTGTTAATTGAATATAATTTTCAAACACAAAACCATTTACCATACCTTCAATACAAATTTGATCTGTTAATTGCATATGGGTTGTAGAGTAAACTCCTGTTAATTGTATATAAATTTTCGTAATATGTCAAAAAAATTACTGTCACATGCACCAAATTCCCCTTATTTATCAACCTTTTTGGCCTTACTACATCCAGTACAGGCATTTATTCTATTATATCTTGTTTGACAGAGCTCTATGAGCTCTGTCAAACAAGATATAATAGAATAAATGCTCAGTTTACCTCCAGAACACAGGAAACTGACCAAATTCCTGTTAATTGTATACTCCTGTTAATTGAATAATTTTCACTGGCAAAATGGATATTCAATTAAGAGAATTCTACTGTATAAGGTAAATAAATTATTAAGGTAATCAGTTTCCTCTCGTAACCTAATAATAGGTCTCGAGTGTATAGAAACATGTAACCTCCCCCATAACCTAACTTATAGGTTACGGCTTATGTCGGACCCTGAGAAAGCATCCATTTGATTTGTCAAATAATGGCAGTAGAGTAAAAATTTGTTAAGTGGAATAAATTTCTCTGAACTGAATAATAAACTTTGTATTCCATCAGAAATTCTTTGTAATCCATTAGAAATGTATAGAGGCTGACTGACCATTTAATTCTTCTATCTTATATAGCTTCATTACATTAGTAATTCCAAGATAGGCTTTCATTCCTTTATATCGCATGCTGTGTGAGACACGATAAAATCATCTAATTTATAAACCCTTTACCTAACATAACAGCCATACCCAGTTGTGCTATTTTCAAAACTCGCCCTTCAAATTTTATTTATTTTTCAACTTTGCTTTCAAAACATAGGTTATGTGCCCTCATCAAGCTTGTTCCAGTGAGGGATCAAAAACTTTTTGAGGCAAACAATGAAAATTTTTAGTTATTCAAGAAAATAGGGATTCTAACAAGCTCTGCCTAATTAAATTATAATTCCTGTCATTTGTATTTTGTCAATGACAAAGTGTCTATACTTTTAAAAGGATTTTACTTTATAATATCTCACAGCCAGTTTCTATGTTAAAAACATTTCACAAAAGAAACAATCTGTTGTTTAGTCAATCGTTTATACCCATTTTAGAGGACATCCTCCCCAATAATTGGTGACAGTGGTGCAGCCAGAAACTTTTTTAGGGGGCGCCCCCAATGCAACTCAAGGTTGAGAATGTCTGGCAACTAAAAAGACTGAAATCTTGACAAGAGGCCAAGCGTTGGCCAAATGTCAAGTTGGAGGAGATTATGGGAGGGGGTTACCCCCTCCCATAATCTCCTTCAACTTGACCCTTTGGCCATAGGATGGGGGGTGGGATATTTCCCTCGGAAAAAAAGTGAATCAAATTAAATGTAGCCTTTAGGATTGGAAGGGGGGGTGGGGGGGGGGGCACACGACCCCATGGCCCTCCCTGGCCACACCCTTGGGTGACTGGGTCCTACTTTACCAGTAAAAAACTTGTTTACTGTAGTAAAGAAGCACTGCATTATTTCCTAGGTTACCACGTGAGGCATGGTCAATCAGTTTCATAAGTGACAATATTACACTGCCTTGGGCAAGACACACATGGGGCATGGTGGCCCAGTGTACTAAGGTATACTGTTCTTTGATGGTACACTTGCCTTCAACCACTGTTATTTCAGCTTGTGCACAGTAAGTATGTTGGAGAGTTTGACAGTTACTTGTCACTGCTCAGTGGTTCTCACATGGTATTCTGGCTTTCTCTGGACTTAACTCCTTGCATGCTGTTGGCGAATATGCCTGGATTTGTCTTGCCACTGAAATAACTATAACTTGAGCACATTGAATCAACCCCCCCCCCCCCCCCCCCCCCCTGTAAATATTCAATGGATGTTTTTACAAATGCTTTCTTGAGTAAAACTGATATGAATTTTTCATCAAATCTAGTCATGGCTGCTACACAGATTTGATGAAAAATTTCCTGAAAATACTCAGCAGGTTAAATGTTAAAGCTGCCCGCCATGATATGACTCCGGCTGTTGAAAGTGTCATTAAACCCCAATAAACGAACAAACAATTGCATTGTGTATTTCAGATAAACGTAGTTACATTCACTTATTGACAAAAGGGGAATCTTTAGTTATTTTTCTTTTTCTTCTTTTTTTTTTCTCAGATTAATTTTTGCTGGAGAAATCTCAAGGTGTGGTTTGATAATTCTTGATTAGTAAAACAATTCTGTTTTACTTAGAAGTTGTCCCGAGTTCGATCCCCGTCTGGGACGACCTGCATTGTGTCCTAGGGCAAGGCACTTTATCCCGGTTGCCTACATGGTGGCACAATGATGCCGTGTACTAAGGCTTACTGCACGTCGATGGTGCAAATTTCTTCAACCGCTGTAACCCTGATTGAGCGGAGCTTGAATAGAGTTAGAATGTTCCTCCACCCGTAAAACTGTCACAGTCATGATTAGCCATTGTGAATAAGTATGTGACCTTAAACACCAATAAATAAATAAATACTTAGAAGTTATTACTTGATTAGTTTCATATCGGCCGAGATATCAGCCCAAGTTAACTTCATATCAGCCTAAAACAAATACTTACAAAAATTCTCAGATCTGTTACAGTTTTCAGATAGCGTTATTGTTTCTCATTCTTTTCACAAAGTCTGAAGTTTCATTATACCCCCCGCAAACAAAGTTGGGGGGGGAGGGGGTATATAGGAATCACCCTGTCCATCTGTCCATCCATCTGGCCGTCTGTCCATCTGTGCATCCTTATAAACCATATGATGTAGCAATTGAAATGTATAAGTTAGATTATCTCCCCTTGGAAATGTCTGAACGGAATTATATTGCTTCATGCGCATCTTCATATGGAGTTCTTCCATTGTGTAGCAAATCCTCCAGAACGGTTCAATGAATTTTCATGAAACTTTACACAATGGAAGAACTCCATATGAAGATACGCGTGAAGCAATATAATTCTGTTCCGACATTTCCAAGGGGAGATAATCTAACTTATACATTTCAATTGCTACATCATATGGTTGTGTCCTCGTAAGCGCAACTGCATGGGGGCGGGGGGGGGGGGGGGGGGGGGAGGTGGAGGGGGGTATCACTTTGTGAGCTTGCTCACAGTACCTCTAGTTTTCTCCAACTCCTTGTTCAGTTTCCTCCACTGGGGAAGCCGCAATGTTTGGATAGCTAAATTACCTTTTCTCCAACTTCGACAAATCATCCCCTGAGTTCCAATGTGTTCTATGTGCCAGTAGGGGATGAAATCTCCACTTACGACTCTGCTGAATTTTAGCCTGCGAAGAATTTTCTGTACAATTCTCTTCTTTCTTCTCTTCATCCAAACAATGATTATTCTTTGCCCTCATTAGTTCCTAATTAACTCTACTTCAGACCATTCCACCATGCCTGGTAATGCCAGTTTTCCTGATTATGTTCGACGAATAACTGTGAACATTTCAATGTAAAGAAATTGGTTGCAGCAAGAGGGAGAACTCTAGCCTGGTTCATATTGGCCGACATTTAAATCATATCATCTGTGTTTGATAATGGGGAATTCTGGGAAAGAAAATCATTTCTAATAAAATATTGTTTGATATAAGAGGACCTGGTGAACTTTATTGGGCTTGAACAACACTTTCGACAGCCAGGGTCACCTTGTGTACGACTGTTTTACGGATGGAGGAAGAAAGAATAATCGGAAAGAACCACTGAGCAATCCCGAGCAACTGTCAGAATCCCCAACGTACTAACTCCGCACAATCAGGGTTAGCATTGGTTGAAGACAAGTGCACCATCGGTGTGCAGTATGCCTAAATACACAGCACCACAGTGCCCCCACATGGGCAATTAGGATTAAGTGCCTTGCCCAAGTACACAACGCAGTTACCCCAGATGGGGATCAAACTGTGCACCTTATGATTTGAAGTCCAATGCTGTAACCACTGAGCCACCGTGCTCACCGGCCTTTCTGAACAAGATCTGGATAACCAGTCCTCTGACGTGGGCAGCATTGGAATAAATGACTGACTATAAATGTCAGTGTGTAGGTTCTTGTTTTTGGATCTTGATACTATAGTACAGTGGAGCCCACTTAATTGGATATCTCCTAATTGTATATCCCTGTTAA
Source organism: Pictodentalium vernedei (assembly GCA_031216915.1). Taxonomy (NCBI): domain Eukaryota; kingdom Metazoa; phylum Mollusca; class Scaphopoda; order Dentaliida; family Dentaliidae; genus Pictodentalium; species Pictodentalium vernedei. Next base: position 10,680,368 of record CM062289.1, on the reverse strand, counting down.
TTGAATATAATTTTCTAACACAAAACCATTTACCATACCTCCAGTACAAATTTGACCTGATAATTGAATTTAGGTTATAGAGTAAACTCCTGTTAATTGAATAAAAAATCTTGTATCCCATCGAGAAATTACCCTGACTCTCCCCAGTTTTCTTTTGTTTTTTAGACCTATTTGGCCTCAGTACATCCAATACAGGCATTTAATCTATTATATCTTGTTTGACAGAGCTCATGGAGCTCTGTCAAACAAGATATAATAGAATAAATGTTAAGTTTATCTCAAAAATACAGGAAAGTGACACAATCCCTGTTAATTGAATACTCCTGTTAATTGAATAATTTACATTGGCAAAGTGACTATTCAATTAACAGGGTTCCACAGTATCACCAGTAGGATAGTCAAAACTTAGACAGCAATGCATGTGAGTTACTGCTCGTTTTTATTTATCTGATAGAGTGCTAAAAAATTTGCTCATTAAAAGTTGTGCCCATGGATTTACCTTGTCACAATTTATTGGAGAGTGACTGGCGGAACTCTCTCATCATTTGTAACTAAGCAACACCATGCAGACTTAATAACTATATTCCAAAGATATTACAAAGAATATCTACAGAACATGAAACCTTAAGTTGCAGCACCTTCATTTCAGAACAAAGCCCAAATATGGGCCTCCAGCACTCAGCCAGTTAGAGGCTTGGAGGTTCAATGAATAACAAAAAATTATGATTCTCAGTGCCATAATTTAACACCCTACCTAACACAGTTTTCCAACAACACAATAGTTTTTTTCAGAACTTATTCTCTTTTATGCTTTCAAAACATAGCTTAGTCACCTTTTTTCCAATGAGCAATCCTAAGCTATGTTTTGGAAATAAAAAGCTGAAAATTAACAAGATTTTTGTGAATAGCTTGCACAGGATTTGGTCGTTTCTTTAGGTATAAGGCTAAATGGATGTTATTGATCGATTGGTAGAGTGCTGGAAGCCCATATTTGGGCTCTGTTCTACAGTACAGGTACCACAACTTAAAGGCTTCATATTCTGTAGATGTGCCTCATATTATCATTAAAATGAAATAATTTAGTCTACATGGATTTGCATTGTTGTAGTTTATGGGAGAGTGCCTTTGGGCGTGTCTCTCGGCGTGCGTATGGGCGTGTCTCTCGGCGTGCCTATGGGTGTGTCTCTCGGCGTGCCTTTGAGCACACTTCCATAAATTGTAACAAGGCAAAGACATGCCATCAAATTCTGATGACCAAAAATAATTTAGCACTCTACCAGTTAACTGCTGGAGTGCTGGAAGCCCATATTTGGGCTTTACCTCAAAGTGCAGATACTGCAGCTCAAAAGCTTCAAACTATGTAGGTGTCCTTCATATTATCTTTGAACCTAAATTTTATAGTCTACAGTTAAAACTAGAAGTCCTGGCACGAACTGTGCACTTTTCTAGGCTGTCTACAGTTAAAACTAGAAGTCCTGGCACGAACTGTGCACTTATCTAGGCTCTCTACAGTTAAAAACTAGAAGTCTTGGCACGAACTGTGCGCTTATCTAGGCTTAATTACCCGTGAAACTGTCACGGTCACGATTAGCCATTGTGCATAAGTATGTGACTTTAAACACCAATAAATAAATAAATAAATCTAGGCTTAATTGCACACAGGAATTGCGCGCAATTGCCATATCGAATGGCATCCAAAGCACGGCAGGTTCTCCTGGTTACTCATAGAAAACACAGGCAATGTTTCTGCCAATGGACCTCCAGGTTACGCGCAGGTAATGTTTCTGCCAATGGACCTCCGGGTTACCCGGAGGTCCATTGGCTGAAACATTGCTTGCGCACATGCCATATGTACAGAATTTGATAGCCTTGCTATGGTCATAACGCGTAGATTAACACGCAGATCGACGTGGTATTTGTGCGCATTTCATGACAGGACTTCTAGCTTTAACTGTATATGGATTTTCCTTGTTACAATTTATGGGAGAGTGCCTATGGGTGTGTCTCTCGGTGTGCCTATGGGCACTCTCCCATAAATTTTAGCATGGCAAAGACTTGTGAACAAATTTTGATGACAAAATAATTCAGCACTCCACTTCCAATTGCAAGCTGAAAGATTAAAGATACTCTGTTGTATCCTGGGTAGCTGAATTTTGGTTTCGCATTGAAACAGGTGAAGCCAAACAATTTTGCTGTATATTTTGGGACACCATTTCATTCCAGCATTGATTGTGTGTGAATGTGGGAACTTCTGTTCAAGTATATTTGTTTAATTATGTTAAAATGTGTCATTTTTTCACAAACAACTTGAGATATTATCAAAAAGAATTGTGCATACCGTTCTGTATGTTCTTCCAGAACAACTATAAAATCAAGAACAACAACAAAAGTGTTTACCACCGCCCTCTACAGTGCTTCCGAAGGAGGAAACTTAATAATGGTGTTCACAGTTTAACCTCCTACAGTATGGTCGCCGTGGGCTGATCACTTTCTACGGGTGGGCAATATTTCCACGGATGGAATAATATTAGATTCCAAACACTGATTGTTGGAATAATCAACAAAAATTTAATTTATGCGATTCATTAATTAACTGGTAGAGTGCTGGAAGCCCATTTTTGGGCTTTATTCTGAAGTCCCGGTATTGCAATTTGAAGGCTTCATATTCCGTGGATGTGCTTCATATTATTTTTGAAGTGATATTATTTTATCTGTTAGGATTTGCCCTGTCACAATTTATGGGAGAGTGCCTTTAGGCACTCTCCCATAAATTGTAACAAGGCAAAGATGCACAAAGAAATTTCCAAGTCCAAAAATAACTTGGCACTTTACCAGTTAATTTTGCTGATGATGATTTTTCTTACCTTGTAAACGCATGCGTGGACATCACTGCATGGATTATGACCTGTCCACGGCGACTCCACTGGACATACTGATGTAAAAACATCAAAATTATAGCTTGCAAAGTTTTCCAACAATGCAGTTCAATTCAGTCTTGTTTGACAGAGCTCGATGAATTCTGTAAGTCAATAATGAATTGGTGAAATTTCAAGTTACGTTATATTTGGAATTTTGAAGTCAGACTGTAATGGGGGTTAATACTCTGTACATTTAATCCTCTACAAGCTGATGTCAAAATACCAATATTTTGAGCAGCTATTTTTTTCCCATAATGCCCATGGAATGCCTATAATTCGTAATTGCATTATTTTTGATTGTGATTATATGATAAAGAGGATTACAGTACGGCTGCCGTGGATTGGTCACTTTCCTCGGGTGGGCAATATTTCCACAGACGCAATAATTAGATTGTAAACACTAACTATAGTAATAATCATCAAAAATTTAATTAATGAAGCTTCATCAATTAAAATTTTGCTGATGATTTTTATTACCTGGTAAGCACAGGAATAGACATCATTGCCCAGGCATGGATTACGACCAGTCAACAATGACTGTACTGTAAGAAATTGTCCGTATTTATTTCTGATAATTGAATATTTTGTACTGATAATTTGGCTGTTACATTTAAAGAATTCAGCTGTATTGAAAGTTTACTTTCATTTTCCAATCAAATCATGTTAATAATAATACTGCTGCAACAATCGAAATGCATCATCAGGAGTCTGTGACAAATTATTTTCATTCAGTCGTTAGTCTGTTGAGTACTCACTCCTCAGTAAAACTGACACCAAGAGCCTGTTTCTAACAGATTTTTACAGATGAGATATCCCCAGTAGAACACACTGAATTTGAGCTTTGTACTTACAGTATTGTCGCCGTGGATTGGTCACTTTCCACTGGTGGGCAATATTTCCACGTACGCAATAATATAAGATTCCAAGCACTAATTACAGGAATAATCATCAAAAATTTAATTAATGAAGCACCGGGTACAACCCGGTGCTTCATTAATTAAAATTTTGCTAATGATGATTTCTACAACCTGGTAAACAGATGTGTGGACGTAACTGTCCACGTGTGGATTACGACCAATCCACGGCGACTGTACTGCAGTTACTCTGATAAACAAGATCTGTTTTATTGATCAATTGGAGCCCAGTAATCATCATTACCAGTGTCAGAATTCCTCCAAAGTGGGCAGTATAGATCTAAACAGTTGACTAAACTCAAGGTTATTTTGTGGACGTGATAGAGCCATAGCTGCTGAAAATGACTTAAGTTCTTAACCTGCCACATGTTTTCCTTGAATTTCTCATAAAAATTATAGGATTCCTGTAATCCTGCCTACATGTAAGAACATCTTGTAAAAATGCATGCGATTTTGTCATTACACATCTGATTGACATCATGTTCTGAAGAAATACTCTGACACAAAACAGTGGCATGCATCAAAAGTAAAAAGGCTGCAGAAGGTGATATTTTTCTTGAATAATATTCATTTTCATTCACCATATTGAGTTCAGTCGTGATATAAATATGGAACACAGCTTGGACAGAGAAGGATGATAGGAATCATTGACCCTAGTTGGGGTTTTCATGAGCACCGTAGGCACGTGAAACTCTTGTAAAACTCCATCTTGCATTGTTGATTCCTGTTATCCACACCGTACTGTCGTTGTGTTCTGTCTTATTAACTGATAACAGACGTGAAGCCAGGTATCTATATTATGGGGGACCACATGGATCTGGGGATGGGGTGCATGGGGATATCCACCACTTTTCATGTTACGCATATGACGAAGATCAAAGTCTTCGGTGGTGCCTGTCACACGTTGGTGGGGCCAAGAGGAGTATATGTTTCAAAAATTTCCTCTGGAGGTTTGCGTCAGTGAAATTTTTAAAATATGTGCCAAAATGGTGGTTTTTATAGGGTCAAAAGAACGGCAAGTGTGGTTTGTTATCTGTAATTTCATTAATTCACACCACAAGCCAATCAAATAAATTCGGGATTTTTAGATGGTCAGTATGGATTCACTAAAAAGTCCATTCAGATTTATCATTTTTTCACTTTTCACCTCCGAAAAATAACTTATGATCCCCAGCCAATGAGGGGTCTAAGGCTATATTTTTGGGCAAAAAATGAAAAAAAATTTCTATGTTAGTATTGGTCTCTAATCGTTAATGATCGGCTGACATGAAGAAATCATTGATAAGAGGACTATTACTGTTTATACATGGGCGGAAACATGGGGGTTGATTTCCCCCCCCCCCCCCCCCCCTTTGATATTTGAAAGGGGAGACAACAAGCAATTTTTCAAAGTCAGATTCAACCTGTATTGAAATTACCTTTTCACGAGGAGTTCTCTCGACTAGACACCATCGTATAAATGATTGGTACAATATATGGTCTATACTCTGTACCTCAATGAGACCATACATTATACCAATCGTAGTCAACATAAATGTCGAGTCATCAACGAAAATAGTCTGATACATGTTATTTGGCTGAAATATTATCACCATAAGAGTTCATGCGATGAATAATGACTAGCTAGTCATACGCCGAGTGTGCTTAGAAATACAACGTTCACAAATTTCCTGTTTTGAAACAGGTAACTCAAACCCGTGCATTGCGAAAAATGGCGAGATCCGATAAACTCTCAGTTGTCATGCTGCTTGGCAGTCACGCATGGATCCTCCGGACGCAGTACACAAGGAAAGCATCCAGAATGCGTCTCCCACGATCAAAATTTTAAAAATCGGGGACCCCCGTATGAGAGAGAGGGTACCCCCTCTCGAGCTCACCCCCCCCCCCCCTCCTCGCGCCTGTGGCGCTCGGTTCGTGGCTCCGCCTCTCAATTTTCCACCCCTCCCCCTTTTTTCAAGCCTGGATACGCCACTGTTATAGGAGTATATTTTGTAAACAAGGGCCTAGCTTATACCTTTATGAGGTAAGGCTCCTCCATTGCCCACGTGGGGGGGGGGGGGGGGCACGTCGATGGTGCACCTGTCTTCAACCAATGTTAACCCTGCTTGTGTGGAGTCAGTATGTTGGGGAGCTGACAGTTGCTCGGTGGTTTTCTCCGGGTACTCCGGCTTCCTCCACCCATAAAACTGTCGCAGTCATGATTAGCCATTGTGCAGAAATATGTGACCTTAACCCTTAAGCCCCCATATAGCCCCAAACCGCCACTTTTATATTGCATTGAAGCAGGTGCTCCCTTGTGTAATCTTTTTTATTACTCTTGTGTGTAGACTGAATTTTCCCTGGCAGTGGTTCTACATCACTGCTGGCTGCCTGTATAACCCTGCCTGTATAGGCAGCCAGCAGTGATGTAGAACCACTGCCAAGTCATCAATAACTATGTAAACTGAAAAAGGCCATAAATACTTTAAAATTAATCTGAGGACTTAAGGGTTAAAACACCAATAAATAAATAAATGAGGTAAGGCTTAAAAAAGTTAAAAATCTGTTTCTCAGGCCCTCTCGCATGATCCTTTTGGTTGAGGCATGCTCTCTTTTTATAACCAATGCGAAAAATAAAATAAAAATTAAATGGTTTATGTCTGATATTTTACCCAAGTTAATAAAATTGACAAATTTGTCCCTTGAGTGCAACAGGACTTTGCAATGTAGTTTATGAGTCTTAAAACATCAAACAAACCAAGAACATGAACTTTTGCTAGCAAAGAAATAATTACAAAAAGAAAAAAACCCTCCCCACATGCAGTTTTACAAAAAATGGCCTGAGAAACAAGATCTTTGTAGGGCCTAACAGGGCATTGTTTTATCACGCCAAGTGGATAGATTAAGTAATCAACTGTTATAACTAGTGACATGAGGACTGAGGAATGCACCGACAATAATGTGCAACAGTGATGGTGTATTAATTCAGTATACCGGCACCGGTGATTATTGCCTCAGTCCGCCATTTTGTTTTTATCACAAAAATGCATTTATCTGAATTAGGCTGTCACTTTAGAAAGTTTGTTTTCAGTTCAAAACATCGGAAAGCAGACAGAATTGTAAATGCTCCCAAAAATGTTAGATTTAATAAATCAAAAAATTTCTATGCGATCAGTGAGATGTTGGAGTATTCCCATCTGATTTTGTAAACAAATGTATGCTGATAGGAAAACTTAACGAAAACATGAAACAGTTTGCAAACACTTTGCAGGCTGACATAATAAATATGTTGCAGGATGTTTAGTTGGCAGATACGGTGTCACATGAGGCTCAGTAAGAACAATATATGATTAGTCTAAAGCCTTGTTTAATATTCTTCTCCCTTGCCTCAAGTGACATCATATCCACCCACTAAATGTCACATAACTCATAGTACTAGGTAGGACAACAGTTAACCCTTTACCCAACGAATCGCCCGCATTCGCCCGCGTAATATGCAAATTCAGCAGCTGAAAAAATATTATTTTTCGAAAAATTTCAACAAAACCATATCATGTGACACCTCTTTGGAACGAGCTCGTTCCAAAGAGGGGTCACATGATATGGTTTTGTTGACATTTTTTTTTTTTAAATTTAAAAAATGATATTTAAAATAATAAATTTTGAAATCGTCTGCATTGGGTAAAGGGTTAAATACCAGTACACTAACATACTCATGAGAAAGCTGTTCTCTTAATTATATTTTTCAACACCAAACTCTACACAATGTATACAATAGAAATTTATTCTGTTAATTACATCTTGGTGATAGATGAATCACAGTTATATATCTGATTTTTAAAATTTCTCATCTCCCTAATTTTATGCCCAAGTTTTTAGAAAATATCTAGATTTCTTTGTTTCAGCAAATCCACTCAGCCTTCTCACTTTACCTGATTTAACAGCCATACTTGACCAGCGCTATTCTCAAAAATCACCATTTTCAATTTTATTATTTCTTCAATTTTTATCCACAAAACATAGCATTTGATCCTCTGTGGGAAACCTGCGAAGTGAAGCAGAGCTTGGTCACTGTGGTAAACAAGTTGTTTTACTGGTAAAATAGGACTCAGTCACCAATTATTGGGGTGGAAGTCCTCTAAAATGGGAAACGTGTTGACTAAATGATTGACTAAACTTGACTTTATCTCCATGTTGCAGTCAGTGTGCGGAAATATGTGACCTTAACCCTTTACCTTACATGAAAAGCAGACGACACTTACAAAAACAATTATTGAATAACTAATTTTTTTCAGTTTTTGTCTCAAAAACATAGGTTATGACCCCTCATTGGAACGAGCTCGTTCCGATGAGGGGTCATAACCTATGTTTTTGAGACAAAAAATGAAAAAATAATGAAAATTAATTTGCGATTTTTTAGAATAGCACTGGCCGGTTTTGGCCATTACATTGGGTAAAAGGGTTAAACACCAATAAATTAATAAATAAATAAATAATAGCGGTGGATCCATCAGATTGAGCTGAATCAAGTTCATTCTAGTGCGGTGCTACATTTACAACTAAAAGTCCTGTCCTGAAATGCGCACATACAGCACGTTGATATGCGTGTTAATCTACGCGTTATGACCATAGCAAGGCTATCAAATTCTGTACATATGGCATGAGCGCAAGCAATGTTTCAGCCAATGGACCTCCGGGTAACCCGGAGGTCCATTGGCAGAAACATTGCCTGCGCGGAACCTGGAGGTCCATTGGCAGAACATTGCATGTGTTTGCTGTGAGTAACCAGGAGAACCTGCCGTGCTTTGGATGCCATTCGATATGGCAATTGCGCGCAATTCCTATGTGCAATTAAGCCTAGATAAGCGCACAGTTCGTGCCAGGACTTCTAGTTTTAACTGTAGAGAGCCTAGATAAGTGCACATCAAAGACTATCAAATTGTGTACATGCGGCCTCTGCACAAGAAATGTTTCAGCTAATGAACCTCCGGGTAACCCGGAGGTCCATTGGCAGAAACATTGCCTGTGTTTGCTATGAGTAACCAGGAGAACCTGCGGTGCTTTGGATGCCATTCGATATGGCAATTGTGCGTAATTCTTACGCTCAATTAAGCCTAGATAAGCACACATGTCGTGACAGGACTTCTAGTTTTAACTGGAAAAGCTATGTTTTGGGGGCAAAAACAATAATTTTTTCGGTTATTCAAGAAATTTGTTTTGCCATTGTCATCTCATAATCATAATAGGTGAGGGTTTAAGAAGTATCAATTGAAAATTTTATTTAATTTCTTGTCAACCCCCCTGCACACAGATGTCAAAATATCAACATTTCAGGTAGCAATTTTTTTTTCCATGATGAAACAAGGAATTTAACCAATTCAATCTTGTTTGACAGAGATCAAGGAGCTCAAAGAGCTCTGTCAAACAAGATTGAAATGATTAACTTCCCAGTTGCCTTACCCCCAGTTCAGACTAATACATTTTGGACGAATCTGACCTAATTGTATTAGATGCGTCTCCAGTAGCACCAATTGATTCAGATGCACGCATTGTTGAATCAATTCAATTGCCCGATATACGTGCGATTGGTGGGGTGGGCGGGGCTACCTCTCCAGGCCCTCCTGTACTAATCCTATTGCTCCACAAACATGATCTAATGAATCGAGGATTCTCCCAAGATTTTTAGAGAAATGAGAACTATTTGACCTCATGGGGGAGGGGATGGACACCATTTAGCCCATTCTGTCACTAAACATAACTTTTTAATAGCTCTTCTTCTGCCGTGGATTGATATCTTTAGGACTTTGGCCCACGGGGATCAGTCAACAAAGGTTAAATAACCTGAAAACGTAAAACAAATTTGAACCATCGAAAAATTGTTCATTAGTGCTTCCTACATTGTTTTCAGTTGTGACAAGCAGCTCAACATGTGGCAGTGTCAGTTAGTTGGTTGGTCAGACGGTCTGTGACCAACGAGTTTTTAAACTCAATTGCTCTTAAAATACTTGGTGGAAAGATATATTAGGTTTGCGGGTATATCTTGTTGATGTGTGAATTAAATATTTGTTAACTTTATCAGATAACAGTTAATTAGTCTTTATAATTAAATATTTCTGTTAACCCCTGTACGCTGATGTCAAAAGCTCAAATTTCTACCTGCAAATTTTCCCCTTGATTTAACCCTTCACCTAACATGAAAAGCAGACGACACTTGCAAAAATTTCTTGAATAGGTATTTTTTTCATTTTTGTCTTAAAAACAAAGGTTATGACCCCTTTTTGGAACGAGCTCAAAGAGCTTGTTCCAATGAGAAGTCATAACCTATGTTTTTGAGACAAAAAATGAAAAAATAATGAAAATTAATTGGCGATTTTTGGAATAGCGCTGAACGGTTTTGGCCGTTACGTTGGGTAAAGGGTTAACTAGGACGTTAACCAATTCAGTCTTGTTTGACAGAGCTCATTGAGCTCTCTCAAACAAGATTGAATTGATTAAATCCCTATTTACATTAAGGGACACATTCACAGTTCGAAATTTTAATATTTCAGCATATAGTGTACGAAGGGTTGATTGCATATATATGACTGAGAAAATGGCTCTGGTTATTAGCGGGAATCCACCACTCTTCTTTAATGGATGCTTTGGTTTTGCTGCAACAAAGAATGAAATTTTTTTCACAGTTTTGTTACTACATGTACATGTATTACTCTTGTCATTTTTCATGCAAATGTTTCTCATAAAGTTCATGTTTATGAAATTATTTTTTAATTTATTTGTTACCATCTACTCGACAAGTGTCACCTACTGTTTATCCTGTGAAAAATATTGAAAGAATGAGAAACTTGAATCTTATTGGTTGAGAGGAAACTGACTGTTAAAAAGTTTCAAGGTGACTTCACTGCAACTTGTAAATATATAGTCTGAACAACTGTTGGCCCAATGAGTACCTTCTTCACTTTGTATTCTTTTTGCTACCCATTGGGAACCCCATGAAGTTGAGCACTCCTTGTTTACTGTTAAGCCAGTTCTGTTTTACTGATATAGTTCCCCCAAGGGAGCCCCAGGACGTGGATCAGCAGTTGATTACTGTGGTAAACATGACCCGATCACCAATCCCTGGGGTGCAAGTACTCTTAACCCTTTACCTAACAGGAAAAGCAGACGACACTTGCAAAAAAAATTCTTGAATAACGAAATTTTTTCATTTTTTGTCTCAAAAACATAGGTTATGACCCCTCATTGGAACGAGCTCGACGAGCTCGTTCCAACGAGGGATCATAACCTATGTTTTTGTGAAATAATAATGAAAATTAATTGGCGATTTTTGAGAATAGCGCTGGCCGGTTTTGTCCGTTACGTTGGGTAAAGGGTTAACTGTGCAACATAGGTATAAACAGTTGGTTAAACTTGGCTGCATATGGGTGTTACAATCAAGCTAAAGCCATAGATGCTAAAAGTGACATTGAACACCAATAAACAATAATATTCTAAAGCTGTGTTTCATGGAGGCCACTTGTTTTGTTTGAAATAACTTAACACGTTACCAGTTATTATTCCTTTATGGAACAAACTAGGCAAATATTCCCAGCCATCGCTTTACGCAAAAAAAAAAATTGTCCTTCTTCAAATTTTATTTTTCATTTTCCACCATTTCTGTGATTTGATAAAACTCTACAATACCCAGTTTTATATATCTTTTTCATTTGCTGCTGAATGTCTTTTGGCAGCTCACTGCAAACTGCTCCGTACCATTTAGCTGCTTCGATTTGGGTGTAATTATTATGTTCAAGTGGGACACGGAAAGGGTATTTCATGGTGTGAGGCAGAGTGAAATAATTCTCGTATTCCATAAAGGACAAATAATCATTCCCAAATCGAACCAAACTAACTGTTGTGTTTATTATATTTACAACAAATATTAATCACCATCTTGAGGTTTTTTTTAAATCATTCACGAGCTTTCTGAACAAACTGAATTGTGTACCGTTTCCATTTGCAAAGATAACTACAGAACCCTTTCATGAGATGAAATTCTTACGCACTCTTTCTCCAGTATCATTTTGTATTTTACCATATGCTGATTACTTGAAACGCTGGACTGTTTAAGTGCTGATGATATGTGCAATTCCAAAAATCCATAATTATCCTGGAGTTTCTTAACTGGTGGAGTGCTAAATTATTTTTCAAAGGTGGTTTGTAACGCGCATATTTTTAGCTGCGACTAGCAGCTCTATTAGTGGCAATGTCGGTCGGTGGGTCTGTCTGTGACCAACGAGTTTCAAAACTCAATAACTTTTGAAATACTTGATGGAATGACTTTATATTTGGCCTGTAAGTGTATCTTATTGATGTCTAGCCACTGTTCAACGCATGTGTTGTTCCAATTATTTTTCTTGGAGTTATGGCCCTTGATGGACTTAGAATTTTGTGACTCGAGATTGCACCACCCGTCGCAGCTACGGCGTCGATGTCGCGAATTCAGTGAATTCTCGTGCACTCTAAAAGATCCCGGTTTCCCTGAGTACCAAATTTGGTACTCCACTTGTCACCATAGAAGTACCAAAATAAAGGTACTAAAGAATACCAACCATCATTCGGTATTCCAGAATATCAAATGTCTTGGTTCTGCAGAGTACAAAGATTAGTACTATAAGGTACCAAAACATTTTTGGTACTCCAGTATGCCAAAATATACTGGTTCCCAGAATACCAAATATACCGGTTCTCACTGCTAACACCGAGGAACTCCAGAATATCGAACCAATGTGTTTTTGGAAAAATAAAATAAAAATGTCTGCTGGGCTGAAAACGAAGCTTCTTCTAAAAAAGTGGTCCTTGCAGAATTGAATGCTATGCAATTAAGCTGACCCCTCTCCACCTCAGGAGTATACACGGATGCCACTATACAATGATGCGGTGTTACTAAATACCGAATCTGACTCGAAATACCGAATCTGACCCAAAAAAGATTAAATTAAAGATACTTTCTACTTACTTTCTTACTATTCTGTGATCTAGTGAATATAAAAATCATTTTCAATGAAAAAGTCACGGTAAAAAAATTGCGAATTTTGTGTTTGGAGTCATTAGTGAAGTGTCGGAAATGAATGAGTTCCATTATCCAATTTATCGGACAGATTCCAAGAGCTTCTCTTTTAATCGCCGACATGTAACTTGTTTTAACATACATCAGATTATCACCGATTAGTGTTTGTTCAGCAGCAGGGATAAGACAGGGTGGATGGTCCAAGTGAGGAAGTTAATAGTGAACTACTCATTGGGGATCACGGACATAGACGTAGGGGCAGACCCTGGAACACTTTCTACTAGAATATCTAAAATACCAGTCTAAAAGAACAAGATTCACTTGCAGTGTAATGGGGAAGTGGTATGGGGGAATGAAGGACATGTGGTTAGTGAATGATTCAAAGGAGAGGGTTAATATACTAATCGGAGAGATTGAAAAGAATGGAGCAAGGGATGTCATCATGCAGTTTGTCTCCCGAGTATTGGGAGGAGAGAAGAAGCGTGGGAATAGGGAGGCAGTTGGGAGCACAAAATGAACGTTAGGACCTCCCCAATAATGGAACTTATTACCTAAAAACAAATATTTTCCGGGACTTATTCATTTTTTTTTTCATTAAAAATATTTTTTATCATTACTGAACACCCATAATAGCAAGAAATTAATTAAGAAATATATATAATTACATTTTTGGAGGGTCAGATTCGGTATTTCAAGTCAGATATTTAGTGGGACCACCATGATGAGTATACATGAATACCACTGACCTTACTTGGTCAGTCATTCTACTGATCAGATTTGAAAGTGTAGGAGAAACAACACAACACTCTAATGAAATTAATTTCCTTTATATATATCTTTTGACCATGCTTCCACTCACGCAGACGGCATTTTAAGCTGGTGCTCGAATCAGGGACTGCAACTCTCGCACTCAATGATAAACTTTCACTTTGGTACTCGGCGCGCAAATCAGAAGAGGAAGCTATTGAAAATCAGTGTTACAGGTAGGTATTCCAGGAGACCGAATATTTCAGAATACCTGTGGGAAACCTGAATTTTTCCAAGTGTGGATGCAAAGACATGGTTCATTGTGGTCCGGCCCTGAAAACTTCTAAAAATTCATGAATTGAAAAATGGGTTTTCAAGGCCTTTAAATTTCTGCATTAGCCTTGAAACTTGACATTCACCCTTTGATACTTTTGTTCGTCTTGTGACATACGAAATCAAACAGCGAGTTAATACTTTGTGGTCATTTGTTTTATTATTTTTTGATTTTTTTAAAGTTTTAACCTCAATTCCTATTTTCTCCCGAATAGTGTTCAGTGACAACCATTGAGTCAAATGTTATCGCAGCTTAAAATACTAATATAATCCTGCTGTCAAGCCTTCTTAACTGGTTGAGTGCTTGAAGCCACTATCAGGGCTTTCAAAAAATGAGGATACCAGAGCAAACACCAACACTTTCCTTGCTTATATTTCATATTCAGTCAAAAACAAATAATATTTTGTGTATATAAATGTTTTATTACAAATTATTGGAGAGTGAACGTAAAATAAGTTTTGAATAACAAATTCAGACCACCAAAAATAATCTAGCCCTCAACCAGATAATCTCTAATGTGAAAAATACTTTGTTATTTGTACTTTCCGACATTAGACGTCGGGATAATTAAAGTCGTCAAAGGGTTAATATAACAATAACACGAGTTTGGAGAGTGTTACGGTTTATTAACGGCCCGAGAGGAATGAATAACAGCCCGAGGGTTTATTACCGGCACGAGACAAGTCGAGGGCCGTTAATAAGCCAGAAGTCTGTTATTCATTCCTCGAGGGCCGTTAATAAACCGGGACACTCGACAAAATCATGTTATTACTATTATGACCATGACCGGAAGCGGGCGGTGGGCTGTTAATGAATTTTGTTTTCATTAACGCCCGCGGCTCGCTTCCGGTTGCATGTAGTCATGAATTACTGAGTCTTGCCGCCCCGCTAAACTCCGTTAATATACTAGAGAACGCCTGCTAAAGTGCTAATAATGATGCTTAAAGTTTTCAACTTGGGCACACCGTTTATAGAATGGAGAGAAAAAGAGTTGCAGAAGATCCAAGTATGATGAAAGCGCCATTTTCTTGTTTTTTAACCCTTTACCCAACGCAGACGATTTCAAAATTTATTATTTTAAATATAATTTTTTTATTCTTTTCAACAAAACCATATCATGTGACCCCTCTTTGGAACGAGCTCGACGAGCTCGGTCCAAAGAGGGGTCACATGATATGGTTTTGTTGAAATTTTTCGAAAAATAATATTTTTTCAGCTGCTGAATTTGTATATTACGCGGGCGGATAAAATGAAACTCCCACACCCTTAGAGTTAAATGTACTGACAACTTTCCCCCGTTGGGACAGCGGAAAGTGATGCAATATCCTGGAAACTCATTGAATCAACTAACCTTTGTCAACAGTTTTAGGTCTTTTTTATGTCTCATCTTCTCCGTAACAATTCTTTCAGTGGTGCAAGAAATGTGAAATCTCTGATTGTCCCATCTTAAGTTTGTAATGACTTTTCCATTTCCATAATATTTTTACCTTTCCAATCCTGATGAACTGAAGGGTATCGTCCTACGCACTGTTGTCGATGGAGAGTTGGATGAGTCTATTTTGTATTTAAAGGGAGAGTCAGTAAAAACTTAATTTTACAATTTTAAGGGACTGTATGAATAAATTTTGGACGAGTCTATTTTGTATTTTAAGGGTGAGTCAGTAAAAACTTAATTTTACAATTTCAAGGGGCTGCATGAATAAATTATTACTAAACTATGAGACTATGGGATTAAATTATTACCGACCCTCTATCTGGGTTACTGCGCAGCTTTCCAGGTTAAGTTATATTCGAAATAGCTTCGGTGATTCGATTCGATTCGAGGCGCAATAATTCGGAAATATTTCTGTTGAATCGGCAAGAAAATTTTGCAAACTTCAGTTCCCTATGGACGAATCTGTAGGTATTATTTATACAGTGTGTAGCCCTATAGTGGAGACCATTTTATTGATCTATATATTATGTGAAAGTTGCATTGGGCCAAAGTTTGGGAGGGCGGTGGCACCTTTAGGTGGAGGTAAGGCCACCAGGCCCCTCTGTGACTACGCCACTGTCAGAACGTGACAATATTATGGGACAAAATCTTTGCAAAACAAGAAGTAAAGGAGTTCAGAATAGGCTTAGAACTATGGTGATGTTTTTTAAATACTTGAAATGGTCCTCTTTTCGAATCCCACCTGCGGCAACCACCTTGTGTCCGTGGGCAAGACACTTAATCCTGATTGCCCCGTGGGGACACGGTGGCGTTGTGTACTAAGGCGTACTACTGCACGTTGATGGTGCATTTGTCTTCAACCAATGCTAACCCTGCTTGTGTGGAGTTAGTACGCTGAAAAGTCCGACAGTTGCTCGGTGGTTCTCTCCGGGTACTCCGGCTTCTTCCACCCGTGAAACTGTCCGACACGAGGTGACCCTGGCTGTCGTAAGTGTCGTTAAAACCCATTAAATATATAAGCGCTTAAAGATTATAATTTACGGGAAAACATTCCTTCAGTTTATTTTTGTTGACATGGAGGAAAAAGCATAAAATGCAACAATATTATACTCATAACTCCTGATTACTGCCTTAATAATTGTCAGCTTGCAATGGCAATAAGGCAATAATAATCTGGCGTTATTAACCATCTGCACTCTGATGTCTAAATATCAAAATTTCAAGTTACAAATATTTCCCATAATGCACTTCATAATTTAACCAATTCAGTCTTGTTTGACAGAGCTCATTCAGCTCTGTCAAACAAGACTGAATTGTTAAATTCCTGGGTGCATTATAGGAAAATTTTGCTGTTGGAAACATTGGTATTTTTGACATCAGAGTGCAGAGGGTTAGGGAGATAATGTTGTCCAAATGGAACACATAGTTTTCGGCTGCATTGTACATTGTACCAGTCTTGGTTGTTAGACTTGTTGTAAGAGACTTCACCTCAGTCCGTCACTATGATAAAAATAATGGGCATTTAGCTTCGAGATAAATTCCACAAACATGGAATTGATCATTACTGGCTGAGTGCTGAAACCTATATTTGGGCTTTGTTCTAATGTCCAGATAAGGCCAACTTAGAGGCTTCTCCCCGTGGGAACCCCGGGAAGTAAGCAGCACTTGTTTACTGTGGTAAACCAGTTCCGCTTTACTAGTAAAATAGGACCCAGTCACCAATGCTTGGGGTGAAAGTCCTCTAAAATGGGCAACATGTTGATCAACGATTGACTAAACTTGACTTCATCTCCATGTTGTGTCACGATTAGCCATAGTGCATAAATATGTGACGTTAACCACCAACAAACAACAAACTTAGAGGCTTCATTGTCCGTGGATGTGCTTCATATTATCGCCGACGTGAAGTTATTCAATATGTAGGCATTTGCTTTGTTATAATTTGAGGGAGAGTGCCTATGGCACTCTCCCACAAATTGTTACAATGCAAAGAACTGTGAACAAATTTTGAAGAACCAAAATATTTTCGCACACTATCAGTTGAGAAGATAAATGTTATGGGTGTGGGTCATGTGAGATTAAAATTGAGGTAACAGTGGTAAGTTAAAATTATGAATGGAAAGGTGACCAGTATGCTACTAGCCCATTTGATAAAGAAGCAGAAATATTGGATACTGGTATTTTTTGCTTTCGACATCCCTGTATCTTGTCTTTGCCATCAGTTATATATATTGAAATCCTTGTTAACAAATTGTGTACACAATTTCTCAGGTAAAGTCCTGAAATGGATTAAACTTTCTCAAAGTCAGATGAGAGGATTTGAATTTTTGTCAGCCCATCTTGGTTATATTGTTACACTTATTATTTATCACACAGGTATAATGTTGTACAGTGTAATAAACCTGTTACATAAAACTGATATACCGTTAGTTACATAAACAGTTACTCCCACCACTTTAAGAATTTGTGAGTTCTTTCCTTGGAGGACGTCTGAATCCATCCAGCATTTCATGTATTACAATATACGTAAAATCTCTCCTTTGTTGGATAATGGGAAGGTTTCGGAAGAACGAGATTTAAAAAAAATAATTTATCGGGGAAAGGCAGAAATTTTCGGGGGGGGGGGGGGGGGTGGGGGGGTCTGATTTCAGTTCATTTCCTATCCTTCAGATACAATTTTTTTTAATTCCTTTAACCCTTTACCCAAACGCAGACGATATCAAAATTTATTATTCTAAATGTAATTTTTTAAAATGTTTGAAAAAATTTCAACAAAACCATACCATGTGACCCCTCATCGGAACGAGCTCAGTGAGCTCGTTCCAATGAAGGGTCACATGATATGGTTTTGTTGAAATATTTTCAAAAATTTAATTTTTTCAACTGCTCAATTTGCATTAATAATTACGCGGGCGATTCGTTAGGTATAGACAGTGTTAATGTACACGGAAGTGATCTTAGATTTAGAGAAATTGTCCAGGTCTTAAAATTTAGGTTGATTCGCAAGAATCTGTTATGATTCTTGTGAACTCCTGCGCGAATCAGTTTTCAGCTCCTAAAAAATTTAGAATTTGAGCATGCTGGAATATCCTTGTGGGTGCCACCAATATATATTTCATAGTAAAAAAAAAACTCTCATGATTGTACACATACTTGTGTTAAATCCTTCATGGCCAGCTTTTATCTTCAAGTAGTGGAAAAACGGTCTAGTTATCTCCCCTGAAATTGTCGTTTTGGGGATTGGAAATTAGCATTACGGAGGTGGGAAAGTTTTACAATTCCTTAGGTTAAATAAAATGTTCAAAAGTTACATTATGAAAGCGCATGTCATCTGAAAGTTCAATGTATTTTTTTTATAATGATTGTTGAATGTTGCCAGTTTACCATCTGAGTTTTGTTCCCCTGTCACTCATAAAATGTACTATTTTCTTCAGTGCTAAAATGCTAAAAATGTTTAAAAACAGTGTTTCCATTGACGTTTGGCCATCTATGTACGCTTTTTGGTTTGGCAGATGACTGGGAAGCGCATCAATCCGATAAAAAGCATCTTGTGTCTACTGTCTGGTTGAACTATCTATCAGACCCAAGTCTTGTCTTTTGTTACTTTGATGTCCAAAATTCTGTATAATCTGATTACTTTTCTTACCCTCGGCCGATTATCTGTGAAGCCATCAGCCGATGGGTTCTGATAGGTGATAAGGGGAGATAACCGCCCATCTGAAATAGTCGACTGAAGTGGAAAGCTGGGTGTGGAGGGCCTCGTTCCAGATTTGGTGAGTTTCTTGTCTAACATGTACACGGAGAACACATGTTCCAACGTATACAGGCTTTTGGTGGTCTTGCACCGTCAAGCTCATGAAAGTTACCGTGCATTGGCAGTGGTTTCTAGTGAGATCTTGGCTGCCTGTATTGGCTGCTAAGACTTCACTAGAAACCACTGCTAAATTAGTGTTATCAGAATTCTAATGAGGGAGTAATGAATAAGCAGAATTCTCTAGACCTTTTAGGACATGTAGAGAATCCATGACGAGAATCAAATTAACATTTTGCGAGAATCAAAGTTGATTCTCGTTGTTTCTCCTGCGAGAACTGATTCTGATTTTTGTATGAATTTTAAGCCTTGTTATTCCACGGCAGCATTATTTATACAGGTTATAAATTATTTGGGATATGAAGCCCGATTTTGCCGACACATTTCCTTGTATGCAAATCTGATTTAAAATTATTTTCAATTTATTTTATAAAATGTAATGCGACACCTGGCGAGAAGCCCGGGTCATGCCTCGGTGTTCGATGCATTGGACTTCAGCTCAAAATGTTGCAGGTTTTATTCCGACCAACATCTTCTCTATTGTGTTCTTTAGCAAGACAATGATCTGAATTGCCTTTTTGGGAGCCTGATGTGCTAATACGAACATCACGTTGATGGTACACTGACATTCGAACAATACTTCCCATGCATGTTTTTGGTCAATAAATGCAACAGTTACTTGCCGTTGTAGCTGTTAAAAGTGTCATTAAACCACAATGAACAAATTAGCTAACAAGTAACAATGTCATACCTGGAAAGGGTTAATTTGAAACACCTTAACCAATAGACAGAAAAATGGTTCCCTGAATCGATTTGGGTACAACACACTAAAAACTAAAGTGTTAAAACTGACACTTTCAAGTTGTTAAACCCATTCTAACTCTTAGGGTTTGATTTTAACACTCAAAGTGCAATGCTTTAAGCACTTGGACATTACAATCGTCAGACATCTGAAACTTGAATGGATGGCACTTCCCACGTGTCTAGCATTGGTGGTTCTTCCAGAATCGTCCATAATTTGATTTATGCCTGGTGGGTACATAATTAAAAGGACACAACGCAGATGACGCGGATCAGGCTCGAGAGTTCGAGCCTGATCCGTGTCATCTGCGTTGTTTCCTTTTAAGTGTCGCGACATTGCACTTGTCAAATGGTATTATTGTAACACCTGTCAAATTCTGGGATATCTACACGTGAACAAAGTGCTAGTTCAGCACTAAGAACGTAACGTGTTAAATACAGCACTTCAAGTGTAGTTTTTAACACTTTAGTTTTTAGCGTGAATAACTATTCTAGTGTGATATAGAGGATTATTTCACAACACAGAGCTCAGTGGAATAATCACTGTATTTCTTGAGAGAATAACATACAAAACTAAATCGAATCAGTTATTTTCTCTTGTGGACATTCATCCTTATCTAACTCCTGCATACTAATGTTAAAGTACCAAAAAATCAAGTTGTAAAGTTTTCCCTTAATGCAACTAGGAATTTAACAAATCTAATCTTGTTTGACAGAGCTCGATGAGCTCTGTCAAACAAGACTGAATTTGTTAAATCCCTAGTTTCCTTGTGGCAAAATCTGCTATATTTCCAAATTTTGATATCAAAGAGCTGAGTGTTATCACGCAAATGCCTGTACTTGTATCTGTTTCTGGTCAGGTGTCACGTGTCAAGTCTTGGATAACGGAAGCAACTGCTCAGGTTATATGATTTTCCTGCTATCATCAATATCAGGTTGTCTCCTCTTTATTATTGGAGTCGAGTAGACATAACTTTATTCTTGTTGGTGTTAAATTTAAATTCTTAATGTGTGAGTTCAGAACACACTGAACGGTTTAGATCCAGGACAGCCCCTCTCTGTAATAAGATCAAGAAACTCAACGCCATCTTTTGTTACATTATGCATTTGAACACCATTTTTATTCGGGAGAATAAAGCTGATGAAAATGTTTTGAATCAAATTCTCTTTCCCATCTTATACCCATATATGTTGAACTCCTTCACTAAGTTTTTTTTTTAAAACATGTAAATACCCACTGTAACCTAGAGCGAACAAGACCAAAATGCTCATCCACTTCTGGTAAAGGGTATCACTGTACTAAATATTTGAATTACAGTTATCGGTCATGAAAAGTTGCACTCGGAAAATATGCAGTGTCCAAAACTTAGCAGCCTTGAGAAAAAATATTGTTTTAAAAAAACATTTAAGCATTGTACTGAAATCTTGCATCATTGTTGAATATTGCAGAGAAATAATAGCGGTGATTTGATGAATTTTGGGGCGTAAAAAATACAGTTGACTATTGGTTTGTTTTTGTTGGCCATGCCCCGAAAAAAATATACCCGTGACTGAGTTTCCTTCCTTCTCTTATTTTTTAGGGTTGAGGGTTGAAAAAGTTGTCTGAAGGGGCTTTACTTGACAAAGATAATTGAAAGCCGAAATTAAAATGATGCAATCATATTTTGTGACAACAAACGATATAATAGTTGCTTGTGTGGAAATAAATATTTAGTACTGTAATCAGGGGGGGGGGGGGGGGGGGGGGCACTAAAAATTTGCAAGACCTGACGTCCTATTTTTTATTCAGCTCCTTTTTACACCCACCCACCCACTACGTGTAAATTTTCTACTACCGTTCTCAGACACCCACCCCCAACTCTCCCATTAAAATAAACTTATAAACTTAGTAGGCACAGCTGTCTTTAGGGGGTTTTCGTAATGTTCTTAACCCTTTACCCAACGTAACGGCCAAAACCGACCAGCGCTATTCTCAAAAATCGCCCATTAATTTTTATTATGTTTTCATTATTTGTCTCAAAAACATAGGTTATGACCCCTCATTGGAACGAGCTCGTCGAGCTCGTTCCAATGAGGGGTCATAACCTATGTTTTTGAGACAAAAAATGAAAGAAAATAGTTATTCAGTCATTTTTGGCAAGTGTCGTCTGTTTTTCATGTTAGGTAAAGGGTTAAACTGGTACCACCAATTTAAACCTCTGTGGGCTGCTGTGGGCCCCAATCTACAAATGACAAGCTGTTCATTATAGGCTTGGCCAGAGCAGGTGTACATATACGGAAACAAATTTTCATTTGAATTGTTCCCAAAATATTGTCTGCACATTTTCTACATTTCGAACAAGACACCCACCCCCTACTTACGTGTGACATTTTCCCAGTTTAAGCCCAATATTCTCACATATAAAGCCTCCTGATGTTGTATTTATGTTAAGAGTGTGATGTACAACATCATCTTTAAGGTTTGAAACACAAATGATGGTATATATTAGCTGATATATTGATATATTTTTAAAAAATTGCACAAGTTGGAAATGCACATTTTTGGCGTACTCAAGAGACCCACCCACTCCCACGTCACGTCTTGTAAATTTTTGGTGGCCTCCCCCTGCTGTAATATCAAATAAAGCCAGTAACGACGTGTGAATGCGTTCGCCGATACGGTACGAACGGCGGAGCGGAAGGACAGAACGACAACGTGTTCTATTCTGCAATGGCATGAGTGCCGCATTGACCAGTGTGTTCACACAACTGGACGTTCTGTGTTTATTACACGCCTCTATGACAGAATCCATTAATTTGAAAATTCAGTCTTATTTGTAGAATTTGACAGTTATGACGTCTGCTTGAAATAAAAACAAAACTTCAGTGTGATTGGCAAACGTGTGACAGGTCGATACGTGAACAGAAAAATATAAATGAAATGTACATGTGTCCAAATGGGGCGTGGTGGCGTTGCGGTAACCGGTTCTCGTCAGATCACCGAAGTTAAGCAACGTCGAGCGCGGTTAGTAGTTGGATGGGTGACCATTTCAGCGACTGATTCGCGCTCCCGTGTTGTGTCCTTGGGCAAGGCACTTAACCCAGATTACCTACACGGGGGCACGATGGCGCTGTATACTGCACGTCGATGGTGCTCATGTCGTTAACCAATCTAACCCTGCCTGTGCCGCGGTTCAGAGTTACGATGTTGGAGAGCTGACAGCTGCTCGGTGGTTCTCTCCGGGTACTCCGGCTTCCCCCACCCGTAAAACTGTCACGGTCACGGTTAGCCATTGTGCATAAGGATGTGACCTTAAACACCAGTAAATAAATAAATAAATGTGTCCAAATGGATTATTTATTTGTATTTTTAAGAAATTCGCTTCTGTTATCTGACAAATATTCGCTTCAGAGTCAGAACTTGAGTGTTATAAAATATCTCCTCATTTATAGAAGAAGCCACGTAGCTCCGCCTTTGTTTCAAGAACGAACTTGAAATTTGTGCATTAGCCTTGAAAGTCCTTGATTTTAAAGAATTAATGTTCAATATTTTAATTTCAGTTACACAGCATTTAATGGTGTGCATCAGAAATGTAAATTTAAAGCATCTAAGGTCATTGCCAACTGCAGTCTGCTTCAGTACTTTATCAGATAAATATGCCTAATCCAGTTTATGATCGAAAACAATCCTTTTGTTATCTGCTGTCAAAATATCTTAATCGCGAATTTACTCCAAGCTGTATAAAGAGATCGAGGTATAGTTCCCTGAAAATGATTTGAATAGGTCATTTGAAGTCAGTGATTTAATCTCCACCTTGAAACAATGAACTCCCATTGGACCAAGCTCCCAGGCCACCAGTCTAATCCTGTAAGAAATTGGACGCTGTTGTGGCCTCCGACCAATCTAGCTCTAAATTAGGTCATCGCCTATATGTTTAGATTCGCTCGTCTGGAATATTTCAGTTGGTTGGAGAAGTGAAACTGCGGTTCGCTTTTCCGACCAATTGATACATTCCGGGTGATTGAATTTGAAAAAAATATAACTTCATAAAAAATCAATTTTCTATGAATCAAAGCTAGAAATGTTGCTCAATTAGAGACTTGATGTGATCGACATTTTAATGACATTACAATTCTGAAATGAAGAATTACTATACATACTTTGGTTTATGATTACGCCGGATAATTCCACCAATTATGTTAATGTGTCTTGATGTTTTTAGGGGGTTTTAATATTAAATGAATGGAATATCTATAACTGCGGCAGGAAAAAATACCTATATGTTTTTGTAAGTGATGGCACGTCACATTACACCAATGGTCGTGTCCACAAAAGTGGATCAACAAACAGCCTGTAACTGCGTCGAATTCCGAACTAAATTAGACTGGTGTCATGAGGGGAGCGCGGTGGCTCAGTTGGTAGAGGTGCAGGCTGCAAGCCGAGAGGTCCTCAGTTCGAATCCCACCTGCGGCAACCGCGTTGTGTCCTTGGACAAGACACTTCATCTCCATTGTCCGCGTGGGGGCACGATGGCGTTGTGTACTAAGGCGTACTGCACGTCGATGGTTCACCTGTCTTCAACCAATACTAACCCTACTTGTGTGGAGTTAGTATGTTGGGGAGCTGACAGTTGCTCGGTGGTTCTCTCAGGGTACTCCGGCTTCCTCCACCCGTAAAACTGTCACGGTCATGATTAGCCATTGTGCATAAATATGTGACCTTAAACATCAATAAATAAATAAATAAATAAATAAATAATACTGGTGTCATGAGAGTTTGCCATTGGCCAAGCTCATTGAAGCTATTTCAGTGAGAGGCCAGACTTAAGCTACAGTGTAAAAAACAAAAACATTATTTTCGCTAAAGAAAAATTATAGCCATCACAACTTACAGTTCATGCTCACAGTTCAACACTAGCGCCCCCTGGAAGGTATCGTTTCAGTCAATACTGTCAACGGCGAAATGGACGAAACCATCCCGGCTTGTTGAGCGGTTCAGAAATAATTTAATCCAACAGCTCTCTCGAGCTGTTGGATTAAATTATTACCGAGCCTCGCTTCAGATTTTTTGCTCTTTATATCGCCCACTACCAATTTTTTCTTCAGGCAAAAAAATATGCACACCGGGTTGAATGGATTAAGTTGAGAGTCGTGTCAACAAATGAGAATTCCGGCCTTGTACCCGGGAAGTGGATGGGTACTTATTTACTGCGACAAATAGGTTCGGCTTTGTTGGTAAAATAGGCCCGCTAAACAATGCCTATACACTCTAAAATCAGCTGGGTTAAAAAAATCAACCCAAATCGACTGGGTTGAGTGAATATGAACCCAAATTGGGTTCATATTCTCTCAACCCAGTCGATTTGGGTTGATTTTTAACCCAACTGATTTTAGAGTGTACTAATAGGGTGCTAGTCCTCGACACCGGGCAGTATCCGTATAAATGATTGGCTAGCTTTTACTTTCAGGTTGGGGAGAGGCCATGATGTGGGCATAGGTGGTGAAAATGACATCAAACACCAATAAATTAATAATAAACACATGTTCACCCCCAGTTTGTCATTTGTATCGACTCACTGCATCACTCTTCCCACGCATAAGTAGGGTGTGCGAAGTGTCATTTGTTGTGAATCGATCACGGTTGAATTCAAAATTTCTCGCGTGGAACCTATCTGTGGTACAACCAGTCACTACTCTCAGGTATCTCCGTTCATTAGCACAGCTGGTAACATTGAATAGGGAACAGATGGCATTTTTGTTGTCAGATAATTTTATTCAAAACTTTTAAGTAAAATTGCTCCCTTCTCCATTTTCTGTCATTACACTTTAAAGAAAAGCGTTCACGCTATTTTTTCCCCAAATTTAATAAAAAGCTCTTTGATGATCACACCATGAAGAGGATTGAGAGCCACCTGTTTCCAAGTATACCATCAAGAGTTATTGCCCGGTTGCGTGTCGCTGCCCCATGGCTGTTTCGTCATCCCATGGTGTTGCACCTTTGTGGTTACAATTGTTCAATGACATAGCGAACTCGCCATGTACATGGATTTTTACAAGAGTTATTGCCCTTGTCAGGCTTAGAATTATTTATCATTACATTATCATTTTTTGTCCTCACTTCTCAAGGAAAACAGTTTGAGATTTTTTAATATATAATATTTATTCATTGTGGGGTTATCTCTGTTATGTATTCACTATGACATATAATTGATGATTGTGGATTTAGAGAAATTACAATTAACCAACTTTATTTTCGCCATCTGCTATTCATAATTAATTATTCAAAAACATAAAAAGATGAACATGAATAGTAATAAAGTTCAAGGGAACTAACTCTAAAATTAATTCCAATATCTAACATCATTTCTCCTCCCCTTAACCCTTTGATACTTTTGTACGTCTTATGACGTACGAAAGCAAATAGCACGTTGATACTTTGTGGCCATTTGTTTTGTTATTCTTTTTCGATTTTTATACGTCCGTTTTGAAAAAAAAACGGGTCGTATTGTGGTATACCGCTGTGCATCTGTCCGTCCGTCTGTCCGTTCGGTCACACGTCGTACGATAACTCAAGAACGTTTTGAGAGATTTTCGTGATTTTTTGGTAGGTGGTGTATATCGATGGAGGGAAGCTCCCTTTCGTTTAGTGTCGCCGTTCGATTAGTCATTCCACAGTTATGGGACTTTATTACTTAGAAAATTGTTGCTTTTTTACACGTCGTACGATAACTCGAGAACGCTTTGAGAGATTTTCGTGATTTTTGGGTAGGTGGTGGGTGTATATCGATGGAGGGAAGCTCCCTTTCGTTTAGTGTCTCCGTTCGATTAGTCATTCCACAGTTATGGGACTTTATTACTTAGAAAATTGTTGCTTTTTTACACGTCGTACGATAACTCGAGAACGCTTTGAGAGATTTTCGTGATTTTTGGGTAGGTGGTGGGTGTATATCGATGGAGGGAAGCTCCCTTTCGTTTAGTGTCTCCGTTCGATTAGTCATTCCAGAGTTATGGGACTTTATTACTTAGAAAATTGTTGCTTTTTTACACGTCGTACGATAACTCGAGAACGCTTTGAGAGATTTTCGTGATTTTTGGGTAGGTGGTGGGTGTATATCGATGGAGGGAAGCTCCCTTTCGTTTAGTGTCTCCGTTCGATTAGTCATTCCAGAGTTATGGGACTTTATTACTTAGAAAATTGTTGCTTTTTTACACGTCGTACGATAACTCGAGAACGCTTTGAGAGATTTTCGTGATTTTTGGGTAGGTGGTGTATATCGATGGAGGGAAGCTCCCTTTCATTTAGTGTCTCCGTTCGATTAGTCATTCCAGAGTTATGGGACTTTATTACTTAGAAAATTGTTGATTTTTTACACGTCGTACGATAATTCAAGAACGCTTTGAGAGGTTTTCATGATTTTTGGGTAGGTGGTGTATATCGATGGAGGGAAGCTCCCTTTCGTTTAGTGTCGCCGTTCGATTAGTCATTCCAGAGTTATGGGACTTTATTACTTAGAAAATTGTTGATTTTTATCATTATGGTATACCTATGTTCGTCTGTCCACATGTCGTACAATAACTCGAAAAAAGCTTCCAGCAATTTCTGTGAATTTTTGGTGGAAAGTATATGTTGATGGAAGGAAGCTCCCTTTCGGTTTGTGTCGCTGTCTGATTTGTCATTCCAGAGTTATGGGACTTTATTCGTCAAAATATAAGCAATTTTCCACATATCGAACAATAACTTGAAAATGCTTAGAGCAATTTTCATGATTTTTTCGTTGCAAGTGTATGTTGATGCAAAGAATCTCCCTTCCGATTTGTGTTGCTGCCCTATTTGTCATTCCAGAGTTATGGGACTTTATTCGTCGAATGTACAATAATATAAAAAAAAAAACTGTCGAGTACACATGTATACTCATATTGTGTGCTTCCCTCTTGTGATTAATAACGGGCGTATCATGCACTCATGGCGCAGCTGTTTATTTAAAGTTTTAATCTCAATTCCTATTTTCTCCCGAATAGTGCTCAGTGACAACCGTTGAGCCAAATGTTATCGCAGCTTAAAATACTAATATAATCCTGCTGTCAAGACTTCTTAACTGGTTGAGTGCTGGAAGCCACTATCAGGGCTTTCAAAAAATGAGGATACCAGAGCAAAAGTCAACACTTTCCTTGCTTATATTTCATATTCAGTCAAGCACAAATAATATTTTGTTTATATAAATTTGTGTTATTACAAATTATTGGAGAGTGCCTGTGGGCACTCTCCAATAATTTGTAATAAAACAAGTTTTGAATAACAAATTCAGACCACCAAAAATAAACTAGCCCTTAATCAGTTAATTACTAATGTGAAAAATATCTTGTTATTTGTACTTTCCGACGTTTGACGTCGCATTTTGAAAAACGTTTGAACGTCAGGATAATTAAAGTCTGAAAGGGTTAATGAAAAAGACCTAAGGTCGTCCCAAGCATGAACATATGAAGATTGGAAAAAATCACAAATATCTCTGTGGCTTTTTAATATTTTTTCTCAAGTTATTGTGATTTTTCTCAACAATTTTTCTTCCT
This sequence comes from Pictodentalium vernedei, assembly GCA_031216915.1. Lineage (NCBI taxonomy): Eukaryota > Metazoa > Mollusca > Scaphopoda > Dentaliida > Dentaliidae > Pictodentalium > Pictodentalium vernedei. The sequence continues at coordinate 10,651,836 of CM062289.1, read as the reverse complement.
CCTCCCTGAAAATATTTTTCAACACTCTCAGAGCCTGGTAATTCCTTCGATATACTGTCACTGTTGTCATTAAGATCCATGTTCCGCCCAGTTGTACATATTGTACTGTCAGCCGCGGCTGAATATGCCGTCGACTCGCCAGTGCAACATACAGCAATATCAGGAGTGGTTGTCCCCGTCAATGCAGTAAAATCATTAAGTTTCGAATTTCCCACAATTCCGCTATGCCCATTAGGAGCCCACCCTAGTAGACGATTTGGGCCAGTCGGTTCATTTGAATTAATTAGCTGATCAATGTGTCATTTCCATACATTACCATCAACTTGCATCATAAACGTTACAGATCCCAGTTGTTTCTGTGTAACGCCTCTACTCCAACGAGGTTTCCCTGTACGAAAATCTGTCACCAATGCAGGGCCCTCAAGACCAATATATCGTCTTCCTGTCTTTACCTTATTCTCGGCCAACTTTGAGTTTTGCTTAGAAGTTGTGTCGGCCAAATTGGGCTCCAACAAATGTAATTTAGTCCGCAAATGACGTTTCATTAAAAGTTCGCAATGAGGGCTCTTGGTTGTTGAATGTGGTGTTGCACGATGGGATAGTAAAAACCTTGTAAGCTTCTGACTGAGGGACCCAGGCTCATTTTCCAAATGTTTCATGCAGTTTTAAACGTACATACGGAACGCTCAGCATCACCGTCTGAACTAGGATGATAGGGTGCACTTTTAATGTTTTATGTAAATGCCGAAAATAAACCTTTTAAATTCATCTGAAATAAATTGTGGCCCATTATCAGTCACAATTTTCTGTGGCAACCCATGAATAGCAAATAAATTTCTCAAATTTAATATGGTTTTCTCAGCAGTTGTTGACGGCATTTCGATAACCTCAAGTCATTTCGACTCAGCATCCTTTAAAAGGATCTGCAAAAACCAAATGTAAACGACACAATGGAGTAGTAGGCCATAACCATAGATTACTATTATCTTTCGAGGGTGTGGGTGCATGCTCTGAACAATTTCTGCAACTGCACAACCGTTTCAATCTGCTGGTCAATTATTAGCTACCAAATGTTGTCTTACTAAAGACTTATCTTAACTATACCGAAATGAAAGTGTCAGTGACACTGTAGCTTAACTTTACTGTGTGTTGTGTTTGATGAAAAGGATAATGTTCAATGTTTATGAAAGGATTATGAAATAAGACAAGAATTGTGATAATTGGGAATATGTTCCCCCGTGGGAACCCCGGGAAGTGAAGCAGAGCTTGTTTACTGTGGTAAACAAGCTCTTTTTCACTGGTAAAATAGGACCCAGTCACTAATGCTTGGGGTGCGAGTCCTCTAAAATAGGCAACATGGGGTATAAACGATTGACTGACCATGACTTTATCTCCATGTTGTGGTCATGATTAGCCATTGTGCAAACGTATGTGACCTTAAACACCAATAAATATAAATATAAATAAATATTGGGAATATGTTAATTTCTGTTCCCTGTATGCTAAGTTTTCAATTAAAATAATATGAGGTGTTGACTGTACAAAAGAATTGAGGGGTGGGCTAATGTGGCCCTCACAGTTAATGTATGTCAACGAAAGTTACCAAGTTACAGTGAAATTATTCCAAAACGAGTCATCCTATCAAGTTACAATGAAATCCCTTCATAAATACGGCCTGTAGACTGTGCTAAAGGTTTTTGGGCTTCAGGCCTGTGTAGCCATGACGGTAGACCGATTGCAACTAAAAGGGGAAATCCTCATCTCGACATTATACTGAATCATCCTACCAAGTTACAATGAAATCCCTTCATAAATACGACTTGTAGTCTGTGCTAAAGTTTTCGGGTTTTGGGCTCGGTCAGCCATCATGGTTGAATGATCGCGACCAAAAGGGGACGTTGTCATCTGGGCATAATCTGGAGTGATCCTACGAAGTTACAATGAAATCTCTTCATAAATATGACCTGTAGACTGTGCTCAAGGTTTTCGGGCTTCGGGCCCCTATAGCCGCCACAGCTGACCTATCATAACCAAAAGGGGACGTTATAATCTAGACATTATATGGAGTCAACCTACCAATCCTCCAAAACTACGACCTATGGACTAATCTAAAGGTTTTCGGGCTTTGGGCTTGGGCAGCCATCACGGCTGAATGATTGCGACATTCACATCTAGACATTATTTGGAGTCATCCTACCAAGTTACAATGAAATCCCTTCATAAGTATGACCTGCAGACTGTTATAAAGGTTTTCAGGCTTCGAGCCCATGTGGCCGTCACAGTTGCCCACTCGTGTCCAAAAGGGGACGTTCTCATCTAGACATTATATGAAGTCAACCTACCAAGTTACAATGAAATCCCTTCATAAATATGACCTGTAAACTGTGCTAAAGGTTACCGGGCTTTGGGCCCCTGTAGCCGTCAACAGTTGACCAATCGCGACCAAAAGGGGACGTTCTCATCTAGACATTATATGAAGTCAACCTACCAGCTTACAATGAAATCCCTCCATAAATACGACCTGAAGACTGTGCTAAAGGTTTTGGGCTCGGGCAGTCGTCACGGTTGACAGATCGCGACCAAACGGGGAAGTAGTTTTCTAGACATCATACGGAGTCATCCTACCAAGTTACAATGAAATCCCTCCATATTAAATATGACCAGCAGACTGTGCTAAAAGTTCTTGGGTTTCGGGCTTGGGCAGCCGTCACGGTTGACAGATCATGACCAAAAGGGGACGTTCTCATCTAGATATTATACAGAGGCACCTTACCAAGTAACAATGAATTCCCTTCATAAATATGACCTGTAGACTGTGCTAAAGGTTTTCGGGTTTTGGGTTCGGGCAGCCATCACGGTTGATCGATCGTGACCAAAAGGGGAGTTCTCTGGACATGACCCAAAACCTTCATATGAAATTTCGTGACGATCGGACAAGAACTACGAGGTGAAGCCTGTACTAAAGGAAAATGTGAACAGACAGACTCACAGACTTCCGCACGCGTGATGGCAATAGTTTATCTTGACTTTGTCAAATTAAGGTAATGAGACTCGGGTAAAGTATCCAATACTTGACCCTTGTATTTCTTTGGAATCAATACCCTCAATCCCCAAAGTATGTATCCATCTTCAATAGTCAATTCATTCTTCTTGAGAAAAAATGGTCTTAAAACTGATAGGAATTCTTCTTCACTTAGCCATCCACAGAAAATAAAATATTTCACTAAAGACAAAATAGAATGTACATCTGTAGCTTTAGCAACATCATTTGATGTTAAGGGTAATTTATTTAATTTATCTGACACTTATTAACCTCTAGAGTTTCACTAGTCCAGAACACCAGTTCTTCATCATTTTAATTTTCATTATTTTTTCATTTTTTGTCTCAAAAACATAGGTTATGCCCCCTCATTGGAACGAGCTATGAAAAAAAATTAGTTATTCAAGAATTTTGTTTGCAAGTGTCGTCTGCTTTTCGTGTTAGGTAAAGGGTTAAATAGGGAATGAAATAGATCTACACCTAATATCAAATGAGTTGGCAGATACTTTTATTACTCACCGCTGCAATCTTCTTGTGAGAACTGGTATTTCCTTTGTGCTTCCAAAAATGAATGACTATGGCCGATGATCTGATAATAAAATGAAATGCTTTGAATATAAATACTCATTAAATTTGGTAATGCCTAGGGCTGCACGATATTCAAAACTGAATACCGGTATCGGTATTCAAAAAAATACCGCGGTATACCGTTATATCGAAAACTGTTCAGATATATGAACACAAGTACCACAATCGAGACTCGAGGCATCACAGTCGGAACTAATTAGCATGCCTTGATGATGCGGTTCGAAAAATCTCTACCCAACGCAGACGATATCAAAATTTATTATTTTCAGAATTAGTTTTTTAGATTTTCCCCAGATTTCAACAAAACTATATCATGTGACCCCTCATTGGAACGAGCTCGACGAGCTCGTTCCAATGAGGGGCCACATGATATAGTTTTGTTGAAATTTTTGAAAATTATTTTTTCAGCTGCTGAATTTGTATATTACGAGGGCACAAGCAGACGATTCCTTGGATAAAGAGATAATATTATTCATTCGGGGCTAGAATTAAAAAACTCAAGACATCTTGAAAATCAAAATTGTGGGTAAATACATTATGTCGATAAACCGATATTTTTGTAATTACACCGGTATTCAATCAATATTGGTTTGAATACCGGTATATATCGGTTTATCGATATACCGTGCAGCCCTAGTAATGCCAAATATGATAGCAAGAGCTTCCTTTTCCAACTAAGAGTAATTTGTCTTTGCTTGGTTCACTGACCTGGATGTAAAAGCAATTGGGTGCTCAATACCGTCTGCGTTATGGCTAAGAACACCTACCACATATGGTGGGTGATGTATCCACTGCCAAACAAATAGGCTTATTGGGATCATAGAGGGCGCGGTGGCGTTGGGGTAACTGATTCTCGTCAGATCGCCGAAGTTAAGCAACGTCGAGCCCGTTTAATCCTTCGATGGGTGACCGTCTGAGCGATCAATTCGGACTCCCGCGTTGTGTCCTTTGGCAAGGCACTTAACCCCGATTGTCCACATGGGAGCACGATGACGCCGTGTACTAAGGCGTACTGCACGTCGATGGTACGTATGTCTTCAACCAATCTAACCCTGCCTGTTCTGCAGGGCGGAGTTACGATGTTGGGGAGCCGGCAGCTGCTCGTCGTTGCTCGGTGGTTCTCTCCGGGTACTCCAGTTGCTCGCCGTTGCTCGGTGGTTCTCTCCGGGTTCTCCGGCTTCCTCCACCCGTAAGACTGTCACGGTCATGGTTAGCCATTGTGCAGAAATATGTGACCTTAAACACCAATAAATAAATAAATAAATAAATACTCTCCGGGTACTCCGGCTTCCTCCACCCATAAAACTGTCACGGTCATGATTAGCCATTGTGCATAAGTATATGACCTTAGTAGTATGTCAGGTACATATGAGGTGCAGGTTGGATGACCCCGGTGGATGACCCCGGAAGTGACATCATGTCACGTGATCTAGTGCCGCCATGTTGTGTTGTCATGGTAACCCGCGTGAGCGGCCATGTTGTGACGTCATCCCCATAGTGATACGTGGTCCTAGTGCGCATGCGCAGCGCGTGTTGTTAGGGTGACACGTGTTTCCGTCGTCCATTTTGTACACTGGAGGCCTCCATCTTGGTTTCTATGGTAGCACGTGATTGCTATTTTACCAAAGGCCTACAATGGGACGGGTATGTTCGGAGGGTATGTTCCATTGAATCGGAGTATTTCTGGAACGACTTCCCTGGATAATTACCACAAACAACCCGGCAACTTGTATTATTTCGAATTCTTTCAGAATTCTCTGCTTCTATCTATATATGCAATAGTTATCGTTTATCTGGCCATGTTCCTTTGTTCTAGAGTATACTCCAGTAGTGTAGAAGAGCCTATTAACTGGAACAGTTTACCTTATTATTGCTATATTTAGCAATTTCTGGTCTATTCTTGTTAGTTCTGACCCTATTCCAAGTACTCTTGTTGTTTCATTTATATAACTAACCAATCAGATTGCTTGATTTCCCATAATCTGTATGCAGGGTTATCTCCCTTCTGTATAACAAAAGACTATATCCAATGGCCATATCCCATGGAATCCCATTTTTTTTGCAAAACACCTGTGGCTATGGAATCCCTTTTTTGTCATATGTGCTTATGTGAAAAGGCACAATGTGACACAATGTGCCCTATCACATAGGCACATGCTTTATGTGCCGATATGTGCTTATGTGACAAGGCACAATGTGACACAAAATGCCCTATCACATAGGCACATACGGGTATTTGAGGATACCTATGGCCTGGTATTGTATTATTTGAGGATACCTATCGAGGATACCTACTGGAGAATCCCTTTTTGTCATATGTGCTTATGTGAAAAGGCACAATGTGACACAATATGCCCTATCACATAGGCACAAGCTTTATGTGCCGATATGTGCCTATGTGAAAAGGCACAACGTGACACAATATGCCCTATCACATAGACACATACGGGTATTTGAGGATACCTATGGCCTGGTATTGTATTATTTGAGGATACCTATCGAGGATACCTACTGGAGAATCCCTTTTTGTCATATGTGCTTATGTGAAAAGGCACAATGTGACACAATATGCCCTATCACATAGGCACAAGCTTTATGTGCCGATATGTGCCTATGTGAAAAGGCACAACGTGACACAATATGCCCTATCACATAGACACATACGGGTATTTGAGGATACCTATGACCTGGTATTGTATTATTTGAGGATACCTATCGAGGATACCTACTAGAGAATCCCTTTTTGTCATATGTGCTTATGTGAAAAGTCACAATGTGACACAATATGCCCTATCACATAGACACATACGGGTATTTGAGGATACCTATGGCCTGGTATTGTATTATTTGAGGATACCTATTGAGGATATCTATCGAGGATACCTTTATAGGATACTTATCTGAGGATACTATATAGGCTGTACATATCCCTATAGGTCTCTTGCTGGCCCTTAGTACTATTAATCCACCTGATGCATTATGTTATCCTATGACTGGTATAGGTAGTATGCAATGCTAGGCATAGGGGTATTGTGGGTAGGAGTACTGCCTGGTAGTTTAGAACGGTACTATAGTATGGGCGGTATATACACCTATAGGCCCCTGTTAGTGCTTGGTACTATTAACCAACCGATTGCTTTGTTTTATTATATGGCTGGTATATGTAGTACGTTATGGTAGACCTAGTGATTTTGTGGAGGTGGGGTAATGCTTGGTAGTTTAGAACGGTAGAATAGCATAGGCTGTACATACCCCTGTAGGTCTCTTGCTGGCCCTTGGTACTACTGATCCACCAGATACTTCATATTATTGAGCGGTATTCTGGGTGGGGGTCAATGCCTGGTAATACAGAACGGCAGCAGAGTATGGTTGGTATATTCCCCTGTAGATCCCATCCTAACCGTTGACAGTATTAACCTACCAAATGCTTTGTATCATCCTGTTACTGGTAAGGTGGTACGTAATACCAGTAGTTCCTACCTTATTCCGAGTGCTCTTGTTGTTTCATTTATCTAGATCATTTATATAAATTATAATTAACCAATTAGATTGCTTGATTTCCCATAACCTGTACTTAATCGTACAGAGTTATCTCCCTTCTGTATAATAAAAACCTATATCAATGGCCATATTCCCAGGCACCCCAATTTCGGCACCCCTTTTTTGAAAAGCATATGGCCTTTGGCACCCCTTTTTCTGAAATGAGGATAAGAGTCGTATTAAATTATACCTCATTGAGGGATTTTTAGATAAGTATCCTATAAAGGTATCCTCGATAGATATCCTCAATAGGTATCCTCAAATAATACAATACCAGGCCATAGGTATCCTCAAATACCCGTATGTGTCTATGTGATAGGGCATATTGTGTCACATTGTGACTTTTCACATAAGCACATATGACAAAAAGGGATTCTCTAGTAGGTATCCTCGATAGGTATCCTCAAATAATACAATACCAGGCCATAGGTATCCTCAAATACCCGTATGTGTCTATGTGATAGGGCATATTGTGTCACATTGTGCCTTTTCACATAGGCACATATCGGCACATAAAGCTTGTGCCTATGTGATAGGGCATATTGTGTCACATTGTGCCTTTTCACATAAGCACATATGACAAAAAGGGATTCTCCAGTAGGTATCCTCGATAGGTATCCTCAAATAATACAATACCAGGCCATAGGTATCCTCGAATACCCGTATGTGCCTATGTGATAGGGCATTTTGTGTCACATTGTGCCTTGTCACATAAGCACATATCGGCACATAAAGCATGTGCCTATGTGATAGGGCACATTGTGTCACATTGTGCCTTTTCACATAAGCACATATGACAAAAAAGGGATTCCATAGCCACAGGTGTTTTGCAAAAAAAATGGGATTCCATGGGATATGGCCATTGGATATAGTCTTTTGTTATACAGAAGGGACATAACCCTGCGTACATATTATGAGAAATCAAGCAATCTGATTGGTTAGTTATATAAATGAAACAACAAGAGTACTTGGAATAGGGTCAGAACTAACAAGAATAGACCAGAAATTGCTAAATATAGCAATAATAAGGTAAACTGTTCCAGTTAATAGGCTCTTCTACACTACTGGAGTATACTCGAGAACAAAGGAACATGGCCAGATAAACGATAACTATTGCATATATAGATAGAAGCAGAGAATTCGAAATAATACAAGTTGTCGGGTTGTTTGTGGTAATTATGCAGGGAAGTCGTTCCAGAAAATACTCCGATTCAATCGAACATACCCTCCCAACATACCCCTGTCCCATTGTAGGCCTTTGGTAAAATAGCAATCACGTGCTACCATAGAAACCAAGATGGCGGCCTCCAGTATACAAAATGGACGACGGAAACACGTGTCACCCTAACAACACGCGCTGCGCATGCGCACTAGGACCACGTATCACTATGGGGATGACGTCACAACATGGCCGCTCACGCGGGTTACCATGACAACACAACATGGCGGCACTAGGTCACGTGACATGACGTCACTTCCGGGGTCATCCACCGGGGTCATCCAACCTGCACCTCATATGTACCTGACATACTACTGACCTTAAACATCAATATATAAATAAATAAATATTAGGATCACAATGAATCAAACATTTGTCAGAGCTCAAACTCAGTTTTAACTCATGAAAGGCTCTTTTACACTCCGCTGTCTGTACAAACTGTACATTTTTTCACCCTTTGAGACTTAAATTATTCTGACGTTCAAACGTCACTGGGAATTCAGTTTCTTCAACGTTTTTCAAATTGTGACGTCAAATGTCGGAATGTACAAATAACAAGATATTTCTAACATTAGTGATTATCTGGTTGAGGACAACATTATTTTTGGTGGTCTGAATTTGTTATTCAAAACTTGTTTTATTACAAATTATTGGAGAGTGTCCACAGGCACTCTCCAATAATTTGTAATAAAACAAATTTATATAAACAAAATATTATTTGTGTTTGACTGAATATGAAATATAAGCAAGGAAAGTGTTGACTTTTGCTCTGGTATCCTCATTTTTTGAAAGCCCTGATAGTGGCTTCCAGCACTCAACCAGTTAAGAAATCGTGACAGCAGGATTATGTTAGTATTTTAAGCTGCGATAACATTTAGCTGAACGGTTTTCACTGAGCACTGTTCTGGAGAAAATAGGAATTGAGGTTAAAACTTTAAAAAATCGAAAAATAATAACAAAACAAATGACCACAAAGTATCAACGCGCTGTTTGATTTCGTACGTCATAAGACATACAAAAGTATAAAAGGGTTTTAAACAGTTGATTCAAAAGTTGTGTTAGTGTTGACATATTAGGAATGAATTTCCTATAATAATTAACCATTCCCAAGAAGGACTGTAATTCTTTGGTATTTCTGGGTTGTGAACATTTCACGAGTGCCACCTCTTTGTCACTCAGTGGTGTACATCTGTGCTTATCAATTTGAAACCCCCAAAACTAACACTATCTTTCAAAAATTATTTTTTGAAAACTTCAAAAACTCTGGATAAATTTTGCAAATTATTTCAAATGATTTCTGTCAGTTGTATTCACGACATGGGGTTAAATTATTTTTAGATTTACCCTACAGAGATATTTCTGAACATCACCAAAAAAACAAATTTATAAATGTACATTAAAACACCTAACTGTAGATTTGTACAAGTAAATAACCCCACAAGGGGGCGCTATACCACCGAAACCATGGTGTGAAGTACCAGTGTAAAATGTTGATGTGTGTTGTTAGGGTGATACGTGTTTCCATCATCTGTTTTGTATACTGGAGGTCGTCATCGTTGTTTCTATTGCGGCACGTGGCTGGTATATGACCAAAAACCTTCCAATGGGACGGGAATGTGTTTTGATCTGGTGACGTCACACGAGATCCCCCGATTTTATCCCCGTAAAAAGGCCCTCCCGGGTACGGCATATACTGCTGATGAACATAAAATCTGTGTTGTCAGAAATAATTTCAAATCCTGTAACATAATAAATTGATATTTGCCTTGAAAATACAGGCTACGGGCATTTTTGATCCTTTCCAATGGCTCATGCTATACCTTCCACCTTTTCCAAGCCAGAATTTATTATATTTTCAGTTTCAACAATATATTTGTCCCCAAATATTTTAAAACAGAACATTATTACAATAAGCACACAATATTGAACAAAATATTACAGAAAAAGGATAAAGCATCAACGTGATGGTTATGTACGATGTTTGCTGTCTTCTATCGTTTGGTAAGTAGCAGTGTTGACCGGAAACTTTTTGGTGCCAAGTGGAATTCTTTTCGGTGTCAAATGAACTACTTGGTGCCAAATGCAATATTCCAGGTGCCAAATGGAAGCTGATTGTAAATGTGAACGGATTAACCCTATACCAAACATTGAATGCACAGCAGTAGACCAACAGGGGCTTAGGCCGCCCACCCTACTCTATCGTCCTAGGCAACTGTACATTACCCCCATCCCACAATATCGCTTGGCCTATCATTACGTACTATCTATTCCAGTCGAAGGATAATGCAAAGAATATAGTAGCTTAGTAGTAGAACCAAGTGCTATCAGGAGACCGATAGGAGTTTATACCGCCCATACTATACTACGATATCAATCCAGTACGAAAGGCCGCCTGACCCGAACAACGTTATGTCGCATCAGACATCAACAACGGCCAACGTTCCTCTGACGTCGCGTGTGCATCAGGACTTCATACCTTTAATAGCAACGTCAACCACTTCGCGGGGAAAACTTTCAAGAAAACTCACCTTCCTCATCAATTCCATCACATACCCATACTATATACTCGTAGGCATATACATACATAACAATCCCTAGCATAACATATATGGAGTACGTATACCACCTGTCGGATCTAACAGGATGGAGCGTAAACATGTCTCACATCGACTCCGACAGAAAGTTTCTGTTTCTATGCGAATTTAATACTTGCTCTCCGGCAGAGCTCCTGGTAATGAGGGACGGAACCCCCCTGCTATACTACTCGCCTGTTATCGAAATGTTACTTGACAGGTGTGAATTCTGTCTAGCCTATGTCGTCAAACACCGATTTTATCGAAACAGACGCACTTTAATAATAAACCAGAAAGCCGTTAATATGTGACCTTAGGGGTGGGTGGGGAGGGGGGGGGGGGCGGAAAAAAATGCTGACAAAACGTCTCATTTTTTGGGGGTACACAACCCCAACATCAAAAGCTTATGTTTTTCTGGTAAACAGAATCTGAATGGTTTTGCAAGTTAATATAATAATATGTAATGTGATGTACATGATCAATAAAATCAAAACATGTTCAATACCTGTCACTAGATATAACTCAAAACAATTAACTGGTAGAGTGCTGGAAGCCAAGCCACATTGCTCTGCCATATTTGATTGGATAGTACCCAGAGGCATTATCCAATCAAATGTGACAGAGCAATATTTGATGAAAAAACTCTGAGTCCAGTGTGGTCCAGAAATGTTTTTAGCACTCTCCCAGTTAAAGTTAGCACCAGATTTGATAAGGTGATGGGATCGCGGTGGCTCAGTAGGTAGAGGTGCAGACTGCAAGCCGAGAGGTCCTCGGTTCGAATCCCACCTGCGGCAACCGCGTTGTGTCCTTGGACAAGACACTTCCTCTCCATTGCGCGCGTGGGGGCACGATGACGCCGTGTACTAAGGCCTACTGCGCGTCGATGGTACGCATGTCTTCAACCAATCTAACCCTGCCTGTGCTGCAGTGCGGAGTTACGATGTTGGGGAGCTGGCAGCTGCTCGTCGTTGCTCGGTGGTTCTCTCCGGGTACTCCGGCTTCCTCCACCCGTAGCCACGGTCCACGGTCATGATTAGCCATTGTGCATAAATATGTGACCTTAAACATAAATAAATAAATAAATAAATAATGATAAAGTGATTCCAATAGCAGTAACAGATATAGAATAATGACATTTCTGTTATGATGTTGAATCAGGTTGAGTGATATTTTATCAACAGCTGGTTGATGAGAGGACATACCGCAGATGGATTTTATTGTTTCCTTCAATAAACAATCAAAATTTTTATTTATTTCCTTATGCTTACAAAAGACTGAAGGCATATAACTGTCTTTATCAAAGATTTCCTATGCTGGACACTGTGATTGAATTCTCAATGGTGAACTTAGGTTGCTGCCACAACTCTCAAGTTTGTTCTAGACAGTTAGGGTACGCATGAGAGTAACAATTGTAGCCCCATACCAGCATACAAAGGGAATATCCAGGGATATCTTCAATTTTCTGCAATCTCTGTGTATTACATGAGTGTGAATGTGGAAACTGGTTGCATAAATTATGAAAACCCATGTACTGCTTTCAAAGCAGACACAGTTCAGCAGTTTGGAAAAAAAATACATGCATTTTTTTCCATTGTCCACTCGACACCCACCCCTGTCTCCACATGAGTTCCAGTGACAATCACCCTAGTTTCCTGTCATTGGATGTATATATACTGCTCAGAATGCCTTATGGTTGGTATGCAAAGATATGAAATGCATGGTTAACCCTTTGATACTTTTGTACGTCTTATGACATACGAAATCAAACTACGCGTTGATACTTTGTGGTCATTTGTTTTGTTATTATTTTTCGATTTTTTTAAAGTTTTAACCTCATTTCCTATTTTCTCCCGAATAGAGTGCTCAGTGACAACCGTTGAGCCAAATGTTATTGCAGCTAAAAATACTAATATAATCCTGCTATCACGAATTCTTAACTGGTTGAGTGCTTGAAGCCACTATCAGGGCTTTCAAAAATGAGGATACCAGAGCAAAAGCCAACACTTTCCTTGTTTAAATTTCATATTCAGTCAAACACAAATAATATTTTGTTTATATAATTTGTTTTATTACAAATTATTGGAGAGTGCCTGTGGGCACTCTCCAATAATTTGTAATAAAACACGTTTTGAATAACATATTCAGACCACCAAAAATAAACTAGCCCTTAATCAGTTAATTACTAATGTGAAAAATATCTTGTTATTTGTACGTTACGACGTTTGACGTCACATTTTGAAAAACGTTGAAGAAACTGAATTCCCCGTGACGTTTGAACGTCAGAATAATTAAAGTCTCAAAGAGTTAAGCTGTTTTGGGACAAAAATACACTTTGAAAATGGATAAGGAGAAAACGCTGGATTACCCCCCCCCCCCCCCCCCCCCCCCACACACACACACGTTGTGCCACACCTTTTTGTCTGGCCCCACCCCCTGCCTTAAACACCAATTAATAAATAATAAAACCCACCAGAAGTATAGTATGGGTGCCAGATGCTATATTGTATATTTTGGGTGTCAAACGAATTTGTTTAGTGCAGTAGGCAACGTAAACACTGGTAAGTAGACAGCATGAAAAGGTTACAAATCGTCCATTGCTAAAGCATTGCAGATGGCGCCTTGTTCCACTCGAGGGAAGAAATATTTATTTATTTATTGGTGGTTAAGGTCACATATTTTTGCACAATGGCTAATCATGACCACAACAGTTTTACGGGTGGACGAACTCGGAGTACCCGGAGAGAACAAGCGTCAGCTCCCAAACATACTAACTCCACACAAGGAGAGTTAGCATTGGTTGAAGACAAGTAGACCATCGACGTGCAGTACACCTTAGTACACAACGCCACCGTGCCCCCACGTGGGCAATGGGGGTGAAGTGTCTTGCCACAAGGACATAACGCGGTTGCCGCAGGTGGGATTCGAACCGAGGACCTCTCGACTTGCAGCCCGCACCTCTACCTACTGAGCCACCGCGCTCAGAGGGACGAAATAGGGGTAAATGTTAATAATGAATATGGCTGCACGGGTTCGTTTCTTGAATTCTGAAAGAGGTCACGTTGTAACATGAACGTTTGCTACATAGCTTCTTTACACAAAATGCGAAATTGTTTCTGTATAACATCGAGTAATTAAGCAGTCTCAGAAGGGCAATTTGAAGAGATCACAGAGAGCCCATTGGGTTGGATGGAACTACCAGTATTCTCACGCTGAATTAATTATGAAACCCAAAACAGAAAATGAGACCACACAGGCTGCATTGAAACATTATTCCCCCCCCCCCCCCCTCACACACACACTGCATGTGTACCATACGTGTGTCCCGGGTGAGACAGCAGGGAGAGACAGACGTTTCTCCTCCCACTGCATCATGTGTAACATAGCCTACGTGTGTCCCGGGTGAGATGGCAGGGAGAGACAGATGCCCCCCCCCCCCCCCCACTGCATGTGTGATAGCAGGGAGAGACAGATGTATCCCACCCCACCCACGTGACGTTATACATTTATAACGTAATTATGACGTTATGCATATCGTATCAGTTTCTTGCTACTAACTAATTCATATTGACGTCATCGGAATGCAGTGTGATCAAAGTTTGATGCTCTAAAACTCTTCAACCCTCAAGCTGCTACCGTTCCTAATCGATTTCGTGGTATATACCTTTGGTATATACATAACTTGTGCATGCTCTTTCCGATGGTGTCACCAGTTTCTCAAAACAACGAATACAAACTGAGTTGATTGTCAGCACGTGACTCCCGATTACCTCTGGCTGACGTAATCGCTGCATGGCGTGGGGGGGGGGGGGGGGAGAAAAATCATCCTCGATGAGTCTGAAGGTGGGAATGGGGAGATCTCACCCTCGGGGCAAGATATTTGAACCAGACCCTCGGGTCTGGTTCAAATATCTTGCCCCGAGGGTGAGATTTCCCCCATCCCACCTCCAGACTCATCGGGGATCATAATATTCCCATACGCCGCGCGGAAGTTGACACTTCAGGGTGGACGCTTTTGAATGTTGAGAGAGTGACTGAATCTAAGATTTGACTTTTTATATGTATGTGTTGTGGGATAGGAGTGGGGTGACTGTGTGGGTACGGTGTGGGTATGGTGTGGGTATGGTTCAGCGTGATTTTACTTGAATTCACGCGTAGATACAATGTTAAAGACACTGTATACTGCCGTTGCTACTACGGTAGCAACGGCAGTTTTCAGTTGTCTTAAACATTCCTCTTACTCAAGTCGACGATTTCACTCAATGTGAGACGCGGTACAAGGCGAATTCGTGAGTAACTGAAGGAAACAGAACACAACGGTAAATGTACGAATGAAAGTTTCGGACATTTTGCTTTGCTTCCACAAAAGAGGAGAATTGCGATACTAACAAAAGGGACGAAAACACAAACAGCCAAACAAGATGAGGCAGAGATAAATTAGAAAGAATCAACGTCGAATGACCTCCATGTGGATTTGGTTGTTTCGAAATGACAGATAATGTCTAGTCTAACAGATGCAGTAAGGTTTTATGATCTTATCACACCCGTTGGGAACACACTGAGTAGAACATTGAACTTCAAAGCGAGAGGTCCTGACCAACCTGACCCTGACCGACCTGACCAGCGGTAACTGCGTTGTGACCTTGGGGAAGATACTTTACCCAGATTACCCACGTGGGGGCACGATGGCGCTGTGTACAATGGCGTGTAGCATCTCGATAGTGCTCTTGATGACGCTGTGTACTATGGCGTGTAGCACCTCGATAAGGCTCTTGATACCGCTGTGTACTGTGGCGTGTAGCATCTCGACAGTGCTCTTGATGGCGCTGTGTGCAATGGCGTGTACATCTCGACATTGCTCTTGATGGCGATGTGAACTGTGGCGTGTAGCACCTCGATAGTGCTCTTGATAACGCTGTGTACAATGGCGTGTAGCACCTCGATAGTGCTCTTCATACCGCTGTGTACTATGGCGTGCAGCACCTCGATAGTGCTCTTGATATCGCTGTGTGCAATGGCGTGTAGCATCTCGACAGTGCTCTTGATGGCGATGTGAACTGTGGCGAGTAGCACCTCGATAGTGCTCTTGATACCGCTGTGTACTATGGCGTGTAGCATCTCGATAGTGCTCTTGATGGCGCTGTGTACTATGGCGTGTAGCACCTCGATAGTGCGCTTGGCGGCGCTGTGTACTATGGCGTGTAGCATCTCGATTGTGCTCTTGATGGCGCTGTCTACTATGGCGTGTAGCACCTCGATAGTGCGCTTGATGGCGCTGTGTACTATGGAGTGTAGCATCTCGATTGTGTCCTTGATGGCGCTGTGTACTATAGCGTGTAGCATCTCGATTGTGCTCTTGATGGCGCTGTCTACTATGGCGTGTAGCACCTCGATAGTGCGCTTGATGGCGCTGTGCACTATGGAGTGTAGCATCTCGATTGTGTCCTTGATGGCGCTGTGTACTATAGCGTGTAGCACCTCGATAGTGCGCTTGGCGGCGCTGTGTACTATGGCGTGTAGCATCTCGATAGTGCTCTTGATGGCGCCGTCTACTATGGCGTGTAGCACCTCGATAGTGCTCTTCATACCGCTGTGTGCAATGGCGTGCAGCACCTCGATAGTGCCCTTGATGGTGCTGTCTACTATGGCGTGTAGCACCTCAATAGTGCTCTTCATACCGCTGTGTGCAATGGCGTGCAGCACCTCGATAGTGCTCTTGATACCGCTGTGTGCAATGGCGTGTAGCATCTCGACAGTGCTCTTGGTGGCGCTGTGTACCATGGCGTGTAGCATCTTGATAGTGCGCTTGGCGGCGCTGTGTACCATGGCGTGTAGCACCTCGATAGTGCGCTTTATGGCGCTGTGTACTATGGCGTATAGCATCTCGATAGTGCTCTTGATATCGCTGTGTACTATGGCATGTAGCAACTCGATAGTGCTCTTGATGGCACTGTGTACTATGGCGTGTAGCAACTCGATAGTGCTCTTGAAGGCACTGTGCACTATGGCGTGTAGCAACTCGATAGCGCTCTTGATGGCACTGTGTACTATGTCGTGTATCAACTCGATAGTGCTCTTGATGGCGCTGTGTACTATGGCGTGTAGCATCTCGATAGTGCGCTTGATGGCGCTGTGTACCATGGCGTGTAGTACCTCGATAGTGCTCTTGATACCACTGTGTGCAATGCCGTGTAGCACCTCGATAGTGCCATTGATGGCGATGTGTACTATGGCGTGTAGCACCTCGATAGTGCTCTTGATACCACTGTGTGCAATGACATGTGGCATCTCGATAGTGCTCATGATGGCGATGCGTACTATGACGTGTAGCACATCGATAGTGTTCTTGATGGCGCTGTGTACTATGACGTGTAGCACCTCGATAGTGCTCTTGGCGGCGCTGTGTACTATGGTGTGTAGCACCTCGATATTGCCCCTGATGGCGCTATGTACTATGCCGTGTAGCACCTCGATAGAGCTCTTGGCGGCGCTGTGTACTGTTGCGTGTAGCACCTCGATAGTGCTCTTGGCGGCGCTGTGTGCTATGGCGCGTAGCACCTCGATAGTGCCCTTGATGGCGCTGTGTACTATGGCGTGTAGCACCTCGATAGTGTTCTTGATAGCGCTGTGTACTATGACGTGTAGCATCTCAATAGTGCCCTTGATGGCGATGCGTACTATGACGTGTAGCACCTCGATAGTGTTCTTGATGGCGCTGTGAACTATGACGTGTAGCACCTCGATAGTGCTCTTGGCGGCGCTGTGTACTATGGTGTGTAGCACCTCGATAGTGCCCCTGATGGCGCTGTGTACTATGCCGTGTAGCACCTCGATAGTGCTCTTGGCGGCGCTGTGTTCTGTGGCGTGTAGCACCTCGATAGTGCTCTTGGCGGCGCTGTGTGCTATGGCGTGTAGCACTTCGATAGTGCCCTTGATGGCGCTGTGTACTATGGCGTGTAGCACCTCGATAGTGCTCTTGGCAGCGCTGTGTACTATGGCGTGTTGCAACTCGATAGTGCTCTAGATACCACTGTGTGCAATGGCATGTAGCATCTCGATAGTGCTCATGATGGCGATGCGTACTATGACGTGTAGCACCTCGATAGTTTTCTTGATGGCGCTGTGTACTATGACGTGTAGCACCTCGATAGTGCCCTTGGTGGCGCTGTGTACTATGTCGTGTAGCACCTCGATAGTGTTCTTGGCGGCGCTGTGTACTATGGTGTGTAGCACCTCGAAAGTGCCCCTGATGGCGCTGTGTACTATGCTGTGTAGCACTTCGATAGTGCTCTTCGCGGCGCTGTGTGCTATGGTGTGTAGCACCTCGATAGTGCCCTTGATGGCGCTGTGTACTATGGCGTGTAGCCCCTTTATAGTTCGCTTGGCGGCGCTGTGTACTATGGCGTGTAGCAACTCGATAGTACCATTGATGGCTCTGTGTACTATGGCGTGTAGCACTTCGATAGTGCCCTTGATGGCGCTGTGTACTATGGCGTGTAGCACCTCGATAGTGCTTTGATGGCACTATGGACTATGCCGTGTAGCACCTCGATAGTGCGCTTGATGGCGCTGTGCACTATGGCGTGTAGCACCTCGATAGTGCGCTTGGCGGCGCTGTGTACTATGGCGTGTAGCACCTCGACAGAGCTCTTGATGGTGCTGGGTACTTTGACGTGTAGTCCCTCGATAGTGCTCTTGATGGCGCTGTGTAATATGGAGTGTAGCACCTCGATAGTGCTTTGATGGCACTATGGACTACGGCGTGTAGCACCTCGATAGTGCGTTTGACGGCGCTGTGTACTATGGCGTGTAGCACCTCGATAGTGCTCCTTGCGGCGCTGTGTAATGTGGCGTGTAGCACCTCGATAGTGCCCTTGAAGGCGCAGTGTACTATGGCGCGTAGCATCTCGATAGTGCTCTTGATGGCGCTGTGCACTATGGCGTGTAGCACCACGATAGTGCTCTTGATGGCACTATGGACTATGGCGTTTAGCACCTCGATAGTGCGCTTGGTGGCGCTGTGTTCTATGACGTGTAGCACCTCGATAGTGCTCTTGGCGGCGCTGTGTACTATGGCGTGTAGCACATCGATTGTGTCCTTGATGGCGCTGTGTACTATGGAGTGTAGCACCTCGATAGTGCGCTTGGCGGCGCTGTGTACTATGGCGTGTAGCACCTCGATAGTGCCCTTGATGGCGATGCGTACTATGACGTGTAGCACCTCGATAGTGCTCTTGGCGGCGCTGTGTACTATGGCGTGTAGCACCTCTATACTGCCCTTGATGGCGCTGTGTACTGTGGCGTGTTGCACCTCGATAGTGCGCTTGACTGCGCTGTGTACTATGGCGTGTAGCAACTGGATAGTGTGCTTGATGGCGCTGTGTACTATGGCGTGTAGCACCTCGATAGTGCTCTTGGCGGCGCTGTGTACTATGGCCTGTAGCACCTCGATAGTGCTTTGATGGCACTATGGACTATGGCGTGTAGCCCCTCGATAGTGCTCTTGATGGCGCTGTGTACTATGGCGTGTAGCACCTCGATAGTGCCCTTGATGGCACTGTGTACTATGGCGTGTAGCACCTCGACAGTGCCTTTGATGGTGCCGTGTACTATGCCGTGTAGCACCTCGATAGTGCTCTTGATGGCGCTGTGTACTATGGCGTGTAGCATCTCGATAGTGCCCTTGATGGCGCTGTGTACTATGCCGTGTAGCACCTCGATAGTACGCTTGATGGCGCTATGTACGATGGCGTGTAGCGTCTCGTTAGTGCCCTTGGTGGCGCTGTATACTATGCCGTGTAGCACCTCGATAGTGTTCTTGATGGCGCTGTGTACTATGGCGTGTAGCATCTCGATAGTGCTCTTGATAGCGCTGTGTACTATGGCGTGTAGCACCTCGATAGTGTTCATGATGGCACTATGTACTATGGCGTGTAGCACCTCGATAGTGCGCCTGGTGGCGCTGTGTACTATGACGTGTAGCACCTCGATAGTGCCCTTGATGGCGCTGTGTGCGATGGCGTGCATCACCTCGATAGTGCTCTTGGTGGCGCTGTGTACTATGGCGTGTAGCACCTCGATAGTGCCCTTGATGGTGCTGTCTACTATGGCGTGTAGCACCTCGATAGTGCTCTTCATACCGCTGTGTGAAATGGCGTGCAGCACCTCGATAGTGCTCTTGATACCGCTGTGTGCAATGGCGTGTAGCATCTCGACAGTGCTCTTGGTGGCGCTGTGTACCATGGCGTGTAGCATCTTGATAGTGCGCTTGGCGGCGCTGTGTACCATGGCGTGTTGCACCTCGATAGTGCGCTTTATGGCGCTGTGTACTATGGCGTATAGCATCTCGATAGTGCTCTTGATATCGCTGTGTACTATGGCGTGTAGCAACTCGATAGTGCTCTTGATGGCACTGTGTACTATGGCGTGTAGCAACTCGATAGTGCTCTTGATGGCACTGTGCACTATGGCGTGTAGCAACTCGATAGTGCTCTTGATGGCACTGTGTACTATGTCGTGTAGCAACTCGATAGTGCTCTTGATGGCGCTGTGTACTATGGCGTGTAGCATCTCGATAGTGCGCTTGATGGCGCTGTGTACCATGGCGTGTAGTACCTCGATAGTGATCTTGATACCACTGTGTGCAATGCCGTGTAGCACCTCGATAGTGCCATTGATGGCGATGTGTACTATGGCGTGTAGCACCTCAATAGTGCTCTTGATACCACTGTGTGCAATGACATGTAGCATCTCGATAGTGCTCATGATGGCGATGCGTACTATGACGTGTAGCACATCGATAGTGTTCTTGATGGCGCTGTGTACTATGACGTGTAGCACCTCGATAGTGCTCTTGGCGGCGCTGTGTACTATGGTGTGTAGCACCTCGATAGTGCCCCTGATGGCGCTATGTACTATGCCGTGTAGCACCTCGATAGAGCTCTTGGCGGCGCTGTGTACTGTTGCGTGTAGCACCTCGATAGTGCTCTTGGCGGCGCTGTGAACTATGACGTGTAGCACCTCGATAGTGCTCTTGGCGGCGCTGTGTACTATGGTGTGTAGCACCTCGATAGTGCCCCTGATGGCGCTGTGTACTATGCCGTGTAGCACCTCGATAGTGCTCTTGGCGGCGCTGTGTTCTGTGGCGTGTAGCACCTCGATAGTGCTCTTGGCGGCGCTGTGTGCTATGGCGTGTAGCACCTCGATAGTGCCCTTGATGGCGCTGTGAACTATGGCGTGTAGCACCTCGATAGTGCTCTTGGCAGCGCTGTGTACTATGGCGTGTTGCAACTCGATAGTGCTCTTGATACCACTGTGTGCAATGGCATGTAGCATCTCGATAGTGCTCATGATGGCGATGCGTACTATGACGTGTAGCACCTCGATAGTTTTCTTGATGGCGCTGTGTACTATGACGTGTAGCACCTCGATAGTGCCCTTGGTGGCGCTGTGTACTATGTCGTGTAGCACCTCGATAGTGCTCTTCGCGGCGCTGTGTGCTATGGTGTGTAGCACCTCGATAGTGCCCTTGATGGCGCTGTGTACTATGGCGTGTAGCCCCTTTATAGTTCGCTTGGCGGCGCTGTGTACTATGGCGTGTAGCAACTCGATAGTACCATTGATGGCGCTCTGTACTATGGCGTGTAGCACTTCGATAGTGCCCTTGATGGCGCTGAGTACTATGGCGTGTAGCACCTCGATAGTGCTTTGATGGCACTATGGACTATGCCGTGTAGCACCTCGATAGTGCGCTTGATGGCGCTGTGCACTATGGCGTGTAGCACCTTGATAGTGCGCTTGGCGGCGCTGTGTACTATGGCGTGTAGCACCTCGATAGAGCTCTTGATGGTGCTGGGTACTATGACGTGTAGCCCCTCGATAGTGCTCTCGATGGCGCTGTGTAATATGGCGTGTAGCACCTCGATAGTGCTTTGATGGCACTATGGACTACGGCGTGTAGCACCTCGATAGTGCGTTTGACGGCGCTGTGTACTATGGCGTGTAGCACCTCGATAGTGCTCCTTGCGGCGCTGTGTAATATGGCGTGTAGCACCTCGATAGTGCCCTTGAAGGCGCAGTTTACTATGGCGCGTAGCATCTCGATAGTGCTCTTGATGGCGCTGTGCACTATGGCGTGTAGAACCACGATAGTGCTCTTGATGGCACTATGGACTATGGCGTTTAGCACCTCGATAGTGCGCTTGGTGGCGCTGTGTTCTATGACGTGTAGCACCTCTATAGTGCTCTTGGCGGCGCTGTGTACTATGGCGTGTAGCACATCGATTGTGTCCTTGATGGCGCTGTGTACTATGGAGTGTAGCACCTCGATAGTGCGCTTGGCGGCGCTGTGTACTATGGCGTGTAGCACCTCGATAGTGCCCTTGATGGCGATGCGTACTATGACGTGTAGCACCTCGATAGTGCTCTTGGCGGCGCTGTGTACTATGGCGTGTAGCACCTCGATACTGCCCTTGATGGCGCTGTGTACTGTGGCGTGTAGCACCTCGATAGTGCGCTTGACTGCGCTGTGTACTATGGCGTGTAGCAACTCGATAGTGCGCTTGATGGCGCTGTGTACTATGGCGTGTAGCACCTCGATAGTGCTCTTGGCGGCGCTGTGTACTATGGCCTGTAGCATCTCGATAGTGCTTTGATGGCACTATGGACTATGGCGTGTAGCACCTCGATAGAGCGCTTGGTGGCGCTCTGTACTATGGCGTGTAGCAACTCGATAGTGCCCTCCATGGCGCCCCTCGATAGTGCTATTGATGGCGCTGTGTAGTATGGCGTGTAGCACCACGATAGTGCGCTTGGCGGCGCTGTGTACTATGGCGTGCAGCACCTCGATAGTGCCCTTGATGGCGCTGTGTACTATGGCGTGTAGCCCCTCGATAGTGCGCTTGGTGGCGCTGTGTACTATGGCGTGCATCACTTCGATAGTGCCCTTGATGGCGCTGTGTACTATGGCGTGTAGCCCTTCGATAGTGCGCTTGATGGCGCTGTGTACTATGGCGTGTAGCCCCTCGATAGTGCGCTTGGCGGCGCTGTGTACTATGGTGTGTAGCACCTCGATAGTGCTCTTGATGGCGCTGGGTACTATGGCGTGTAGCCCCTCGATAGTGCTCTTGATGGCGCTGTGTACTATGGCGTGTAGCACCTCGATAGTGCCCTTGATGGCACTGTGTACTATGGCGTGTAGCACCTCGATAGTGCCCTTGATGGCACTGTGTACTATGGCGTGTAGCACCTCCATAGTGCTCTTGATGGTACTATGGACTATGGCGTGTAGCACCTCGATAGTGCGCTTGGCGGCGCTGTGTACTATGGCGTGTAGCATCTCGATAGTGCCCTTGATGGCGCTGTGTACTATGGCGTGTAGCACCTCGATAGTGCCCTTGATGGCACTGTGTACTATGGCGTGTAGCACCTCCATAGTGCTCTTGATGGCACTATGGACTATGGCGTGTAGCACCTCGATAGTGCGCTTCGTGGCACTGTGTACCATGGTGTGTAGCACTTCGATAGTGCCGTTGATGGCGCTGTGTGCGATGGCGTGCAGCACCTCGATAGTGCTCTTGATGGCGCTGTGTACTATGGCGTGTAGCTCCTCGATAGGGCCCTTGATGGCGCTGTGTACTATGGCGTGTAACACCTCGATAGTGCGGTTGGCGGCGCTGTGTACTATGGCGTGTAGCACCTCGATAGTGCGCTTGATGGCGCTGTGTACTATGGCGTGTAGCATCTCGATAGTGCTCTTGATGGCACTATGTACTGTGGCGTGTAGCACCTCGATAGTGCGCTTGGTGGTGCTGTGTACTATGGCGTGTAGCACCTCGATAGTGCCCTTGATGGCGCTGTGTGCGATGGCGTGCAGCACCTCGATAGTGTGCTTGGTGGCGCTGTATACTATGGCGTGTAGCATCTCGATAGTGCTCTTGATAGCGCTGTTTGCGATGGCGTGTAGCACCTCGATCGTGCGCTTGATGGCGCTGTGTACTATGACGTGTAGCATCTCGATAGTGCGCTTGGTAGCTCTGTGTATGAGGCGTGTAGCATCTCGAAAGTGCCCTTGATGGCGCTGTGTACTATGGCGTGTAGCACCTCGATAGTGCGCTTGATGGCGCAGTGTACTATGGTGTATAGCATCTCGATAGCGCTCCTGATACCCGTGTGTACTATGGCGTGTAGCACCTCGATCATGCGCTTGATGGCGCTGTGTACTATGGCGTGCAGTACCTCGATAGTGCTCTTGATGGCGCTGTGTACTATGCCGCGTAGCACCTCGATAATGCGCTTTATGGCGCTGTGTACTATGGCGTGTAGCGTCTCGATAGTGCTCTTGATAGCGATGTGTACGATGGCGTGTAGCATCTCGACAGTGTTCTTGATGGCACTATGTACTATGGCGTGTAGCACCTCGATAGTGCGCTTGGTGGCGCTGTATGCTATGGCGTATAGTATCTCGATGGGGCCCTTGGTGGCACTGTGTGCGATGTCGTGCATCACCACGATAGTGCGCTTGGTGGCGCTGTGTACTATGGCGTGCATCACTTCGATAGTGCTCTTGATGGCGCGGTGTACTATGCCGTGTAGCACCTCGATAGTGCGCTTGATGGCGCTGTGTACTATGGCGTGTAGCATCTCTATAGTGCTCTTGATGGCACTATGTACTATGGCGTGTAGCACCTCGATAGTGCGCTTGGTGGCACTATGGACTATGGCGTGTAGCACCTCGATAGTGCGCTTGGTGGCACTGTGTACCATGGTGTGTAGCACTTCGATAGTGTCGTTGATGGCGCTGTGTGCGATGGCGTGCAGCACCTCGATAGTGCTCTTGATGGCGCTGTGTACTATGGCGTGTAGCTCCTCGATAGGGCCCTTGATGGCGCTGTGTACTATGGCGTGTAACACCTCGATAGTGCGGTTGGCGGCGCTGTGTACTATGGCGTGTAGCACCTCGATAGTGCGCTTGATGGCGCTGTGTACTACGGCGTGTAGCATCTCGATAGTGCTCTTGATGGCACTATGTACTGTGGCGTGTAGCACCTCGATAGTGCGCTTGGTGGTGCTGTGTACTATGGCGTGTAGCACCTCGATAGTGCCCTTGATGGCGCTGTGTGCGATGGCGTGCAGCACCTCGATAGTGTGCTTGGTGGCGCTGTATACTATGGCGTGTAGCATCTCGATAGTGCTCTTGATAGCGCTGTTTGCGATGGCGTGTAGCACCTCGATCGTGCGCTTGATGGCGCTGTGTACTATGACGTGTAGCATCTCGATAGTGCGCTTGGTAGCTCTGTGTATGAGGCGTGTAGCATCTCGAAAGTGCCCTTGATGGCGCTGTGTACTATGGCGTGTAGCACCTCGATAGTGCGCTTGATGGCGCAGTGTACTATGGTGTATAGCATCTCGATAGCGCTCCTGATACCCGTGTGTACTATGGCGTGTAGCACCTCGATCATGCGCTTGATGGCGCTGTGTACTATGGCGTGCAGTACCTCGATAGTGCTCTTGATGGCGCTGTGTACTATGCCGCGTAGCACCTCGATAATGCGCTTTATGGCGCTGTGTACTATGGCGTGTAGCGTCTCGATAGTGCTCTTGATAGCGATGTGTACGATGGCGTGTAGCATCTCGACAGTGTTCTTGATGGCACTATGTACTATGGCGTGTAGCACCTCGATAGTGCGCTTGGTGGCGCTGTATGCTATGGCGTATAGTATCTCGATGGGGCCCTTGGTGGCACTGTGTGCGATGTCGTGCATCACCACGATAGTGCGCTTGGTGGCGCTGTGTACTATGGCGTGCATCACTTCGATAGTGCTCTTGATGGCGCGGTGTACTATGCCGTGTAGCACCTCGATAGTGCGCTTGATGGCGCTGTGTACTATGGCGTGTAGCATCTCTATAGTGCTCTTGATGGCACTATGTACTATGGCGTGTAGCACCTCGATAGTGCGCTTGGTGGCGCTGTGTACTATGGCGTATAGCATCTCGATAGGGCCCTTGATGGCACTGTGTGCGATGGCGTGCATCACCTTGATAGTTCGCTTGGTGGCGCTGTGTGCGATGGCGTGTAGCATCTCGATAGTGCCATTGATGGCGCTGTGTACGATGGCGCGTAGCACCTCGATGGTGCCCTTGATGGCGCTGTGTACTATGCCGTGTAGCATCTCGATAGTGCTCTTGATGGCGCTGTGTACTATGGCGTGTAGCATCTCGATAGTGCCCCTGATGGCGATGTGTACTATGGCGTGTAGCATCTCGATAGTGCCCTTGATGGCGCTGTGTACTATGCCGTGTAGCACCTCGATAGTGCGCTTGATGGCGCTGTGTACGATGGCGTGTAGCACCTCGACAGTGCCTTTGATGGTGCCGTGTACTATGCTGTGTAGCACCTCGATAGTGCTCTTGATGGCGCTGTGTACTATGGCGTGTAGCATCTCGATAGTGCCCTTGATGGCGCTGTGTACTATGCCGTGTAGCACCTCGATAGTGCGCTTGATGGCGCTATGTACGATGGCGTGTAGCGTCTCGTTAGTGCCCTTGGTGGCGCTGTGTACTATGCCGTGTAGCACCTCGATAGTGTTCTTGATGGCGCTGTGTACTATGGCGTGTAGCATCTCGATAGTGCTCTTGATAGCGCTGTGTACTATGGCGTGTAGCATCTCGATAGTGTTCTTGATGGCACTATGTACTATGGCGTGTAGCACCTCGATAGTGCGCCTGGTGGCGCTGTGTACTATGACGTGTAGCACCTCGATAGTGCCCTTGATGGCGCTGTGTGCGATGGCGTGCATCACCTCGATAGTGCTCTTGGTGGCGCTGTGTACTATGGCGTGTAGCACCTCGATAGTTCCCTTGAAGGCGCAGTGTGCGATGGCGTGCAGCACCTCGATAGTGCTCTTGGCGGCGCTGTGTACTATGGCGTGTAGCACCTCGATAGTGCCCTTGAAGGCGCTGTGTGCGATGGCGTGCAGCACCTCGATAGTGCTCTTGGCGGCGCTGTGTACTATGGCGTGTAGCACCTCGACAGTGCCCTTGATGGCGCTGTGTACGATGGCGAGTAGCACCTCGATAGTGCGCTTGGCGGCGCTGTGTACAATGGCTTGTAGCAACTCGATAGTGCTCTTGATGGCGCTGTGTACTATGGCGTGTAGCACCTCGATAGTGCTCTTGATACCGCTGTGTGCAATGCCGTGTAGCACCTCGATAGTGCCATTGATGGCGCTGTGTACTATGGCGTGTAGCACCTCGATAGTGCTCTTGATACCGCTGTGTACTATGGCGTGTAGAATCCCGATAGTGCTCTTGATGGCGCTGTGTACTATGGCGTGTAGCACCTTGATAGTGCGCTTGGCGGCGCTGTGTACGATTGCGAGTAGCATCTCGATAGTGCTCTTGATGGCGCTGTGTACTATGGCGTGTAGCATCTCGATAGTGCTCTTGATGGCGCTGTGTACGATGGCGTGTAGCACCTTGATAGTGCGCTTGGCGGCGCTGTGTACGATGGCGAGTAGCATCTCGATAGTGCTCTTGATGGCGCTGTGTACTATGGCGTGTAGCATCTCGATAGTGCTCTTGATGGCGCTGTGTACTATGGCGTGTAGCACCTTGATAGTGCGCTTGGCGGCGCTGTGTACGATGGCGAGTAGCATCTCGATAGTGCTCTTGATGGCGCTGTGTACTATGGCGTGTAGCATCTCGATAGTGCTCTTAATGGCGCTGTGTACTATGGCGTGTAGCACCTCGATAGTGCGCTTGATGGCGCTGTGTACTATGACGTGTAGCATCTCGACAGTGCTCTTGATGGCGCTGTGTACGATGGCGTGTAGCACCTCGATAGTGCGCTTGACGGCGCTGTGTACGATGGCGAGTAGCATCTCGATAGTGCTCTTGATGGCGCTGTGTTCTATGGCGTGTAGCATCTTGATAGTGCCCTTGATAGCGCTGTGTACTATGCCGTGTAGCACCTCGATAGTGCTGTTGATGGCGCTGTGTACTATGGCGTGTAGCATCTCGATAGTGCCCTTGATAGCGCTGTGTACTATGCCGTGTAGCATCTCGATAGTGCTCTTGATGGCGCTGTGTACTATGGCGTGTAGCATCTCGATAGTGCCCTTGATAGCGCTGTGTACTATGGCGTGTAGCACCTCGATATTGCGCTTGATGGCGCTGTGTACTATGGCGTGTAGCGTCTCGATAGTGCTCTTGATAGCGCTGTGTACTATGCCGTGTAGCATCTCGATAGTGCCCTTGATAGCGCTGTGTACTATGACGTGTAGCACCTCGATAGTGCGGTTGATGGCGCTGTGTACTGTGACGTGTAGCATCTCGATAGTGCTCTTGATGGCGCTGTATACTATGGCGTGTAGCACCTCGATATTGCGCTTGATGGCGCTGTGTACTATGGCGTGTAGCACCTCGATATTGCGCTTGATGGCGCTGTGTACTATGGCGTGTAGCATCTCGATAGTGCTCTTGATAGCGCTGTGTACTATGCCGTGTAGCATCTCGATAGTGCCCTTGATAGCGCTGTGTACTATGGCGTGTAGCACCTCGATAGTGCGCTTGATGGCGCTGTGTACTATGACGTGTAGCATCTCGATAGTGCTCTTGATGGCGCTGTGTACTATGGAGTGTAGTACCTCGATAGTGCTCTTGGTGGCGCTGTGTACTGTAATATCTGCATTTTTAAGTGAAAGAATGAACTATTTCACCCCATGAAGGTACGTCCCGTCAAACATTCGAAATTTCATTCGATTTCGAATCTTTCCGCTGATTTAATTCGATTCGATTCGAAACCATCTTCATTATTCGAAAAAATCGAATCCCTGTTAACCCTTTACCTAACATGAAAAATAGACGTTATGACATAGGTTATGACCCCTCATTGGAACGAGCTCGATGAGCTCGTTCCAATGACGGGTCATAGCCTATGTTTTTGAGACAAAAAATGAAAAAATAGTGAAAATTAATAGGCTATTTTTGAGGATAGCGCTGGCCAGTTTGGCCGTTCCGTTAGGTAAAGGGTTAAATTTGGTTTTCAGACATAGAAGATATGGAATGAGTATTTTGGTCATACTCTATTTATGAAACGAGTGTAAGAATTTCGAGGCTCGGCAAAATGGAAAATTCGTAGATGAGTTTCATAAATAGAGTACGACCAAAAAACGAAATTCATATTCTATTTATCAAATGACAGCGAAGTTACCAAAAACACATCTTTTAGATAGGACAGAAGGGTTAAAGAATGGAATTTCACCGTGAACGTCATGCATTTCACGACTGTGCCGCGTCACTGCTGCTTACAGAAATACATCATAACCGCGAAAAAATGTAGTTCCTCAATTAGGCGTTATAAATACTAATTTTCAAGTGTTTATACATTTCTTATCATTGGGATTTTAGCGAATGTTTATAACAAATAAAATCAGGCATCGGGGCTTTGTTGATGTTTGGAAATAGATCTATTTACAGGCGCTTTAATTTGACATAAATCTTTTCGGTGATAACCAATCAGAGAGCGTTCTTTTGAAATGGACCAATCAAATCAACTGAAGGTATTATGAAGAACTAATTAATATTTATTGAAAATACGAGACGGTAATAAACCAAGAAAACAAAGATGTCGTATGATAAATTTCTTTATTGTCGATTTTGTGAAGATGACAAGTAATGCTACAGTTTTCTGAAGAACGAGATTGACAGTATTCAGCCTACCTAGATTACACCAATGGTTTAGCATTGCAGATAGCGTCTTATTCCACTCAAGGGGAAATATTTGTGCGAAACAGATCTCAATGATCGGTTCAAATGACATTTGTTGGAATGTTCTGGGGAACATTCCAACAAATGTCATTTGAACCGATCATTGAGATCTGTTTCGCACAAATATTTCCCATGAGTGGAATAAGACGCTATATGCAATGCTAAACCATTGCAGATGGCCCCTTGTCCCATTCAAGGGACGATATATGTTTTTGTATTCGTTAACTTTTGTGATATCTGGTCCAATCTTGATCTTGTCCTGTTGCTAAGATAAGTTATGACTACTAGAATAGATTGAGGACAGAAAATGTCAAACACGGGAGATACATTCAAAGCGATTTCTTCGAGTAATTTAAATGCCTCGAGAGCCTCGTACTTTACGGTTCTAATATTAATGAAAAATACGTTACACATCGGGTTCAATCACTGGTCCAAATTTCTGCACGCAGTACCTTTGGTTTTGCCTTATGAACCTATCAGAAACAAGTGATAGGTCCATCTACTTGCACTTGCAGTTCGGTGTTGTGAAATAATCTAACAAGTACGCATACTGATACTGGGATCACATGACAGATAAACGGTTCGGTGGGTACACAAGGGAGATAGACGGTTCTATGGTACGAAATAGTTGACCAGTACGCATACTGATACTAGGATCACAAGGGAGACAGACGGTTCGGTGGTACAAAATGGTCTAACCAGTATGCATACTGATACTAGGATCACATGAGAGATAGACGGTTCGGTGGTACAAAATAGTCTGACCAGTACGCATACTGATACTAGGACCACATGGGAGATAGACGGTCAGGTGGTACGAAATAATCTAATAAGTATGCATACGGATACTAGGATCACATGGGAGATAGACGGTTCGGTGGTACGAAATAGTCTGACCAGTACGCATACTGATACTAGGATCACATGGGAGATAGACGGTTCGGTGGTACGAAATAGTCTGACCAGTACGCATACTGATACTAGGATCACAAGGGAGATAGACGGTTCGGTGGTACGAAATAGTCTGACCAGTACGCATACTGATACTAGGATCACAAGAGAGATAGACGGTTCGGTGGTACGAAATAGTCTGACCAGTACGCATACTGATACTAGGATCACATGAGAGATAGACGGTTCGGTGGTACGAAATAGTCTGACCAGTACGCATACTGATACTAGAATCACAAGAGAGCTAGACGGTTCAGTGGTACGAAATAGTCTGACCAGTAAGCATACTGATACTAGGATCACATGAGAGATAGACGGTTCGGTGGTACGAAATAGTCTGACCAGTACACATACTGATACTAGGATCACAAGAGAGATAGACGGTTCGGTGGTACAAAATAGTCTGACCAGTATGCATACTGATACTAGGATCACAAGAGAGATAGACGGTTCGGTGGTACGAAATAGTCTGACCAGTATGCATACTGATACTAGGATCACATGAGAGATAGACGGTTCGGTGGTACGAAATAGTCTGACCAGGACGCATACTGATACTGGGATCACAAGAGAGATAGACGGTTTGGTGGTACGAAATAGTCTGACCAGTACGCATACTGATACTAGGATCACATGGGAGATAGACGGTTCGGTGGTACGAAATAGTCTGACCAGTACGCATACTGATACTAGGATCACATGGGAGATGGACGGTTTGGTGGTACGAAATAGTCTGACCAGTACACATACTCATACTAGGATCACAAGAGAGATAGACGGTTCGGTGGTACAAAATAGTCTGACCAGTACGCATACTGATACTAGGATCACATGAGAGATAGACGGTTCGGTGGTACGAAATAGTCTGACCAGTACGCATACTGATACTGGGATCACAAGAGAGATAGACGGTTTGGTGGTACGAAATAGTCTGACCAGTACGCATACTGATACTAGGATCACATGGGAGATGGACGGTTTGGTGGTACGAAATAGTCTGACCAGTACACATACTCATACTGGGATCACAAGAGAGATAGACGGTTCGGTGGTACGAAATAGTCTGACCAGTACGCATACTGATACTGAGTACACAAGGGAGATAGACGGTTCGGTGGTACAAAATGGTCTGACCAGTACGCATACTGATACTAGGATCACAGGGGAGATAGACGGTTCGGTGGTACGAAATAGTCTAACCAGTACGCATACTGATACTAGGATCACAAGAGAGATAGACGGTTCGGTGGTACGAAATAGTCTGACCAGTACGCATACTGATACTGGGTACACAAGAGAGATAGACGGTTCAGTGGTACGAAATAGCCTGACCAGTACGCATACTGATACTAGGATCACATGGGAGATAGACGGTTCGGTGGTACGAAATAGTCTGACCAGTACGCATACTGATACTAGGATCGCAAGAGAGATAGACAGTTCGGTGGTACGAAATAGTCTGACCAGTACGCATACTGATACTAGGATCACAAGAGAGATAGACGGTTCGGTGGTACGAAATAGTATGACCAGTACGCATACTGATACTGGGATCACATGGGAGATGGACGGTTTGGTGGTACGAAATAGTCTAACCAGTACGCATACTGATACTAGGATCACATGGGAGATGGACGGTTTGGTGGTACGAACTAGTCTGACCAGTACACATACTCATACTGGGATCACAAGAGAGATAGACGGTTCGGTGGTACGAAATATCTGACCAGTATGCATACTGATACTGAGTACACAAGGGAGATAGACGGTTCGGTGGTACAAAATGGTCTGACCAGTACGCATACTGATACTAGGATCACAGGGGAGATAGACGGTTCGGTGGTACGAAATAGTCTAACCAGTACGCATACTGATACTAGGATCACAAGAGAGATAGACGGTTCGGTGGTACGAAATAGTCTGACCAGTACGCATTCTGATACTGGGTACACAAGAGAGATAGACGGTTCAGTGGTACGAAATAGCCTGACCAGTACGCATACTGATACTAGGATCACATGGGAGATAGACGGTTCGGTGGTACGAAATAGTCTGACCAGTACGCATACTGATACTAGGATCACAAGAGAGATAGACGGTTCGGTGGTACGAAATAGTCTGACCAGTACGCATACTGATACTAGGATCACAAGAGAGATAGACGGTTCGGTGGTACGAAATAGTCTGACCAGTACGCATACTGATACTGGGATCACATGGGAGATGGACGGTTTGGTGGTACGAAATAGTCTAATCAGTACGCATACTGATACTAGGATCACATGGGAGATGGACGGTTTGGTGGTACGAAATAGTCTGACCAGTACACATACTCATACTGGGATCACAAGAGAGATAGACGGTTCGGTGGTACGAAATAGTCTGACCAGTACGCATACTGATACTGAGTACACAAGGGAGATAGACGGTTCGGTGGTACAAAATGGTCTGACCAGTACGCATACTGATACTAGGATCACAGGGGAGATAGACGGTTCGGTGGTACGAAATAGTCTAACCAGTACGCATACTGATACTAGGATCACAGGAGAGATAGACGGTTCGGTGGTACGAAATGGTCTGACCAGTACGCATACTGATACTGGGTACACAAGGGAGATACTGGAATCACATGGGAGATAGACAGTACAAGTAAGACAGTCGTAGTATCGTAAGAATTGGAAAGTCGATTCGAGATTAGATTCGCTTTCGAACCTTTCGGCTGGTTCGATTCGAGCGACAATTCGTGACTCGCAGGACTCGAATCAAGGTGCCATCTGCGATGCCAGATATTTGGTCATCAGTGTTACTAGCTATATAAATACTTGTGAAATTTAATTATGAGACGGATCTGCTTATTTGAAGATTTTGTCGATTTGAGTTTCCAGATGATCATGTAACGAATCGAATAAAATGATGTTCGATATATCAGACCATTCCACGGGGACAAATACTGAGATTATAGACGCATTTAATACATTTTTACCCGATTTGTGGTCGTTTGATAAAATCCAATTACAGAGATTCTACAAGGGTAGATCGAGAAGTTCGTGGCCTCTCATAGATGGCCCTTCTGTATCAAAACGTTTTCCACATTACTTTATAATATAATCTCCAAGATGAGTTCGTAGAGCATTAACTGGTAAAGTGCTGAGTTTTTTTTTCTGACAACAAATCAAAGCTCATCATATACTGCTCTATTACATTTAATTGTATAGTGCCTTATAGGCACTATCCAATTAAATGTCAGAGAGTAAGGTATTGTATGAAAAATCCGATTCATATCAGGGACAATAAAGGCTTCCTCAGGAAGAATGTAGCTACAGACAGTTATTGCCTGTCACTTTTAGTAAAGCCCAAAATAGGGCTTCCAGCACTCTACCAGGTAACTCGCCACACTGAACATTTCCAGTGAGCTTTTAACGCGGCATCAAGCAGCCTTCATCTGGCGAATTATGGCCCAGGATAACAAAGAGGCCAATCTTTTGATCCAGACTCGAAACTGGAAAGCATGCATTGGAAACACCCCGGTTAACACCCACAACGGAAATTCGAGAAGGTGGAACCACTTGGAAAGGTGATCGTTACGTTGCCCTGGGGCAGAAAAGATGTAATCACCATTAACTATCTGAATAAAGATCGCTCTGTAAATGGACAGTATTATGCCAGTTAAGATAAGTTATCGAAGAAAACGCTGTGGAAAACTCCGGGTAATGGTACTAATGCTTCAGGACAATGAGACACCTCACAACCGGCAGCTGACGCAACAACAGCAGACTGTGACTAAAATACTTCCTCATCCCCTTTACTCTCCCAATATTGTCCTCTCTGACTTCAATCTCTTCCTAAAACTCAAATCAAACATGTTTCTGTCTTTGATAATGGAATAATTGGTATAGCGTTGGATCAAAACCAAAACATTATGCAGACACAGGAATTACTGTGTGGCGGCATCCCTGAAATAATTGTATTCACGTCCTGGGGAGATTACGTTATCTAGTTATGTGGAAAACATTTTGATACAACGGGATCATCTGTGTGAGGCCACAAACCTTTTTATCCACCGTCGTAAGTTTTTGGAACTGCAATTGGAGTTGACCTTTTCCAAACAAATCGCACCTGTTAAACTCCGACCAACGCAGAGTTTGAAAGGTTTACTGTATTTGGGTCACTTCCTTCCTTCAGAAACATCAAATTATAGTCATGATTGCAAACTTTCCTACAGTCTGTTTTTCACTGATGTGCAAACAAAAAAATGTCAGAACTGTGTGTCGAAGGCATATTCACATATTTTGTGTCGCACTGGTTTCAGTATAGAAGACAAAATACAAAAGTAACCAAATTTGAATGTTAACTTTTTATACAGAAGAATTGAAATGAATTATCTGTCACCTTATCGGCGTATGAATGTGGGATGGGTGAGTTAAGTTGAAAAAGTGCAATGCAAATCCTCTAAATCAAATTATAACAATTGAAATGAATCATCTGTCGTCTTGTCGGAGTATGAATGTGGGATGGGTGTGTTAAGTTATACGAAGTGCACAGAAAATCCTCTAAATCAAAATATAACAATTGAAATGAATCATCTGTCGTCTTATCGGAGTAAGAATGTGGTATGGGTGAGTTATGTTATGTTAAGTGCATATCACTTAACACAAAACTTTTTTTAACAATGTTTTATTCGCTTGAAAAGGTTGGGTAAAAGGCTAATACCTATATAAATACCTCATCGTTATATATAAATATTTATAATATTATTCGATCAATAGGTGCATGAGTACATACAGTGCGTGTGGGGCGCCACAGCGAAGAGGTAGACTATTTTCGTTCCTAATGCGTGAGGTGATCCCATGTAGTAATGGGCTTCGAAGTTTTGGAATATTACTTATCCAAAAGT
Organism: Pictodentalium vernedei; assembly: GCA_031216915.1. Taxonomy (NCBI): domain Eukaryota; kingdom Metazoa; phylum Mollusca; class Scaphopoda; order Dentaliida; family Dentaliidae; genus Pictodentalium; species Pictodentalium vernedei. The sequence continues at coordinate 10,616,263 of CM062289.1, read as the reverse complement.
GCGGTATTATTATAATCCCTGATGGGTACGGGTGTGGAATGGGAAAATCTCACCCGAGGGCAAGATATTTGGGCCAGACACGAGGCTTGCCGAGTGTCTGGACCAAATATCTTGTCCCGAGGGTGAGGTTTTCCCATCCCACACCCGTACCCATCAGGGATTATTTTTCTCCCCCCACCATACAGCGGTTACGTTAGCCAGAGATAATCGGCGGTCACGTACTGATATAATCAACTCATTTGGTATTCGTTGTTTTGAAAAACTAATGACACCATCGGAGAGACCATGTAAAAGTTATGTATATACCAAATGTATATACCACGAAATCAATTGGGAACGGTGGCATCTTGGGGTTTACAGAGTTTTAGAGCATCAAACTTTGATCACACGGCATTCTGATGACGTCAATATGAATTAGTTGGTAGCAAGAAACTGATACGATATGCATAACGTCATAATAACGTTATAATCGTATAACGTCACGTGGGTGGGGTGGGATAATCTGTCTCCCCCTGCTATCTCACCCTGGACAGACGTATGTTACACATGCAGTGGGGGGGGGGGGGGGGGGGGGAATATATCCTGGTAATCTGTCTCAGTGCGCGGATGAACTGAGCAGCTCATAAAGCGCGTAACGCACGTCTTTAAATATTAAGCTGATGCTGCATGCTGTGAGGACAAGCCACAGCAAAGATATATCATGTTGTTAAAATAACAAAGGCATTGTCAGCAGATTTCGATTTTGAGTAGTTCAGTGTGAGGGTGTAATGTTCTAAAGTCACATGCTCGAACACGGTGAGCTCTGATTCAGAATTGATCCACAATTGATTCACTGGGACATCAATCGCACAAGCCAAAATTGGCAGCGCACACACCATACAAAACTTAACACGCGCATCCTATACAATCATACTCGCGTTGACGTGAGACGAAATTCATACAAACTTAACACGCCCATCCAACATTCATATCCTGATAAAACGAAAGATACTACATTTCAATTCTTAAAATTTAATTTACAGTATTTACTTGGACGATAATATACCCTGAAACCAACTTCATTTATACTCTGAAAATATCAAACTATGCCGTATATTACAGACTCTCAATCAGTTTTATCAGTGTTTGTACAGACAGGAGTTTTATAGTTTTCAACAAAGACGCAGTCTCGATTACTACGCGGTCTCGAATACTCAATTTATTTATTGTTTATTGGTGTTTAAGGTCACATACTTATGCACAATGGCTAATCGTGACAGTGACAGTTTTACGGATGGTGGAAGCCGGAGTACCTGGAGAGAACCACCGAGCACCGACGATCTGCTGTCAGCTCCCCAACATTCTAACTCTGTTCAAGCTCCGCTCAAGCTGGGTTACAGCGGTTGAAGACGTGTGCACCATTGACGTGCTGTACGCCTTAGTACACGGCGTCATCGTGCCCCCGTGTAGGCAACCGGGATAAAGTGCCTTGCCCAAGGACACAACGCGGGTCGTCCCGGGCGTGTGATCGAACACGCGGACCTCTAGCATAGAAGTCCAACAGTCTACCATTGAGCCACCACGCTCCCTGAATACTCAGTAGGGAAACCAGTTTGTGTAACAAATGTGAATTGGCCCATATCTATTAACTCTTATACCGATGAGTAATTTTAAAATATTTTTCATCAAATCTAGTCATGGCTGCTTTACAGCAGCCATGACTAGATTTGATGAAAAATTCACAAAACGTTGCCTTGAGAAATCATTGGTCAAAAGGTGTATACAATTTAAATGTGAAAATTTCGTTAATTGTCCTCCAATTTTGTATATGTTAACGACAAGAGATTTCCTGCCCTTTTCAGTGGACAATTGCGAATAACTGTTTGGAGGTAACAGAAGAATGAAATAAATAACTTCTCAGCCTACCAATCTGCTATAACAACAGTTTAATTGTTCTGTTAGACACACCCAGCATGTTTTTTCGACAGTTGGACGAGGGAAAAGCAAAAATATTTGTATGACAGGAAAATATTCATCGTGTTATCTAAAGCTGATATCGTCCAGTCATATGCAAGCAAATCAGATTTCACCGGAGAAAATCATATTGTTCGAGAATTGAAATGAACTATCTGTTGCTTTATAGAGGTATGAATGTGGGATGAACGTGTCAAGTTAAGCAACCTGACACGCCCACATTCATACTCCGATAAAACGAAAGAAACATAATTTATTTCAATTCTTTTAATTTAATTACGAGTAATTGTTTGTATTGTGATGTACCCCGAGGCTGTCGAAGTCACCGCTATTTATACCAGGGAAATATTAAACTATGTCGTATTATGGGCAGTGAATCAGTCTTTTCAGCTTTTATAATTTTAACGTAGAATTAAATGCAGTGCCAAATACACAGAAGGGGAGGCAAGTGTGAATACTACCTTTTAAAGAAATGTACCTATTATAATGAATGTAGCTTTGCTCAGTTTCAACACCGACCTATTTTTTAGTGTAGTGGGCGATTGTAATTTATTGTTTGGGGATAACAAGTGAACGGAATACAACGATGTTAAAGCCCACCCAATGCAATTGCAGTTTATATGCAGCCCTTGATACGCCCACAATATGTTCGTCCAATGGATGGGCGAAAAGCAAAAACATACGATAAGAAGTGAAATGATTTGAGAGGAAAAACATTTATTTAGTCATGAAAACTGGTCTCTGTGAATCATATGCAAGCAATTTGGGTACATGAAGACAATCAAATTATAATATAAGCATCAAAATGAATTATTTGGTGTTTTATCGGAGTATGGATGTGGGATGGGTTTGTTAGGTTGTACAGAGTGCACAGTACCTCATACAACCCATACATGCGGCCTATCGTTTTATCCTTCCGCGCTCGCACTCGTGCCATATTCCAACACGCCTTCGCGTCTATAAAAAACAATTATTAGAAGGACACTCCGCAATTCCTTGGACAACTATCAACAAAAAGAACACATTTTATCGCCAACCAAATTTACGTACTCATACTCTTCTTCTTCTGGATATTCATTATCCCCTTCATATATCGACTCTATTTCTTCTTCACTATTTTCGTACACATTAAACTCGCCATTTATTTATTTATTTATTGGTGTTTAAGGTCACATATTTCTCCACAATGGCTAAACATGACCATGACAGGTTTACGGGTGGAGGAAGCCGGAGTACCCGTAGAGAACCACCGAGCAACGGTGAGCAACTGTCAGCTCTCCAACATACCAACTCCACACAAGCAGGGTTAGCATTGGTTGGAGACAGGTGCACCGTCGACGTGCAGTGCGTCTTAGTACACAACGCCACCGTGTCCCACGTGGGCAGTGGGGGTGAAGTGTCTTGCCCAAGGACACAACACGGTTGCCGCAAGTGGGATTCGAACCGAGGACCTCTCGGCTTGCAGCCCGCACCTCTACCTACTGAGCCACCGGGCCCCCATTAAACCCACCGGGCCCCATTAAACCCGCCATATCCTTCCATATCCTTCAATTTTAGACATTTTATTTAGTTATTTCGCAATCGGTTCAGTTTCGGGTGATCAACAGTCTGCTCAACGATTTCTGTTCGATACATATGTGCGGAACAGATTTTCATTTTCCATATGGTTTAGCGTTGCTGTAGATGGGGATTTCGTAGAACCGATGTGTAATAAATAGACAGAACGCGATGTGTGTTTGAATCGGTGTGTGTTTTACATAACGAGTTGGAAAGGCGTAGTCATATTTCGCGAGAGCCATAGGCTCGAGCGAAGTATGACTATGCCATTTCAACGAGTTATGTAAAACACCCACCGATTCAAACACACATCGCGTTCTGCATTTATTACACAACCCATGCATTAAAATTCATTTAAATAAACAAATTTTAATTCCGATGTTTAAACACAAAGGTGAAGAGTTTGTTTAGACTGAAGCTGTACTGATTAAAGGGATCGATAAAAAATCAAAACAACCTTTTCGAAACCAGTGTTTGTTGAAATTCCTATCGCTGTTTACTAACAGTAATAGCCACCAAATGGTTAGGCGTGAATTCACGCCTAACCATTTGGTGGCTATTACTGTTAGTAAAAATATAAGTACAAATATGTGCAGATTTGCAAAACAGCTGGGAGAAACGTTTTTAAAAGAAGTTCGAAACATGTCAAGCTGTACGAAGATTTACCGAAATAAAGTTGACCAATTTAGATATAATGGGGTCCACAAAACGAGACGGCCACGGTACTGGGTTAATGTTCTGGTTGGAAATGATTGGGTTTTTAAAAATAGCATCTCATTTTTGGCTAATTTTTTGTGAACCGACTTTATTTTGCTTTTGACCTTTTCATTTTCATTCTATGGACAGACGGCCGATGATTGTATAACGAAATTTGGAAACTTTTCGAAGCGTAACTCAACGGTGCGGTATTATTACCATTATGTGGATGTACAAAATATGTATCCGAGTTGAGCTCCGGGTTCTAAGGACAGATCACGACGAGTCGCAGACGAGTCATGATCTGCCCTTAGAACCCGGAGCGAGACTCGGATACATATTTTGTACATCCATATAATGGTAATAATCATTTTATCTTACAATATATTGGGTATAAGTCAAGAATGTAGACGAATATATAACGAACTATTTATTTGTACTGATGAACAAAAAAAAAAAAAAATGGAACTTACGCGGAAGGAACATGCTTGTATCCGACCCCCTGATACAAACATCTGTATTACAATATATTGGGGATAAGGCAAGAATGTAGACGAATATATAACGAACTATTTATCCGTACGGATAAACAAAAAGAAAACATATGGAACTCACACGAAAGGAACGTGCTTGTATCCTACCCCTGATACAAACATCTGTATCACGGGGTCGGATACACGACAGTTGAGGAGTTAATACAGACAATATACATGTTGATTGTAAGATAAAGGGTTTAATGTTTAATGGTTGTGTAATAAATAACACGCCCAGACCATACTCCGATAAAAAGCCAGATGATGCACTTCAATATTCTTATAATTTAGTTGTTTGCACTATAATATACCCTGATACGGTCCAAATCTTCACCATTTATACCATAACAATATCAAACGATGACGTATATTACGAGTACTATTCTACGTTTGTGTAGACACGTTTTATGATTTTTAACACAGTCTTGAATACTCAAGGGGCGAACTGGTATGAATACTAATTCGTAAATTAGTTTATCTGTATTTAAATCAATGTAGCCTTGCTCTGTTTCAACGCCGACCAACTTCACTCTTTTTCTCTTAATAAAATAAAAAGTATCTTCATATGTGAACAGATTTTTCAACCAAAAATAATTAATTACTTTACCACTTATCAATAAAAATAAAAGCCCCCCTCTCTCACTGACTTGAAAAAAAAATTAATTGCACGAGTACCAAATGCATTTTTTATTTTTTTTTTGGCCTTACTCTTCTTGATTTTAAGGAGCATTTCGTTGGTATTGATCAGAAAATTTGTATGTTTCAAACATCAATTTTCCTGTCTATTTCCTATCTGCTTCCACGTTCAGACTAATACTGTCCAGTGTATTCATACAAAATCGAACAAATCAAATTTTCTTCCATGGATTATATTGATGAACAAAATGATATTACTTCACCAATAGACTGTAACTCAATTTCTACCACCATTCTTCACTGTGGACATGTAATTGTGTATTTAGTTAAGTCTTATCGGCAGCTATTTTGTCCCCAAAGAGAAAAAGCAACATCTAAAATCTCTAAATTAAATTATAATAATTGAAATGAATTATCTGTCGTCTTAACGGCGTATGAATGTGAGATGTTTATTTATTGCTGTAAAAGGTCACATACCTCTGTGCAATGGATAATCGTGATCTCAACATGGATATAAAATCAATCTAGCCATTCGTTTACATCCATGTTGTCTATTTTAGAGAACCTCCACTGCAGTCATTGGTTTTCCGGGTCCTATTTTCCAAGTAAACCGGTGCTTGTTTACCACAGTAAAACAGTGGAATAGCCAAGGGGGAGGGGTGTGGGTGTGTGTATGTGTGTGTGGGAGGGGGGGGGGTTGTCCTCCTCCTAAAATTTTCGCTGGCCACAAAACATTAGCGCAATGCAACTTTCACATAAGACATAGAGCCCGAAAATGATCTCCAATATAGGGCTACACACGCTATAAATGCCTCAGATTCACTCTTAGAGCACTCTTAGAGCACGCCATCGGCGTGCAGCACGTCTTAGTAGACATACGTTATTAAGTGCGCCATCGGCGTGCAGTACGCCTTAGTAGACATACGGGATTAAGTGCGCCATCGGTGTGCAGCACGTCTTAGTAGACATACGGGATTAAGTGCGCCATCGGCGTGCAGTACGCCTTAGTAGACATACGGGATTAAAAGCGCCATCGGAGTGCAGTACGCCTTTGTAGGCCTATGGGATTAAGTGCGCCATCGGCGTGCTGTATACGCCTTAGTAGGCCTACGAGATTAAGTTTCTTGCCCCAGACACAAAGAAATAGGCAGATGGCGTGGGTCAGGATCGAAGTGTCGACCTTTCAGTTTAAATTCCAATTCTCTAATCAATGTGCCACAGCGTTCCCTACATTCTGATGATACGTCATTGCGACGAAGCTATTCATTTCTATCTTGTTTGGTGATGCACACGGCGCTGTCAAATCCAGTGGCGTAACACTAATTTTAGGGGCCCTTATAGGCCACATTCTGTAATTATTCAGTACATTATAATGTTATATTATAGGACACTGGCTGGCTACAAACGTTATATGATTAGTGGTTACAATACTGTTGCTGTGGACTGATCACTTTTCACGGTTGGGCAATATTTCCACAGACGCAATAAAATTAGATTCCAAACACTAATTATAGGAGTAATAGTCAACAATTTAATTAATGAAGCACCGGGTACAGCCCAGGTACAACCCAGGTACATCCCAGGTACATCCCAGATACAACCCAACATCCCAGTTACAACCCAGGTACATCCCAGGTACAACCCAGGTACAACTCGGTGCTTCATTAATTAAAATTTTCCTGATGGTGATTTTCGTTCGTCCTTTCGTTCATTTGTGTGTTCGTTCCTTCGTTAGTTGGTCAGCACCTTAACCTAGAAGTAGCCATGTTGACATTGGTTGGTTTCGGATATTGCTTCGACGGTTTGATGTAACAACTTGTACAGAATGCATCCGCGTTTGTAAAAGAATTAAAATTAAAACTGAACTACTGTCTCATATTGTCATGTGCTATACGTACACAACCCAGTAATTGGTTTCAGAGAATATCACACCAATTCTTTATGCAAGATGGTATTGAAGCATCCAACCTCAATGCTTCAACTACAACACTGCTTTGAGACCCTTAATAACAATTTTTTCCCAAATTTTGGAATTGTTGGGGGCCCCTAAAAACGTGCAATTGTTGGGGGCCCTTAGGGGACGCCCTAACCTCGCTGTATGGGCGTTACGCCACTGGTGAAATCATTTTTATGAATTAACCCTTTATCCACCGAATCGCCCGCATCCGCCCGCGTAATATGCAGATCCAGCAGCTGAAAAAAAAAATTTTTCGACAAATTTCAACAAAACCACATCATGTGACCCCTCTTTGGAACGAGCTCGTCGAGCTCGTTCCAGTGAGAGGTCACATGATATGGTTTTGTTGAAATTTGTCGAAAAAAAAATAAAAAAACGATATTTAAATTAATAAATTAACCAATCTAACCCTGCCTGTGCCGCGGTGCAGAGTAGCGATGTTGCAGAGCTGGCAGCTGCTCGTCGTTGCTCGGTGGTTCTCTCCGGGTACTCCGGCTTTCCCCACCCGTAAAACTGTCACCGACATGATATGATCCTGGCTGGTAATTAAATCAAATATGGTTTCGCGCGCCGAAGGCGCGCAGGGACAATTTAAGGAGCAAGCCCATTTCGACCCTCTTTGGCTTTAGATGTTTTTAGATGTTTTTTAATTATCTGGGCATGGCAAAGGAGAAATGGAGAAGGAAGCAGCTTATCCTCTTTTTTGCGAGACTTCGTTTTTGGAAGTGGCTGTGATGGAGATGGAGATGGAGAGGCTGTTTCATGGTTTTGTTCTTTTTGTTTTCTCATGTTTTCTATCCATTCCTGCGCCATTCTGGATACTTCAGCGGATTGTTTTTTGAATTCCTCGGTCTCGGCCATGGTTTTGTCGCAATTCCTCAGGATCTTCTCTTCGCGTGATTCAGCGGACTCCGATGGCTGTTCTGCTGTGACTGCCACTCCCGGGCTATCCGGTAGTGAAGGAAGAGGGGAGTGAGGGGTGGGAGGTGGTGAAAATGCAACTTCCAGTTCCTCCTCAATCTCCACTGGACGTTCCACATCCAACTGTACCGGCTCAGGAGTTGGGTGTGCCAGTGGGACTGGGAGGGGAACTGGCGGCTGCCTTCAGAACCTCCACCCCTCACTCAACTCTTTCTTCCTATTCCGGAAGGCCTCCAGGCGCAGGGCGCTCCTGCGCTTGGTCGAAGGGCTCTTCTTCTTTTTCTTCCTCTCACTCTTCTCAGGGCCTCCGTGCCTCTTCAGGTGACGACCAGTGGGAGAGGAGATCCTCTCGCCAAGGGTACTACCTCTCCCCGAAGAGGGTGGTGTATTCTCTTCGATGATGAAGTCCAAGGTCAGTTGGACGCTCTTGCCTTTTTCCTGGATAGTCCAGGAGATAGGACAGAGACGCCCAGAGCTGATATGGCTTTCTCTAATCTAGCAGGTCTTTCCATGCTCACGCTCTGAAGTCAGAAATGTGATGGGCTGTTAATGTGTCGTTAAACCCTAATAAATAATAAATAAATAACTATTCTCACAGTGGTGCCTCAAATCAAACCAATTTCAATAATAGGCGTCTCCATGACAACCACAGGAGATGGAACAGTGCTTATTTACTGGTAAAGTAGAACCCGGTAACCAGTGCCTGTGCTGGAAGTCTTCTAAAGAGCACTCTAAAATCAAGTGGGTTCAAAATTAACCCAAATCAACTGGGTTGAGTGAAGATGAACCCAGCTGGGTTCATATTCACCCAATCCAGCTGATTTGAGTTGATGTTAACCAAACTGATTTTAGAGTATGGGAAACAGAGGATAAAACAATTACCTAAACTTTACTTCGGACATTTTTTTGCGACCATGATATAGCCCTAAATATAAATAACAAACATGCTTGTTGGGAAAATATCTTGATTACACATCCATTCAACTTTAAACCCTTGTATTTAACGGAAATGTTTCCGATGCATTTTTTTTTAGTTACTATGGAAATATATTGTAAGTGTTGCCCAGGACCGGTGAGAGAGCGAGGGAAACCGAGTGGTAACACCGGAGACAATGGGCTCCCGTCCTGGTCCGGGACTAGCGACACAATTTGCTCACTGGGATAAAAGCCGTCATTCAGTGTTCAGTATTTAGAGTCTGATATTCAGTGGCTTAGTACCGGGAGGGGGGTTGCGTGTTACAATTTTTGTCAGCCCACCCTCAAAAATATTGGCACTAAATCTTTTAAGAGTTTCACCTGGTGGGGGAGCTAGTCCTAATTAGAATCCTCTGGCCATTGCCCTCCTTCAGGGAAGTGGAAGGAGGGGGCATCGACCGATGGGGCCTAGTTAGGGCCAGAGGAGGCCCCCAACCTCACACAATGGCCTTTCAAATAACATCTTTGCCCCCCCCCCCCAAAAAAAACAAAAAAACAAATGGCTAGGACACCCCTAGTATAGAATGCTGGCTACACGCCTGGTTCCATTATCATTTCGAAATTACAGCATTATATATACTGCGTATTATGTTGTGTTTTATGTGATTTAGGCATAGCGAGTCAGGGGTCCTTGGGATCTCCTTTGCCCATACCCAATTAGGGGTGTCCTCTGGTGGCGGATAGCGAAACGGCCTACTTACATGGGAAGATATATCTATGAATAAGCAGCTCTGGCCAAAACGAACCTGTTTTATCCAGGCATCTTTTTCTCCCGTGAAGTACGTTCCGAAGGCCTGGGCGAAGGACTCAAAGTAGTTAACCCTTTACCTAACATGAAAAGCAGACGACACTTGCAAACAACATTCTTGAATAACTCATTTTTTTCATTTTTTTTATCTCAAAAACATCAATGATCAATTTGTTCTAAATGTATATTATAAAAGAAAATCTAGTGGTTTTAGTGGATACCGATCATTTCCAGCAATAATCCAACGCATATTCACCTTGAATTGATGCATGAAACCCGCCAGCTGAATCAGATCGGGGATCAACTGTTTACTTTCATGCATCAATTCAAGGTTGAAACGAGTGGATTCATCGATAGGAATGATCAGATTCTTATTAAAAGCGTATAATAAAAAGAAACTCTAGTGTTTTTGAGTGGATACTGATCATTTTCAGCAATAATTCAACACGCATTCACCTTGAATTGATGCATGAAACTCGCTACTCCAAACATGGCCTGAAAGTCCATAATATAAGTTTTTGGTTTGGTACGTCCTTTGAAAGGACGTACCAAACCAGAAACTTATATTACGGACTTTCAGGTCATGTTTGGACGAGAAACCCGCCAGCTGAATCAGATCGCAAGACGCCATCTGTTCAGAGTATCAATCAAATCACTTCCGCATATCAATGATTCAATGTGCTGTTTACTTTCATGCATCAATTCAAGGTTGAAACGAGTGGAATTATCAGATTCTTATAAAAAGCGTATAATAAAAAGAATATCAAGTGTTTTTGAGTGGATACCGAAAATTATCTCACTCATTTGTCTCGGTCACGAGTGAGATAATTTTCGGTATTCACTCCAAAACACTAGATATTCTCTACATATCATTATTTGTAATTCCTACATGCTATCTAACTTATTGTACACTCTTATGGTACATTTATTGCAAAATAAAATATTGAATTGAAAAAATTAAGTCATTAAGTCCTTAACTTTTAAAACATGTTTAGGTTTCTTGTTAGTCAACAGTGGCAATTCCATTGCTGTGTGTTGTAAAATGATTGGTTTGGGTGAATGACCGACATCTGAAGGCATGGCATCTCCCACGTGTGGTCCAAACAGTCAGTGTCATGCTTTGGCATCAACACTGGCACTAGTATAAGTATGTGGAAATACTGACAGCTCAGGGGGGGGGGGGGGGGGGGGGGGGCACTGTTTCGCAGTAAAACCACCGCACGGTTGGACTCAGTGGTGGGTAGGAGCCTGGGCAATGAACAATTTATATCATTAACATGGATCAAATATCACACATAACAAAGGAAACTTGATTGAGCAATACATTTAACTTCGTCAGACTCAGATAAAGATACAAACACCCCTTAAATTGAAAAGAATTGGCCAAAATTTGTCATAATTTATGCAGAGGAAGAAAGTGAAAAGGCATGAACAGTTAACACGTTTGTTCTTGAAAAAATATTAAAGGAATAGCCGGAACGGTAAAAGACGTTAAAAAAAATTAAGATCGGGTGCAATATTAGTCGAATGTAAGTAAGAGGGAATTTCAGAAGTAAATTTATTAAAAATTGAAAAGATTCTGGGTATGAAAGTTGTTGTTTTCCATATAAGTCCAAGTAAAGGTGTGGTTAGAACAAGAGAATTTTCCGGCATAGATGTATTAGAAATAATAGAAAAACTAAAGTCACAAAATATTACAGATGTTAACCCTTTACCTAACGAATCGCCCGCATCCGCCCGCGTAATATGCAAATTCAGCAGTTGAAAAAATATTATATTTAAAAAAAATTCAACAAAACCATATCATGTGACCCCTCGTTGGAACGAGCTCGTAGAGCTCGTTCCAACGAGGGGTCACATGATATGGTTTTGTTGAATTTTTTTCAAAAATTTAAAAAAATAATATTTAAAATAATAAATTTTGATATCGTCTGCGTTGGGTAAAGGGTTAAGAGAACAGAAATAAAAAAGATTGTAAATTAGTACACACATATATTTGAACCCTTTACCCATGTAACGGCCAAAACCGGTCACAAAAATCACCAATTAATTTATCCTAACATGAAAAGCAGACGACACTTGCAAACAAAATTCTGGAATAACTAACTTTTTTCATTTTTTGTCTCAAAAACATAGGTTATGACCCCTCGGCGAGCTCGTTCCAAAGAGGGGTTATATAACCTATGTTTTTGAGACAAAAAATGAAAAAATTAGTTATTCCAGAATTTTGTTTGCAAGTGTCGTCTGCTTTTCATGTTTGGTAAAGGGTTAACTTTCAGCTCATCTCAATCGCCAAAAGCAGTTGAAGTGGGCTACCTGAACATCGAATTAGCTTTGTATATTCTAAATCCTCTTCGAGGCTTCAGTTGTCAAAAATATATGGTCATAGTCAAAACAACTGCAGATGTCAAACTATATGCTTCAGATTCGGCCAACACCATCAAGAGTCATGTAAGACCAAATCAAATGTGTAAATTGTCAGGACAATTACATGCCATCTTCCAAAGACTCCTCTCTGGAAAAAAGTAAAAAAACTATTCAAAAAGTGAAATGTGAAAAACAAATAAGCTACCAGGAGGCCAGAGAAATTGTAACATCTTCGCATGGCTTCATTAATCAGCTCCATCATAGCCAGCAAAACATTAAAACAAGAAGTACCCACAAAGCCAGTACAATACCAAACACAATATACCTGGCCCAGCAGCAGCAACACAAATCCATCCTTATTACACGCCTTTACTGGGAGCGCGGTGTTTCAGTGATAGACTGTTGGACTTCTATGCTAGAGGTCCCGAGTTCGATCCCCGTCCGGTCCGGGACGACCCGCGTTGTGTCCTTGGGCAAGGCACTTCATCCCGGTTGCCTACATGGGGAACGGTGACGCCATGTACTAAGACGTATTGCACGTCGACGGTGCACATGTCTTCAACCGCTGTAACCCTGCTTGAGCGTCCGGGACGACCCGCGTTGTGTCCTTGGGCAAGGCACTTTAACTCGGCTGCCTACACAGGGGCACGATGACGCCGTGTACTAAGGCGTACTGCACGTCGATGGTGCACATGTCTTCAACCGATGTCACCCTGCTTGAGCGGAGCTTGAACAGAGTTAGAATGTTGAGGAGCTCACAGTTGATCGTCGATGCTTGGTGGTTCTCTCCGAGAACTCCGGCTTCCTCCACCCGTAAAACTGTTACGGTCACGATTAGCCATTGTGCATAAGTATGTGACCTTAAACACCAATAAATAAATATAGCCCTGCTTGAGCGGATCTTGAACAGAATTAGAATTTTGAGGAGCTGACAGTTGTTTGTCGATGCTCGGTGCTTCTCTCCGGCTTCCTCCACCATAAAACTGTCAAGGTCACGATTAGCCATCGTGCATAATGTATGTGACCTTAACCCTTTACCCAACGTAACGGCCAAAACCGGCCAGCGCTATTCTCAAAAATCGCCAGTTAATTTTCACTATTTTTTTCATTTTTTGTCTCAAAAACATAGGTTATGACCCCTCGTTGGAACGAGCTCGTCGAGCTCGTTCCAACGAGGGGTCATAACCTATGTTTTTGAGACAAAAAATGAAAAAAATTAGTTATTCAAGAATTTTTTTTGCAAGTGTCGTCTGCTTTTCACGTTAGGTAAAGGGTTAAACACCAATCAGTAATAATAATAATACACGCATTTACTTTAGAACACATCAATCAAACAGAACCCTCTCATTTTGGAACATCGTGAGACGTTTAATACTCTCATGTCCGAAACAATATGATATCGTGGGTTTTTTTTGGTTAGCTGGACATGGTATCTCCGGTAAGGGCAGATAGTGCAGTGAAACAGGCTTTAATCATTTACCTAACATGAAAAACAAAAGACACTTGCAAACAAAATTCTTGAATAACTATTTTTTTCATTTTTGTCTCAAAAACATAGGTTATGACCCCTCATTGGAACGAGTTAGACGAGCTCGTTCCAAAGAGGGGTCATAACCTACGTTTTTGAGACAAAAAATGAAAATATAATGAAAATGAATTGGCGATTTTTGAGAATAGCGCACGCCGGTTTTAGCCTTTACGTTGGGTAAAGGCCTATCACTGATTTTAGAAGCTCTTTAGTAATTCTAAACCACATATCAGTAACTACATCAAATCTACTGTGACAGGCTGAGTGGAATGGGGCAATAAATAACAAGCCCTATCGCTTCCAACCAAGTGTCAACGATAAATATGTGTTTATAAACCTTTTTAGAAGAGATCATATAATATTAACACAATGTCATATTGGGTCTAAACGCAACTACAAATGTCAACAGAACTAACTCACAAGTAAATTTTTGCCGACTAGCAAGCGTAAACGCAATGGACGGCGGCATTTATTCAATAGACAGTTGGTTTGAATAAAAAACAAATACATCAAAAAAAAATCACCGGCAAACTCTTTCATGGACAACCCAGCCAGCCAGGAAAAAAAAAACAGATAAAAATAAGACAAAATTCACTCTGGAAACCTGTATCTGATGCTTCTGCTAATGGGCGTCCTCCAGAGAGGATGCCCAGACCTGCATCCTATATATATATATATATATATAGAATGGTGAAGAAAAGTAAAATTCAAAACAAAGCTGGTAAATGTGGTGATAATGTAGCCATTCTGATCCCATCTGTTGATAAAGGAAGAGGTGACCCTAGAAATATTCTAGGTGTTATTGTAGAAGTTGAGAATGACTTATACAGGATTGCTGTTAAGGCTTGTGTGTTAAAGGGGTTGTATTCCCGAAATCAGTTTGACTTTTGCCCACATCCCATACTAAACCTTAATGATGTAAGCCAGGAGTGAACAGTATCCCTTAGAACTGCCGTGACTGCAGAGTCAAACAGTGGCGGCCAAGGCTTTGTAAAATGTAACTGTAAAGGACCAATGAGATGTCAAACCAACAGATGTAAATGCTTTAAAGCAAAATTAAAATGTAACTCAGAATGTCACGACAGTATTAATTGCGTAAACAAAATATAAAATGTATTGTATGTTATATGTTTTATGTTACATGTTACATATATGTGTCATTTCTGAATAAAATATTAGCACAATGTTATTCTTTTGTTATCTTTTTGGATTCTTCCATCAATGAATGAACATTTTAGTAAATTCATGTATTTACTGGTGTTTTTTTCCAGTAAATACACGAATTTACTGAAACTTCTAGTAAATTCATGAATTTACTGACCCATTTAGGAAATACGTGTATTTGCTGAATGTTTCAGTAATTACACGTATTTACTGAGTTCGTGGATTTACTGTAACATATATAAGTCATAAAATGAAATTTCTATTAGTTCTGGGCGAGAGGAATTAATTTGAAAGTAGTTTTACCAAATTCCATTAAAAATTCATCAAAAGATCGCCGTGTTAACAGCGAGAGACTTGTCAGACCTGACCAGAATATCGCGCCACAATTGCCCATAATTTAGATCACGTGACATAACTATGAGCTCTGATTCGCTGAATCAGAAACCAATCATTTATCTCTGTATTCAAATAAATTTACCTTTACTTCTAGACAAGTTTTTCGTAGCTATACCGCGAAACGCGAGAAAAACTTAATTATACACATACACGGCTTACACATCCTTTTCTTTGTTGGGTGGGTAATATGTGATCAGATTGTGTTCCCAGTCTGTGTCCTTTGATTGTCGAGCGCATTCTGTTAGATTATATTGATTTTAATGACATCTTTATAACGTAACGTCTTTAAGGGTCTATATAAGTAATGAAAGTTTGTTTATCTTGGAAATTCACACCTCTGATATTCCTTCAATTCAAATTAAATATACACAAAATATACATCAAAATCGTGAATGAGATGTATAGAACATGAAACACATGTGTAATCAACTCATAGAGTCTACTGTAGGCACCACTGGTTCCTGGAAGTCTGCTACCGTATTCGCACCAGAACAGATAATTTAATAATATTTCACGAAAACAACTCGTGGCCAAATGTGTTTTACATACCCAGGAACAAAGCTAGGGGATCAAAATTCTTCAAAACACGACGACAGAGCTGCATGGGGGTAAATTCCAAAGCCATTGCTGTTGTTTACGTATGAATATACTTTCGATTTCCGGTCAACGTCATCGGACAGAAAAAGCATGTAAAAACAACGCCGTGTAAAATCAAATAATGAAAAAGATCGCCTTCATACAGTACACCGTTATTAGATAGAGATTGCACAGTTGCCATATTCAACGCAAGGTATCATGATACCTGTTGAAATTTCTGAGAATTACGATTTTGTTTTTCGATGGAAATTCGTGGTATCGAGTGATTTGCGCATGTCTGTCGAACATCTTCAATAAAAAATGCAGACAGTGTTGTCCTTTTCCCAAATGCAGTCCTATCGCTGTATTCGAAAGTGTTTTGAATGCCTAGCTTTTTTTCTTGGATATATGAAGCACATTTGGCCACAAGTTGTTCTCATGAAATATTATTTTATTATCAGTTCTGGTACGAATACGGCAGCAGACTTCCAGGAACCAGTGGTGCCTGCTGTCAACTCTATGAGTTGATTACATATGTGTTTCGTGTTCTATACATCCCAACCGTCATTTTGATGTATAATTTGTGTATATTTAATTTGAATTTAAGGAATATGAGAGGTGAGAATTTTCAAAATAAACAAAATTTCATTACTTATATAGGCCCTTAACCCCTTGAAAACGTGAAGCCTCTTTGCCTGATCAGGAAGGTGATACGTCATAACTTAAGTAAGTAATTAATGTGTTGGGTAGACCAATCAATATTTTCAACGTGCAGCCCCAAGGCTGCCCCAAGGCTGCACGTTGAAAATATTAATTGGTCTACCCCGCATAATGAATATGAACTCTTCTAATTGCTGTCATTGAACTGACATGGCAGATACCACTAGAGTTTCAAAGGGTGAAAAGAAACTAACATTTTAATCACGATTTAGTTGATTTTATTCTTTTAACTGCATCTTATAAAA
The DNA here is from genome assembly GCA_031216915.1 of Pictodentalium vernedei. Classification (NCBI taxonomy): domain Eukaryota; kingdom Metazoa; phylum Mollusca; class Scaphopoda; order Dentaliida; family Dentaliidae; genus Pictodentalium; species Pictodentalium vernedei. The sequence goes on along the minus strand of CM062289.1, from coordinate 10,599,291 downwards.
AAAAAGTATTTTGTCATCTGATGGATTTAAACAATATTCATTTACATTTATTTTGTGATCATTATTCACTTCTGTCTTTGCAGTTTATTTCACTGCCACGCGAATGTTTATTTTTTATGTTTTTAAACATATATTTCACTTTCTGATGGAATCTTTTTACCATACATAACCTTTTTATCGCCACGATATGGCCTCACCTGCTAAGCAGCAATAAATAATTAATAAATATTTGATTTAGGACAATAGTAGCGAAAAATTGCTAGATTGTTCGAGACTTCTGGAGGTGTTTTATTGAAAATTATTAGCACTTTAGCGGGCGTTCTCTAGTATATTAACGGAGTTTAGCAGAGCGGTAAGACTCAGTAATTCATGACGCCATGCAACCGGAAGCGAGCCGCGGGCGTTAATGAAAACAAAATTCATTAACAGTCCGCCGCCCGCTTCCGGTCATGGTAATAATAGTCATAACATGATTTTGTCGTGCGTCCCGGTTTATTAACGGCCCTCGAGGAATGAATAACTTACCTCTGGGTTATTAACGGCCCTCGATTTCGTCTCGTGGCGGTAATAAACCCTCGGGCTGTTATTCATTCCTCTCGGGTCGTTAATAAACCGTAACGCTCTCCAAACTCATGTTATTGTTATATTCAACTTTAACGTAATTTATGTACGACCAACTGCAACCTCGCTCTCACGTTGAAATGTTTACTGAATGACCTAATGTAAGTAATATATACTCGCCCAAAAAAGAAAGTGTGCATTGCAGAGATTGATCAAACTCCAATAAAATAATTTCGTAGGTGTAAAGAGTGTTAACCTGTTCATGAATAAGTAATATTGAACACAAAAACAGCTTTCCCCGTTAAAATTGCATTAACGTTAAATGACGTGCTGCACGTTTGTGAAAAGGCATGTTTTCACGTGGAGAGTCTGAAAATTCATGCAGCAGTGTGAATCCTTGGGTATTTAAACACTAAAGTAAGGCCTTCCTATCGTTCACATTCAAACTTGCGCTGCTGTTAAAACGACTCCACATTAGCATGCCAAGATTGACAATGAATCAACGTCTCCTTGCCCTGGGTATGATTAGAGCTGGCAGAACACAGAGAGAGGTTGTCCAGCATTTGAACTGCCACCGTAACAATGTAGACAGGCTAGTCCATCGACATGCACAACATGATGACGTTCGAGACCGACCCCGCTCCGGGAGACCCCGAGTTACCACCCCTGCACAAGATCGGTATATCCGTGTCGTCCATCTCCGGAACCGGCAACAAACGGCAACGACGACAGCCAGGAACATCCCTAACCTGAGACGGATACATCCTCAAACAGTAATCAACCGGCTGAGAGAATACGGCTTACGTCCTAGAAGACCTGCAATTCGTCCGATTTTGACGTTACGTCCGGCCCCGGCGTCATTCCACAGCAGGACAACGCCCGACCCCACGCAGCTCGTGTTGTTCAACAGTATCTGCAGCAACAACAAGTGAATGTTCTTCCCTGGCCCGCAAATTCGCCCGATATCTCACCCATTGAGCACGTATGGGACGAAATGAAACGTCAGCTACGCCGGCTTCCCCATGCACCGTCAACGCTTGTGGAACTCCAAAAACAGCTTATCAGAATATGGAACAACATCCCACAACACTTCCATGCTAACTTGTTCGCTTCCATGAGGCGTAGATGCACAGCAGCAGTCGATGGAGACGGATGTCATACCAGATATTGAGTGTGTGACTTTTGTGTTTGACCCTTAGTGTCTTTGACTCTCCATGGCACCAAGAGTATTCGTCGTAGCGTAATGAAATTTCTCGTGTTGATCACAAATTGATTCATCTGTGATTGAATAAAATGTCCATGAATGAAAATGATATATATCTTTTTTTAATGTTATTTTTTAGCATGCACACTTTCTTTTTTGGGAGAGTATAGATTCGTGTTAAATTCAACAGTTCTCGGTCAGATTTCTCACAGGCTAATGTCAACTGATACCCGATTGTTGTCAAAAAGTTTTTTTTCCTTTTCTGAAGCGAACATCTCAGAGTTCGTCATCTGATAAGTATTCAGACGCTAAGGGAAAATTTTAAATTCTATCAGTTTGGTTCTCGGCTATTTGCCAAATACAATGTATATACAAAACTAAACAAAGCTGGTCCATGGCTGGTTAAGAAATTTGTCTTCGGAGTTTCTTCACCTCTTCTGGCTTATATTATACGTTTCCATGTAAGATAAGAGAATATCTCTCAGTAAGTTTACATCAATATCTCTGCACCTTTCCGGGGTTTGGATGTTTAATTGCAATAAAAATATAACTACTGGTTTTAAGGAGGTTTTGGCCTCTATTGAAAAGTAATATTTCTTTGCAGTCGTAAGATAATTCTGTTAGCTACCAGTAATATATCATGAGTTTTCAGAGAGCATTTGTAAGATCCTGCTCCCGGCCCCGATAGTGACATCACGTCGCGGTGAATAATGGGTGCCACGTGTATTGTCATGGTAACACGCGTGGGCGACCATGTTGTGACGCCATTACCATGGTGATATGTGGCGTTAGTGTGCATGTTAGGAGGCCGCCATCTTGGTTTCTATGGTGGAACGTTGTTAATATGGACCCCGATGGCTTCTAATACGGGGGGAGGGGGGGGGGGGGTGGTATGTTCGATTGTAAGAAGTACATCAAATTACCAGGAGCGAGTCGGCAATGACTAAAAGTACCGAAATGGACTGGAGAAGGTCGCTATCTTGGATTGATCAGAGTAATGCTATACGACCGAGCAGCCACCAAAAGATATATAAGGAATGGTCGTTTGTTTCTGTCTATTTCTTTAGTTATGAACCCCAAAAAACAAAGGCCAAAGTGTGTAAATGGGCATACAGAAACAAACGATCATTCCTTATAATTAAACTTGAGAAGCAATAAATTTAAACTCTTTCTACTTTGCGGAGTTGAAATAAACACCAGGTCGTTATGCTTTCTAGTGATAACTGAATAAAAAGGCATAGTTTTCTAAAACTCTGTTTGAAGTAACGAAACATTTCACTGAAACATGTTCCTGTGTCATTAAAAATTTTTATTGACCAATGAACTGCGTAAGTTAAAAGGAACGTCGTAGGCCACACCCGCACAAAACTTCAATCTCCTTCTCCACTAGACGGGGGGGGGGGGGGGGGGGGGGAGGGGGGGGGGGGGTTGCTGTCAATCCAAGGAACACTGAGTTAAATTTAATTCTGATTTTGACCATTTCCTGAGAAATTGAAAACACAGTTTGTAAATGTGGAGTTCAATATAAACCCAGATGATATGAAGTTGGTTGACCTTTGTCTCAGAAAGAGTTCATTCAGGCTATTTGTAAATTGGAAAGTTTTGTTCGCGCGAGTTTCGTTTGTGGACCGGCCATTGTTTACGTTTGATTTGGCTAAAACGATGAACGCAGACGTTCATCTGTTGCGCATAAAAAAATGAACACGGAATGAAAAAGCATAACAAGGATTTCATTGTTTATTAAATTTTATTTTTTCTCTTTTTAATATGATGAGATAAATATTTATTACTTTTCATTTTGAAACAATATGAGCGCGCAGGGGTTCTTTTCCTTTCATACTGTGCAACGCAGTTTTTAAGATTGGCATTGGGGCGTAGTTTAGGGCGGGCCTAAATGCGTTTTTTTCGGTCCACTGTGTTATGAAAAGAAAAAAAAGAAAATGCTTTGTCCAATCATTTTGCCTGAAAATGTATGGACAGAAATTTCTGTTAGTTACATTCGATTGAATGGGTGCATGTCGTATCAGAAGAAATTACCCAACAACTACCTGTTTATCTGGCTCGACATCTACCAGAATCTTCGTTTTTTCCTCATGAAAACATATATTTTCTTGCAGCAACTCATGATTCTTCTGGTGCGTACTCACAACAGTAGGTACCCTCTTATGCTTCAATGTCTTCGTTTTATAATTTTAACCCTTTAACCAACGCGGAAGATATCAATTTTTTTTCAAAACATTTCAACCAAACCATATCATGTGACCCCTCACTGGAACGAGCTCGCCGAGCTCGTTCCAAAGAGAGGTCACATGATATGGTTTTGTTGAAATTTATTGAAATTTTTTTTTTTAACTGCTGAATTTGTATATTACGCGGGCGGTTGTGGCCGATTCGTTGGGTAAAGGGTTAATTGGGTGTCAATGATTTTGTGGAGTAAACCGATTGATAAATTCAACCTCCAGCCTTATGGTTTCAGTTTGAAAGCAGAGGTCCGCTTAAGATCGCGAGCGAATGTTCAGACACTATCCAACGAAACACGACCAACGCCATTTCTGTCACTTCGATGAGACGGTGTCGAGATAGTGTGGACAAGAACGTCACTTAATTTCAACTTTATACAATGAAATTTTGTTTTAAAATTTTCCTACACTCGGTCGGGTTCAACATGAGGGCATTGAATACATCATCTCAATGTGAATATGGAAGTAGTAGTGTTCGTATGTTTCACCCCCAGTTTGGGGGATCTCATCGGGGGATCTCATGTGACGTCATAATCACGTGACCCAGTGGCGCCATGTTGTGTTGTCATGGTAACCCGCGTGAGCGGCCATGTTTTGACGTCATCTCCACGGTGATACGTGGTGTGAGTGCGCATGCACAGCACGTGTTGTTAAGGTGATTCGTGTTTCCGTCGTCCATTTTGTATACTAGAGGCCGCCATCATGGTTTCTATAGTAGTACGTGATTGCTATGTTACCTGAACACTTCTTATAGGACAGGGGTATGTTCGGAGGGTATGTTCCTTTCTACAGGAGTATTTCTGGAACGACTTCCCTGGATAATTACCACAAACAACCCGACAAGTTTTACTATTTCGAATTCTTCCAGAATTCTCTGCTTCTATCTATATATGTAATAGTTATTGTTTATCTGGCCATGTTCTTTTATTCTAGAGTATACTTCAGTAGCGTAGAAGAGCCTATCAGTTGGAACAGCTTTGCTTATTGTTACTATATTTACCTATTTCTGGTCTATTCTTGTTAGTTCTGTCCCTATTCTAATTACTCTTGTTGTTTCATTTATCTAGAACATTTATAACCAATCAGATTGCTTGATTTCCCATAACCTGTACTTAATCGTGTAGAGTTATCTCCCCTTATTACAACGAAGTTGTATCCGACTTTCATCACATCTATATCCAATGACAACATCCCCGGGCACCCCAATTTCGGCACCCCCTTTTGGAAAAACATATGACCTTCGGCACCCCTTTTTTGTCATATGTGCTTATGTGAAAAGGCACAATGTGACACAATGTGCCCTAGCACAAAGGCATATACGGGTATTTGAGGATACCTATGACCTGGTATTGTATTATTTGAGGATACCTATCGAGGATACCTATCGAGGATACCTTTTATAGGATACGTATCTGAGGATACTATATAGGCTGTACATACCCCTGTAGGTCTCTTGCTGGCCCTTAGTACTATTAATCCACCCGATGCTTCATGTTATCCTATGACTGGTATAGTTAGTATGCAATGCTAGGGATAGGGGTATTGTGGGTAGGGGTACTGCCTGGTAGTTTAGAACAGTACTATAGTATGGGCGGTATATGCACCTATAGGCCCCTGTTAGTGCTTAGTAATATTAACCAACCGATTGCTTTGTTTTATTATATGGCTGGTATATGTAGTACGTTATGGTAGACCTAGTGATTTTGTGAGGGTTGTGGTAATGCTTGGTAGTTTAGAACGGTAGTATAGCGTAGGCTGTACATATCCCTGTAGGTCTCTTGCTGGCCCTTGGTACTACTGATCCACCAGGTGCTTCATATTATTGAGCGGTATTCTGGGACGGGGTCAATGCCGGTTAATACAGAACGGCAGCAGAGTATGGTTGGTATATTCCCCTGTAGGTCCCATCCTAACCGTTGATAATATTAACCTACCAAATGCTTTGTATCATCCTGTTACTGGTAAGATGGTACGTAATAGCAGTAGTTCTGACCTTATTCCGAGTACTCTTGTTGTTTCATTTATCTAGATCATTTATATAAATTATAACTAACCATTGATTTCCCATAATCTGTATGAAGAGTTATCTCCCTTGTGTATAATAAAAGCCTATATCCAATGGCCATATTCCCAGGCACCCCAATTTCGGTTCCCCCTTTTTAGGAATCCCATTTGTGGAGTCCATTTTTGTCAAATGAGGATAAGAGTCGTAGTAAATTAGACCTCATTGAGGGATTTTTAATACGACTCTTATCCTCATTTGACAAAAAAAGGATTCTCCAAATGGGATTCCTAAAAAGGAGTGCCGAAATTGGGGTGCCTTCTGGAGAATCCCTTTTTTCTGAAATGAGGATAAGAGTCGTAGTAAAAATCCCTCAATGAGGTCTAGGGCACATTGTGTCACATTGTGCCTTTTCACATAAGCACATATCGGCAAATAAAGCATGTGCCTTTGTGCTAGGGCACATTGTGTCACATTGTGCCTTTTCACATAAGCACATATGACAAAAAAGGGGTGCCGAAGGTCATATTTTTTCTAAAAAGGGGTGCCGAAATTGGGGTGCCCGGGGATATTGCCATTGGATATAGATGTGATGAGAGTCGGATACAACTTCGTTGTGATAAGGGGAGATAACTCTATATGATTAAGTACAGGTTATGGGGAATCAAGCAATCTGATTGGTTATAAATGTTCTAGATAAATGAAACAACAAGAGTTCTTAGAATAGGGATAGAACTAACAAAAATAGACCAGAAATAGCTAAATATAGTAACAATAAGCAAAGCTGTTCCAACTGATAGGCTCTTCTACGCTACTGGAGTATACTCTAGAATAAAGGAACATGGCCAGATAAACAATAACTATTACATATATAGATAGAAGCAGAGAATTCTGGAAGAATTCGAAATAGTAAAACTTGTCGGGTTGTTTGTGGTAATTATCCAAGGAAGTCGTTCCAGAAAATACACCTGTACAAAGGAACATACCCTCCGAACATACCCCTGTCCTATAAAAAGGGTTTAGGTAACATAGCAATCACGTGCTACCATAGAAACCAAGATGGCGGCCTCTAGTATAAATGGACGACGGAAACGCGTATCACCTTAACAACACGTGCTGCGCATGCGCACTCACACCACGTATCACCATGCAGATGACGTCATAACATGGCCGCTCACGCGTGTTACCATGACAACACAACATGGCGCCACTGGGTCACGTGACTATGACGGCACATGAGATCCCCCGATGAGATCCCCCAACCTGGGGGTGAAACATACGAACACTACTACTTACGAATGTGATGTTGAATAAATTCAAGTATTCCTTCAGATATGAAAGCCGAATTTCTTGTAGTGCCTGGGGGTTAGACTGTCAAAACAATGAAGGGTATGCAAGGTAATGTGTGAAAACAAGAAATGGCGTAAAAAAGCATAACAGAAACGTTAAATAGAAAAATAAGAGAAAATACTTTTGCTTTTATTTTTTGCGATCTTCAAAATATTAAAATTTCGCGAAAATGGAACCTATTTTAATTTTTCCTGACATTTGCCTCCAATGACGTCACAGGTCAGGTTGGCCTTAACCGTTCAGAATCTCTGAGGACAATAACACTGAAGATTTAAATTTCCAAAATTTTAGATGGATGAACCTCAAAATGGGAATAAAAATGAAAGACGAAGAAAAAATGTAAAATCGAAAGTGAAAAAAGTAGAGTTGATAATTTCATATAACCAAAAAACAGTATGTGATGTTTCAGAGCTTTGGCTCTTAATACTACGGAGCTCTTTCTATAATAAAATTAAACTTTTTAATGAAAACTGTCCAAAAAGGTTGAAAATATGTACAAATGCACCCGACGATATTTACGCCATATCTCCGGATTTCTAAAATATTTTTTCACCTTTCCATTTGAAATTATAGGTATAATAATGTCATCTAAACTAAAATGAATTATAATGTCTCTTGATTTCAACTTTATCCAGTGAAATTTAATTTTCGACGTTTTGCGACCACGGTCGCCTTTAACGTTATAGCGTCAAAAATCTTCTATCAATCGAAACCAAAAAATAATGTGACACACCTTGAAATATTGATGGAGCTGTGTGGTAAATATTGCAGAGATATCTTCTGTATTTTTCTAGTTCTGCCGGTCACAAAATCGGCGATATGTCAAAACGGAAAAATTTTAAATGACGTTAAAACATCGAAAATAACGTTAAACAGAAAATTACGTTAAATAAAAAAATACCGGTCTTTTTTTTTTTTTTAGCTCTCAAACATAATCGAACGAACTTTAACTTCTTCGACGATGACGTCATAACTTCAAAATTCATCCACCAGTGAACCTTTTTTTTTAAAATTCCGCCCAAGACGTTCTAAGCCCGCAACGAGAAATACAAGAGTACAGTGCCTGGAAGAGAAATGGCTCTCACAGGAGGAAGAAGAATGCGCCTCGGTGAAAATCGAAAGGATGCAGTGACATCTATTGCCCTTTTCTCGATTAGGATGATTTTAACCATCAGTGCATGGAATGTCAGCCCTGTTACAACCGATAATGTTACAACGCCGCATAATGTTACACCAACGCATAATGTTACAAAAAATGTAGTAAACAACCGATAATGTTATAAACTCCCCATAATGTTATAACTTTTTTCAACCCGTTATGTTATAAAAATCGACGCATAATGTTATAACCTTTTTCAACCCGTTATGTTACAACAAATTAACCGATAATGTTATAACTTCTGTATACTAATTCCAGTTACAGCTATTGCAGATGGACTTTACCACTTACCATATATTGCCGCATAAAGGTATGTAAAATTTATACTAAAGGTTTCTGCTCTGTTTAAGGCGACGAGACACCCTCACCCCCCCCCCCCCACCCCCAACTTCCGGGGATTTATCATAGAATGACCTAGTCATGTTACATAGACGCGGATTATCCTGGTAACTCAATCGTGTGACGTCATTACCATGATCGTGCAGTGCCCAACATGGTGAAGGCGAGGGTGGTGGGGGAGGGGTGCTATTTTATCCGGTTGGAACGTTTACCAACATGCGTAGTCTCCGCTTCCAGAAATGTAGTGTACCATAGTCCCCTGACGCCTTTGGGGATGGGCAAATGCCTCTGTTAGTATACAGAAGTTATAACATTATTGGTTAATTTGTTGTAACATAACGGGTTGAAAAAAGTTATAACATTATGCGCCGATTTTTATAACATAACGGGTTGAAAAAAGTTATAACATTATACGGAGTTTATAACATTATCGGTTGTTTACTACATTTTTTGTAACATTATGAGTTGGTGTAACATTATGCGACGTTGTAACATTATCGGTTGTAACAAGCCCCATGTATGAGACAGGAAAGGCAGTCCAAGGAGCAGCAGAAATGTGAAGCTACAACCAGGTCCTCCTTGGATTCTCTGAAACAAGGTGGATCAAAGCAGGACAATCACACCTTTCATCAGGAGAGCTTATTCTATACTCGGGCACAAGGGAGATGGAAGTCCACACCTGGAAATAGTGGGGCTCAAAATGGGATAAGAAGCACATCAGACACTGCTAGGACGGGAAGCAGAAGGATCAAGATTCATAACAACATCCTTCTCCGCCACACTGAAAACTCAGTTTTTTTAAAATTACAAACCCAATCCATACTTATTGTATGATAAATATACATTATCATGACCATGTGCATGTCCTGTAATTTGTATCAGATTTGAGGTCGTGTTTACAATCAGATCGCAACGAGCCTCTCAGGGCGAGTTGCGATCCGATTGTAAACACGACCGAGAATCTGATGCAAATTAAATGACATGCACATGGTCATGATAATACATCTATCTAACAATCCCGTTACATAAAGCCCCATTTTTCAGTTTCAGTTGGGTTGAAATTGGTGAAACTTTTGAATTTCAGGAACTATATTTTAATGCGTAATAACAATGCATATGTATGATAGTGCGGTGTTTACCGGAAATTGACCCTGTCTGATACGGAATCGGAATGGGGGGAGGGGGGGGGGGCTGATACAAAGGGTTTTTTCGAGTTTTGGGGTACAAATTCAGTTGATTGTTAGATAACAAATAAACGGATCCTTTATTGTAATGGTATAATACGCTTGCACGTCGGAGTCAGACCATCACTTACAAAGATTGTGGTGTGCAGCTCACAAGGACAACTGACATTGAATATGCCTGACCCATCCTCCATTTCTGGGGAATTATTTTCTTATGAATAGCGCCGCGTACAGATGGTAAGGGCATCTTACCACAGCATCAGGTGTAATACGATTGCACGTCGGAATCAGACCATCACTAATAAAGATTGTGGTGTGCAGCTCACGAGGGCATCTGGCACTGAATATGCCAGACCAATACTCCATTCTTATGAATAACACCGTGTACATATATACACAACTTTCGAACGTATCGATTAGTTAAAAATGAATACAAGCTTGAACCTTATCTGAAAATTACCAGATCTCGACAGGCCCGTGAACTGTTTACTAGACTTAGGGTTAGTAACCATAATTTAGAAATAGAAAAGGGTAGACATAAACAACCCCCAACGCCCCTGAATGATAGGAGATGCCAGGTATGCGATACCGGTGAAATAGAGAGCGAAAAACATTTTGTTATGGGTTGTGAGGCATATGTCGAAATTAGGGAGACGGGGTTCGAAGAAATTATGAAAGAAAACAAAGAATTTTAACAATTGAATGATTCGAAGAAATACTATTATATATTGAGAAACTGTGATAGTAAATCGATTAATATTATTTCTAACATGATCTGGTCATTCTTCTGTAAGCGAGATCACTTTGTTAAATGAAAAAGTCATTAGTACTTTATATTATACATCATGTTTACTAATTCTTCTTAATTGTTATGTTTGTATTGTGCAACTGCCATTATGGTGTAATGCATTCAACTATTAAACTAAAGTAAACTATGTGCGGAACGCAAATCGTTGACGGACTATTTTTAAATAGAAGCGAAATTTCACTGGAAATTGCTACAAATCATGTAACGCAATTACAATTTGAATCGCTAGCGATAGCTGAAAATCGACCCCTGAGTTCCAATGTGTTCTATGTGCCAGTAGGCACATAGAACACATTGGAACTCGGGGGACGAAATAGTAACAAGGGTTCCCCTCGCACATTTGGTTGGCGATAAAATGTATTGTTTTTGTTGATAGTTGTCAAATGAATTGCTGAGTGTCCTTCTAATAATTGTTTAATAGACGTGAAGTCGTGTAATAAAGATAGAACGACACACGTTTGTGGATGGGTTAATCAATATTGCACTTGTGCCATCGCGGAAGGTTAAAACTCGAGGCCTGCGCCACCTCGTTCTATCCTTCCGCGCTGACACTCGTGCCATATCGATTAACCTATTCACACACGTGCGGCCTCTCGTTTTATTCTTCCGCGCTGGCACTCGTGCCATATCGATTAACCCATTCACACACGTGCGGCCTCTCGTTTTATTCTTCCGCGCTGGCACTCGTGCCATATCGATTAACCCATTCACACACGTGCGGACTCTCGTTTTATTCTTACGAGATGACACTCGTGCCATATCGATTAACCCATTCACACACGTGCGGCCTCTCGTTTTATTCTTCCGCGCTGGCACTCGTGACATATCGATTAACCCATTCACACATGTGCGGCATCTCGTTTTATTCTTCCGCGCTGGCACTCGTGACATATCGATTAACCCATTCACACACGTACGGCCTCTCGTTTTATTCTTCCACGCTGACACTCGTGACATATCGATTAACCCATTCACACACGTGCGGCCTCTCGTTTTATTCTTCCACGCTGACACTCGTGACATATCCATTAACCCATTCACACACGTGCTGTCTCTCGTTTTATTCTTCCACGCTGACACTCGTGACATATCGATTAACCCATTCACACACGTGCGGCCTCTCGTTTTATTCTTCCACGCTGACACTCGTACCATATCCATTAACCCATTCACACACGCACGGCCTCTCGTTTTATTCTTCCACGCTGGCAGTCGTGCAATATCGATTAACCCATTCACACACGTGCGGCCTCTCGTTTTATTCTTCCACGCTGGCAGTCGTGACATATCGAATAACCCATTCACACACGTGCGGCCTCTCGTTTTATTCTTCCACGCTGGCACTCGTACCATATCGATTAACCCATTCACACACGTGCGGCCTCCCGTTTTATTCTTCCGCGCTGGCACTCGTGCCATATCGATTAACCCATTCACATACGTGCAGCCTATCGTTTTATTCTTCCGCGCTGGCACTCGTGACATATCGATTAACCCACTCACACACGCGTGTCGTTCTGTGTATATAGATTGTATGTATCTATATAGTTCTGTAAATATGTGATTCTGGAAGAAATTAAACAGTGAAAAGGTGCGACATGAAGAGTCAGTAACACCAGGACCATACAACCAGTTTTGATGAAATGCCTGAGCCCTTAAATATTTTTTATATACCCGAGTCTACAGTACGTGGAGAATGGATTGTAACTAAAACACCCGCGGAGTGGAGTATCGCCCAAAATATCACTTTCAAATTTTGTACATATAGACAAAAAACACAAGCAAAGTTTCAGCCAATGGACCTCCGGGTTTAACCCGGAGGTCCATTGGCTGGAACTTTGCTCGTGATGGTTATGCTTTGCAACAAATTTGCAATTATTGCTCGGGTGGAATCTCCACTCTGCGGGTGATTTAATGATAATATTCTCTCCACGTACTGTATAACAAAAGGATCAAAGTAGTGCCTAGGTGTTTCACAGCAACTATATTACCACAGCATCAGAAATTGCATCCTTTACAACAAATGTATCTTTGTTTTTGCATGCCTCGGTCATACTGAGTTATCAATGGATAACTGTGTAAATCAAGCAATCATTTTGCACATTTGGATCAGACCTTTACTAACAGATAACAGTGTTCACTGGAAGAAATAATTTCATCTTAGACATAACAAATAACATGCTTCATTCCTTTTATTGACATGATTGTCTTGAGTAGACTGCAACTAATTAATAACAACATCGTCCGCAGATAACATTCAACTTAGAACACACGAGACCGTATCCTTCATTTATTGGGTATCTTTGATTGCTTGGTCACTTATTTCCCAATGAATCTTATTGTTAGCAGTTGGATAAACAAATTTGACCTTGATTTATACTGAGTCAAAAAAGAAAGTATAATAGAAACAAATGTGAAACATAGCATAAAGGATGAAATATAATTGTTCTAATGTTGCTTGTTTGTGGACAAGAAGTCGTGCAAAGAGTTTAATGACATATTGTTGTTGTCCACCCAGCCGTATACAATTTTGCTACGGATTTCAAAATAGCACGTGCTACCCGAGAATGTCAAATTGAATGGGTGACCGACGATTTTCTTTGTGTTATGTTGTGCTAGAGAGTCTGGGTTATTGAGAAAACACGCTAGCTTTTGTCTTCCAACATTTTAAAAAATGCCAAGATTAACCGAACATCAGAGGTTGTGTGCCATTGGTATGTATGAGGCTGGGGTACCCCCCGATGAGCTCGCTGCTGAGTTCGGAGTCACTGTGGCCACTATTTACCGTCTCATTGGAAGGTATAGAACCACTGTATCTGCTGCCGACCAACCGCGTTCAGGTCGACCAAGAGTTACAACCCCTGCACAAGCCCGACACATCAGGACGTCTCACTTGCGGGATCGCTTCCTTCCGGCGACGAGGACAGCCGCAATTACCCCTGGTAGAATTAACAATAGAATCAGTGCACAAACTGCCCGTGACAGACTCGCTGAACACGGCATCCGAAGTAGGCGTCCATACCACGGACCAAACCTCATCCAACGTCATCGTACCGTCAGAATGGAATGGGTACGTCAGCGTGTTCGCTGGACTCAGCAGCATTGGAGCACAGTTCATTTTAGTGATGAATCACGATTTTGTCTACGGCGCGCTGATGGTAGGGCAAGAGTGTATCGCCGACAGGGAGAACGGTTTTCTGATGCTTGCGTGCGGGAATGCGACCGTTTCGGCGGGGGTAGTGTAATGGTTTGGGCAGGAATTTCCTTGCACCATCGAACGCAGTTGATCTTCATCGATGGTAATCTGAATGGACGGCGATATAGGGACGAAATTCTTAACGCGGTTGTTGTCTCGTTGTTCGACGCTAACGTCGTATTTCAGTTATTCCAGCAAGACAAAGCCCGATGTCACGTGGCGCGTATCTGTCGTGACTTTCTTGAGGAGAAGAGCATCTAACTTTTCCCCTGCCCCCCCCCCCCCCCCCCCCACACACACACACACATTCGCCAGATTTGTCGCCAATCGAGCATCTTTCGGATCAATTGGACCGTCGGGTACGACTTCATGATCTTCAGACGTTAGGCGATTTACGTAATGTTCTAAGGCAGGAGTGGAACGCATTGTCACAGGGTGACATCCAAAGACTTATCAGGTCCATGCGCCGTCGATGTCTTGCCATCCAAGAGGCAAACGGTGGACATACACGCTATTGACTGCATGTGTGAACTTTTCATTTCAACCCATGTCTGAATTGCGACGTCCTGACGTGACGCCGGCAGCAGTAAGAATATGAAATTATGCAAATTCATACAGCTAGACTCAAAATATGAATTTAAAATAATTTGTTTGGGATTAAAGTCGATAATACTAAAAAAAATTGCTCCTCAAAGTTTATTATTACACATCCATTCTACTTTAATCCCTTGTATTTCATGGAATAGCCGCTATGACATAAATGATTCTGTATTCAATGGGTGATGTACAAGCCGGAACTATTTTCCCAGCACCGTTCATACTAGTTCCTATCCCATCGAGTCATTAGTTACGCTTCGAAACGTTTCCTAATTTCGTTATACAATTATCGACAGTCTGTCGCATAGTGTGAAAATGAAAACGTCCAAAGCAAAATAAAGTCGGTTCACAAAAAATTAGTTAACCAAAAATGAGATAATATTTAAAAAAACCCCAATCATTTCCAACCAGAACATTAACCCAGTCCCGAGGCCGTCTAGTTTTGTGGATCCGTCATATCTTAATTGGTCAACTTTATTTCGGTAAATATTCGTACATCTTGACATTCTTCGAACTTCTTTTAAAAATGTTTCACCCACCGCTTTTGCAAATCTGCACAAATTTGTACTTATATTTTTACTAACAGTAATAGCCACCAAATGGTTAGGCGTGAATGGGCAGCAGCCGAAGAGAAACAGCGATACGAATTTCAACAAACACTGGTTCCCAAAAGGTTGTTTTGATTTTGTATCGATTCATTTGATCAGTACAGCTTCAGTCAAAACAAACAGACTCTTCACCTTTGGGTTTAAACATCGGAATTAAAATTTGTTTATTTAAATGAATTTTAATGCATGAGTTGTGTAATAAACACAGAACGCGACGTGTGTTTGAATCGGTAGGTGTTTTACATAACTCGTTGGAGTGGCGTAATCATATTTCGCGAGATCCTACGCGCGTTCTTTCTATTTGTACTTTCCTTTTTGACTCAGTATACCAGCCTGCACCATCTTAGTTGGTGTCCTGTATACATGCTTAGACAACGTGAAGTATACGTGTACAGATGATAAGAAACGTTTACCTTGAACATACAAAGATAATAAAATAAGGGGCATTTTACATTGTTTATCTCTGATTTATTACACACTAAGATTTATTGTTATCTGAACCAGAGTCCTGTTAAAAATATTACAAGCACTGTTATAATAAACATCGGATGTCACTGTGATAGTTTACATGAAATGCTCTATCCTCCGTGGGAAAATTAATATTGTTTGTTTACTGTAGTTCCTCTGGTAAGATGTAAGTTCTTCTCAGTTCATAGCATGTGAACCTTCTGAGTTCGTCTTTATAGCTATGAACCCTCTGTATGAAACGTGGGAGGTACAGTTAAAACTAGAAGTCCTGTCACGAAATGTGCGCTTATCTAGGCTTAATTGTGCGTAGGAATTGCGCGCGCAATTGCCATATCGAATAGCATCCAAAGCACGGCAGGTTCTCCTGGTTACTCATAGCAAACACAGGCAATGTTTCTGCCAATGGACCTCCGGGTTACCCGGAGGTCCATTGGCTGAAACATCGCTTGTCCACCGGCCGCATGTACACAATTTGATAGTCTTATTATGGTCATAACGCGTAGATTAACGCGCAGATCAACGTGCTATATGTGCGCATTTCAGGAAAGGACTTTTAGTTGTAACTGTAGGTTCGCACTCGTTTTCTTTGGCAGATATTTTCTTCTTTACGGGCTAATTATTACTGGTCTAATAAAGTGGGCAACATAAATAAGAACGATTGATTGAACTTTATTCTTGTACAGCGGTCGATATACAGTAATACAGACCTTAACCCTTTGACCCCCCTGATGGTATATTCTACGCCAGATCAGTGCCCGAAATTGGAAGAGTCTATATTCGTTACGTGGATGAATACTAATCAATATTTTCAATGTGCATCCTTCCTTCACCAGAAACAATTTTCATATTTGGACGCCCTGGGGGCGATGTCTGAGCGTTTCTACAACACTTGACGTGATGTGTATTGTTATGTGCTGTTTGCGGGTTTGATATTCGGTGGAGAAACCACGGTCAGATAGTAATTTGAAGTTTGATTTTAGTGGACCCGAGGCAAAAGTGTGGGTGAGCCAGGCCCCTCAGAAACCCCCAACCCCACCTCATGACGCCGCCACTGAAGTAGTGTAGGGAGAAAGTTCTTACGGTTTAGTAATAGTGTATGTACCCGGACAGGTGTAGGTTTGGGATCACTTTGGGGATCTCATGTGGCGTCCTAGTCACGTAGCCAAGTAACGTCTTTTGGGATTGTCGCGGTAGCTTACGTGAGCAACCATGTTGTGACGCCATTACCACGGTGACATGTGGTGTCAGTGCGCATGTTCGGCGAATGTTGTTAGGATGACGCGTGTTTCCCTTGTCCATTTTGTATAATTGAGGCTGTCATCTGACCTCAATGGTGGCACGTGGGTGTTCTGGAACCCGAAGTCCTATAATTGGAATGAGGTGTGTTCTTGATACGTGTTCGAATTGGTGGGAGTATATCTAATAACTACATGGGTACGGCCAGTCCGTACAATACTACCATATTACTCCAGAACAGTACTCCATACTCACAAACACTCCGCCTGTCCAAGGCAGTAAGTGCCCACAGAAACCACAAAATAGAACCCAAGGTAGAGGCCATCAAACAAAATGGACGATGAAAATGCATGTTACCATAAGACTCTCTGTGCATGCGCACCAACACCACCCATCACCATAACAGCAACGTCAAAACATGGCTGGGGATAATAATACATGTCGCACTCAGCACGCTCTGCGGTATGGCGCCATTCACGGCGCCAATAATATGAGGGCAGATTGATACATGTTATGCTACATTGGACCCATCGGTTGAGCTGTTTGTTTGTTTTGTTCATGGATTTTTCTAACTTGTCTTTAACTAATCGTCCAGGTTAGATATCTTTGGCCTATATAATTTCTTGCTCATCCTGTGTGTTTCCTTCAGTCGCTGGTTTGTTTTTTCCTACTTGTTTATGCTGCGCTGTTGATGTTGTCGTGTTTGTCTGCATTGGAAGTCTTCATTCCGTTTGGCTTCCGTACATCTTTCCATTCATTTAACATTTGCTGCTCATGTCAGACCAGTTTATTAGTGTTTTCTTCCGTTTCCTTCTCATCTTACAACTTCCGTAACATTTCTGCGGATAGCCATTTATTCTTTGGGTATGTCTAGAGGCCATCTTTTTCATTATGCTGGCATTAGTGTCTCCTTCACATTCTGCCATAGGTGGACACCAGTAATCGTCGCCTGGGTGCTAGAATGTCTTATGTCCCATAGGGGACAGAGTACTCCCATAGAGGACAGAGTACTCCCATAGGGGACAGAGTACTCCCATAGAGGACAGAGTACTCCCATAGGGGACATAGGACATTCTAGCACTCAGGCGACGAGTTACTTATAATCTGTTTGTGATGGTGTGTTTGTATTCTTCCCAAGTTTTTGTTATTATAAAGACAGCGATTTACCTTAGTCTCTGTGTGAGTATCCCCACCAAGTTTTTTTTTTAAAACCGAACTGTTGTACTGCAACCAGTAAGCGATAGCTGGCCACCATATCTGCTCCACCCTTTACACTCACATCTTGGAGTAATCTCTTGAATTTCAATCCGATTACCTAGCACCTGATCTTGCGGTACCCATGTAGCGTGTGTATTCTTTGTTTGGAAAGATACTGCCGCCAATTAAACAGTTGTTCGTTGTCTGTGAATTTCTTTTCATCCCCATAATCCTACAATGTCCATGACTTCCCACCATTTCTGCATACCCAGAATCACGACGTTCTGTTCATGTCATCTGCTCCAATCAAGACACTGAAGTCTCCCACCCAGGGGCGTCACAGGGGTGGTGTTATACTCCCAATAATATTTCCAGTCGGGACATTTTTGTCATGATTTGGGTCTAATACTCTTTGTTCTGAACGTAGCGGTTATAATATTTGGCACAGGGGCTTCTCGTCCTAACAGTACCGATTGTGCTGTTCCAGATGACACGGGTGCTACACCTTCCGTCTGGGCATGTGTATGGGAGCGGGCGGGGTGGAGGGAATCCTCAAGTCAAAGGTCGGCGTTGTCCAGACAGTGTCCATCTGATCTCATCAAGGTGTAAAGTGTTGTACGTTCTAATTTCTGTTGTCATCTGTGATGTCTTCCTATCCTCGTATATGTATGAATGAATTTATTTGTAGTATAGTTTACACAGATAAGAGCAAGTACTTAATTGTGAAGAAGACTACTATACTACGGGGAGTGACATAGCCCGGATGGCTGTCTTCCTATCGGAAAAAAAATAGAAAAAACAAATCACAAAATAATTCACGAATTTACAAGACAGCAGCAATCACAAAAGAGTACAATCAATACAGTGGCGTAGGGGATGGGCATTGCGGGGGGTGGGGGGGGGGGGTGGCTAGAAGGGGTCCCCGTCTTGAAGGACGTCCCAACGATGGGAGAAGAGGGAGAGAGAGAGTGAGACTCTGTACCAAATACACATAATTTCAAACTCTCACTTCCACACGACGTACTTTTTGTAGTCTATGTATTATTCTTTTAACCCTTTACCTAACGTAACGGCCAAAACTGGCCAGCGCTATTCTCAAAAATCGCCAATTAATTTTCATTATTGTTTTTCATTTTTTGTCTCAAAAACATAGGTTATGACCCCTCGTTGGAACGAGCTCGTCGAGCTCGTTCCAACGAGGGGTCATAACCTATGTTTTTGAGACAAAAAATGAAAAAAATTACTTATTCAAGAATTATTTTTGCAAGTGTCGTCTGCTTTTCAGGTGAGGTAAAGGGTTAAGTGAACGCTACATCATTGTAACTGACAGGGGTCAGAAATGAACAATATACACACATGGTGCCTCTCAAGTCACACATGTTGGGCGTGAATGTGTGTATCGTTGGATGGTGGGGGTAAAATTTAAAACACGTAATGAAAAAATCCACAGAGTCGTACTTTTAGAATCGATCCTATAGGCTATACCTTCATTTAATTTATGGCGTATGTACTACGTGAAATCCTGTATGCTGTGCACGGTAACAGCTCTAAATTTGCTCCCGTTTTAAAGGCAACCACCATCATGAAAGTCTCTATCTCGCGGGGGGTATGGGGGGATGTATGGGGGGGGGGGGGGGCACAAGATTTTCCGCTACGTCACTGAATCAATATCGGTGAGTCTAATTACGGTGGATACAGACAAAAATGGTGTAGTCGTCCCTGTTCCGCACAAAACACTCCACAGTTTCCGTGTCCCTATTATGAATATTATGGCTAACGAACCAACTTCAGAACTTGGACAATAGGATATAAGTAAGATACAATTGAGCACACAAAAACAGTCAACAGCAAATACATTTACAGGCATTAACGGTTTTTTGTGACGTCACAAAACCACTGTCCATACTTTCTGATAAGTAACAAAGAGCACCACTATGGCTATGATCTCATGAAGGGGTTGATGCGACTTCAGGTTATTTGAAATAGTTGTATATTAACAAACAAACAAACATAAAAAAAATGTGAGGTAGTACGTTGAACACACTCATGTCACTCGAGGTTATTACAGTGAACCTGTGTGCGATATGAGTTCAGGATTTTCTCCGTGATTGCTTTTTTGAACTCGGATCTTGAATTATTTTGTAATTCCGGAGGGATTTCATTCCAGGCCTAGGAAAGGTGTGTAATGGTAGATCAGAGGAGAATTTGTTTCTCGGTGTAAGAGTTTGTATCTTTCCAGTATGTCTGGTTTCCATACCAAATGGATTGGTATATATTTTGAAACCATTTTGGAATGATACTGGCAGGTTGCCATGAAACCAGTCATACATGAATAGAACATGGAGTTTATACAAGTCTTCAAACTTTAGAATATTGTGCCTCTTGAAGAGTGGGTCTGTATGGGTGTTCCGCTTTTTCTGTTGATGAAACGAATAGCCTTTTTTGGAGAGTCGCGATGCGACTAGTTGAGGGAACTTGCCACCATGCAAGAATACCATATAGAAGGTGGCTATGCACGAGTGAAAAATACAATGTTTTCAGTGTCTCAGTTGGGAGAAAGTTTTTTGCCCTCTTGATGGCATAAATGGCTTTTGACATTTTGGAGCAATCTATTGAAATGTGACGTTTAAAATTCAAATTTTCATCCATAAAGATATCTAAAAATTTAATTCCGACATTCTCTTCATGCTTACCAATTAATTCAACCTTAGGATTATTCAGGGATATGTATCTATCACCAATATTGTATGGGTCGTTGCAAGGATGAAAGAAGATACATTTAGTTTTACCAGCATTTAGCAGTAATTTGCTAGCAGAGCACCAGTCGTTTATACTTGCTAGTTCAGCGTTGGTGTTTTCAACATGCTTATCCAAATTGTGGCCAGAATTAAAGTTGTGTGTCATCAGCAAAGGACATAACATGAGTGTCCTTTCCTGGGTATAAAATGTTGTGGTTTTCAAAAAAGCCGATTAGTCGTGAGCCTATTGTTTTTTCTAGAATTTTGGAGACGGAAGGCAAAATACTAATTGGTCTGTAGTTACTAAAATTATTTTTATCACCAGACTTGTAGACAGGTGTTAATTTTGCTACATTCGTTTTAGTTGGTACTATGCCAGTAGAGAATGAGAGATTTATCATATTGGTCAAGAGATTTGCGATTTCAAATGCAGTGTGTTTTAATAAACGGGTAGAAACGTCGTCAAGATCCTTACTCGCCTTCAGACGCAGGTTGTTAACACACAAAATACTTCTTGGATGTTCGTTGGTGTCACGAAAAACGATTCATTGTTTTTTTTATCGGTTAAATATTCTGAAAAGTGGTGTATTGATGAAGACATCTGGCCGTTTCGGGTATTACCTATGTTAACGAAAAACGAGTTGAATTTTTTAGCAATATTCTTTGGATCACAAAGCTGAGTATTGTTGTCATTGAAAACTGCTGGTAAAACACGAGAGCGGTCGGATTTACTAATGGCTTCCCGTAAAATCTTACACGCGTTTCTAACATTATATTTGTTTTCCCTAAGGTCACTGGTGAAATATTCTGCTTTGCGAATTCGTTTGAGACGATTGAAGAGATCATAATGGGCTCTTGTATCGTACTTTGTGAAAGTTAGTGGGTGATTTGAGTTTTTTTCAAGTATAATTTCCTCTGATTTAAGGATGTCTGTATGAGTCCTGTCGTCATCCACGGTGCGTGTTTAATGTGGTTCTTGGAAATGGGCTTGGCTTTTAGAGGAAATACTTGATCGAAAGATCCTAGAAAACTATTGAGAAAGATGTTATAAGCATGGTTTGGACAGACTGCATTGAATACGTCAGCGCCATCAGTCTCCTATAGAAGCCTTTTAACCCTTTACCCAACGTAACGGCCAAAACCGGCCAGCGCTATTCTCAAAAATCGCCAATTAATTTTCAAAATATTTTCATTTTTTGTCTCAAAAACATAGGTTATGACCCCTCGTTGGAACGAGCTCGTCGAGCTCGTTCCAACGAGGGGTCATAACCTATGTTTTTGAGACAAAAAATGAAAAAATTTAGTTATTCAAGAATTTTTTTTGTAAGTGTCGTCTGCTTTTCATGTTAGGTAATGGGTTAAAATGGTAACATTTTCATCAATAAATGGTCGTCTGGTGGTTTTGGATAGGTGTATTTTGACAGGTAACTAATTCTTCAACGCAGGCAGTTGTAGAGTGATCAATGATACCACAGATACTGATGCCTGCATTGTTTTTGCCAATACGGTTAGTAAAGATGTGATCTAGTAGAGACAGAAGTGTCAGTGCCTCTTGTGGATCTTGTAATTATTTATTTATTTATTGGTGTTTAAGGTCACATATTTCTGCACAATGGCTAATCATGACCACGACAGTTTTACGGGTGGAGGAAGCCGGAGTACCCGGAGAAAACCACCGAGCAACGGCGAGCAACTGTCAGCTCCCCAACATACGAACTCCACACAAGCAGGGTTAGCATTGGTTGAAGACAAGTGCACCATCGACGTACAGTACGCCTTAGTACACAACGCCACCGTGCCCCCACGTGGGCAATGGGGGTGAAGTGTCTTGCCCAAGGACACAACGCGGTTGCCGCAGGTGGGATTCGAATTGAGAACATTTCGGCCTGCAGCCTGCACCTCTACCTACTGAGCCACCGCGCCCCCTGGATCTTGTAATAGATGGCGTGAATCCAGCACCGAACATTATGTCCACGTACTGATAGGGACGTGGCTAGAGATTTCCAATGGGGGTGGGGGGCAGGGTAGTGAATTTCCAACAAGGGGGAGGGACCGGGAGGGGGATACCCCCCCCGGTCCCTCCCCTTAGTTGGAAATTCACTACCGAGAAAAAAATTGAAAATGAAGCCATGAAAGGGGGCATAAAATTTATTCTGGTAACTGAAATGCCAACACATTTATGATTGAATTATCAGGTTATTATCGCGGCGGGAACCCCAGGAAGTGAAGCAGTGCGAAGGATCAAAGGAAACTGTCGACAAAAATATTATCTACATCGTTTGGCCAGGAAGCATTGAAAACGTCAGCGTAGCAGTCTCCGATAAAAACCTTTTAAAATAATGCACATTTTCATCGCTGAATGATCGTCTAGGTATTTGGGTAGGTGTATTTTTGCAGGTGACTAGTTCATCAACGTAGAAAGTGGCAAAGTGATCACGAGTATCACAGATAATGAATGATACCTGCATTGTATTTGCCAACACGGTTAGTAAAGATATGATCTATTACAGTCGCAGAAGTGTCAGTGACTGTTGTGGGTTTTGTAATAGCCGGCGTGAATCCAGCACCGAACATCATGTCCACGCACTGATTTGTTTTGGGATGATCGCCAAAGTTTAATAGACTGATGTTGAAATCTCCCATCAGATAGGTATGTCTATTTTCAGTGTTTATTTTATCAAGTAGATTGGACAATGTTTCTAAAAAGACGTCTAGATTGGCTTTTGGAGCTGTATTGGGGCGATAGATGACTCCCAATAAACCATTTGTGACTGTTGTGGGTTTTGTAATAGCCGGCGTGAATCCAGCACCGAACATCATGTCCACGTATTGATTTGTGTTGGGATGATCGCCAAAGTTTAATAGATAGATGACTCCAAAAATGCATTTGTTTTTCATGGTGATTTCAATAAAAAGAGACTCAAAAATGTGTGGGGTAAAGTATGATAAATCGTTTCGTTTGCTAAAAGCAATATTTGCCTTGATGAAAATACCAAATCCCCCTCTTCCGTCGTCGTCGGCAGAGAACGGGATGGCAAGGGGGTCATAGCCTTCGAGGCCGTAAGCAATACTTTCGTGAATACTGAACGTTTCGGTAAAGCCAACCAATTACGTCAAAAAAGTTGTTATCAGGTTGCAGATCGCTCATGAGATTTTGTAGGCGATCCCAGTTAGGGTCCAAACTGAGACAGTTCATGTTAAATGTGATAAGGTTTTATCGTTACTTTTTACAGAGTCCTTGGAGCTATCTGGAGTGTGGTACTTGCAATCACGATTGTCAATTAAGAATTGGGAGTTGGAGTAATCATCTTCATTATCAGTTAAAACATTGTTAAAAGCTGTAATAAAATTATAGGTACCTTCACTCTGAATCTCATCACGTGTAGTTATATTAGCCATGATCACTCGGACCAATTTTGAACAAAAGCCCACAAGACATTGGCAAAAAATATAAGGTTTTGTGCGGAACGAAAGAAATAAATAGAGGATATGAAATGAGTGTTTTTCTCATATGATATTTATGAAACGAGTTTAAGAATTTTCCGTTTGGGCGAGCCTCTGGCGAGCCCCAAACGGAAAACTCGGACGAGTTTCATAAATATCATATGAGAAAAACACTTATTTCATATTCTGTTTATCATATGACACACATATGCACAAATTAACTACTTAGTATGACTTTTTAAACCTTTACCGAACGTGTGTTGCAGACGACACTCGGAAAAAAATCATTATATAACTAACAATTTTTCATTTTTTTGCTTCCAATACATAGGTTATGACCCCTCATTGGAACGAGCGCGATGCGCTCGTTCCAATGAGGGGTCATAACCTATGTTTTAAAAGCAAAAAATGAAAATTTTTCGTATATAGCACTGGACGGTTTTGGTCGTTGTGTTAGGTAAAGGGTTAATGCAATATAACCCAACCTAAATAGGACAGATAACATAAATTCTCTCTACTCAATTTATGCAAATGTGATCCAGTTGTATTTTGTTCAGCCAATCAAACTGTCCATATTTGAAATTGACCAATGAAATCTTTGAACCCCAATTATGCAAATTATGAAAATATGGCCCAGTTGTATTTTGTTCAGCTAATCAAATTGTCTAGTTTTGAAATTGACCAATGAAATCGACGGAAGGCTTTATTTATCACTGATTAATATGAAAGCAAAATATCAAATGTTTTAAAGTGAACAAAACGGACGAGTCATATGATAAAAGTATTTTTGAAATGAAAAACTGAAATACTGCTGTCAGGAAAGACTGAGATGTATTTATTTAGCATTCTAGTTTTGGTTTTAATTGAGAGAATTAACCCCTCCCCCCCCCCCCCAGATGAGGTTATATACTAGAAATGACAGCTGAGCAGTTCACTCACGAATACCCAAGGCTAGGGCTGGATAGTGCAAGTGAGTGTGTGTGTGTGTGTGGGGGGGGGGGGGGGGGGGGAGGGTGTAGTTTGCTGATTTTTTTTCAAATTATTGGTACAGGTCCATTGGCGTGTATCTCATGATATATATTTTGATAAAAGGTTTTCAGAATATATTTCAGTATATGGTTTTCGCATTCCATTTTTATGAGTATAAAAAGATATCTGACACGTAGAAGGTTGGTCGCCATTGTACCTTTCTGGGAATTCTGGCTTTCGTCACGTGACATCATATTTCATCGCGATGATGATCCGTTTTCTTCCAAGATTAAGTGAGGTATCTCGAGTTATCTTTGACCTTTCTGTTGGAGGGTATGTTTTTTGTATCTTTCTGTTAGAGGGTATGTTTTTTATATCTTTCTGTTAGAGGGTATGTTTTTATATCTTTCTGTGGAGGGTATGTTTTTTATATCTTTCTGTGGAGGGTACGTTTTTTAGATCTTTCTGTGGAGGGTATGTGTTTTATATCTTTCTGTGGAGGGTATGTGTTTTATATATTTCTGTGGAGGGTATGTTCTTTTTATATAAAGGGAGGATGCAAGCTGCGTGAAGACCCTTCTTTTACCATCCGGGTCTCGGCCCGGCATTGGTTGAGTTGAACATGATGCTTATCGTCACCTGGGTGTTAGAATGTCCTATGTCCCCATGGGACGATATATTATTTCCCCTATGGGACAATACATTATTTCCCCTATGGGGCGATATATTATTTCCCCCATGGGACGATACATTATTTCCCCTATGGGACGATATATTATTTCCACCACGGGACGATACATTATTTCCCCTATGGGACGATACATTATTTTCCCTATGGGACGATACATTATTTCCCCTATGGGACGATATATTATTTCCCCTATGGGACGATATATTATTTCCCCCATGGGACGATACATTATTTCCCCTATGGGACGATATGTTATTCCCCCTATGGGACGATACATTATTTCCCCTACGGGACGATATATTATGTCCACTATGGGACGATATATTATTTCCCCTATGGGACGATACATTATTTCCCCTATGGGACGATATATTATTCCCCCTATGGGACGATACATTATTTCCCCTATGGGACGATATATTATGTCCACTATGGGACGATATATTATTTCCCCTATGGGACGATATATTATGTCCATTATGGGACGATATATTATTTCCCCTATGGGACGATATATTATTTCCCCTATGGGACGATATATTATGTCCACTATGGGACGATATATTATTTCCCCTATGGGACGATATATTATTTCCCCTATGGGACGATACATTATTTCCCCTACGGGACGATATATTATGTCCACTATGGGACGATATATTATTTCCCCTATGGGACAATATATTATTTTCCCTATGGGACGATACATTATTTCCCCTATGGGACGATATATTATGTCCACTATGGGACGATATATTATTTCCCCTATGGGACGGTATATTATGTCCACTATGGGACGATATATTATTTCCCCTATGGGACGATATATTATGTCCACTATGGGACGATATATTTTTCCCCTATGGGACGATACATTATTTTCCCTATAGGACGATATATTATTTCCCCTATGGGACGATATATTATGTCCACTATGGGACGATATATTATTTCCCCTATGGGACGATATATTATGTCCACTATGGGACGATATATTATTTCCCTTATGGGACTATATATTATTTCCCCTATGGGACGATATATTATTCCCCCTATGGGACGATATATTATTTCCCCCATGGGACGATATATTATTCCCCCTATGGGACGATATATTATTTCCCCCGTGGGACGATATATTATTTCCCCCATGGGACGATATATTATTTCCCCTATGAGACGATATATTATTTCCCCTATGGGACGATATATTATTTCCCCTATGGGACGATATATTATTTCCCCTATGAGACCATATATTATTTCCCCTATGGGACGATATATTATTTCCCTTATGAGACGATATATTATTTCCCCTATGGGACATAGAACATTCTAGCACTCAGGCGACGAAGTATCACATAGAATTTCAGCATTTAATTTAATAACACAGTTTTTCCATACTGATCGCATTTTGCGACATGTTAAAATTAGGAGGGTGGGGTGTGGTGATAGCGCAATATTTCAGTCTCCAGATCATGATGCGAAGCATCCTCCAACTCGCGTAGATGCGAGTCGGGGACGAGCACGGGGGGGGGGGGGTGGAATCGGGGGACTCCCGATGAAAAATGTTTGAAAATGTAATGTCAGTGTTGTCCTCCGGTGGCTGCTTTGCACGTGAACACAATGTTTTTCAACCAAATTATTCCCGCAATTTTATAAAGACTTATTCAAAATTTGTAAAGAAGTTAGCCATTTTATAACGGATCACAATGGGCCCGCAAAGGAGTTGTATATAGCTGTATGAATGGGATAAGTTGTTATTCGCGATGGATACGGACGTGTCAACCGTTACGTCTTCCCAATTCCTTATTCGACATTCGTTATCAACCGATAAAATCGCTTGATAACGAATGTCGAAAAAGGAAATGGCTAACGGTTTTCACGTCCTGCGATGGACAACGGTTGTTGTGGGTGTCAATGTGTTATCGCGGATAATAACGTGCCATGAGCTTTGTTCGTGTATAAAATAAATTGATTTATAAAAAAAAATGGGTGAAGGACTGCCCCCAGCCCAGATCCGCCTATCTTTCAAGTCAGTATGTAGATACCGAAGGGATGAGTCATTGTTGTATGGGGTTATTGTCAAGAAAGTTTGAAAATGTTTCATCAAATGGAGCCTTCTGACGGCTTTTGGGGTCCACTATATTTTTCGGTTCGGAAAATAACTGTTTTTCAGTAGCATGTTTCAAATTACAAACCTCATCAGTGAATGTTTAGTTTATCACACAGGCAGGCTTTAGCATTTACAACTGACGAAATACACACTGTTAATTATTCAATTTACGGGGTATAAACAGTTCAATATTAACTCAGTTACCTAACTCTTACCGATTAACCCATTAAATATTTACCGTCAGAGGGTCATTTCCTGACACATCGTCACCTTAAGACAACTACCTTGGTGATTATTTATTTATTTATTTATTTATTTATTTATTTATTGGTGTTTAAGGTCACATATTTATGCACAATGGCTAATCATGACCGCGACAGTTTTACTGTCGCGGTCATGATTAGCCATTGTGCATAAATATGGAGGAAGCCGGAGTACCCGGAGAGAACCAACCACCGAACAACACAACGGCGAGCAACTGTCAGCTCCCCCAACATACTAACTCCACACAAGCAGGGTTATCATTGGTTGAAGACAAGTGCACCATTGACGTGCGGTACGCCTTAGTACACAACGCCACCGTGTCCCCACGCGGGCAATGGAGATGAAGTGTCTCGCCCAAGGACACAACGCGGTTGCCGCAGGTGGGATTCGAACCGAGGACCTCTCGGCTTGCAGCCTGCACCTCTACCTACTGAGCCACCGCGCTCCCCACTACCTTGGTGATACAAGTTACTTCAAATTAATCTCAATAGCTATTAGTACGCACCAAAATTACCATTTTGCGCAATCATAGATGCTGGGAACCAGTAATGCCTTCTGAAATTAAAGGTACTACGGTTTTATTCGGTATTAAGGTTCCATCCTTGTACTAAGGTTCCATTCGGTACTAGGGGCGCGGTGGCTTAGTAGGTAGAGGTGCAGGCTGCAAGCCGTTAGGTACTTGGTTCGAACCCCACCTGCGGCAATCGCGTGGTGTCCTTGGGCTAGACACTTCGCCCCCACTGCCCACGTGTGGGCACAGTGGTGATGTGTACTAAGGCGTACTGCACGTCGATGGTGCACCTGTCTTCAACAATGCTAACCCTGCTTGTATGGAGTTAGTATGTTGGGGAGCTGACAGTTGCTCGCCGTTGCTCAATGGTTCTCTCCGGGTACTCCGGCTTCCCCCACCCGTAAAACTGTCATGGTCATGATTAGCCATTGTGTAGAAATATGCGACCTTAAGCACCAATAAATAAATAAATAAATAAATAAATGGATCCATTCGGTACTAAGTTCCATTTTAAGGCAGAATAATATGTAGTAAACTTAGAAACCGACAGTGTGTCACTAACTGTGAACCACAAATGCTCTTGTTGGCCTACTCCCACGGAGACAAGAGGGGCAGCTACTTTCTTAGTCACGGGGACAGCGAGACAATTTATGTCCATCGCAGACCACGTTGTGGAGATGTGTTTAAAGTATCTGTTTTTTCTGTTATCATAATTAATAAAAGGTGATGTTGCTAGTACAGTTGAGGCCACTTAATTGGATATCTCTTAACTGTGTATCCCTGTTAATTGAATACAACTTCCAAACACAAAACCATTTCCCATACCATCAGTACAAATTTAACCTGTGAATTGAATATGGTTTATAGAGTATGCTACTGTTAATTGAATAAAATATCTCGCAATATGTCGAGAAATTACCTGGACAATCATTAAATTTTCCTTATTCATAGACCTTTTTTGGTATTGATACATCTATCACGGGCATTTAATCTATTATATCTTGTTTGACAGAGCTCCATGAGCTCTGTCAAACAAGATATAATAGAACAAATGATCACTTTATATCTAGAACAAAGGAAAAGGACCAAATCCCTGTTAATTGACTACTCCTGTTAATTGAATAATTTTCACTGGAAAAGTGGATATTCAATTAACAGAGTTCCACTATATATCTGTTGTCGGATGTTTCGATGTCAATGTTAACCCTTTACCCAACGTAACGGCAAAAACCGGCCAGCGCTATTCTCAAAAATCGCCAGTTAATTTTCATTATTTTTTCATTTTTTGTCTCAAAAACATAGGTTATGACCCCTCGTTGGAAATTAGTTATTCAAGAATTTCTTTGGCAAGTGTCGTCTGCTTTTCGTGTTAGGTTAAAGGGTTAACAACAAGTTGCCAGAAATTGGCGAAACAGAGTACACTTAGATGTTAGTACTTGGTTGGTTTCATATCGGCCGAGATATCAGCCAGAAATAATTTCATATTAGCCGCCCCAGGCTAATAGGAAGTTACCCAAGGCTGATACCTCTTTATATATTAAACCATAACTAATAATCACAAAATAATCACAAAATGTTCTCTTACAGTTTTTTGACAGTGTTATTGCCTCTTATTCTTAGTCCGAAGTTTTCTCTTGTCCAAGTCCAGCTATCCGAAGGTCTGGGTAGGCTTCCCCAATAGTAGACATCAGCATTTGCCATTTTAGGTCTCGCAGAGGGGGGAGGGGGGGGGGGGGCGTTGGTCACATAAGTCACCTTTGTTTCCAAAACAAATCCCAAGTGAAATACTTAGCTCGCACAGTCCTGGTCAGAAAATGGTGGGCATGAATTCAACGTCAAATAACTTGATATTCGAATATTACGCGCTTGATCATTTCTGTTAAAATTAACTCTTATAGCAGGGGTAACAGCGTTATGTCCTCGGTCAAGGCACTTAACCCCGATTGCCCACGCGAGGGGAGGGTGGCGTTGTGTACTAAGACGTAATGCATGTCGATGGTGCACATGTTTTCAACCAATGCTAACCATGCTTGTGTGGAATTAGTACGTTAAAGAGTCTGACATTTGCTCGCCGTTGCTCGGTGGTTCTCTCCAGGTACTCCGACTTCCTCCACCCTTAAAACTGTCCGACACGAGGTGGCCCTGGTTGTCGAAAATGTCGAGAAAACTCAAATAATAAATAAATAAAAATAAATAAATAAATAAATAAATAAATAAATAAATAAATAAATAAATAAATAAATAAATAACTCTTACAGTAAGAATCAATTGTAATATTATTAATACAATGATAAATCCGAGCTGAAAACAAACCTTTTAGCTAAGAACACATTGAAATGTGACTGCGTACAGACGGAATAGAGTTGCTTGCCTCCACTGTTTTGCAAAACGAAACAGAGCTACTATTTCGAAAGTTCAACATTCGAAATGCATTGATACAAATAAAGTATTGTCATTACCTGTTCCACAGGCATTTGCATAGTTGAGTTATACGAAAGAAAATAAGTGACATATGGAGAGATTGACGGAAACCGCCATCGCTGGCACCCTATTTCGCTCCGCACGTGTTTATTATTTTGGAAACAAATGCGACATGTGCCCTCCCCAACGTGACCAAACGTGGAAAATTGGTATAGTCTATGGGAGTGCCGCGATGTTCGGATAGCTGAACTATTTCTTGTCCCACTTGGTGGAGACTCCGCTTACGACTTTCAATATAAAGTTGAATTTTCTGTACGACTCTTTTTCTTTCTTCCCTTCCTCCACACAATCCTCACTCATTGCCGTCATTAATTCCTCGGGTTATTCCCGTTCACCCAGCTCACTAGTTTTAATTAACACTTGGGTGAAGATTATAGGCCGCATCGAAACAGAGAGTCGATGTTTCATCTCCTGACTTAATTGATGGGTTGATATATCAAAACAGAGAACTTTGTACTCGTAAGGCCGATTTTTCGGTCCAAGGCATAACTGTGCCCCATTTTTGTGTTATTATAAGAGGTCTGTCCACGAGGCATTGGTGATAAAATCATAACTACAGTCTGCAGCCAGACGGCTGCAGACTGCAGTTATTATTTTATCCTCCCTGAATATTGATATTGTAACGGACCCATCTCACAGTAAATGTACACAAAGGTAATATCATTCCAGGAAACCCCGATTAAAGGGTTAATGTTATTCATTTATTATTATTATTATTATTATTATTATTATTATTATTATTATTATTATTATGTTAGTCATTATTATTATTAATATAATAATGTGTATTTATATGATAAATAATGTGAGATCATGAAATAATGTGTATTTATAAATATGATAAATAATTAATAATAGATTTTGTTCATTTTTGTCTTTTTCCTACTCACCCAGCCCTCTGAATTTGCAGTTAAATTCCCAACTGAACTTACCACTAATCTGAAGAAAACTATAGTCGGTATTTCTTTGATCAAGAAAAGTTTCACACTTATACCAGAACAATAGCGGCTGGGTAGACAGGAAGACCCCAATTCCTCGTCGTTCAAAAACACCACCACAAACCACTCCGTTATATAACACCAGTATTCTCGACTGCGTTCGAAGAGTAACGGCTTCGAGGAAAACAAATCAGTTGTGTGTCCTAACGACGCATCAAGGGAAACAATCCTGACTAGATTCCTATCGACCGAGATCGGCGTAATATCAAATCAGCCGAGTTTGAAGTCATATCAGCTGAGAAAGTAAATCACATCTTATAAATAATTTTAGATATTTTGAACGCAAATACGGATTTTTATTTTTGATCCGTTCAGGATTCCACTATTTGTTACGGGCGTGACTTATTCCCAGCTCATTATTCGACATTCGTTATCAACCGATAAACGTCGGAAAAATAATGTTTTCAGATGCTTCTCCTTCCTTCTCTGGCTCCAAAATTAAAATTATCTCACACGTGGCGTTGGGGCGGGGGGCCGAAGCATGGTCGACCCAATGACTTCCGCACCTTCGAAATTCTTTCATTACGACAAACTGCTCGAAGCGGCGACAAATGCCTAAGAAACGAGGATTGGGTGTCTTTTCGGTACCGAAAATACAAATTTTCTCCGGCCCCTGGGTACTGCAAATAAGCTCCAAAGTGTTTAATACCAGACTGAAGTACAATAATTAAATTTATCTTACAATCAACATGCATTTTGTCTGTATTAACTCCGCAACTGTCGTGTATCCGACCCCCTGATACAGATGTTTGTATCAGGGGGTTGGATACAAGCACGTTCCTTTCGCGTGAGTTCCATTTTTTTTTCTTTTTGTTCATCCGTACGAATAAATAGTTTGTTATATATCCGTCTACATTCTTGACTTATCCCCAATATATTGTAAGATAAAATGATTATTACCATTATGTGGATGTACAAAATATGTATCCGAGTCTCGCTCCGGGTTCTAAGGGTAGATCACGACTCGTCTTCGACTCGTCATGATCTGCTCTTAGAACCCGGAGCTCGACTCGGATACATATTTTGTACATCCACATAATGGTAATAATCTCTATTTATTGATAACGTAACACAAACAAACAAAAACAAAACAACAAAAGCAACAACAACAACAACAACAACAACAACAACAACAACAACAACAACAACAACAACAACCTTACTGATTATTACAGTTTTCTGAGCACTTTTGTTTCTTTCAGAACTACGGAACGCCGAAATGCTGATAAAACTGCAAGGGTGGTGCCGGGGGTGGAGGGGAGGGTAAGATACCAACTTAGGTGGGTGACAGTAATACAGCCAGCTGGCTATGTCACCCCCTGCAGAAGACAAATATGTAGCTTCATAAATCCTAGTTGTGATTTATTAATATTATTAATACTATTTGTTGTTTCTTGGCAGTTATGTTATAAACATGTATTATAATGTCTTTTGCAAATAAAGTTATTACTTACTTACTTACTTACACTTACTCCCCCTCCCCGTATCCCCATACCCCCGTATCCTCGTCGGGGAAATCGGCCAAATTCGGCGGGGAGATAAAAATATGCAAACCCCATGAAGATAGAGAAAATACTCCCGAAGATCCGATACACGTGCACAATAGTAATAACCCGATGGGCATATGATCACTATGGCATAGGCAGAGTTAATTACAAGAGTTTTATTTTAGTCCGTATCAGTTAATTACAAGAGTTTTATTTTAGTCCGTATCAGTTAATTACAAGAGTTTTATTTTAGTCCGTATCAGAAACGTTCAACACTGTCACTGGTCGTCACACATTTAGTCTCTACTGTGGGCTATAAGTAGTATGTCTCGTATGTTTCACCCCTTCAGTCGAATGCACCCCCAGGGGACCCTTTGGTACTATAGCACTACGTGCTAAGCCGATCAATTGGGGAAATAAAGTCAATTTCGGTGATTTCGGGTGGATTTTGGTGATTTGGAGGGATTGTCGGGTTGTTTGTGGTAATCAGATTTACTTTTCTACAATCGAACACACCCTCTGAACATACCCCGTCCTATTGCAGAAACATTGGGTAACACAGCAATCACGTGCTACCATAGAAACCAAGATGGCGGCCTCCAGTATACAAAATGGACGACGGAAAACACGTATTACCCTAACAACACGCACTGCGCATGCGCACTAACACCACGTATCACTATGGAGATGACGTCACAAGATGGCCGCTCACTCGGGTTACCATGACAACACAACATGGCGCCAGTACGTCACGTGACATGACGTCACTTCCGAGGTCCTGCACCGAGGTCCTGCCGAATAGGGGTGAAACATACGAGACATACTACTGCTATATCGTGATTATTAAATTTGTGTCTTGTGGAACGAATGTGGGCGAATCGCCATGACACCTGTTTTGGTACCCTAGTTCCACAAGCCACAATTCGGCCGGCGGGTCCGGAGACTCTCTAGACCCCCCCCCCCCCCCTCCGCCGGTCTGGGATCATAGCCTCTGTGCCGGCACTACTCCCGATTGAATGGTGACTTGAAATTAAAGAAATTTCAAACAATATAATAAATGCTGTTTTATATATAGGAAGTACTCTTTTATCTGAACTCGACTGGAAGGCTAGTCTCCTCCTTTATTTCGTCGTTTTTAGGGGAAAACTCGTCACTTTCTGAAATGTCAGATCATAGAATTTATTTCAACAACTAGTTCGCTGTTAATATGTTCTGGTGCGATCAATAACAGAAAACGGTTGTTTTCTTTCAACACTTTGTGAAGAATATCTTTCCAATAGATAGATTGTCATTGGTAATAATTAACTTTCTTCGTTGGTGAGACTTCAGAATGCTTATCCTACATGTATTTGGGGCTATAAGGGTCTGTGTAAATGACCAGGTCATCGGCGACGGGAGACCCTATAGTCCAACTGAAGTCGTAATGAAGATATCAATTATATGTGTTCATATTTCAAAACAACACTTGTCAGTGTTTCAGACACGTGACCAGGATTCAAATGCTGGATGGGGTGAGGGGAGGGGGGGGGGGGCATGAAATACGCAAGGTCATTATTCGGGGCTCGCCTTGGGGAAAAAAGCTTGCAAAATTCCGGGCTGTGAGAGCAAATCTGAGGCCTTTATAGACCTATTTGTGGCTCTATTATGTTACATTAATCGTTTCTTTGGGGGTGGGTGGGGTGGGTTTGAGGAGTGAAATTGGAGGGCAGTCAGTGGCGGAGCAAGGATTACCCTGACAAGGGGCGTTGGAAGGGGAGGAGCAGGTATCTTCCGACAGGCCACAATAAGCCAGGCAGATTTCCGACAGAGGAGGGGACTAGATCTCGCCGATAGTTGGTACGGTTACCCCGTTGACCCTCCCCCCCCCCTCCCCTGATACGCCACTGCAGTTTTAAACCACAAAAATCATCTGATTTTGGGGTTTCAAGATCTGAATTCAAAGTAATATTACTGACCCCGTCAGATTCCCGACCTTGATTTCCTGTGTTGAAATTTTAACATTAAAACTACAGAACGCAATCGATTCACAGTAATTACTGCTAATCATTAGCCGTGGATGGACTGCGTAGTTTGTCCACGTTATTTGTCTGAAGAAAATACGCATCACTAATATAATATTATATTATACAATTATGGACTTTTGTGGTGATGAATATGATGTGATATGAACCTAAAAAACTTATTTTGACCGAGGCGTCCACAAAAGTCCATAACTGTATTATTATATACACCATCCTAAAAAAACAGTCATCTGTTTGTCAATTAAAAGTTCAATTATATCAACCAGAAATACTTTTATTTAATAATAAAATAGTTATCATCTGCAGAATAACATAAAAATAAACAATGTTATAGAGATTTGCAGAGACAGGGTCTAAAAAATGTTTTCCGCCTGCCGGGGACCCACCACCCCAAACCTGTAATTTTTTCCCCTCCCGAGGGGACCCCCCTCCCCCCCGTATTTCATTCCGGAGCTCAAAACACTGATGAAACTCGGCCTGAAATCTTCACTGAGAACATTTTGACTCTCCTGAGCTTGTCTATACCCCACATTCTCTCCAAAGCATGTTTTAAAATACTCTATTCACCACCCTGAATCATCCTAAAGGTATAAGAACATCATTCTTTGAATGAATTCAAGTGCAGGAAAAAATTTGCAATTTGGGTCATTTCCACGTTTTTTCCGGGCCAATGGTAAGCTACCCTGTGTCTGGAATTTTTTGGCAGACCCTCCCCCTCCCCCGACCCCCCTCCCCGGAACAACAGGAAATTAAATACCTACTTTCTCTTTTATTTCATATTTTTACAGTGTTTCTACACGATATAGCCTTGGCTGCTGATGTGGCGTTAATCAACAACAAGTAAATAAATAAATACTTACTTTCCCAACTATATGTGTGGGTGTGGTCGTTAAAAGATAAAACTAGGTGGGGTGGTGTAGGGGAGTCTGTAGAAAAAGTTCCAGCAGATATTTTACATGGTGGAAAAAACCCCCAAACATAACTCTATCTGATAGTGACCAAGAATATGATTCAAGGGTTCTTCAATCCAGAGGCAGCGGAACCGGGAAGGGGGGGGGGGGGGGCACAGGGAAACGTGCCCCTCCACTTTTTTCCAAAGACATGTTGAGCGGTTACACAGTGATTTAAAATGGGAACACGTAAACGTGTCAATACACAGTCATTCCTGTAATATATTATTTGTAAATCCAAACAACATTTGGCAAAATAATCCCACTTTAGGTCGCTCCGGTTCGTTTCTTCCACTTCACAAATCTTCCAACCCGAAGGCTAGCCTTCATATCTATTGTGAGGCTAGACTTCATATCTACAGTAAGGATAGACTTCATTTCTACAGTAAGGCTAGACTTCATATCTACAGTAAGGCTAGCCTTCATATCTACAGTAAGGCTAGCCTTTATATCTACAGTAAGGCTAGACTTCATATCTACACTAAGGCTAGCCTTCATATCTACAGTAAGGCTAGACTTCATATCTACAGTAAGACTAGCCTTCATATCTACAGTAAGGCTAGACTTCATATCTACAGTAAGGCTAGCCTTCATATCTACAGTAAGGCTAGCCTTTATAACTACAGTAAGGCTAGCCTTCATATCTACAGTAAGGCTAGACTTCATATCTACAGTAAGGCTAGACTTCATATCTACAGTAAGACTAGACTTCGTATCTACAGTAAGGCTAGCCTTCATATCTACAGTAAGGCTAGACTTCATATCTACAGTAAGGCTAGCCTTCATATCTACAGTAAGACTAGACTTCGTATCTACAGTAAGGCCAGCCTTCATATCTACAGTAAGGCTAGCCTTCATATCTACAGTAAGGCTAGCCTTCATATCTACAGTAAGGCTAGCCTTTATATCTACAGTAAGTGCTCATCTAAACGATAGACTATAGTATATCATTGTAGGACAGTGACGACACCGCGGTATGCTCATCTAAACGATAGACTATAGTATATCACTGTAGGACAGTGACGACACCGCGCCACGATAGACTATAGTATATCACTGTAGGACAGTGACGACACCGCGCCATGCTCATCTAAACGATAGACTATAGTATATCACTGTAGGACAGTGACGACACCGCGCCACGATAGACTATAGTATATCACTGTAGGACAGTGACGACACCGCGCCATGCTCATCTAAACGATAGACTATAGTATATCACTGTAGGACAGTGACGACACCGCGCCACGATAGACTATAGTATATCACTGTAGGACAGTGACGACACCGCGCCATGCTCATCTAAACGATAGACTATAGTATATCACTGTAGGACAGTGACGACACCGCGGTATGCTCATCTAAACGATAGACTATAGTATATCACTGTAGGACAGTGACGACACCGCGCCATGCTCATCTAAACGATAGACTATAGTATATCACTGTAGGACAGTGACGACACCGCGCCACGATAGACTATAGTATATCACTGTAGGACAGTGACGACACCGCGGCGTGCTCATCTAAACGATAGACTATAGTATATCACTGTAGGACAGTGACGACACCGCGCCACGATAGACTATAGTATATCACTGTAGGACAGTGACGACACCGCACCACGATAGCCTATAGTATATCACTGTAGGACAGTGACGACACCGCGCCGTGCTCATCTAAACGATAGACTATAGTATATCACTGTAGGACAGTGACGACACCGCGGCGTGCTCATCTAAACGATAGACTATAGTATATCACTGTAGGACAGTGACGACACCGCGGCGTGCTCATCTAAACGATAGACTATAGTATATCACTGTAGGACAGTGACGACACCGCGGCGTGCTCATCTAAACGATAGACTATAGTATATCACTGTAGGACAGTGACGACACCGCGCCACGATAGACTATAGTATATCACTGTAGGACAGTGACGACACCGCACCACGATAGCCTATAGTATATCACTGTAGGACAGTGACGACACCGCGCCGTGCTCATCTAAACGATAGACTATAGTATATCACTGTAGGACAGTGACGACACCGCGGCGTGCTCATCTAAACGATAGACTATAGTATATCACTGTAGGACAGTGACGACACCGCGGTATGCTCATCTAAACGATAGACTATAGTATATCACTGTAGGACAGTGACGACACCGCGGCGTGCTCATCTAAACGATAGACTATAGTATATCACTGTAGGACAGTGACGACACCGCGGTATGCTCATCTAAACGATAGACTATAGTATATCACTGTAGGACAGTGACGACACCGCGCCATGCTCATCTAAACGATAGACTATAGTATATCACTGTAGGACAGTGACGACACCGCGGCGTGCTCATCTAAACGATAGACTATAGTATATCACTGTAGGACAGTGACGACACCGCGGTATGCTCATCTAAACGATAGACTATAGTATATCACTGTAGGACAGTGACGACACCGCGCCATGCTCATCTAAACGATAGACTATAGTATATCACTGTAGGACAGTGACGACACCGCGCCACGATAGACTATAGTATATCACTGTAGGACAGTGACGACACCGCGGCGTGCTCATCTAAACGATAGACTATAGTATATCACTGTAGGACAGTGACGACACCGCGCCACGATAGACTATAGTATATCACTGTAGGACAGTGACGACACCGCACCACGATAGCCTATAGTATATCACTGTAGGACAGTGACGACACCGCGCCGTGCTCATCTAAACGATAGACTATAGTATATCACTGTAGGGCAGTGACGACACCGCGGTATGCTCATCTAAACGATAGACTATAGTATATCACTGTAGGACAGTGACGACACCGCGCCACGATAGACTATAGTATATCACTGTAGGACAGTGACGACACCGCGCCATGCTCATCTAAACGATAGACTATAGTATATCACTGTAGGACAGTGACGACACCGCGCCACGATAGACTATAGTATATCACTGTAGGACAGTGACGACACCGCGGTATGCTCATCTAAACGATAGACTATAGTATATCACTGTAGGACAGTGACGACACCGCGCCACGATAGACTATAGTATATCACTGTAGGACAGTGACGACACCGCGCCGTGCTCATCTAAACGATAGACTATAGTATATCACTGTAGGACAGTGACGACACCGCGCCACGATAGACTATAGTATATCACTGTAGGACAGTGACGACACCGCGCCACGATAGACTATAGTATATCACTGTAGGACAGTGACGACACCGCGGCGTGCTCATCTAAACGATAGACTATAGTATATCACTGTAGGACAGTGACGACACCGCGCCATGCTCATCTAAACGATAGACTATAGTATATCACTGTAGGACAGTGACGACACCGCGGCGTGCTCATCTAAACGATAGACTATAGTATATCACTGTAGGACAGTGACGACACCGCGCCATGCTCATCTAAACGATAGACTATAGTATATCACTGTAGGACAGTGACGACACCGCGCCACGATAGACTATAGTATATCACTGTAGGACAGTGACGACACCGCGGCGTGCTCATCTAAACGATAGACTATAGTATATCACTGTAGGACAGTGACGACACCGCGCCACGATAGACTATAGTATATCACTGTAGGACAGTGACGACACCGCACCACGATAGCCTATAGTATATCACTGTAGGACAGTGACGACACCGCGCCGTGCTCATCTAAACGATAGACTATAGTATATCACTGTAGGGCAGTGACGACACCGCGGTATGCTCATCTAAACGATAGACTATAGTATATCACTGTAGGACAGTGACGACACCGCGCCACGATAGACTATAGTATATCACTGTAGGACAGTGACGACACCGCGCCATGCTCATCTAAACGATAGACTATAGTATATCACTGTAGGACAGTGACGACACCGCGCCACGATAGACTATAGTATATCACTGTAGGACAGTGACGACACCGCGGTATGCTCATCTAAACGATAGACTATAGTATATCACTGTAGGACAGTGACGACACCGCGCCACGATAGACTATAGTATATCACTGTAGGACAGTGACGACACCGCGCCGTGCTCATCTAAACGATAGACTATAGTATATCACTGTAGGACAGTGACGACACCGCGCCACGATAGACTATAGTATATCACTGTAGGACAGTGACGACACCGCGCCACGATAGACTATAGTATATCTCTGTAGGACAGTGACGACACCGCGGCGTGCTCATCTAAACGATAGACTATAGTATATCACTGTAGGACAGTGACGACACCGCGCCATGCTCATCTAAACGATAGACTATAGTATATCACTGTAGGACAGTGACGACACCGCGGCGTGCTCATCTAAACGATAGACTATAGTATATCACTGTAGGACAGTGACGACACCGCGCCACGGTAGCCTATAGTATATCACTGTAGGACAGTGACGACACCGCGCCGTGCTCATCTAAACGATAGACTATAGTATATCACTGTAGGACAGTGACGACACCGCGGCGTGCTCATCTAAACGATAGACTATAGTATATCATTGTAGGACAGTGACGACACCGCGGTATGCTCATCTAAACGATAGACTATAGTATATCACTGTAGGACAGTGACGACACCGCGTCACGATAGACTATAGTATATCACTGTAGGACAGTGACGACACCGCGCCGTGCTCATCTAAACGATAGACTATAGTATATCACTGTAGGACAGTGACGACACCGCGCCGTGCTCATCTAAACGATAGACTATAGTATATCACTGTAGGACAGTGACGACACCGCGCCGTGCTCATCTAAACGATAGACTATAGTATATCACTGTAGGACAGTGACGACACCGCGCCACGATAGACTATAGTATATCACTGTAGGACAGTGACGACACCGCGCCATGCTCATCTAAACGATAGACTATAGTATATCACTGTAGGACAGTGACG
Source organism: Pictodentalium vernedei (assembly GCA_031216915.1). Lineage (NCBI taxonomy): Eukaryota > Metazoa > Mollusca > Scaphopoda > Dentaliida > Dentaliidae > Pictodentalium > Pictodentalium vernedei. The sequence goes on along the minus strand of CM062289.1, from coordinate 10,557,523 downwards.
ACACCGCGCCACGATAGACTATAGTATATCACTGTAGGACAGTGACGACACCGCGGTATGCTCATCTAAACGATAGACTATAGTATATCACTGTAGGACAGTGACGACACCGCGCCGTGCTCATCTAAACGATAGACTATAGTATATCACTGTAGGACAGTGACGACACCGCGCCGTGCTCATCTAAACGATAGACTATAGTATATCACTGTAGGACAGTGACGACACCGCGCCACGATAGACTATAGTATATCACTGTAGGACAGTGACGACACCGCGCCACGATAGACTATAGTATATCACTGTAGGACAGTGACGACACCGCGGCGTGCTCATCTAAACGATAGACTATAGTATATCACTGTACATTTACTGATATACGATTGTAACATTTCTCCCACTGGGCCTAACTATGGCAGCCTTGAAAAGTTGTGACCCTCCACTTTTATCGAGCTTCTGCGGCCTCTGCTTCAATCGGTCTTGAAAAGCGAAAACATTCAACATTTATTTGTATACAACGGACCTAAAGCTGTCGTGGCAGAAAATGTCTTAAAAAATATCGAGTCTAAATGGCACAGTGGAGGGTAATCAGTGTGAATTATGAAGTTCAGGGGAATAATCCATATTATCTTCTTCCAATATATTACTTCTGAGACGTCGTCTGGCACATTTTCGATATCCATGTTTTCTTTATTCTGTTAAACATGCCGTGTCAGTAGTGATGCCGACATTGCACGGTCACATAAGTTGTAGATTAAATTAGATTAGACGTATTCGGTCACATGGATTTTTGATTTATCGAGGTCGTAATTAGATGTTAGAGAACTATTTGCTCTCGAAAAACGGTAATTAAATAGCCACCTTGCCAGCGCATAATTCAATTAACCCTTTACCCAACGTTGACCAAATCAAAATTTATTATTTTAAATATCATTTTTTTTAATTTTTCAAAAAAAATCAACAAAACAAAACCATATCATGTGACCCCTCGGTGGAACGAGCTCGACGAGCTCGTTCCAACGAAGGGTCACATGATATGGTTTTGTTGAAATTTTGGAAAAATAATGTTTTTTCAAATACTGAATTTGCATATTACGCGGGCGGATGCGGGCGATTCGTTAGGTAAAGGGTTAACAGGAGTGTACAATTAACAGGAATTGGTTATTTATTTATTTATTTATTTATTTATTTATTTATTTATTTATCTATGGGTGCTTAACGCCACACCAACAGCTAACGCTGTAACGTGACGAGAAAATGGTGGAAAATAAAACACGTCATTGTCAAGTACAAAGTAAAAAGATTGAATAAAAATAGAAAACAACTCGAAATCAAAATTTACTGCATCCATTAAATGCAAAGTAATAAAAGGGTTCGATCAAGGAATCAGAAATGCACATTTTTTTTTGCACTGCCACTTATTTGAATCATGTTTAGAGCAGCAATGTGAGTATGGAAAAGGTTAACATTATTCTCACTGAAATAAAAATCTTTGGAACCCACATTGAAGTCTTGAGAGGGTTAAGAAGCATTTAACCGAATAATTTATACTTTATTTCCCTGCACAGCAAAGGGTTTCTCTCAACTTAGTTCCAGAAACTTACATCTGATTATAATAACAAGATTACATTTAATGTTTGACATCTAACTCCACTGATGTTTACATTGTCTCCGGTGTGAATAATATAACATTGTATTGCTTGGGGATAATTTACTGTATCGGGAAATTGGAGGCTGTGAAAACCCTGTTGCCGATTGGGCCATACTCAAGGGCTCTAGCGACCTGAAAAACATAGGGTGCCGAGAAATTTTGGCTGTCTGTCCATATGCCAAAATCAGCGAGATAGAACAATTCATTTTCGAGTTATTGAGCGGACAAAAAAGTGCTTAGAAGACAGAAGTCAGGAGAAGAAGAAGAAGAAGAAGAAGAAGAAGAAGAAAGAAGAAGAAGAAGAAGAAGAAGAAGAAGAAGAGTGATTTGAACCACAGTGAGTAACGAGATAAGAGAAGTGAATAACTTATAAATCAACCTGATGAATTGAAACTTATTAAAAAGGTTGATTACTTTCAGAAATGATAGAATTCTGTGCGGGCTCGTAATATATAACAGATCTCTAAGAGATCCAACAGTGAAGTACTGCCCTCTAACATGATTAAAATGAGTGCAATGTAAAAGAATGTGTTCCACTAAAAGCATTTGGTGGCAAGGAACACATTCTGGTCGCATATTACCCTATAACAAAAAGTAATGTGTAAGTCGTGTGTGTTCAATATAATATCGTGTCAGTATTACATGATCCTTTCTACAAAAGTTATTGGACAAGTAATGATCAAACATATTTGGTCGGAAGTGATGGAGCTTGTTATTTGTCGCCCCATCCCAATCCGCCTGCCACACAGATTTGATGTAATTAGTTACATGTGGTTTAAAACCACTGAAAGGAATTTTAAAATCAGTGAGAGGTTTTGTTAAAGCCTGTTTTGCTGCACTGTCTGTTCTGGTGTTACCGGAGATACTGACATGTCCATGTAACCAGCAAAACACGATTGATCAGACATGAGAGAATTCAACTTCTCACGAAGTTCCAAAATAAGAGGGTTCTTCAAACTGGGGTTGAGTAAAGCAAGCAACGAGGAAAGAGAGTCGGAAAATATAACTGACTTCCTTTCCTGTACATTCTCGATGTGTTCAAGCGCTAGTTGCAATGCTTTAACTTCAGCTGTGAAAACACAACTTCTATTGGGTATTCTGATTGAGCTGACCTGATGACCAGTATCAGCAGCTGACGATACTTTGTCACCATCTTTAGATCCATCTGTATAGATCCTTGTATAGACACTATACTTTGATCTTATTTCGGCATATTACTGCTTAAACTGCAAAGAATTTGTGTCAGACTTCTTGGCAGAAGCAAGGTCCAAATTAACTGTAGGTTTTTGAAGATGCCTAGGAGGAATGTGTGGTTCATGGTTTTCTTTAACCCTTTACCTAACGTAACGTCCAAAACCGGCCAGCGCAATTCTCAAAAATCGCCAATTAATTTTCGTTATTTTTTTCATTTTTTGTCTCAAAAACATAGGTTATGACCCCTCGTTGGAACGAGCTCGTCGAGCTCGTTCCAACGAGGGGTCATAACCTATGTTTTTGAGACAAAAAATGAAAAAAATTAGTTATTCAAGAATTATTTTTGCAGTGTCGTCTGCTTTTCAGGTTTGGTAAAGGTTTAATCATATCAGATTCAATTTTGGCGAACTCCATGTGGGCTTTAATTCTAATTCCCAAGGGAGGTATATCTTTCTGGTGTCGGTGAAACAATTCGACATTTTGATGGTCCGAGACACAGTTATAAGCAGGGTTTGATGGATTAGCGAACAGTTTAGTAGCATATTGAAGTGATAATTTAAATCTGAGCTTCTCAAGAGAAGGCTCCCACGCTTCAACAAGCATCGAATCTATTGGTGATGTTCGAAAAGCCCCTAGACTAATTCTAATACCACTATTATGAATTGCATTAAGTGGTTTGAGATATGACGTCCTTGCAGAACCGTAAACTATACAACCGGAATCTAATTTTGATCGAAGAAGTGATCTATACAGATGAAGTAATGTTTTTTGGTCAGCACCACAATCAGTGCTACCAACTACCTTCAGATGGTTCAGTGGTCTTTTACATTTTACCTTTAGTTGTTTTATGTAAGAATGGAAATTCAGTTTATTGTCACACAATAAACCTAAGAATTTCACCTCTTTTACAACCTTAATGGTATTCCCATCCATCTTCAACTCCGGATCAAGATGGTGTTTCCGGAGCTTACAGAAATGAGCACAATTTGTTTTTATCTTTGAAAACTTGAAACCGTTTTCTGTAGCCCATTTCTGAATTCTATTGAAACACAGTTTGCAGTCGATAGCATTCATATTTTTACTGATATGGAAAATTAAAAAGTCATCGCCCTACAATGACGAATCAATCATATTTTCAATTGCGTCGATGATACTATTGATCTCAATTGAAAAGAGGGTAACGGATAAAATAGTACCCTGAGGAACCCCCAATTCCTGTTCGTGAGGATCAGATAATGATGACCCAACACGAACCTGAAATTGGCGGTCCTTTAAAAATTGTCTTTAAAAAGATGCATACGCCCTCTCAACCCCATGTTAAACAGATCTTTTTAAAATCCCATACGTCCACGTTGTATGGTATGCCTTCTCCAGATCAAAGAAGATGGCGACCACATGTTCTTTTTTGGCGAAGGCATTTCTTATAAACGTTTCAAGTTGAATCAAGCGATCAACAGTACTTCTCTGGCTTCTGAACACACTGAAAATTCACAAGTAGATTGTTCGATTCTCCAGAAACCAGACAAGTCGATCATTGATAATCCTTTCAGTGGTTTTACACAGACAACTTGTTAAGGCGATAGGCCTGTAATTACTTGGGTTGCTGTGATCTTTATCAGGATTTGGAATGGAAATAATGGTTGCTTGACGCTAAGAAGGTGGAAACTGGCTAGTCACCCATATTATGTTAAAAATTGACAATAAAAGTTCAAGCGATGATTGTGGCAGATGTTTTAAAGTCGTATTTTATCGGGTCCAGTGGCAGTATCTTTTGCTATGTGCAAAGAGATACATAATTCTCCCCCTACTGCATGTGTAACATACGTCTGTCCAGGGTGAGATAGCAGGGAGAGACAGATGTATCCCACCCCACCCACGTGACGTTATACATTTATAACGTTATTATGACGCTATGCATAGTTTTTGGCTACCAACTAATTCATATTGACGTCATCAGAATGCCGTGTGTTCAAAGTTTGATGCTCTAAAACTCTTTAAACCCCAAGATGCCACCGTTCCTAATTGATTTCGTGGTATATACCTTTGGTATATACATAACCTTTGCATGGTCTTTCCGATGGTGTCATTAGTTTTTCAAAACAACGAATACCAAATGAGTTGATTATATCAGCACGTGACCGCCGATTACCTCTGGCTAACGTTACCGCTGTATGGTAGGGGGAGAAAAATAATCCCTGATGGGTACGGGTGTGGGATGGGAAAATCTCACCCTCGGGACAAGATATTTGGTCCGGACACTCGGCAAGCCTCGTGTCTGGCCCAAATATCTTGCCCTCGGGTGAGATTTCCCCATCCCATACCCGTACCCATCAGGGATTATAATAGTCTTCCACAGATAAAGGTTTGTTATAATCCTCTATACTAGTGGAGGTAAATTGAATCTCTTGTTTTTTCTGTTGTTTTTTAATTTTGATGAAGTCCAGATTACAATTTTCAGACGACGAATATGTAGAAAATGTGGAGGCCAATTTGTTTGAAATTTCCTTTTTTGGTGTAAGTAGAGTGTTGTTATCTTCCAGGTGTTGTACAGTTGATTTTGTTTCCTTACCTTTTATTTATATAATCATCTTACAGATTTTGTTCATGGGTGTATGTTGGTAAAGTTTAGAGACATAAGTTTCCCAAGAAGTTTTCTTTTTTTTAAAAACAGTCGTCTTATTATTGCCCCATTTATACGTAGTTTGTCCAAATTTTGCATGGTTGTGACTTATTAAATTCCCGTTCAGTTTTCTTGCGATCCTTTATAGCCTGTTTACATTCATTATCAAACCATGGTTTGGTGAAACGTCTAGGATTTGCCGAGGTTTTTGGAAGAGCTGTCTCTGCGATGTCCAGCAATTCACGAGTAAAATGTTCCACTTGATCGACACTTTCTGCAAATTTCTTCAGTGTGAGTCGTTCAGAACAAAGCGATGAGAACGTGTCCCAGTTTGCGTTTTTAAAATTCCACTGTGTCACCCTCTCATCGTCCACCGGAACCACACTCTCCAACACAACTGGAAAGTGGTCTGTCCCGCATAAGTCATCCTCCAACTTCCAAGAAAAATCAAGGAAGATAGAAGAGCATGCAATTGTAAGATCAGTTGATGTATACGAACCAGGTGCGAGGTGCAGATAAGTGCCTGAACCATCATTAAACAAATACAAGTCATGTTTTGAGATAAGCTCTTCCACTGTTTTACCCTTTACATCTTCTTGACTGCAGGAATTACCCCAAAGGGGGATATGTGCGTTAAAATCACCGAACAAAATGTACGGAGTTGGGAGTTGATGAACCAACTGTTCAAGATCATTCGGTTGCAGGGTTTTACTTGGTGAAACGTTAATCAAACAGAGTGTAACTGTTTTGTCAAATCGTCCCCTGAGTTCCAATGTATTCTATGTGCCAGTAGACACATAGAACACATTGGAACTCAGGGGACGAAATGTTAGTCGTACCGCCACAGTCTGTAAATTTGTATTTAAAAGTACAGATCTGTGAATGAGGTCGTCTCTAACTAAGATGTTCCACGGATATGAAGATCAGTATCATTTGCAACGACATTATACTTCGAAAAATGCTTAAAAGCTGAATGATCTTGAGTTTCCGGTTTCTTTAAAAAGTGTTTCCTGCAGTCAAAAAGCAGCAGATTGATATTTTTGGCTTAGAAGGCCCAGTTCATTGAAATTGGTTCTAAAACTTCGACAGTTCTACTGTGTGATGTTTTTTTTTTTTTCTTTTTTTTTTTTTTGGAGGGGGGGGGGGGGGGTGGTGTATTATTCATCTTTGGGTGGCGATTTTGAAGGTGGACGTATGGGTGAAATAGCCCCGGAAGATTTTTTGGGTGATTTATTTCTCGGTGACCTATTTTGAGATGTCGAACGTAGTTGTTCGAACATTTCGTCTATGTTATCCCGACATCTATCAATTAAAAGCCCTCAAAACTGTTACGTGTAACATGGTCTTGAAGGGCCTTGGGTGGTCTGTCTGATAATTGTTTATACTTTTCTTTCTCTATTTTCTTTTTTTCTAAATTTTGTTTTCTTCTCTGACTCTGACTCATATTTTGCTGCTGTGTGTTCTCTGTATTCTCTGGGTTGGGTTTTATGTTGTATTTTCTATTCGGCTGATCTGATTATTTATTATTTATTGATGTTTAAGGTCACATATTTCTACACAATGGCTAACCATGACCGTGGCAGTTTTACGGGTGGAGGAAGCCGGAGTACCCGGAGAGAAGCACCGAGCAACGGCGAGCAATTGTCAGCTCCTCAACATACCAACTCCACACAAGCAGGGTTAGCATTGGTTGAAGACATTTGCACCATCGAGGCTGATCTGATTTATTGTTTTCTTGTTTTGCTTCCTCTGGTGTAGATTTTTGTTGTGGGTGGTCCTCTTTGTGTTGTGTCTTAAGCAGAGACATGGCTAGAGATTTCCGTTTGGGGAGGGGTGTAGGGTAATGAATTTTCAACTAGGGGAAGGGACTGGGAGGGGGAACCCCCCTCCCGGTCCCCCCATAGTTGGAAATTCACTACCGAGAAACATTTTGAAAATGAAGCCATGTGAAAGGGGGCATAAAATTGATTCTGGTAATTGAAATGCCAACGCAGTTATGATAGAATTATCAGGTTATTATTATTTGGTATTATTCTGGGAATTGTATATATGCTAAACAAGTGCTCGAGCTGAGAACCTTGAGCAATTCACGCTGTCCTAACATTAAATCGGATCTTATGCAGGATTGATCAGTTTTCGATGTTTCATCATTTTGTAACTGTGAATGATGGAATTAACTCAGGATAACGATTTTACATTGTGATTTTCTTGAAGTGCATTTCGAAGTTATTTTTTATTACGATAAGTATAACGTACTATAGAAATCTCGTACCGACTGGCATCATGTATACTTACGAAGCTAGATATTACGTACACTGTAGTTGTAAATAGTAACAGTTGGAATTTTTGCCGATTTGAAACCGAGTTGGAATTTTGGGAGGCCCTGAACCAACACCAAATGAGTTGTAATGCACAGGAGGTTCAAATTGACCCTAGTTGTTGGAAGTGTTTTTAAACTCTCGTAAACAAACAAACAAACAAACAAACAAACAAACAAACAAACAAACAAACAAGTCATCCAACTAGAGATAGGCGGTATTGGAATTTTGAATTCGGTAATTTTAGGGGAGTATACCTCGGTATTGGTATTTTAGGGGTATACCTTGGCATTGGTATTTTAGGGGGTATACCTCGGTCTTGGTATTTTTGGGGGTATACCTCGGTATTGGTATTTTAGGGGGTATACCTCGGTATTGGTATTTTAGGGGGTATACCTCGATATTGGCATTTTAGGGGAGTATACCTCGATATCGGTTTCGGTAATTTTAGGGGGTATACATCGGTATTGGTATTCTAGGGGGTATACCTCGGTATTGGTATTTTAGAGGGTATACCTCGGTATTGGTATTTTAGGGGGTGTACCTCGGTATTGGTATTTTAGGGGAGTATACCTCGGTATTGGTATTTTAGAGGGTATACCTCGATATTGGTATTTCAGGGGGTATACCTCGGTATCGGTTTCGGTAATTTTAGGGGGTATACCTCGGTATTGGTATTTTAGGGGGTATACCTCGGTATTCGTATTTTAAGGGGTATACATCGGTATTGGTATTTTGGGGGTATACCTCGGTATTAGTATTTTAGGGGGTATACCTCGGTCTTGGTATTTTAGGGGGTATACCTCGGTATTGGTATTTTAGGGTGGTATACCTCGGTATTGGTATTTTAGGGAGTATACCTCGGTCTTGGTATTTTAGGGGGTATACCTCGGTCTTGGTATTTTAGGGGGTATACTTCGGTCTTGGTATTTTAGGGGGTATACCTCGGTATTGGTATTTTGGGGGTATATCTCGGTATTCGTATTTTAGGGGTATACCTCGATCTTGGTATTTTAGGGGGTATACCTCGGTATTGTTATTTTAGGGGGTATACCTCGGTATTGGTATTTTAGGGTGGTATACCTCGGTATTGGTATTTTAGGGGGTATACCTCGGTATTTGTATTTTAGGGGGTATACCTCGGTATTGGTGTTTTAGGGGGTATACCTCGATATCGGTTTCGGTAATTTTAGGGGGTATACCTCGGTCTTGGTATTTTTGGGGGTAAACCTCGGTATTGGTATTTTAGGGGTATACCTCGGTATTGGTAATTTAGGGGGTATACCTCGGTCTTGGTATTTTAGGGGTATACCTCAGTATTGTTATTTTAGGGGGTATACCTCGGTCTTGGTATTTAGGGGGTATACCTCGGTATTGGTATTTTAGGGGTATACCTCGGCATTGGTATTTTAGGGGGGTATACCTCGGTATTGGTATTTTAGGGGGTATACCTCGGTATTGGTATTTTAGGGGGTATACCTCGGTATTGGTATTTTAGGGGTATACCTCGGTCTTGGTATTTTAGGGGTATTCCTCGGTATTGGTATTTTAGGGGAGTATCCGAGTATACCTCGGTCTTGGTATTTTAGGGGGTATACATCGGTATTGGTATTTTAGGGGGTGTACCTCGGTATTGGTATTTTAGGGTGGTATACCTCGGTATTGGTATTTTGGGGTATACCTCGGTATTGGTATTTTGGGGGTATACCTCAGTATTGGTATTTTAGGGGAGTATACCTCGGTATTGGTATTTTAGGGGGTATACCTCGGGCTTGTATTTTAGGGAGTATACCTCGGTATTGGTGTTTTAAGAGTTATACCTCGGTCTTGGTATTTTAGGGGTATACCTCGGTATTGGTATTTTAGGGGGTAACCTCGGTATTGGTATTTTAGGGGGTATACCTCGGTATTGGTGTTTTAGGGGAGTATACCTCGGTATTGGTATTTTAGGGGGTATACCTCGGTCTTGGTATTTTAGAAGGTATACCTCGGTATTGGTATTTTAGGGGTATACCTCAGTATTGGTATTTTAGGGGAGTATACCTCGGTATTGGTATTTTAGGGGGTATACCTCGGTATTGGTATTTTAGGGGCATACCTCGGTATTGGTATCTTAGGGGGTATACCTCGGTATTGGTATTTTAGGGGGTATACCTCGGTCTTGGTATTTTAGGGGGTATACCTCGGTATTGGTATTTTAGAGGGTATACCTCGGTCTTGGTATTTTAGGGGTATACTTCGGTATTGGTATTTTAGGGGATACACCTCGGTATTGGTATTTTAGGGGGTATACCTCGGTCTCGGTATTTTAGGGGGTATATCTCGGTATTGGTATTTTAGAGGGTATACCTCGGTCTTGGTATTTTAGGGGCATACCTCGGTATTGGTATTTTAGGGGTACACCTCGGTATCGGTTTCGGTAATTTTAGGGGGTATACCTCGGTATCGGTATTTTGGGGGGTATATCTCGGTATCGGTATTTTAGGGAGGTATACCTCGGTATCCGTTTTTTAGGGGGTATACCTCGGTATCGGTATATTAGGGGTATACCTCGGTATCGGTATTTTAGGGGGTATACCTCGGTATCGGTATTTTAGGGGGCATACCTCGCCTCGGTATCGGTATTTTAGGGGGTATACCCCGGTATTGGTATTTTAGGGATATACCTCGGTATTGGTATTTTAGGGGGTATACCTCGGTATCGGTATTTTAGGGAGGTATACCTCGGTATTGGTATTTTAGCGGTATACCTCGGTATCGGTATTTTAGGGGTATACCTCGGTATCGGTTTTTTAGGTGGCATACCTCGCCTCGGTATCGTATTTTAGAGGGGTATACCCCGGTATTGGTATTTTAGGGGGTATACCTCGGTATTGGTATTTTAGGGGGTATACCCCAGTATTGGTATTTTAAGGGGGTATACCTCGGTATCGGTTTTGGTAATTTTGGAGGGGTATACCTCGGTATGGTATTTTAGGGGGTATACCTCGGTATCTGTATTTTAGGGGGTATACCTCGCTATCGGTATTTTAGGGGGTATACCTCGGTATCGGTATTTCAGGGGTATACCTCGGTATTGGTTTCGGTAATTTTAGGGGCTATACCTCGGTATTGGTATTTTAGGGGTATACCTCGGTATTGGTATCTTAGGGGGTATACCCCAGTATTGGTATTTTAAGGGGGTATACCTCGGTATCGGTTTCGGTAATTTTGGAGGGGTATACCTCGGTATGGTATTTTAGGGGGTATACCTCGGTATCTGTATTTTAGGGGGTATACCTCGCTATCGGTATTTTAGGGGGTATACCTCGGTATCGGTATTTCAGGGGTATACCTCGGTATTGGTTTCGGTAATTTTAGGGGCTATACCTCGATATTGGTATTATAGGGGTATACCTCGGGCTTGTATTTTAGGGAGTATACCTCGGTATTGGTATTTTAGGAGTTATACCTCGGTCTTGGTATTTTAGGGGTATACCTCGGTATTAGAATTTTAGGGGGTAACGTCGGTATTGGTATTTTAGGGGTATACCTCGGTATTGGTGTTTTAGGGGAGTATACCTCGGTATTGGTATTTTAGGGGAATACCTCGGTCTTGGTATTTTAGAAGGTATACCTCGGTATTGGTATTTTAGGGGTATACCTCAGTATTGGTATTTTAGGGGAGTATACCTCGGTATTGGTATTTTAGGGGGTATACCTCGGTATTGGTATTTTAGGGGCATACCTCGGTATTGGTATTTTAGGGGGTATACCTCGGTATTGGTATTTTAGGGGGTATACCTCGGTCTTGGTATTTTAGGGGGTATCCCTCGGTATTGGTATTTTAGAGGGTATACCTCGGTCTTGGTATTTTAGGGGTATACTTCGGTATTGGTATTTTAGGGGATATACCTCGGTATTGGTATTTTAGGGGGTATACCTCGGTCTCGGTATTTTAGGGGGTATATCTCGGTATTGGTATTTTAGAGGGTATACCTCGGTCTTGGTATTTTAGGGGCATACCTCGGTATTGGTATTTTAGGGGTACACCTCGGTATCGGTTTTGGTAATTTTAGGGGGTATACCTCGGTATCGGTATTTTTGGGGGTATATCTCGGTATCGGTATTTTAGGGAGGTATACCTCGGTATCGGTTTTTAGGGGGTATACCTCGGTATCGGTATATTAGGGGTATACCTCGGTATCGGTATTTTAGTGGGTATACCTCGGTATCGGTATTTTAGGGGGCATACCTCGCCTCGGTATCGGTATTTTAGGGGGTATACCCCGGTATTGGTATTTTAGGGGGTATACCTCGGTATTGGTATTTTAGGGGGTATACCTCGGTATCGGTATTTTAGGGAGGTATACCTCGGTATTGGTATTTTAGGGGTATACCTCGGTATCGGTATTTTAGGGAGGTATACCTCGGTATCGGTATTTTAGGGGGTATACCTCGGTATCGGTATTTTAGGGGGTATACCTCGGTATCGGTTTTTTAGGTGGCATACCTCGCCTCGGTATCGTATTTTAGAGGGCATACCTCGCCTCGGTATCGGTATTTTAGGGGGTATACCCCGGTATTGGTATTTTAGGGGGTATACCTCGGTATTGGTATTTTAGGGGGTATACCCCAGTATTGGTATTTTAAGGGGGTATACCTCGGTATCGGTTTCGGTAATTTTAGAGGGGTATACCTCGGTATGGTATTTTAGGGGGTATACCTCGGTATCTGTATTTTAGGGGGTATACCTCGCTATCGGTATTTTAGGGGGTATACCTCGGTATCGGTATTTCAGGGGGTATACCTCGGTATCGGTTTCGGTAATTTTAGGGGCTATACCTCGGTATTGGTATTTTAGGGGTATACCTCGGTATTGGTATTTTAAGGGGGTATACCTCGGTATCAGTATTTTAGGGGAGTATTCCTCGGTATTGGAATTTTAGTGGGTATACCTCGGTATCGGTATTTTAGGGGGCATACCTCGGTCTCGGTATTTTAGGGGGTATACCTCGGTATCGGTATTTTTGGAGGTATACCTCGGTATCGGTATTTTAGGGGGTATACCTCGGTATCGGTATTTTAGGGGGTATACCTCAGTATTGGTATTTTAGGGAGTATACCTCAGTATCGGTATTTTAGGAGGTATACCTCGATATCGGTATTTTAGGGGGTATACCTCGGTATTGGTATTTTATGAGGTATTTTAGAGGGGTATACCTCGGTATCGGTTTCGGTAATTTTAGAGGGGTATACCTCGGTATCGGTTTCGGTAATTTTAGAGGGGTATACCTCGGTATCGGTTTCGGTAATTTTAGGGGGTATACCTCGGTATCGGTTTTGGTAATTTTAGAGGGGTATACCTCGGTATCGGTTTCAGTAATTTTAGGGGGTGTACCTTGGTATCGGTTTTTTAGGAGGTATACCTCGGTTTCAGAATTTTTAGGGGGTATACTTCGGTATAGGTTGGGTATTCGGTATCTGACACGACAGATTTACTGCTAGTACCAAAGGGGCATACCTCGCCTCGGTATCGTATTTTAGAGGGGTATACCCCGGTATTGGTATTTTAGGGGGTATACCTCGGTATTGGTATTTTAGGGGGTATACCCCAGTATTGGTATTTTAAGGGGGTATACCTCGGTATCGGTTTCGGTAATTTTGGAGGGGTATACCTCGGTATGGTATTTTAGGGGGTATACCTCGGTATCTGTATTTTAGGGGGTATACCTCGCTATCGGTATTTTAGGGGGTATACCTCGGTATCGGTATTTCAGGGGTATACCTCGGTATCGGTTTCGGTAATTTTAGGGGCTATACCTCGGTATTGGTATTTTAGGGGTATACCTCGGTATTGGTATTTTAAGGGGGTATACCTCGGTATCTGTATTTTAGGGGAGTATACCTCGGTATTGGTATTTTAGTGGGTATACCTCGGTATCGGTATTTTAGGGGGCATACCTCGGTTTCGGTATTTTAGGGGGTATACCTCGGTATTGGTATTTTAGGGGTATACCTCGGTTTTGGTATTTTAGGGGGAAAAACCTCAGTATTGGTATTTTAGGGGAGTATACCTCGATATTGGTATTATAGGGGTATACCTCGGGCTTGTATTTTAGGGAGTATACCTCGGTATTGGTATTTTAGGAGTTATACCTCGGTCTTGGTATTTTAGGGGTATACCTCGGTATTAGAATTTTAGGGGGTAACGTCGGTATTGGTATTTTAGGGGTATACCTCGGTATTGGTGTTTTAGGGGAGTATACCTCGGTATTGGTATTTTAGGGGTATACCTCGGTCTTGGTATTTTAGAAGGTATACCTCGGTATTGGTATTTTAGGGGTATACCTCAGTATTGGTATTTTAGGGGAGTATACCTCGGTATTGGTATTTTAGGGGGTATACCTCGGTATTGGTATTTTAGGGGCATACCTCGGTATTGGTATTTTAGGGGGTATACCTCGGTATTGGTATTTTAGGGGGTATACCTCGGTCTTGGTATTTTAGGGGGTATCCCTCGGTATTGGTATTTTAGAGGGTATACCTCGGTCTTGGTATTTTAGGGGTATACTTCGGTATTGGTATTTTAGGGGATATACCTCGGTATTGGTATTTTAGGGGGTATACCTCGGTCTCGGTATTTTAGGGGGTATATCTCGGTATTGGTATTTTAGAGGGTATACCTCGGTCTTGGTATTTTAGGGGCATACCTCGGTATTGGTATTTTAGGGGTACACCTCGGTATCGGTTTTGGTAATTTTAGGGGGTATACCTCGGTATCGGTATTTTTGGGGGTATATCTCGGTATCGGTATTTTAGGGAGGTATACCTCGGTATCGGTTTTTAGGGGGTATACCTCGGTATCGGTATATTAGGGGTATACCTCGGTATCGGTATTTTAGTGGGTATACCTCGGTATCGGTATTTTAGGGGGCATACCTCGCCTCGGTATTGGTATTTTAGGGGGTATACCCCGGTATTGGTATTTTAGGGGGTATACCTCGGTATTGGTATTTTAGGGGGTATACCTCGGTATCGGTATTTTAGGGAGGTATACCTCGGTATTGGTATTTTAGGGGTATACCTCGGTATCGGTATTTTAGGGAGGTATACCTCGGTATCGGTATTTTAGGGGGTATACCTCGGTATCGGTTTTTTAGGTGGCATACCTCGCCTCGGTATCGTATTTTAGAGGGCATACCTCGCCTCGGTATCGGTATTTTAGGGGGTATACCCCGGTATTGGTATTTTAGGGGGTATACCTCGGTATTGGTATTTTAGGGGGTATACCCCAGTATTGGTATTTTAAGGGGGTATACCTCGGTATCGGTTTCGGTAATTTTAGAGGGGTATACCTCGGTATGGTATTTTAGGGGGTATACCTCGGTATCTGTATTTTAGGGGGTATACCTCGCTATCGGTATTTTAGGGGGTATACCTCGGTATCGGTATTTCAGGGGGTATACCTCGGTATCGGTTTCGGTACTTTTAGGGGCTATACCTCGGTATTGGTATTTTAGGGGTATACCTCGGTATTGGTATTTTAAGGGGGTATACCTCGGTATCAGTATTTTAGGGGAGTATTCCTTGGTATTGGAATTTTAGTGGGTATACCTCGGTATCGGTATTTTAGGGGGCATACCTCGGTCTCGGTATTTTAGGGGGTATACCTCGGTATCGGTATTTTAGGAGGTATACCTCGGTATCGGTATTTTAGGGGGTATACCTCGGTATCGGTATTTTAGGGGGTATACCTCAGTATTGGTATTTTAGGGAGTATACCTCAGTATCGGTATTTTAGGAGGTATACCTCGATATCGGTATTTTAGGGGGTATACCTCGGTATTGGTATTTTATGAGGTATTTTAGAGGGGTATACCTCGGTATCGGTTTCGGTAATTTTAGAGGGGTATACCTCGGTATCGGTTTCGGTAATTTTAGAGGGGTATACCTCGGAATCGGTTTCGGTAATTTTAGGGGGTATACCTCGGTATCGGTTTTGGTAATTTTAGAGGGGTATACCTCGGTATCGGTTTCAGTAATTTTAGGGGGTGTACCTTGGTATCGGTTTTTTAGGAGGTATACCTCGGTTTCAGAATTTTTAGGGGGTATACTTCGGTATAGGTTGGGTATTCGGTATCTGACACGACAGATTTACTGCTAGTACCAAAGGGGAATTCACGTTAGGAAAATTCAGAACAAGTTGTTCTTGGATCATTCTCTCACAGTGCTACAAATGTCACTGCCAACGAGTTCAACTTTGGAATTGTTTTGTCAACAAAAATCAAATCAACGTTAATTTTGTGATTGGTTTTAAACACACCTTAATCCTTTAAATAACTATTTCAGGCATTAGTGATATTAGACCATGTGCCCTCAGCATGCCATTTTAGGAGATCCTGTTGACAATTGTTGACAATTGACATATCACATGGCCAGTGATATCTAGTCAAGTCTTGGCTGCCTCTCAACGCAGCCAAGATATGGCTAGAAATCACAGCTAAGCAAGTGGACATGTACAGTTTGAATGCTAGTTGGAATTCAGGACAATTGCCCAGGCCTTTCTTTGATGATGCAAGTGGGAATTCAGGACAATTACCCGGGCCCTTCTGTCATGATGCTAGTTGGAATTCAGGACAATTGCCCAGACCCTTCTTTCATGATGCTAGTGGCAATTCAGGACAATTACCCGGACCCTTCTTTCATGATGCTAGAGGGAATTCAAGACAATTGCCCAGGCCCTTCTTACATGATGCTAGTGGAAATTCAGGACAATTACCCGGACCCTTCGTTCATGATGCTAGTTGGAATTCAGGACAATTACCCGGGCCCTTCTTTCATGATGCTAGTGGGAATCCAGGACAATTACCCGGGCCCTTCTTTCATGATGCTAGTTGGAATTCAGGACAATTACCCGCGTCCTTCTTTCATGATGCTAGTTGGAATTCAGGACACTTGCCCAGGCCCTTCTTTCATGATGCTAGTGGGAATTCAGGATAGTTACCCGGACCCTTCTTTCATGATGCTAATGGGAATTCAGGACAATTGCCCAGATCCTTCTTTCATGATGCTAGTGGGAATTCAGGACAGTTACCCGGACCCTTCTTTCATGATGCTAGTGGGAATTCAGGACAACTGCCCTGGCCCTTCTTTCATGATGCTAGTTGGAATTCAGGACAATTACCCGGGCCCTTCTTTCATGATGCTAGTGGGAATTCAGGACAACTGCCCTGGCCCTTCTTTCATGATGCTAGTGGGAATTCAGGACAATTGCCCAGATCCTTCTTTCACGATGCTAGTGGGAATTCAGGACAATTACCCGGGCCCTTCTTTCATGATGCTAGTTGGAATTCAGGACAACTGCCCTGGCCCTTCTTTCATGATGCTAGTGGGAATTCAGGACAATTACCCGGACCCTTCTTTCATGATGCTAGTGGGAATTCAGGACAACTGCCCAGATCCTTCTTTCACGATGCTAGTGGGAATTCAGGACAATTACCCGGGCCCTTCTTTCATGATGCTAGTTGGAATTCAGGACAACTGTCCTGGCCCTTCTTTCATGATGCTAGTGGGAATTCAGGACAATTACCCGGACCCTTCTTTCATGATGCTAGTGGGAATTCAGGACAACTGCCCAGATCCTTCTTTCACGATGCTAGTGGGAATTCAGGACAATTACCCGGGCCCTTCTTTCATGATGCTAGTGGGAATTCAAGACAATTACCCGGACCCTTCTTTCATGATGCTAGTGGGAATTCAGGACAACCGCCCAGATCCTTCTTTCATGATGCTAGTGGGAATTCAGGACAGTTACCCGGACCCTTCTTTCATGATGCTAGTGGGAATTCAGGACAGTTACCCGGACCCTTCTTTCATGATGCTAATGGGAATTCAGGACAATTGCCCAGATCCTTCTTTCATGATGCTAGTGGGAATTCAGGACAATTGCCCAGATCCTTCTTTCACGATGCTAGTGGGAATTCAGGACAATTACCCGGGCCCTTCTTTCATGATGCTAGTGGGAATTCAGGACAACTGCCCGGGCCCTTCTTTCATGATGCTAGTGGGAATTCAGGACAATTACCCGGACCCTTCTGTCATGATGCTAGTGGGAATTCAGGACAACTGCCCGGGCCCTTCTTTCATGATGCTAGTGGGAATTCAGGACAGTTACCCGGGCCCTTCTGTCATGATGCTAGTTGGAATTCAGGACAACTACCCAGATCCTTCTTTCATGACGCTAGTGGGAATTCAGGACAATTGCCCGGGCCCTTCTTTCATGATGCTAGTGGGAATTCAGGACAGTTACCCGGACCCTTCTTTCATGATGCTAATGGGAATTCAGGACAATTGCCCAGATCCTTCTTTCATGATGCTAGTGGGAATTCAGGACAGTTACCCGGACCCTTCTTTCATGATGCTAGTGGGAATTCAGGACAGTTACCCGGACCCTTCTTTCATGATGCTAGTGGGAATTCAGGACAATTGCCCGGGCCCTTCTTTCATGATGCTAGTGGGAATTCAAGACAATTACCCGGACCCTTCTTTCATGATGCTAGTGGGAATTCAGGACAACTGCCCAGATCCTTCTTTCATGATGCTAGTGGGAATTCAGGACAATTGCCCGGGTCCTTCTTTCATGATGCTAGTGGGAATTCAGGACAACTGCCCGGGCCCTTCTTTCATGATGCTAGTTGGAATTCAGGACAACTGCCCTGGCCCTTCTTTCATGATGCTAGTGGGAATTCAAGACAATAACCCGGACCCTTCTTTCATGATGCTAGTGGGAATTCAAGACAGTTACCCGGACCCTTCTTTCATGATGCTAGTGGGAATTCAGGACAATTGCCCGGGCCCTTCTTTCATGATGCTAGTGGGAATTCAAGACAATTACCCGGACCCTTCTTTCATGATGCTAGTGGGAATTCAGGACAACTGCCCAGATCCTTCTTTCATGATGCTAGTGGGAATTCAGGACAATTGCCCGGGTCCTTCTTTCATGATGCTAGTGGGAATTCAGGACAACTGCCCGGGCCCTTCTTTCATGATGCTAGTTGGAATTCAGGACAACTGCCCTGGCCCTTCTTTCATGATGCTAGTGGGAATTCAAGACAATTACCCGGACCCTTCTTTCATGATGCTAGTGGGAATTCAAGACAGTTACCCGGACCCTTCTTTCATGATGCTAGTGGGAATTCAGGACAATTGCCCAGATCCTTCTTTCATGATGCTAGTGGGAATTCAGGACAATTGCCCGGACCCTTCTTTCATGATGCTAGTGGGAATTCAGGACAACTGCCCAGATCCTTCTTTCATGATGCTAGTGGGAATTCAGGACAATTGCCCAGGCCCTTCTTTCATGATGCTAGTGGGAATTCAAGACAATTACCCGGGCCCTTCTTTCATGATGCTAGTTGGAATTCAGGACAATTACCCGGGCCCTTCTTTCATGATGCTAGTGGGAATTCAGGACAACTGCCCAGATCCTTCTTTCATGATGCTAGTGGGAATTCAGGACAGTTACCCGGACCCTTCTTTCATGATGCTAGTGGGAATTCAGGACAGTTACCCGGACCCTTCTTTCATGATGCTAATGGGAATTCAGGACAATTGCCCAGATCCTTCTTTCATGATGCTAGTGGGAATTCAGGACAACTGCCCAGATCCTTCTTTCACGATGCTAGTGGGAATTCAGGACAATTACCCGGGCCCTTCTTTCATGATGCTAGTGGGAATCCAGGACAATTACCCGGGCCCTTCTTTCATGATGCTAGTGGGAATTCAGGACAACTGCCCAGATCCTTCTTTCATGATGCTAGTGGGAATTCAGGACAATTACCCGGGCCCTTCTTTCATGATGCTAGTGGGAATCCAGGACAATTACCCGGGCCCTTCTTTCATGATGCTAGTTGGAATTCAGGACAATTACCCGCGTCCTTCTTTCATGATGCTAGTTGGAATTCAGGACACTTGCCCAGGCCCTTCTTTCATGATGCTAGAGGGAATTCAGGACAATTACCCGGGCCCTTCTGTCATGATGCTAGTTGGAATTCAGGAGAATTGCCCGGGCCCTTCCTTCATGATGCTAGTTGGAATTCAGGACAACTGCCCTGGCCCTTCTTTCATGATGCTAGTGGGAATTCAGGACAGTTACCCGGACCCTTCTTTCATGATGCTAATGGGAATTCAGGACAATTACCCGGGCCCTTCTTTCATGATGCTAGTGGGAATTCAGGACAACTGCCCAGATCCTTCTTTCATGATGCTAGTGGGAATTCAGGACAGTTACCCGGACCCTTCTTTCATGATGCTAGTGGGAATTCAGGACAACTGCCCTGGCCCTTCTTTCATGATGCTAGTGGGAATTCAGGACAGTTACCCGGACCTTTCTTTCATGATGCTAATGGGAATTCAGGACAATTACCCGGGCCCTTCTTTCATGATGCTAGTGGGAATTCAGGACAGTTACCCGGACCCTTCTTTCATGATGCTAGTGGGAATTCAGGACAACTGCCCAGATCCTTCTTTCATGATGCTAGTGGGAATTCAGGACAGTTACCCGGACCCTTCTTTCATGATGCTAGTGGGAATTCAGGACAACTGCCCGTGCCCTTCTTTCATGATGCTAGTGGGAATTCAGGACAGTTACCCGGACCCTTCTTTCACGATGCTAGTGGGAATTCAGGACAACTGCCCGGGCCCTTCTTTCATGATGCTAGTGGGAATTCAGGACAGTTACCCGGACCCTTCTTTCATGATGCTAGTGGGAATTCAGGACAGCTGCCCGGGCCCTTCTTTCATGATGCTAGTGGGGATTCAGGACAATTACCCGGACCCTTCTTTCATGATGCTAGTGGGAATTCAGGACAATTACCCGGACCCTTCTTTCATGATGCTAGTGGGAATTCAGGACAGTTACCCGGACCCTTCTTTCATGATGCTAGTTGGAATTCAGGAGAATTGCCCGGGCCCTTCTTTCATGATGCTAGTGGGAATTCAGGACAATTACCCGGACCCTTCTTTCATGATGCTAGTGGGAATTCAGGACAACTGCCCAGATCCTTCTTTCATGATGCTAGTGGGAATTCAGGACAGTTACCCGGACCCTTCTTTCATGATGCTAGTGGGAATTCAGGACAACTGCCCGGGCCCTTCTTTCATGATGCTAGTGGGAATTCAGGACAGTTACCCGGTCCCTTCTTTCATGATGCTAGTGGGAATTCAGGACAACTGCCCAGACCCTTCTTTCATGATGCTAGTGTGAATTCAGGAGAATTGCCCGGGCCCTTCCTTCATGATGCTAGTTGGAATTCAGGACAACTGCCCTGGCCCTTCTTTCATGATGCTAGTGGGAATTCAGGACAATTACCCGAGCCCTTCTTTCATGATGCTAGAGGGAATTCAGGACAATTACCCGGGCCCTTCTGTCATGATGCTAGTGGGAATTCAGGACACTTGCCCAGGCCCTTCTTTCATGATGCTAGAGGGAATTCAGGACAATTACCCGGGCCCTTCTGTCATGATGCTAGTGGGAATTCAGGACAACTGCCCGGGCCCTTCTGTCATGATGCTAGTGGGAATTCAGGAGAATTGCCCGGGCCCTTCTTTCATGATGCTAGTTGGAATTCAGGACAACTGCCCTGGCCCTTCTTTCATGATGCTAGTGGGAATTCAGGAGAATTGCCCGGGCCCTTCCTTCATGATGCTAGTTGGAATTCAGGACAACTGCCCTGGCCCTTCTTTCATGATGCTAGTGGGAATTCAGGACAGTTACCTGGACCCTTCTTTCATGATGCTAGTGGGAATTCAGGACAACTGCCCAGATCCTTCTTTCATGATGCTAGTGGGAATTCAGGACAATTACCGGGACCCTTCTTTCATGATGCTAGTGGGAATTCAGGACAATTACCCGGGCCCTTCTTCCATCATGCTAATGGGAATTCAGGACAATTACCCCGGCCCTTCTTTCATGATGCTAGTTGGAATTCCGGACAATTACCCGGACCCTTCTTTCATGATGTTAGTTGGAATTCAGGACAATTACCCAGGCCCTTCTTCCATCATGCTAGTGGGAATTCAGGACAATTACCCGGGCCCTTGTTTCATGATGTTAGTTGGAATTCAGGACAATTACCCGGGCCCTTCTTTCATGATGTTAGTTGGAATTCAGGACAATTGCCCGGGCCCTTCTTTCATGATGCTAGTGGGAATTCAGGACAGTTACCCGGACCCTTCTTTGATGATGCTAGTGGGAATTCAGGACAACTGCCCAGATCCTTCTTTCATGATGCTAGTGGGAATTCAGGACAGTTACCCGGACCCTTCTTTCATGATGCTAGTTGGAATTCAGGAGAATTGCCCGGGCCCTTCTTTCATGATGCTAGTGGGAATTCAGGACAATTACCCGGACCCTTCTTTCATGATGCTAGTGGGAATTCAGGACAACTGCCCAGATCCTTCTTTCATGATGCTAGTGGGAATTCAGGACAGTTACCCGGGCCCTTCTTTCATGATGCTAATGGGAATTCAGGACAATTACCCGGGCCCTTCTTTCATGATGCTAGTGGGAATTCAGGACAACTGCCCAGATCCTTCTTTCATGATGCTAGTGGGAATTCAGGACAGTTACCCGGACCCTTCTTTCATGATGCTAGTGAGAATTCAGGACAACTGCCCGGGCCCTTCTTTCATGATGCTAGTGGGAATTCAGGACAATTACCCGGACCCTTCTTTCATGATGCTAATGGGAATTCAGGACAATTACCCGGACCCTTCTTTCATGATGTTAGTTGGAATTCAGGACAATTACCCAGACCCTTCTTTCATGATGTTAGTTGGAATTCAGGACAATTACCCAGGCCCTTCTTCCATCATGCTAGTGGGAATTCAGGACAATTACCCGGGCCCTTCTTTCATGATGTTAGTTGGAATTCAGGACAATTACCCGGGCCCTTCTTTCATGATGTTAGTTGGAATTCAGGACAATTACCCGGACCCTTCTTTCATGATGCTAATGGGAATTCAGGACAATTACCCGGACCCTTCTTTCATGATGTTAGTGGGGTTTCAGGACAATTACCCGGACCCTTCTTTCATGATGCTAGTGGGAATTCAGGACAATTACCGGGGCCCTTCTTTCATGATGCTAGTTGGAATTCCGGAGAATTGCCCAGGCCCTTCTTTCATGATGCTAGTGGGAATTCAGGACAGTTACCCGGGCCCTTCTTTCACGATGCTAGTGGGAATTCAGGACAACTGCCCGGGCCCTTCTTTCATGATGCTAGTGGGAATTCAGGACAATTACCCGGACCCTTCTTTCATGATGCTAGTCTGAATTCAGGACAATTACCCGGACCCTTCTTTCATGATGCTAGTGGGAATTCAGGACAGTTACGCGGACCCTTCTTTCATGATGCTAGTTGGAATTCAGGAGAACTGCCCGGGCCCTTCTTTCATGATGCTAGTGAGAATTCAGGACAATTACCCGGACCCTTCTTTCATGATGCTAGTGGGAATTCAGGACAACTGCCCAGATCCTTCTTTCATGATGCTAGTGGGAATTCAGGACAGTTACCCGGACCCTTCTTTCATGATGCTAGTGGGAATTCAGGACAACTGCCCGGGCCCTTCTTTCATGATGCTAGTGGGAATTCAGGACAGTTACCCGGACCCTTCTTTCATGATGCTAGTGGGAATTCAGGACAACTGCCCAGATCCTTCTTTCATGATGCTAGTGGGAATTCAGGACAGTTACCCGGACCCTTCTTTCATGATGCTAGTGGGAATTCAGGACAACTGCCCGGGCCCTTCTTTCATGATGCTAGTGGGAATTCAGGACAGTTACCCGGACCCTTCTTTCATGATGCTAGTGGGAATTCAGGACAACTGCCCGTGCCCTCCTTTCATGATGCTAGTGGGAATTCAGGACAATTACCCGGACCCTTCTTTCATGATGCTAGTGGGAATTCAGGACAGTTACCCGGACCCTTCTTTCATGATGCTAGTTGGAATTCAGGAGAATTGCCTGGGCCCTTCCTTCATGATGCTAGTTGGAATTCAGGACAACTGCCCTGGCCCTTCTTTCATGATGCTAGTGGGAATTCAGGACAATTACCCGAGCCCTTCTTTCATGATGCTAGAGGGAATTCAGGACAATTACCCGGGCCCTTCTGTCATGATGCTAGTGGGAATTCAGGACACTTGCCCAGGCCCTTCTTTCATGATGCTAGAGGGAATTCAGGACAATTACCCGGGCCCTTCTGTCATGATGCTAGTGGGAATTCAGGACAACTTCCCGGGCCCTTCTGTCATTATGCTAGTTGGAATTCAGGACAACTGCCCAGATCCTTCTTTCATGATGCTAGTGGGAATTCAAGACAATTACCCGGGCCCTTCTGTCATGATGCTAGTGGGAATTCAGGAGAATTGCCCGGGCCCTTCCTTCATGATGCTAGAGGGAATTCAGGACAATTACCCGGGCCCTTCTGTCATGATGCTAGTTGGAATTCAGGACAACTGCCCTGGCCCTTCTTTCATGATGCTAGTGGGAATTCAGGACAATTACCCGAGCCCTTCTTTCATGATGCTAGAGGGAATTCAGGACAATTACCCGGGCCCTTCTGTCATGATGCTAGTGGGAATTCAGGACACTTGCCCAGGCCCTTCTTTCATGATGCTAGAGGGAATTCAGGACAATTACCCGGGCCCTTCCTCTGTCATGATGCTAGTGGGAATTCAGGACAACTGCCCGGGCCCTTCTGTCATTATGCTAGTTGGAATTCAGGACAACTGCCCAGATCCTTCTTTCGTGATGCTAGTGGGAATTCAGGACAATTACCCGGGCCCTTCTGTCATGATGCTAGTGGGAATTCAGGAGAATTGCCCGGGCCCTTCCTTCATGATGCTAGAGGGAATTCAGGACAATTACCCGGGCCCTTCTGTCATGATGCTAGTTGGAATTCAGGACAACTGCCCTGGCCCTTCTTTCATGATGCTAGTGGGAATTCATGACAGTTACCTGGACCCTTCTTTCATGATGCTAGTGGGAATTCAGGACAACTGCCCAGATCCTTCTTTCATGATGCTAGTGGGAATTCAGGACAATTACCCGGACCCTTCCTTCATGATGCTAGTGGGAATTCAGGACAATTACCCGGGCCCTTCTTTCATGATGCTAGTGGGAATTCAGGACAATTACCCAGACCCTTCTTTCATGATGCTAGTGGGAATTCAGGACAGTTGCCCGGACCCTTCCTTCATGATGCTAGTGGGAATTCAGGACAACTGCCCAGATCCTTCTTTCATGATGCTAGTGGGAATTCAGGACAGTTACCCGGGCCCTTCCTTCATGATGCTAGTGGGAATTCAGGACAATTACCCGGACCCTTCCTTCGTGATGCTAGTGGGAATTCAGGACAATTACCCGGGCCCTTCTTTCATGATGCTAGTGGGAATTCAGGACAATTACCCGGACCCTTCTTTCATGATGCTAGTGGGAATTCAGGACAACTGCCCAGATCCTTCTTTCATGATGCTAGTGGGAATTCAGGACAATTACCCGGATCCTTCTTTCATGATGCTAGTGGGAATTCAGGACAACTGCCCAGACCCTTCTTTCATGATGCTAATGGGAATTCAGGACAATTGCCCGGGCCTTCTTTCATGAAAAGGAGCCCTTCAACTGCTATCAAGTATCAATAAAGCCGTATAAATAGCGAATGTAAGAAGATATGAAAATTCAGATGGTTTCGGTATTCAATGATTAGTTCGAATCGGTTTTTCGGTATTCCCACGATCTGGGTATCGATTCGGTTCTTCGGTATTCCCGTGATATCGGTATCGAATCGGTTTTTCGGTATTCCCATGATATCAGTATCGAATCGGCTTTTGGTATTCCCATGATATCGGTATCAGTTCGGTTTTTCAGTATCCCCATGATATCGGTATCAGTTCGGTTTTTCAGTATCCCCATGATATCGGTATCGGTTCGGTTTTTCGGTGTCCCCATGATATCGGTTCGGTTTTTCGGTATTCCCATGATATCGGTATCGAATTGGTTTTTCGGTATTCCCATGAAATGGGTATCGATTCGGTTTTTCGGTATTCCCATGATATCGGTATCGAATCGGTTTTTGGTATTCCCATGATATTGGTATCGGTTCAGTTTTTCAGTATCCCCATGATATCAGTATCGGTTTGGTTTTTCAGTATCCCCATGATTTCGGTATCGGTTCGGTTTTTCAGTATTCCCATGATATGGGTATCGGTTCGGTTTTTCAGTATCCCCATGATATCGGTTTGGTTTTTCAGTATTCCATGATATGGGTATCGGCTCGGTTTTTCAGTATCCCCATGATATGGGTATCGGTTCGGTTTTTCGGTATCCCCATGATATGGGTATCGGTTCGGTTTTTCGGTATCCCCATGATATGGGTATCGGTTTGGTTTTTCAGTATTCCCATGATATCGATATCGGTTCGGTTTTTCAGTATCCCCATGATATCGATATCGGTTCCGTTTTTCGGTATATTCCCCATCTCTACATCTAACGTCGGAAACATGATACTAAACGATTGGCTAATGGCTAAGTATTACTTTTTTCTTGTGTTGTAGTCCCGATATAGCTAAAGATGCATGCTGAAAGAATCCCAAATAAAAATTAAACAAATTAAGCACGCTTGAATTTATTTATTTGTGTTTAAGGTCACATACTTATGCACAATAGCTAATCGTGACCGTGGCAGTTTTACGGGTGGAGGAAGCCGGAGTACCCCGAGAGAACCACCGAGCATCGACGACCAACTGCCAGCTCCTCAACATTCTAACTCTGTTCAAGCTCCTCTCAAGCAGGGTTACATCGGTTGAAGACATGTGCACCATCGACGTGCAGTACGCCTTAGTACACGGCGTCATCGTGCTCCTGTGTATAGACAATCGGGATAAAGTGCCTTGCCCATGGACACAACGCGGGTCGTCCCGGACGGGGATCGAACTCGGGACCTCTAGCATAGAGGTCCAACAGTCTACCCCTGAGCCACCGTGCTCCCCGAAACATGATACTAAACGATTGACTAATGGCTAAACTGACGGAATGGAAGGCGCACAGGGACGGTGTGGGGCATGCCCCCTTCGATCCTCTTTAGCTGTATATGATTTTGACTGGTCTGGTCGTGGCAAAGGAGATGGCCAAACATTACATTTTTCTTGTGTTGTTGTCTCGATTTTGCTAAAGATGCATGCTGGAAGAATCCCAAATAAAAAAACAAACAAATTAAGCACGAATTTAAATTTGGTTTCAAACTTGGATGTGATGGAGTATTCAGAAGAAAAGAATCTATTGCGTAATTGGTACATCCTTACAATCAGATAATTATAAACTTATATAGCTGGCAAGACTGACAGTAGTTGGTAATTTTTATCACATTAAACATACTTGGACTGACGCCCAACCTCTCCTGCCTTTTTGCATGAGAATTAACAAAGGCTGAAGTAAAGTTGGAAGGAAGCTTTAGTGTTTCAACCCAGACCACCTTGACATATACACTGCCTGCAGTATCTACAGGGGAGTGGCTAGAGGTTTCCGATTGGAGGTGTAAGGTAGTGAACTTCCAACTATGGAGGGGGACCGGGAGGGGGGGTTCCCCCCTCCCGGTCCCTCTCCATAGTTGGAAATTCACTACCGAGAAACATTTTGAAAATGAAGCCATGTGAAAGGGGGCATAAAATTGATTCTAGTAACTGAAATGCCAACACATTTATGATAGAATTATCAGGTTATTATTATTTGGTATTATTCTGGGATTTGATTATGTGCAAAACAAATGCTCAAACTGAGAACTTTGAACAATTTACACTGTCCTAACATTAAATCAGATCTTATGCAGGAATGATCAATTTTCGAGGTTTCATCATTTTGTAACTGTAAATGATGGAATTAACTCGGGATAACGATTTTACGTGATGTGGTTTTCTTGAAGTGCATTTAGAGGATTTTTTTTTATTACGATAAGAAAAACGTACTATAGAAATCTCTTACTGACTGACATCATGCATATACTTATGAAGCTCGATATTGCGTACACTGTAGTTGTAAATAGTAACAGTTGGAATTTTTGCAGATTTGAAACCGAGTTGGAATTTTAGGAAGTAAAGGAGACATCAGCATCACCACAGAAGTTCTAAAATCCATATAGATGGAATTTCCAACTACTCATGACTTGCCCTCCAAATTTCCAACTGTAGGAAATTTTTGCCAGGATTGGCGGGGTGGGATGGGGTGGGGTGGGTTACCCCCCCCCCCCGGTCGCCACGTCCCTGAGTATCTGCCAAGGCTATTGCTCGCTATATCTACAGTATAGGTGTGGTGTCAACCTTGATATTGGACTTTTTACTTCAAAATCTAACGACTTGACGAAATCTTCGATAAGTGTTTCGAAGGTAGCATCCAAGGTGAATTCTAGGTACAAATTTTAGGTACAAATTTCATGGAAAGCTCCTCTGGATGGGGTAGGATGGGGTTGGGGTGGGTGAGTGAGTGAGTTCAAAATAACCACGCTGAAACTGGGGCGTAAATTATGGGGAGAAGGGGGGAGGTGACGCCCCCAAAAATCTCCCGATGATGGGTTTCATCGAGCAGAGGTTGGGCAAGTAATTATGAAATATTAAGCTGAACAGACGCCCTTGCTTTCCGACGCTTTAGAGTACTAGACAGACGCCCGACGTTTACCCGACGCTTTAGAGTACTAGACGGACGCCCGACGCTTTCCCGACGCTTTAGAGTACTAGACAGACGCCCTTGCTTTCCCGACGCTTTAGAGTACTAGACAGACGCCCGACGCTTACCCGATGCTTTCGAGTACTAGACAGACGCCCGACGCTTTCCCGACGCTTTAGAGTACTAGACAGACGCTCTTGCTTTCCCGACGCTTTAGAGTACTAGACAGACGCCCGACGCTTTCTCGACGCTTTAGCGTACTAGACAGACGCCCGATGCTTTCCCGACGCTTTAGAGTACTAGACAGACGCACGACACTTTCCCGACGCTTTAGAGTACTAGACAGACGCCCTTGCTTTCCCGACGCTTTAGAGTGCTAGACAGACGCCCGACGCTTTCCCGACGTTTTAGAGTACTAGACAGACGCCCTTGCTTACCCGACGCTTTAGAGTACTAGACAGACGCCGGACGCTTTCCCGACGCTTTAGAGTACTAGACAGACGCCCTTGCTTACCCGACGCTTTAGAGTACTAGACAGACGCCCGACGCTTTAGAGTACTAAGTTGGGCAAAATTTCTTGCTTGACCGACAAAAATATACACAGATTAGAAAGTGAATAAATGCCTGATCCAATGTATAGGTTGAATTCCACATCCAGGGATACATATGTATACTGGGCTCCTCTATAAACACTATCCGTACGATTCCCTGTGATTTATGCAGAACAGGTTAGAGGACGGGGAACCCGGCGTGTAACTCCGGGGGGGGGGGGGGGGGGGTGATCTGGGTATGATATTGGAATAGCACCAGTGCACCCCAAATATACCCGTTGAATTGTAATAACAGCCGCAAGTCATTTACATTTAAGTGGCCCCACAGAGGCGATTAATCTGTATGATTCCCTTCATGTCGCGTAGGGATTTGAGTAAATGGCGATTTTTGCCGTCCAAATTCTGAAAATTTCCCGGGACATTTTCAGGATATTGACGGCAAAAGTCGCAGATGTCTCTAACGTCCCCCCCCCCCCCCCCCCCACTCTCCCTTTCGTCGCTTTGAGGCTCTCACCACATGTACAACCGACCCCATGACCTAGAGACCACCAATGGGTCCGTCTCCGTAACAGAATTTACCCAAGACCCGAAATGCCTCTCGTCGACCTAAGGTTTATGAGAAGATTGGATTTTAAAATACAAGAAAACATTATGCCCTTTGGTCTAACCCAATTATTTCAGCTACAACTTCATGTGAAGGACATTTGCATACTTTGTAGAAAACGTTTGATTGGATTTGGGTATGAGTCCCCATTTCCGGAAGAAACGCAAATTGATGGATGACAAATGGTGTTGATAGCCCACCAAACCACGCAAATCCGAATAGATGTATAGTCAATCAATCTCTCGGGTCACCAGTCTATTTCTGTAAGAAATAAGACGCTGTTTTTAGGCTGTTTGTTCTCTCGATCTTTACACGGACATTGAGCGCAGACTGTTGTTGATCAAATGTGATATTCCTAACTCACATATATTTAATTCTTACGAACCCAAGTTATAGATATTCCAATCAACAAGTGTTGAATTCGGATTGAAAAAAATCAAGATATTAACTACAGGGTTTAAAATATTCCTTGTTCACTATAGAAACGGGAACGGGAACGGGAATGAAATTACACTCACAACCGGGAACCGGGAAATTTCTAGGATAATATTAACTAAATTTACGAGAGTAACAAGACACATTTATTTTCGTGAAAATGAACATATTTTATTGGCAATCTGCCATCTCCATTCGGAAAAGTTCTTTTCCTAAGAGAAGTGTAAACACTCGTCTTCATTTTAAGAATCGCAAGCTTTATCACCACTACCTCGTGGCTTCAACCCCTTTTTCACTCTGTCACAAGTCTCCTCTGCTTGAAGCAGAGGAGACTGGTGATGGCAGCGAAAAGAGGACTTGTTGTTGAAGGAGGTTGTGGACAGTGAGTGATACTTGTGCTTCTGAAAATGAAGACGAGTTTGAACTTTGAAGAGAGTGAAAGTCTTGCTGTTTATGAGAGGAACCCTCCGGAACTGATCGAGAGCTACAGTTATTTGGTGAAAAATGATCTTCTGGAAAACTCAGTTCAACATACAAACAGTGCTAATCGTGATTCCCGGTTCCGTGCTATAGATTTCCCGGGTATCGTGACCGGCTTTCAAAGTGATTTTCGGTTCCGTGCTGTAGATTTCCCGGGTATCGTGACCGGCTTTCAAAGTGATTCTCGGTTCCGTGCTATAGATTTCCCGGGTAACGAGACCGGCTTTCAAAGTGATTCCCGGTTCCGTGCTATAGATTTCCCGGGTATCGTGACCGGCTTTCAAAACCAGGAATCAACCCTAACATTAAAACAATAGGTGGAAGAACACGGCGTATTAACCCTTTACCTATCCTGAAAATAAAACGACACTTGCAAAAATAATTCTTGAATAAGTAATGTTTTTCATTTTTTGTCTCAAAAACATAGGTTATGACCCCTCGTTGGAACGAGCTATGTTTTTGAGACAAAAAATTAAAAAAATAATGAAAATTAATTGGCGATTTTTGAGAATAGAGCTGGCCGGTTTTGGACTCCCGCTCTGTATCCTTGGGCAAGGCACTTAACCCCCATTGTCCACATGCGGGCACGATGACACCGTGTACTAAGGTGTACTGCACGTCGATGGTGCGCATGTCTTCAACCAATCTAACCCTGCCCGTGCTGCAGTGCGGAGTTACAATGTTGCGGAGCTGGCAGCAGCTCGTCGTTGCTCGGTGGTTCTCTCCGGGTACTCCGGCTTCCTCCACCCGTAAAACTGTCACGGTCACACTTAGCCATTTGTGCATAAGTATGTGACCTTAAACACTAATAAATAAATAACACGCTGTAATCATAAAACAATGGCTGCTGTGAGATTTCATACCACCTGATCAGCAAAACATTCGGTGAAATCAAATCTCAATTGAGAAACATTTACTGCGTTAACTCTTTACCTAACGTAACGGCAAAAACCGGCCAGCGCTATTCTCAAAAATCGCCAATTAATTTCAATTATTTTTTTCATTTTTTATCTCAAAAACATAGGTTATGACCCCTCGTTGGAACGAGCTCGTCGAGCTCGTTCCAACGAGGGGTCATAACCTATTTGAGACAAAAAATGAAAAAAATTAGTTATTCAAGAATTATTTTTGCAAGTGTCGTCTGCATTTCAGGTTAGGTAAAGCGTTAATTCAAAGAAAATGAATATTTATAGTATTTTTTTAGATTCAGTCGTCTGGAATATATCAGTTGATAAGCGAGTTCGTTCTTCCTGCCTACTGAAATATTCCAGACACTGAATCTAAACATGAGCGATGGACTATTTAAGGGCCCGACTGGTTCCATACCATAACAACGTCGAATTCCTTACAGAGCTTGACAGTTCACCCATACACTAACTTCAGCGCTTGTGGCTGGGAATAAACGCGCTACTAATGTGCATGTAAACAGATGGTTTTTCACATCTTACAGGTATCACTGTGCTAAATATTTTTTCATGGGCAACCATTATAACAATTATGCGAAGTTAAGCAACGTCGAGCCCGGTTAGTCCTTGGATGGGTGACCGTCTGAGCGGTCGACTCGGACTCTCGCGTTGTGTCCTTGGGCAAGGCACTTAACCCCGATTGTCCTCATGGGGGCACGATGACGCCGTGTACTGAGGCGTACCGCACGTCGATGGTGCGCATGTCTTCAACCAATCTAACCCTGCTTGTGCCTACCTACATAAAGTACAGACCTTAACACAACTTTCTCTGGCCAGAAAACGGGGGATCGTGCAACAAATTAGAGAAAAATTTCAACAAGAAGTGAAGTACTGTCCTTGAACCCATATTTTCTGGAAATTCCCCAAAATACACAAATAGTTAACTGAATTTTTAGGCCCAGAAAATACTGAGAGCATCTCTCTTTTTTTGTGGTGTATTCATCATTGATGTAAAAACTTAATAAAATGCTTATACAGTTTTCTCAAGCAATAATTTTTTTCAAGGAGCTTTATTTTCGATTTTGTATCATATGCAACATTTCACGGTAGATAACTCTCAACGAAATTTTTAGTACAGTGATACCTTAAGAATGATATAATTTCCAAATTATTCACCCCTTCCGGCCTCTGACGATACGAACTTAAATTGATATCAGAGTTGCCAATTTAAAATGCAACAAAAACCAGAGTTATCACTGATTCTATTTATATTAAGCATTTATTTCAATGATATTAACGGGGGAGCGCGGTGGCTCAGAACGTAGAGGTGCAGGCTGCACGCCGAGAGGTCCTCGGTTCGAATCCCACCTGCGGCAACCGCGTTGTGTCCTTGGGCAAGACACTTGACCCCCATTGCCCACGTGGGTCACGGTGACGTTGTGTACTAAGGCGTACTGCACATCGATGGTGCACCTGTCTTCAACCAATGCTAACCCTGCTTGTGTGGAGTTGGTATGTTGGGGAGCTGACAGATGCTCGCCGTTGCTCGGTGGTTCTCCCCGGGTACTCCGGCTTCCTCCACCCGTAAAACTGTCACGGTCATGGTTAGTCATTGTGCAGTAATATGTGACCTTAAACATCAATAAATAAATAAATCAACGATATTAATCGCCATTTTAACAACACAGATCTATGCCCTTTTCTTGGTAATGGTCGTGTGAATGGGTTAATCGCTATGACACGAGTGCCAGCGCGGAAGGATAAAACGAGAGGCCAGAGGTGCAAGTGCCATATCGATGAACCCATTCACATGCGTGTGTCGTTCTGTGTTTATTACACGCCTTCACGTCTATAAAAAAAAACAATTATTAGAAGGACGCTCAGCAATTCAGTTGATCACTATCAACAAAAAGAACACATTTTATCGCTTACCAAATTTGCGAGGGGAACCCGTGTTACTATTTCGTCCCCTGAGTTCCAATGTGTTCTATGTGCCTACTGGCAGCCTACTGGAGTGGCTACTGGCAGCCTACTGGAGTGCCTACTGGCAGCCTACTGAAGTGCCTACTGACAGCCTACTGGAGTGCCTACTGGCAGCCTACTGGAGTGCCTACTGGCAGCCTACTGGCAGCCTACTGGGGTGCCTACTGGAGTGCCTACTGGCAGCCTACTGGAGTGCCTACTGGCAGCCTACAGGAATGTCTACTGGGAGCCTACTGGAGTGCCTACTGGCAGCCTACTGGAGTGCCTACTGGCAGCCTACTGGAGTGTCTACTGGCAGCCTACTGGAGTGCCTACTGGCAGCCTACTGGAGTGTCTACTGGCAGCCTACTGGAGTGCCTACTGGCAGCCTGCTGGAGTGTCTACTGGCAGCCTACTGGAGTGCCTACTGGCACATAGAACACATTGGAACTCAGGTGACGATTTTCAGTTATCGCTGCGTGGGGGCACGATGACGCCGTGTACTAAGGCGTACTGCACGTCGATGGTACGCATGTCTTCAACCAATCTAACCCTGCCTGTGCTGCAGTGCGGAGTTACGATGTTGGGGAGCTGGCAGCTGCTCGTCGTTGCTCGGTGGTTCTCTCCGGGTACTCCGGCTTCCTCCACCCGTAAAACTGTCACGGTCATGATTACCCATTGTGCATAAATATGTGACCTTAAACATCAATAAATAAATAAATGTTTCAGTTATCGCTAGAGATTCAAATTGTAACTGCGGTGCACGATTTGTAGAAAATTCCAGTGAAATTTCGCTTCTATTTATAAATAGTCCGTCAACGATTTCCGTTCCGTACATATGTGCGGAACAGATTTTCACATTCCGCATGGTTTAGTGTTGATGTAGATGGGGATTTCATATAATAGGAGTGTAATAAAACAGAGAATATCAAACGAGTGATGTTTGGATATAAGATGTTTTGAAACGAGTTTGATGAATTTGATTCACAACGAGCCTTTAGGCGAGTTGTGAATCGAATTCATCAAACGAGTTTCAAAAAACCTTAGGCCTATATCCAAACATCACGAGTTAAAGATTCTGTATATCACATGAATTTTCGAATGTTTTCTACACTTTTTATTTAATTCATTGTCGCTAAATTCTCCCAAAACAACCGACAATCAGTTCGTTGGCTCAGACGCTTCACACCATGAAGTCATGAATTCGCTTCACTTCCACCTGTTGTCGTAATTGACGTCATGTGAACTACGCACAAGAATACAGTGCTGCTGCTATGGGACCACATGCCGATTAGACACTAGTTGATAATCCGGAAATAAGACATGGGTTGTTACGTCGAAATTAACGACGTTTTATGTGATATAATCAGAACCAAAACATTTGCTAAAAAATACTGCGGGTGGTTGTTATATTCTTCTAACGAAGTTCAGTAACAACGCAGCTTTAGTTAACCTAGCAGTTGTTGGTTCAAGTAGAGGGTGGTCCCGAGACACGACCCCACTAACATATTTCCTGGTATATAAAATTTGTTAGCATAAGATTTCATACTGTTGTATCCTCATACATCCTAACAATACTAGTTTCATGTAGACTGTGAATGCACCAGAGATCACACAGAACCCCGAGCTTCAAGATATGTTTAACTTCGCCTGCCACCTGCCAGTCTAAGTGTACTCGACTTTGACCCCCCCCCCCCCCACACCCTAATCTAATCACGGATCCGTCCTAGTATAATATAGTTGGACCCTGTTAATTGAATAGCCACCTTGCCAATAAATAATTCAATTAACAGGAGTATGCAATTTACAGGAATTGGTTCATTTTCATATCTTCTAGTTATAAAATGAACATTTATTCTATTACATTCCGTTTGACAGTGGTCATTGAGAGAGGGAGAGAGGGAGGAAGAGAGGGAGAGAGGGAGGAAGAGAGGGAGGGAGGGGGAGGAGGTAGGGTGTGGGGATGGAGAGAGGGTGGGTGGGTGGAAGGGGAGGGATGGGGAGGAAGGAGGGGAGAGATGGATGGATAGAGGGAGATAGACGGAGGAGAAAGTAGGGAGAGGGGTAGGGAGAGTAGCGATCGGCGAACGTTTAAGATTCGATTCAACTTCGTATCGTTTCACTGATTCGATTCGATTCGAAACCATCTCGATTATTCGAACCAATTCGAATCCTGGAGAGTTTTAGATTTCATACATTTCTTTATAGTCGACTTCCTGAAGATGATAACTTATCCTGCAGTGAACTTGACCATATTATACCAACCTGAAAAGACAACACCGTATTTTACCAACCAGAATAGACAACACATTTTCAGTCGAGAAATTTATTTCTTATCCTACAGTTAACTTGACCGTATTTTAGAACGTACGTATCCAACCTGAATAGACAACCCAATTTCAGCCGAGAAATTCATAACTTATCCTACAGTTAACTTGTCCGTATTTTAGAACGTACGTATCCAACCTGAATAGACAACCCAATTTCAGCCGAGAAATTCCTAACTTATCCTACAGTTAACTTGACCGTATTTTAGAATGTATGTATCCAACCTGAATAGACATCACATTTTCAGTCGAGAAATGTATAACTTATCCTACAGTTAACTTGACCGTATTTCAAAATGTACGTATCCAACCTGAATAGACAACACAATTTCAGAGGAAAAATTCCTAAAAATATGATTTGAAGCGATGGCAGAGATCGCGTAATGTCTAGTTTGCTCAATATATCACGCCT
This sequence comes from Pictodentalium vernedei, assembly GCA_031216915.1. Lineage (NCBI taxonomy): Eukaryota > Metazoa > Mollusca > Scaphopoda > Dentaliida > Dentaliidae > Pictodentalium > Pictodentalium vernedei. The sequence continues at coordinate 10,521,369 of CM062289.1, read as the reverse complement.
TGCGTGGATCAAGACGCTATCTGCTAAAGCATTGCTGATGGCGCCTTGTTCCACCCAAAGGTTGATAAATGGGTTTTAGTTCGTCCAATTCGGTGATACCTGGTCAATTCTCGTTTGAATCTAGATCCGTTGCTAGGATAACTGTGTAGTGAAGTGTTATCACTAGTATATTATTGATTGTTATTTATTTATTGATGTTTAAGGTCACATATTTCTCTACAATGGCTAATTATGGCCACAACGTGAATAAAAAGTCAAGTTTAGTCAATCGTTTATACCCACGTTGGCCATTTTAGAGGACTTAAACCTGGGGCATTAGTGAACAGGCCCTATTTTACCAGAAAAACAGAGCTTGTTTACCACAGTAAACAAGAACTGCTTCACTTCCCGGGATCCCCACGAGAAACTAGTATATTACAGGGACGCCGAAGCCTAATTCGAAGTGTGTGTGAGGGTGGGGGCTAAAAAAATGCCGGTTTGGAGAGTCCAAGCTCCCACGGGGCGAACCATCGGGGCAACCATGGTCCGCCCCGCGGGAAGAACATTTTGATAAATTAGACACAAAACACTCAATTTCCTTGCATTTCAGTATCATTTTAACACAGAAACACTGCGTTCTCGTGGGAGGAAAGTTTCAAAATCAAGATCGAGAACGTCACCGAGATGTCAAGTTTTTCATAATTTGTTACAAGGAGTACCCAAAACAAGTGTTGCTAAATGGCGAAAGAGACTGTACAAATCGCTTCTAAGGAACATACTCGGCGAAAAAAGTGTGTGTGTGTGTGGGGGGGGGGGGGGGGTCTGAAATACTTTGTTAGTTAGTTAGTTAGTTAGTTAGTTAGTTAGTTAGTTAGTTAGTTAATTAGTTAGTTAGTTCGTTCGTTCGTTAGTTAGTTAGTTAGTTGAAATTTTTCAAATCCTTAATTTGGCCATGACAATATCATCTTCTTTATCCACATCATTGACAAGTAGAAAATAAAAAAGTTTGATCCTGAAATATCACTAGGTTTTGCGTGTATCAAAATTAGTAATCTTCGATTGCCATCTGCCCTAACAAACCTCCATCATATTGATGCCGAGTAACGCAAGTTCACACGTGTTTCGCATTAATGTAATTTTCTAGCTCATTACGTACGAACCATACAGAATTGACGAGGAATTGTAACCCAATCATCACCGTTTTCCAAACCGTTTGTCCTTTTTATGCATGCCTACAATTAATCCTTGACCAAACAAATTCGTTACAAATACTTGTTCTATGAACCTAAATAACCATACACAGCGACGCAAGAAGAGTTTCGCTCTTGGGTGGTTCTCACTTCAAACAAGCTAACTTCCAAAGGATGGAGGTAGAGAGAGAGCACGAGAGAACGCCCTTTCTGATTGGGTGGTAGGTCCGCGAGGCTGTCCCCAGAGAAAATTTGGAAATGTTGTTCCCACAATGTTATCCTCCATCACATAAACATATAAATCTTCGTTAAACAATCGAAAACAATGTCCACGCTATTTCTTGGTTATTTACTCTTTCTCCTTACAGTATGCATATACCAAACTCTCAGACCACCTGTCAAAATCTGAGGAATCGGACACTCTTATGAGCTGTTTGTTTACCCCACTTATCGTGGAGTTTGAGCGCGATCTACCGTCGATTTAATGTGATGTCCCTTTGCACACAAATTACTCAGATATTCTTGCATGCTTCGGTTAATTCACTTTGAAAAGATGAAGATATTAACATCGTTAGTAGAACTGCGCGACGTATTCATAAAACTATGTTCCAATAGACCTATAATCATCGCCCTTTGATTGGACGAGAGCTCGCTTAGTTTTTCTATGTTTACGGCTCCAGTGGCATATGTTACCGTCTGACGTCACCAAGTGAAATATTTGAAAAGATGATAACAATGGAAGAGATTCAATGAAGATACTGCCTATAAAATCGCATTTTTGAGTCCTGTGATCATTCTAGGAATGAATACTCAAGCCAGAAAATAAGCAGACTGACATCTGCAAAATGAGGTCCCGAGAGGGTGAATTTAGTGATGCTACCCTGCACAGCAGGGTAGCATCACTAAATTTACCCTCTATGAGCCTCAATCTGAATCAGGGTCTCAAAACTAAACAGAAAGAGATACCCAGAGGATAAAAATGCCCACTGTATAGGATATCATTACCAAATTCACCCTTTGGGGACCTCATTCTGCAAATGTCAGACGGCTTATTTTCAGGACTGTGTATACTCACAACCCACTTATAAAAAATCGAGGTCACTCCATCTCAGTTCAAATCATGACCTTGTTCCTGATTTGAACTGAGGCGGAGTAGCCTCGACCTTTATCTAACTTAGTGATTTTTGGGGGTACACGAGAGGTTTATGTACTAAATTTGTTATCGTTAAAGTCGCCTTGTTCATTTCACAATGTAGTTTATGGGCTTTGGGTTAGGTCTTATTGGAACATATACGATATTGTGATGAATTGACGGCAACATGGTCTGAGGTTTGCAGCTCGGAGCGTATGTTTTACCTCGACGCTTCGCCTCTTGGTTGAACAAAAGCTCCGAGCCGCAAACCTCAGACCATGTTACCGTCAATTTATCACAATAACTCTATAACGTCTATGGCGAGTCTTCATTCTTAATTATTTTATCAACAAACGCGCGTGTTATGATGTTGGTGTTGTCATCAAAGATTAGGTCAAACCAAGTCTCGAATGAAAAACATTTGTTGCGTTCATTTAACCCTTTACCTAACATGAAAAACAGACGACACTTGCAAAAAAAAATTCTTGAATAACTAATTTTTTTCATTTTTTGTCTGAAAAACATAGGTTATGACCCCTCGTTGGAACAAGCTCGACGAGCTCGTTCCAACGAGGGGTCATAACCTATGTTTTTGAGACAAAAAAATGAAAAATAATGAAAATTAATGGGCGATTTGTGACAATAGCGTTGGTTGGTTTTGGCCGTTACGTTGGGTAAAGGGTTAAAGAAAATGAATGTTTATAGCATTCTGAGATTCCAGCGGTTGGAATATTTTAGTTGTTCCAACCAAGTGAAGTATTCCAACTAATTGAATTTCAAAATAAGCGATGGACTATTTAAGAGCTAGACTGGTTCCAGGGCAAATAATAGCGTCAGGTTCAGTTTAGAATTTGACTGGTGTCTTGAGTACTTGTTTCCGCCTAAGTGATTGGTACCTAACGTGTTACTGCATGTCGATGGTGCACATGTCTTCAACCGCTATAACCCTGCTTGACCGGAGCTTGAACTGAGTTAGAATGTTGAGGAGCTGACAGTTGCTCGTCGATGCTCGGTGGTTCTCTCCGGGTACGCCGGCTTCCTCCACCTGTAAAACTGTCACGGTCACGATCAGCCATTTTGCATAAGTATGTGACCTTAAACACCAATAAATAAATAAATAAATAAATAAATAAATAAATAAATAAATAAATAAATAAATAAATAAATAAATAAATAAATAAATAAATAACGTGTAAGCACCAAACAATGCACTTATAAAAATACGATGAAAAGAAACTATAACATAAGTTTAAAGATACCAGTTTTGAGACAATACCAATATCAGCTGATTGAAAAAGTCAGAGAATTTGATCGAAAACTGTGATCACAGGGTGAAACTTCAAATAGACTGGTCGGAAAAGTCGGAAAAGTTAAAGATGAAAACATGAAAGAAATAAATTTCTTTGAATTTCCAACTAATGGAATTTATACCTTCGAATTTCCAACTACTGAATATTATTATAATTAACCTCCCCCTCACGTCGCTATGTGCCTGGTTGGCATTATGTAACATTCACCTCACCAAATATATGAAAACACGGACAAACAAAACAGTATTGGTTCAGTGACAGACGGTTGAAGGTCCTTTCGACCTGTCATCGTCGGTATCATTTGCTGGTATTTAATTTGTATTATGCTTCGTATGCATCGACAAAAATACTGTATCATTCATCGTTTCGAACAATCCCGAGAACGTCACCTCTTGGCTGACGTAATATTAACTTACGCACAGTATTGGAAAATTACAATTGTGTTTAACCCTTTACCCAATGTAACGACCAAAACCGGCCAGCGCTATTCTCAAAAAAATCGCCAATTAATTTTCATTATTTTTTTTATTTTTCGCCTCAAAAATATAGGTTATAACCCCTCATTGGAACGAGCTCGTCGAGCTCGTTCCATTGAGGGGGCATAACCCATGTTTTTGAGACAAAAACTGAAAAAAATTAATTATTCAATAATTGTTTTTGTAAGTGTCGTCTGTTTTTCATGTTAGGTAAAGGGTTAAGCCTTGAAATAAGATTTTGAATGGCCCCTGCAAAACTTCCTGAATCTGATAGTATAATCCCATGTATAAGATGTGACCGTTTGTATTTCCTCATCTCCATACATAAAATTCCCTAAAATTTTCCTTCCAGACTTATTGAATATCAGTACTTTGGTCTTTTGCTCATTGACAGTGAGCCTCCACTTGTTGCAAAAATCAAATAAAGTGTTGATAGATGTCTGAAGGCCTTGTTCGGTTGTAGAAAACAGCACGAGGTCATCAGCATAAAGGAGACACGGTATATCAACATCTTGAAGTTCAGGGAAGTCTCCGTTACCATTTTTAATAGACTCTGGGAGCTCGTCTATAAATAAATTAAAGAGTAAAGGGCTTAAATTATTACCCTGCATCACGCCAACCGTACTGGTAAACTTAGTAGACAAGTTTTCGCCGGTCTTCACTTGTGAAGTACTGGAAGTGAACATCCGTTTTATGGAATGATAAAAATTTCCTCCTATTCCTTTCGCTGTAAGTTTAAGGAATAGCCCCTCCCTCCACACCCTGCCAAATGCGTTGTTAAAGTCAACAAAGCACGCGTAGATTTTTTTATTGCTGCCAAATGCCTTGTTAGGAGAGCTTTTATGACAAGTATGTGGTCTGATGTTTTGAAGCCTTCTCGAAAGCCAGCCTGAAACTGATTCGGAGATCCTGTCTGTGCGAGAAAAGATGTGAGTAGTTTCGTCAGAACACTTATGTACAGCTTCCCGATGCTGCTCGTAACGGTGATACCCCGAAACTCATCGGGGTGTTGGGCATTGGCAGTTTTGGGAATTGACACTCTATAGCCTTCTGACCATTCATCTGGAAATCCACCAGAATTTAGAATCGTACAACAACTTTGTCAACACTGGTGTTATTATCGATTTTACAGACTTAATCATTTCATTTTTAACCCCATCGACACCATCAGATTTCCCAGATTTCAGCTTCGAAATAGCCAGGTGCGTTTCCTGAGCTGTAACAGGGAAATCCAATGTGTTTTTCAGAAAGGCTGACGATTCAGAAATAGTAAGCCTTTGCTGAACTGTATTTTGAAATTCATTGTCAAAGCTGAGTGAAGGGGTTGGGTTACCTAATGCGGCATAATGTTTTTGCCAGGCGCTCGGGGGAATACTGCTTGCCAGATCGTCCTTCTCGTGTAGGTCATCTTGTAATTTGCCTATCGTTTCCCAAAACTGTTTCGGATTGGCGTGATGCAAAGTGTCCAATTTCTTTATAATTTCTTCTTTGTACTGCCTTTTACGAAGCTTTAGCATTTTCTCATACTTACGGCACATAGAACACATTGGAACTGAGAGGACGATATGTGCTCTTATTTTATTTTTCTCAAATTGTTTCATTTTATTATGATATTTGTAACTATTTTCAGGGTTTTTTTTGTTCGATTTTCAAACCGAGGAGAATGAATGCGAAAAGCTTTCATTTAAACTATATACCCCGTACGTTTCGCGTACGCTTGTACCCTGGATGCTCTCATATACCTCGGATGATGGGTGCACCTTTTGCCATGGCTATTTGTTCAAGGCATTCTGACCAATCAAAAGACAGAATTTATCGGGATATTGGGACACGAATAGTAAAATCGAGGATGAAATGAATACAGAAGAGGCAGTTGAAGAAGCAGCGGCCACATCACTTGAAAGCAGTTTTAGAGAAGCCATCGGCGTGGAATACATTAATACCCTGGTGCACATTACGAAAGCGGAAGTTTCTACCCAATATGCAGATCAAATCAAGAACAATCTACAGAAAGCGGAAGTTTCTACCCAATATGCAGGTCAACTCGAGAACAATCTACAGAAAGCGGAAGTTTCTACCCAATATGCAGGTCAAATCAAGAACAATCTTCAGAAAGCGGAAGTTTCTACCCAATATGCAGTTCAAATCAAGAACAATCTACAGAATGCGGAAGTTTCTATCCAATATGCAGATCAAATCAAGAACAATCTACAGAAAGCGGAAGTTTATACCCAATATGCAGTTCAAATCAAGAACAATCTACAGAAAGCGGAAGTTTCTACCCAATATGCAGTTCAAATCAAGAACAATCTACAGAATGCGGAAGTTTCTACCCAATATGCAGTTCAAATCAAGAACAATCTACAGAAAGCGGAATTTTCTACCCGATATGCAGATCAAATCAAGAACAAAGATTCGTCCAAGATGTACTAATCCAAGAATGAAGCACAAAAGAATGAAGTGATGAACCTACCTGTCTACAATGTGCCTGAAATTAAAACAACAAGCTACTAGCATCCAACTGGACGAACATATAGAATGAAAAAAAACCAGTCAGAGTGAAGTAATGGGAAGAAGTTCCGTTGGAGAATAAGAAGAAGATTACGAATCAAATGGTTATCATCAGGAAGATGAGGGCGGAAGAACTACATACCATTCAGACATGAAGTCTTTGAAAAACATGGCCTGGACAATTGACTATGAACTAAACAAAGTGACTGCGTACGAAAATGCCTTGGACAATTTACCTTGAAATCAACAAACTGTATTCTTTGTATGTATCGGAATAAAAATGGAATTTTTGTCTTTTAACTCTTTACCTAACATGAAAAGCAGACGACACTTGCAAACAAAATTCTTGAATAACTAATTTTTTTCATTTTTTGTCTCAAAAACATAGGTTATGACCCCTCTTTGGAACGAGATCGTTCCAAAGAGGGGTCATAACCTATGTTTTTGAGACAAAAAATGAAAAAAATAATGAAAATTAATCGGCGATTTTTGTGAAGAGCGCTCGTCAGTTTTGGCCGTTACGTTGGGTGAAGGGTTAAAACCACCCAACCGAAGTACCCGCATATAGCGCGTGGTACCCGGATGTATCGTGCCATAGGTTTTTACAACAACAGTCTACCAAAGGTATCATCCGATAGTACATCACCACGTTGTATGTGTCCTCCTGGGGGCGTGGTGGCGTTGCGGTAACTGGTTCTCGTCAGATCACCAAAGTTAAGCAACGTCGAGCCCGTTTAATCCTCGGGTTGATGACCGTCTGAGCGATCGATTCGGACTCCCGCGTTGTGTCCTTGGGCAAGGCACTTAACCCCGATTGTCTACATGGGGCACGATGACGCCGTGTACTAAGGCGTACTGCATATCGATGGTGCGCATGTCTTCAACCAATCTAACCCTGCCTGTGCTGCTGTGCGGAGTTACGATGTTGGGGAGCTGGCAGCTGCTCGTCGTTGCTCGATGGTTTTCTCCAGGTACTCCGGCTTCCTCCACCCGTAAAACTGTCACGGTCATGATTAGCCATTGTGCATAAGTATGTGACCTTAAACACCAATAAATAAATAAATAAATAAATAAATAAATAAATAAATAAATAAATAAATAAATAAATAATTGTGTCCTCCTATACCGAGATGAGGATAAGAGGGATGGTACATTTGACCTCATTGAAGAATTTCCTCTTAGTCTCCATGGCCCCATACGACGAAAACAGGGATTCTATGGACATAGACAGACTACGGAAAGGGATGTCACGGAACGTAGTCATTGAATACGAAGATGTCGAAAAGAGAGATTCGAGATGTCCTCATGGTCTCATACGACAGAAAAAGATTCTACACCCATAGGCAGAATAGAAATGTATTCCGTAAGTGGGATTCCACGAAACGTGGGTGCTCAATGCGCAACGGAGGATTTGAGAGACTTGTTACAAGACTTCATCCTGGGATTTCCTCATGGATCTTGTGGTAGCATATGCTGAAAGACGATCATCCCGATCTAGTCCCAGTATGTAGTGATAGTGGGCGACGAGAAGCTAAATGGGGCAATTTGATTGGCTGAAGTCAGAGGTTGGGACCAGAGACAGATGAGAATAGCAAGGACTAGATAGACTGTTAGTGTTAGAGTAGCTAGAATAGGGTCCGTAATAGGTAAAAGGTATCCATGAATAGATGCAAGACCGCAGAAAAAACGATGATTCTGGATGAATCCGAACTTGATAAAACATTGTTGGATCCATATGGGTAATTAGATTTATTCCAGTCGAAACGAGCACTCCCCAGGACACATCCTGCCCCAATAATGAACTTTCAGTTACATCGCAACCACATGCCACCACAAAACCAAGATGGCGGCCTCCAGTAAACAAAATGGACGACGGGAACACATGCCACCCTGGACACATGCGCTTCGCATGCGCACTGACGCAACGTATCACTATGACGTTACCACATGGCCGCACGGGCTACTATGATAACACACTTGACGTCACTGAGCCCATTTTCATACATCCCTCTACTACTCACAATTGTTTCAGTAGATTTATTTATTTATTGGTTCTTAGCCCCCACATAAGCAGCAGAGGCTATATCGTGTCGACAAACGGTAATGGAGGATAAAGAGATTTCATGAGAAACAACATGAAAAGCAGACGACACTTGCAAACAAAATTCTTGAATAACTAATTATTTTCATTTTTTTGTCTTAAAAACATTGGTTATGACCTCTCATCGGAACGAGCTCGACGAGCTCGTTCTAAAGAGGGGTCATAACCTATGTTTTTGAGACAAAAAATGAAAATATAATGAAATTTATTTGGCGATTTTTAGCTCAACTTTGACGTAAGTCAAATTTGAGCTTATGCCATGGCCAGTCGCCCGTCTGTCCGTCTGTCCGTCAACAATTCAATACGGCTCGGGCTAGAGACCGTATTTATGAGCCGATCTTTACGAAACTTCTTGGGTACCTTTGTTATCACCGCGGAACGAGAACGAGTGTTTTGGGGTCCAGTCCGAAATTCAAGTTGGCCGCTGGCAGCCATTTTGTACAAAATTAGGTGCAATCAGATTTTTGCGCAGAACTTCCATATGAAAGCTCTGATTTGAATTTTTTCTGTATGAATGTTTAGTACCATGGGATACATCACATATAATACAGGTTTTTTTCTAGTGCGTAAATTATGCAAATTAGACTAACTTTGATGTATTTAGTGCTACTTTAAGCACTGAAAGTGCAAATGCCAATACGGCTCGTGCTAGAGGCCGTATTTATGAACCGATATTTACGAAACTTCTTGGGTACCTTTGGTATCACCGTGGGACGAGAACGAGTGTTTTGGGGTCCGGTCCAAAATTCAAGATGGCCGACGGCAGCTATTTTGTACAAAATTAGGTGCAATCAGATTTTTGCGCAGAACTTCTGTATGAAAGCGCTGGTTTGAATAACTTTTTTGTGTGAATGTTTAGTACCATGGGATACATCACATATAATACGGGTTTTTTTCTCGTGCAGAAATTATGCAAATTAGATGAACTTTGATTTTTTCAGTGCTACTTACACTCAGTAAGTACACATGTCAATACGGCTCGGGCTAGGGGCTGTATTTATGAACCGATCTTCACGAAACTTATTGGGTACCTTTGTTATCACCTTGGGACGAGAACGAGTGTTTCTGGGTGTGGTCCAAAATTCAAGATAGCTGCCAGTGGCCATTTTGTACCGAAATTAGGTCTAATCAGTTTTTTGTACACAACCTCTATACGGCTCAGGCTAGAGGCCGTATTTAAGAACCGATTAGTGCAATCAGTTATTTGTACAGAACTTCTGTATGAAAGTTCTGATTTAAATAAATTTTTGTATGAATGTTTAGTAACATGGAATACATCACATATAATACAGGTTTTTTTCTCGTGCAAAAATTATGCAAATTAGATGAATTTTGATTTATTCAGTGCTACTTATACACAGTAAGTGCACATGTCAATACGGCTTGGGCTAGAGGCTGTATTTATGAACCGATCTTCACGAAACTTCTTGGGTACCTTTGTTATCACCTTGGGACGAGAACGAGTGTTTCCGGGTGCGGTCCAAAATTCAAGATGACTGCCAGTGGCCATTTTGTACCGAACTTAGGTCCAATCAGTTTTTTGTCAACTTCTTTACGGCTCATATTTATGAACTGATCTTCATGAAACTTCTTGGGTACCTTTGTTATCACCTTGGGACAGGAATGAGTGTTTTGGGTGCCTTTGTTATCACTGTGCTATGAGAACAAATATTTTGGGGTTCAGTCAGACCCACTCTGGAACTCAAAGATTTCTTTTCTAGTTTAGCATCTGACTGTCACTCACCTTTACAATACTTTACCTTTTCATTTGTTTCAGGCTACGGTCAGTATTTATGTACAGACCGTTACAATACTTTATATGTACCTTTGTTATCAGGTCATTACCAGATGTTTGTCATTGCTGTGTCACATACTATACATGTACATGTCTTAACAAGTTGAGCTACAGTGTCATTGACACTTTTATTGTGAATAGCGCTGGCCGGTTTTGGCCGTTACGTTAATGAACATTAGCGTGACAGTGAAATAGATTGCGAAGACAACAGTGAATAATGATACCAAAATTTGAATAGATACTGTGCAAATTAATCAGATAACAAAATACTTTTTTTTTGTTTTTGAGATGCAGTTAACCCTTTACCCAACGTAGAGAGTATCAAAATTTATTATTTTAATTACCATGTTTTTTTAATTTTTCAAAAAAGTTTTCAAGAAAACCATATCATGTGACCCCTCATTGGAACGAGCTCATTCAGCTCGTTCCAATGAGGGGTCACAAGATATGGTTTTGTTGATATATTTAAAAAAAAACAAAACATTCTACTGCTCAGTTTGGAAACTACGCGGGCGGATGCGGGCGATTCGTTGGGTAAAGAGTTAAAAGAATAAAACCATGTAAAACTTATTAAAAAGGTTGATTACCCTGAGAAACGAGAGAATCTGGCGAGAAGTGATATTGTAAAATAGTTCTCTCAAAGACTGTGCATAAAAATGGCGCCATCTGATGTCATTAAAATCACAACAATCTAATCAAGCGTGCTCGACTGTCAAATGACATTAACATGTAACACATTCTGGTTGCATATTACCCTCTAACAAAAAGGAATGTGTAAGTCGTGTATGACCAATATGGCTGTATATTACATGGGTCTTTTTCACAAAGGTTACTAGACGCGTATTTATCATTGACATTAGTTGGAAGCGATAGAGCTTGTTATTTGTCGCCTCATTCCCCTCCGCCTACCACTTAGATTTAATGTAATAACCGATATGTGGTTTAAAATCGCTGAAAGGAATTTTAAAATCGGTGATAGGCTCCGTGGAGGGCACGGCGGTGCTGTGTACTAAGGCGTACTGTACGTCGATGGTGCACCTGTCGTCCACCAATACTAACCATGCTTGCGTGGTGTTAGTATACTGGGCAATCTGACAGTTCGTCCCCTGAGTTCTAATGTGTTCTATGTGCCAGTAGGCACACAGTACACATTGGAGCTCAGGGGACGAGTTGCTCTCCGTTGCTCGGTTCTTCTCTCCGGCTTCCTCCACCATTAAAACGGTCCTCCAACACGATGTAATCTTGGCTGTTGAAAGTGTCGTTAAATAAATAGTGATAGACTTATTTAAAGCTCGTTTCGCCGCACTGTCTGCCCCTGAGATACCAACATGCCCAGGCAACCAGCAAAATACGATACCATATTGGCCAGGCATAAAAGTATTCAGCTTCTCACAAAGTTCCAAAATAAGAGGGTTCGTCGTCAACTTGTGGTTGAGTGAAGTTAGCAAAGGGGGAAGAGAGTCGAAAAAAATAATCAACTTCATTTCCTATACATTCTCGATGTGTTCAAGCGCTAACTGTAAAACTTTAATCCCCTACACACTGATGTCAAAATTTCTAAAGTTCAGTTTGCAAATTTTTCCCATAATGCAACTAGAAATATAACCAATTCAATCTTGTTTGACAGAGCTCATTGAGCTCTGTCAAACAAGATTGAATTGGTTAAATTCCCAGTTGCATTATGGGAAAAATGGCTACTTGAAATTTTGTTTATTTTGACATCAGAGTGAAGGGAGTTAAGTAGAAACAGTGGTAAAAACCCAATCCGTACATGTTGAATGTTTGTATTAGAACAAAAATTGGGTATCATTTGAAGAATGTCCAGTAATTAGTTGGTAGAGGTGCAGGCTGCAAGCCGAGAGGTCCTCGGTTCGAATCCAACCTGCGGCAACCGCGTTGTGTCCTTGGGCAAGACACTTCACCCCGATTGCCTACATGGGGGCACGATGATGCTGTGTACTGAGGCGTACTGCACATCGATGGTGCGCATGTCTTCAACCAATCTAACCCTGCCTGTGCTGCGGTGCAGAGTTCAGTGTTACGATGTTGGAGAGCTGACAGCTGCTCGTCGTTGCTCGGTGGTTCTCTCCGGGTACTCCGGCTTCCTCCACCCGTAAAACTGTCACGGTCACGATTAGCCATTGTGCATAAGTATGTGACCTTAAACACCAATAAATAAATAAATATGTCCAGTAATTATTTTTAGAATGCCCAATTATTCTTTAAAATAATACACGCTTACCGCTCGTGGTGTTAATTCCCGGACATGACAATCGTTACCTATTCCCAGTTCCTTATTTGACATTAGTTACCAATAATTATGTCGAATAAAGAAATGTAAATAAGTAACAGTTGTCACGCTCGCTGTTGATTCTTGTTTCAATTTGCGCATTAGATAAGATAAGATAAGATTTATTAAGCAAATACACCAGAACAAAAGCAGATTGCTTTGTATATACAAAATCAACATAAATAGAAACATAAAACAATACTAACTCTGAATGACAAACGTAAATATTAAGGCTTATAGTGGTTGTAATGTAATATTGTTAATGTCACTTCTTGGTGTCAGATTGACACGACTTGTTCTCGTTGTTTCAAGAATTGCTGGGTCATATTACAGATAATACCGCACAGCTGTGGCACATTGTTTCTCATCAGGAATATGAATCTCTCGGATGTGTCCATCTCAACAAACTCTCTGTATTCACGTTCAAATTTGTAGAATGCACGTTCTCTGAGAGATGCATATCACTGCACTCCATAACGAAGTGCCATTCTGTTTCCACTGCACCTCAGCCGCACACCGCGCATAAGCGTTCACTGACGGGGATGTGTGGTTGCATATGCCTCCCCTTTTCTTAAGTTTGTGGTTACTTATACGCAAACGAGTAAATATGTTTCTCTCCTCGGGGGATGTTGTATAAATCAAATAAGACTTCAGGTGATATTTGTTCTTAAACTCTCGATAAGTTCTCAGTTTATTTTTTCCATTTTTCCAATTGTCGTCACATACAGCATTATAAAAATTATTTAAATGGGTCTCTTCCAGATTTTCTCTTATTGTTATGTATTTCACAGGCTGAAACGTGATTTTCTGTTCAGATTTATTTTCAGAATTATAATTGGTTATAAGCTGCTGATATTTAACCAATATTGAGTCCGGCATTCTGTAATTCTCGGATTCAGTTCTAGCCTCTGATAGTAAGGAAGGGGTTTGGAGATCATATAATTTTGATACAAACTTAGCCAACTGGATTTTGGTATCTGTGTGCAGTGGGTACTGTCCAAGTTCAGCTCTCACTGCATGGTTCGGTGATTTATTGTTCACACCCAGGACTAACTTACAGAACTGAATATGAACGGTTTCACATGGCGATTTATCAATATTAGTATCCTTGATTTCCGTGGCCCATAATTCATTGCCGTATAATAGGATGGGTTTTATCATGATGTTAAATAGTTTTAGGTAAACCGAAACAGGCGGAAGGCACTTTCTTTTAAAGTTGTTGTTCAGGCTGAAGATGGCTTTTAAACCTTTCAGTTTGAGATCCTGTTGCGCATTCTGTAGTTTACCGTTGGATGTAAAAGAAAGTCACAGATATGTGTAATGATGGACGTGCATAAGCTCATTGTTCTTAATATGAAAACCATGGGGCTGCTTATTCTTTCGCGATTGAAAAATCATAACTTTAGTTTTGTCAACATTTATGCTAAGTTTGTTTTTAGTGCAGTAGGCATTCGAGTTATCCAATGCTCTCTGTAGTCCTCGGGACGAGTTTGAGATGATCGCTAAATCGTCGACAAATAGCAAGTGACTTAGATTCGTGGTATATAGACGAATGGGATCACATTTTTCATCAAAGATTAAGCCAATATCGTCGATAAAGATTCTGAAGAGCGTAGGCGAGATCACACAACCTTGTCTGACACCAACCGTTGACATTAAGGGTGGGCTTTATCCTTGCGAAGTTTTTATTTGAAGTAACTTGAGCTATACAGGGATTTTAAAATTGTAAATACATTATCCTGTATGCCAAGGCGGCGTAGTTTATCAAAAAGAATGTTTTTAACAACAGTATCAAATGTTTTTCTAAAATTAACAAAAACAGCATATAACGGCTGTTTTAAGAATAAAGGCACTGTCAATAGTACTACGATGTTTTCTAAACCCGAATTGATTATCACTAATCAAGGAATTATCTTCAAGATAGTTATTAATCCTCTAGTTGATAACTCTGTTGAATAGCTTACCTAGAGCACAGTTAACGGCAACAGTTCTATAATTATTGGGATCCTTTCGATCACCCTTTTTATATAATGTGGTGAGAACAGATTTACTCCATGAGGGGGATAATGATGTGATTCAAATACGTGATTAAATAATTTAGTTACATGATCAATCATATGCGGGACTATTATTTTTAAGAGTTCGTTTGAAATGTTTTCACACCCGGTCGATTTATTATTTTTTAGACTTCTCAAAGAGTGCATTATTTCGGTAGCCGAGTTTTGGTCATTATTCAATGGATGTTGTATATCCACTTCAGTGTTTATAACATCGGATGTATTTTCGTGGGTTTGTGGTTGACACAAAAGTGTTTTAAAGAAATCAACAGACCTGTCGGGGTCCAGATGATTGATTGATCTCAACATTGTTTGTTCGAAGGGACTTAATTGTCTGCCAATAGGTTTTTGGATCTGAAGATGATAATTTTTCGAGGTTTTCTCCATATGTTCTTGAAGTGCATTTTGGACTTTTTCATCGTTGCTTTTTTATATTTTTTCTTACAATGAAAAAACTTTTGCAACAGAGATCTATCATGAGGGGTTTACTGAAGAGTCTTAAATGAATTTTGCATGGCGTATTTTACGTGTTTACATTCAACATCAAACCATTTCCTTTTAGGTTTTTTTTCTTTTTAGGGGCACGCAAAATGTTCGTGGATGCCAGGTTGTTTATATCGGTCAGTATAACAGTCAAATCAGTTATTGCTTCCTCTGTACTAGAATCGTCATTAGTGTAATTTTTCATAATAAACTGCCGATATTTAAACTGAATGTCTTGCCGCAAATGCCTCTAAAGCTCTCATTGGGCTATCTTTGGTCAATTTTAGGGTATACTTAGATTGGGTGTAACTGTATTTTGGAGTGTTTTTGATCGGAAGATTATAGCACTGATTTTTTAAGTGTAGCGCCAGTTGACAGTGGTCAGAGTGCTCAGTTGGCTCTTTAACCCTTTACCTAACATGAAAAGCAGACGACACTTGCAAAAAAAATTCTTGAATAACTAATTTTTTTCATTTTTTGTCTCAAAAACATAGGTTATGACCCCTCGTTGGAACGAGCTCGACGAGCTCGTTCCAACGAGGGGTCATAACCTATGTTTTTGAGACAAAAAATGAAAAATATTTTGAAAATTAATTGGCGATTTTTGAGAATAGCGCTGGCCGGTTTTGGCCGTTACGTTGGGTAAAGGGTTAACACAGAAATTATCTACATCGGACAAATATTTATCTGATACTATTATATAATCTACGACACTAGCTCCATTATATTGGTAGCTGGTAAAGGTACCCATTGCATCTCCCTTACTCCTCCCATTGACTATTCTCAGTTTTGTTGCTTGACATAGGGTCAGCAGCTCTCTTCCATAACTGTTAATCATTTTGTCTGAGCTAATACGGTTAGAGCAAGAAATCGGGAAGTGGGTCGTGCAGTGTGGTATCATCCATAATGCAATCAGGCATTCTGCTTTTCGGGCGTTAAAATCAACTCCTAGTAGAATTAGACCGTCACACCCATACTCCCACAGTTTTTGTTCAATATTTGGGAATATAGAATTTTCGAGTTTGATCGTATTCCAGTAAGAAGAATTGTTAGGGGGTATATACACAGAAACAAAAACAACCGTGGTCTGCATATTGATCATTTTTCCATCGAATTGTACCCATAGCGATAATTCATCGACACAGAATGATTGCTGAAAGAACGGTTTATATTTGTCAAGATAGTAGAACGCGAGCGTATTATCACTAAATCACCCGCAGAGTGGAGATTCCACCCAAGCAATAATTGCAAATTTGTTGCAAAGCATAACAAGTACAAGCAAAGTTTCAACCAATGGGCCTCCGGGTTATACCCGGAGGTCCATTGGTTGAAACATTGCTTGTGCTCTTT
The DNA here is from genome assembly GCA_031216915.1 of Pictodentalium vernedei. NCBI lineage: Eukaryota > Metazoa > Mollusca > Scaphopoda > Dentaliida > Dentaliidae > Pictodentalium > Pictodentalium vernedei. The sequence continues at coordinate 10,504,695 of CM062289.1, read as the reverse complement.
GTCCACATGTCCAGAATTTGAAAGTGATACTTTGGGTGATAACTCCACCCCCCCCCCCCCCGGGTGATTTCGTTACAATCCACTCTCCACCTACTGTACGTTGGGAGACGCCGCGGCTCATATCAAGGCAAGTATAACCCGGTAGTATGATTTCATGCCTAGTCCGATGCCACGTCTCTGTTATTGTAATGGAATCATTTTTGTTAATAATTGAACAATATAAGCATTCGAAATTTTGTTTATAAAGCCCTGGGCATTCCAAACGGTGTAAGTAATTTTTGATGCTGCTTTATAATTTGAAATCGTATCGTAAGGAAAGTATCATATCAATTAATGAATGGCTGAGATTCTGAAAACCGAATACAAATAATGATTGTTGTTTGGAGGGTCTATCTCTTGACACGACGCACGCACGCACGCACGCACGCACGCACCTACCCTCCCCCACAGAGACAGACACCTCACACACCCCCCACACAAACACGCACATCCCCCACACACAGAGACAGACACCTCACACACACGCAACCCCCCCCTCCTCCACACACACACACAAACACGCACACACATAATATATAATATTAATGGACTATGCATGGTCCCAGCTTTTAAACACGGGAATCTCATACATAATATTTTATATTTAAATTCATGATATTATTTAATCTATTAAATCTAAATACTGCAATACATGGAAATCGGCGGGACGTTCTCTTTTTCAAATTTCCCGAGTGCATGACGAGTGTACGAACCCACGCCGAGAGAGAGAGAGAGAGAGAGAGAGAGAGAGAGAGAGAGAGAGAGAGAGAGAGAGAGAGAGAGAGAGAGAGAGAGAGAGAGAGAGAGAGAGAGAGAGAGAGAGAGAGAGAGAGAGGAGAGAGAGAGGGAGAGAGAGAGAGAGAGAGAGAGAGAGAGAGAGAAAGAGAGAGTTTCCTTCGGCCCCCAACCTCTTGGCGAAACTGTACCGGTACTAAACCACGCACACCACTCGGCAACGGACAGATCAAACAAAAGATATACTAGCATTATGTCTGGTTTCCATGTTGTCGACATTAAGTTTATAATGGCTTTACATGGGGCGCGGTGACTCAGTGGTTACAGCATTGGACTTCAAACCGAAAGGTCCACAGTTTGATCCTCGCCAGAGTACCTGCGTTAGGTCCTTGGACAATATAAAAATAATGACTGGGCTTGAGGGTAACAATGTGGATTGTCTCCCCGAGGGACCATTATCTTCCGAGGCGTTAGCCGAGGGAGATAATGGTCCCTCGGGGAGACAAACCACATTGTTACCCTCAAGCTCAGTCATTATTTTTTTATAAAACCGAATGAAGATTCCGTCTTGATACAATTATTTAAGGATTATTGTCTTAGTCAAATATGGAAGAGGAACCAAAGTTCCTAACTTTTAATAGGGACAGAAGTGAATGTCGAAACACTTTTTTGACTCTTAAAAACAAACACAGTAAATTATCTTTTCAATCGAATGTCCTCATAGCGAATCATTTTGAATTACTCAGTTCTTTTACTGTCCTCATTTTCGAGCAGTCCCTCTATTTCAGACTAACACACATCGGAAAATCTTTCGGTAGACATTTTACGTGTTTACGTTATGGCACAAGGCGGAAGTTGTTAAAAACTACGTCATCACGCGCACATTCAACAATACTTTGGGTGTCTCCGCTAACGTTATTGGGAATATTCGGCTGAAGCGGGTAATAATGCGAAAGTTATTGACCGGCATTATTCACCGCTGGTTGAACATTGTGAAATATTTAATGGGATTACACGGAGGATTAACATAACATTTCTAGATGAGGTATAATAAAACAATTTATCATATGACTCGTCCGTTTTGTTCACTTTAAAACATTTGATATTTTCTTTTTATATTAATCAGTGATAAATAAAGCCTTCCGTCAATTTCATTGGTCAATTTCAAAATTAGACAATTTGATTGGCTGAACAAAATACAACTGGGCCACATTTTCATAATTTGCATAATTAGAGTTGGGAGCTTTCATTGGTCAATTTCAAAACTGGACAATTTGATTGGCTAAACAAAATACAACTGGGTCACATTTGCATAATTTCAGTAGGGAGAATTTACTTTATCTGTCCTTTTTAGGGTGGGTTATATCGTATTAATCTTTTACCTACAAGAAAAACGCCATTCATTTTTTTTTATATTTTCACTTTTTGCTTCCAAAACATAGGTTATGACCCGACGATCTCGTTCCAATGAGGGGCCATAACCTATGTTTTGGAAGCTAAATCACCCGCAGAGTGGAGATTCCGCCCAAGCAATAATTGCAAATTTGTTGCAAAGCATAACAAGTACAAGCAAAGTTTCAACCAATGGGCCTCCGGGTTATACCCGGAGGTCCATTGGTTGAAACATTGCTTGTGCTCTTTGTCCACATGTCCAGAATTTGAAAGTGATACTTTGGGTGATAACTCCACCCCCCCCCCCCCCCACCCCCGGATGATTTCGTTACAATCCACTCTCCACCTACTGTACGTTGGGAGACGCTGTGGCTCATATCAAGGCAAGTATAACCCGGTAGTATGATTTCATGCCTAGTCCGATGCCACGTCTCTGTTATTGTGATGGAATCATTTTTTGTTAATAATTGAACAATATAAGCATTCGAAATTTTGTTTATAAAGCCCTGAGCATTCCAAACGGTGTAAGTAATTTTTGATGCTGCTTTATAATTTGAAATCGTATCGTAAAGAAAGTATCATATCAATTAATGAATGGCTGAGATTTTGAAAACCGAATACAAATAATGATTGTTGTTTGGAGGGTCTATCTCTTGACACGCACGCACGCACGCACGCACGCACGCACGCACGCACGCACGCACGCACGCACGCACGCACGCACGCACGCACGCACCTACCCTTCCCACAGAGACAGACACCTCACACACACGCACCCCCCCACACACACACAAACACGCACATCCCCCACACACAGAGACAGACACCTCACACACATGCAACCCCCCCACACACACACACAAACACGCACACACATAATATATAATATTAATGGACTATGCATGGTCCCAGCTTTTAAACACGGGAATCTCATACATAATATTTTATATTTAAATTCATGATATTATTTAATCTATTAAATCTAAATACTGCAATACATGGAAATCGGCGGGACGTTCTCTTTTTCAAATTTCCCGAGAGCATGACGAGTGTACGAACCCACGCCGAGAGAGAGAGAGAGAGAGAGAGTTTCCTTCGGCCCCCAACCTCTTGGCGAAACTGTACCGGTACAAAACCACGCACACCACTCGGCAACGGACAGACCAAACAAAAGATATGCTAGCATTATGTCTGGTTTCCATGTTGTCGACATTAAGTTTGTAATGGCTTTACAGGGGTGCGCGGCGGCTCAATGGTTACAGCATTGGACTTCAAACCGAGAGGTCCACAGTTTGATCCTCGTCAGAGTACCTGCGTTAGGTCCTTGGACAATATAAAAATAATGACTGGGCTTGAGGGTAACAATGTGGATTGTCTCCCCGAGGGACCATTATCTTCCGAGGCGTTAGCCGAGGGAGATAATGGTCCCTCGGGGAGACAAACCACATTGTTACCCTCAAGCTCAGTCATTATTTTTTAATTTTTTTTTATAAAAACGAATGAAGATTCCATCTTGATACAATTATTTAAGGATTATTGTCTTAGTCAAATATGGAAGAGGAACCAAAGTTCCTAACTTTTAATAGGGACAGAAGTGAATGTCGAAACACTTTTTTGACTCTTAAAAACAAACACAATAAATTATCTTTTCAATCGAATGTCCTCATAGCGAATCATTTTGAATTACTCAGTTCTTTTACTGTCCTTATTTTCGAGCAGTCCCTCTATTTCAGACTAACACACATCGGAAAATCTTTCGGCAGACATTTTAAGTGTTTACGTTATGGCACAAGGCGGAAGTCGTTAAAAACTACGTCATCACGCGCGCGTTCAACAATACTTTGGGTGTCTCCGCTAACGTTATTGGGAATATTCGGCTGAAGCGGGTAATAATGCGAAAGTTATTGACCGGCATTATTCACCGCGGGTTGAACATTGTGAAATATTTAATGGCATTACACGGAGGATTAGTATAACATTTGTAGATGAGGTATAATAAAACAATTTATCATATGACTCGTCCGTTTTGTTCACTTTAAAACATTTGATATTTTCTTTTTATATTAATCAGTGATAAATAAAGCCTTCCGTCAATTTCATTGGTCAATTTCAAAATTAGACAATTTGATTGGCTGAACAAAATACAACTGGGCCACATTTTCATAATTTGCATAATTAGAGTTGGGAGCTTCAAAACTGGACAATTTGATTGGCTAAACAAAATACAACTGGGTCACATTTGCATAATTTCAGTAGGGAGAATTTACGTTATCTGTCCTTTTTAGGGTGGGTTATATTGTATTAATCTTTTACCTACAAGAAAAACGCCATTCATTTTTTTTTATATTTTCACTTTTTGCTTCCAAAACATAGGTTATGACCCGACGATCTCGTTCCAATGAGGGGCCATAACCTATGTTTTGGAAGCAAAAAATGAAAATTTTTAGTTATACGAGGATGTTTTTTTTTTTTTTGCCCTCTGCAACTCAAGTTAGGTGATGGGTTAAATAGTCATATTAAGCGGCTAATTTGTGCGTGTGTGTGTCATATGATAAATAGAATATGAAATGAGTGCTTTTCTCATATTATATTCATAAAACTCGTCCGAATGTTCCATTTGGGCTCGCCAGAGGCTCGCCAAAACGGAAAATTCTTAGACTCGTTTCATAAATATTATATAAGAAAAACACTCATTCCATATCCTCTATTTATCTCAATTGCCCACGTGGCGATATGTACTAAGGCGATTCAGCCAATGCTAACCCTGCTTATGACGAGTTAGTACGTTGGGCAATCATGTTTTATCCTTAGAATTCTTTTGAAAGGTAGGTAGTTTATTCGGAAAATATAAACTTCGTATGTTCGTAGTCTACATAATACGAGACCATCCAGTTTGCGTTTTCTGATTTTGATCTTCCCCGTGTACGTAAATTATTATCATGATAAAAAAATATTACTCTTACCCCCAACAATGGTCCAGCTAATAAAGTTATGTGAAGCTTTGAAGTTCCATTCGATTCGAAATCGACCCGACGGTTCGAATCGGAAATTTTCGAATCGTCCAAATGTTCTCCAAATCCCAACAACTGTGTTCTCTCGAACTCTTCTTCTGTCATCAGATCTCCTGTAAGGACCCCCCCCCACCCCCCCCCCCCCCGCACCCACTCCCTCTTGTAAGGAGACCCGATGACAGAAAAGATTTCAAGGAGGTTCCGCTTTCGAAATTTCCTTAATTCCGTTCTGGTATATTCTGCATTTTTGATTGATTTGCTCAAACAGACGTAGTTGCATATAACTCTTGAGTAGAGCTTGGCATTATGTACGGCTGTAAGAAGGTGCAATATCTGCATCTTCAATAGCCTCGAGCTTCGTTACGTTTCGAAATTCTCTGATTTGATTCTGATATCGATTTGACATGTTTATTGAGATTTGAAGGGCTCTACGACCTATATACGCTGTCGGACTGAAACTGACCATATCTGAATGTTTTCCATGGGGGGCACGGTGGCGCTGTGTACTAAGGTGTACTGCCCATCGATGGTGCACTTGTCTTCAACCAATGCTAACCCTTCTTGTGTGGAATTTGTACGTTGGGGAATCTGGCAGTTGCTCGCACTTGCCCGGTGGTTCTCTCCGGGTACGCCGGCTTCCTCCACCCGTAAAACTGTCCGACACGAGGTGAGCCTGGCTGTCGAAAGTGTCGTTAAACCCACGATCTTGAAAACACTTATTTATATGTATATTTTAATAACATTTATTCTTTATTGCATATAAAAGTTAGTTTTTATTTAAAATAGGAACGTTTGAGAGAATTGAAGCACAAAGAGAAATTAGGTCGACCCCCCCCCCCTCCCCCCCCCCTCCCCACTGTTACTCTCACTACACACTCTACATTTTAAGTATCGTGGGTGGGGGATTCAGAAAGTTAGGTTTGAAAACGTGCTGTTACCAACTCAGCCGATATACTAGCTTTGTTCTTGGATAATTAGGATAACAGTTGGTTCTAAAGATGTAGGGTCCCAATGAGAGTAAAATCCTCGCCTTCTAACTGGATGAGAGCTGGCGTAGTTTCTTTTATGTTTACGGCTCCAGTAGCAAATGTTACCGTCTGATGTCACAACGCGAAATACTTGAAATGACGTCGCTCGTTTCGTAATTGCTTCCTCAATGGAGTAACTAGCAAGCCGTTTCATTTTTCTGGATTTTTCACACGTGAGGCAGACTGTGTTCCGGATGAAGTGTTGTTTAAATTACAAACCTATTTACGATTTGAACTGAGATGGAATGAGTTTATCTAGTTTATTGATTATTTATCCAGTGGTGGGGTACACAAGAGGTTTATTTACTAAACCTATGATCGTTAAAAGTTGCCTTGAACAAGGCAACTTTTAACGATCACAAGTTTAGTAAATAAATCTCTCGTACGATGTAGGTTTGGGGCTATGGGTAGTGTTTTATTGGAACATATACGTTATTGTAATGAGTTGACGGTAACATGGTCTGAGATTTGCGGCTCGGAGCGTTTGTTCGCGTCTCGGTTGAACATAAGCTCCGAGCCGCAGACCTCAGACCATGTTACCGTCAATTCATCACAATAACTTATATTGTCCCTATATCCCGATAAATTCTGTCTTTTGATTAGTCAGAATGTCTTGGACAAATAGCCATGGCAAAGGGTGCGCCCAACATCCAAGGTATATGAGTGCGTGCAACGTCCAGGCCATTTCATTCGTTTCATTCACACTTCTGACTTCAGAGCGTGAGCACCTGATCAACAATCATGGAAAAACTGGAATTACCAGAGAGACTCATCAGAATCATATCAGCTCTGGGCATCTCTTACCCTGTCACCTGGACTGTCCAGGAGACAGGCAAGAGAGTCCACCTGAACCTGGAATTTGAGGTAGAGACAACCAAGATACCACCCCCTTCGGGGGGGGGGGGGGTAGTACCTTTGGAGAGAGGATCCCCTCTCCCACTGGTCCTCACCCGAAGGGGCACGGAGGCCCTGAAAAGAGAGAACAGAAGAAAAAGAAGAACAGTCCATCAACCAAGCGCAGGGACGCCCGGCGCTTGGAGGCCTTCCGGAATAGGAAGAAAGAGTTGAGTGAGGGGGTGGAGGCTCTGGAGGCAGCCGCCAGTTCCCCTCCTAGTCCCACTGGTACACCCAATCAACTGCCGCTTCCTGAGTTGGTACAGTTGGATGAGGAACGTCCAGTGGAGACTGAGGAGGAACTGGAAGTTGCTTTTTCACCGCCTCCCACCCCTCACTCCCCTCTTCCTTCACTACCGGAAAGCCCGGGAGCGGAAGTAGCAACAGAAGAGCCACCACAATCCATTAACACCATCGTGCAAAACGCACTAAGAGCAATAGAGATGGCAAAAGAAGAATCAGCCAAAACAAAAGAGTACCTAAAGAAATCAAAAGAGTTCTCCAGAATAGCACTAGAAGAACATTATGCGCGTACCTCAACACCACCACCAGCCTCACCACCACGCCAACCTCCACCAAAGAATAAGAGCCGCAAAGAGCCAAGAAGGGGATAAACCTTTTTCCCTCCTTCCTTTTCCTCCTCTACCACGCCTCGACATCATCCAAAAACAAACAGCCAACGAGGGTCGAAAGGGGCTTGTATTCCATGTCGTCCCTGCGCGCCTTTGGCGCGCGAAACCATTTCGTTCGTAGGGTATAAGCGCACGCGAAACCTCGGGGGTATATGGTTTCAATAAAAGCTTTTCGCCTCTACTCGCCTCATTATAAAACTCGAACCAAAAAACCCGAAAATATTCACAAATATTAATAGATTTCCGACAATACAATCATAAAAGTAAAATAAGAGCAAATAATTCGTCCCCTGAGTACCAATGTGTTCTATGTGCCAGTAGGCTGCCAGTAGGCACATAGAACACATTGGAACTCAGGGGACGATATGTCAACAAAATACTGTTTGCTCGTTTCCTTAACGACCCAAGGGATGTAACTCTATCTGTTGTCTCCTCGATTATAAAAACAAAATTATTATCACGAATTTGGACCAAATGATTGTGGAGCTGAGAAATGCATCCACAAATTTATTTCCACTAAGTTGTATTGTGTTTCAAACAAAAACGTTATCTCCGCCAACATGTATGGTATATGGAGATTTAATACCTGGATGTCTCATTTAACGCCTGCAGCTCGGTGTTTAAAAACCGACAACCAGGTATTAAATCTCCATATACCATACATGTAGGGGGAGATAACTTATAATATCTACAGCTGGAAATCGACTAATCACTGAATAACACGGACATATTATACATCGAAATAAAGGTTGTGTTGCATAGGCCCCGAATAAATGCTTAACTATGTACAATTAAACTGGTAAAAGCGGGTTTGATTTCTGAAATTCTGCTACCTCATTTGGGTGATAACTGTAAACAGAGGAAACCCATATGAAAACTATCTATGGCTGGAATTGCCTCGGATATCCAAGAACAAGGCAAGGATATAAGACAATTCGTGTTGGTGGCAGCTTTCGTGTTTGAAATAAGTATTCACATTGTTCTGGTTTTTTGTTGGCCATTTTAGTCACATAATATTTATTATAAGTATCTATTTTATGTTCTCCATAAATATTTTAGCCCTACGATTCTTTCAAATAGGGGATATTTTATCCGGAAAACATAAACTTAGTATCTTTGTGAATCATTAGTTTATATTACACGAGGGGAGTGTGGTGGCTCAGTGGTAGACTGTTGGACTTCTGTGCTAGAGGTCCGGAGTTCGATCCCCGTCCGGGACGACCGGCGTTGTGTCCTTGCACATGGCACTTTATCCCGGTTGCCTACACGGGAGCACGATGATGCCGTGTACTAAGACGTATTGCACGTCGATAATGCACATGTCTTCACACGCTGTAACCCTGCTTGTTGAGGAGCTGACAGTTGCTCGTCGATGCTCGGTGGTTCTCTTCGGGTACTCCGGCTTCCTCCACCTGTAAAACTGTCAAAACGGTCACGATTAGCCATTGTGCATACATACGTATGAGACCTTAAACACCAATAAATAAATATATATAAATAAATATTACACGAGACTATCCAGTTTGTGATCTCTGATTGTGATCTTTGATTAAACAGCTTTCCCCCACGAGCGTAAATTATTGCCATTTTAAAACCATATTACTCTTGACTTTAACTCGAACGATGATCCACCGAATGTGAAGCTTCTAAATTATCGATTATTCGTTTTGATTTGTGCTAATTTAGAATTTTTCGAATCGTCGGCATGTTCTCGAAATCCAAAAGCACAGCAGCTGTCACAATGTCGTGTCTATTGAACTTTTTGGTACGTCCAAAGTAACGTGGCTTTCCAAGCACTCCTAATTTTGTTTCCACAGCTGGTTTTTACAGAAACAAACGAAATGAGGCCCAAGTCAATTTAAAATCCCGTAGTTATTTGTAATTTATGATCATTAAATTACAGTTGTTCACAACAGTTTCTGAGATTATTCGAGCAAAAATATTTGAAAAAGACAGGACGAATAATAATTTAACCCTTTACCCAACGTAGACGATATCAAAATTTATGATTATAAATATTATTTTTTCAAAATTTCAAAATATTTCAACAAAACAATATCATGTGACCCCCCCCCCCCCCCCTCATTGGAACGAGCTCGATGAGCTCGTTCCAATGAGGGATCACATGATATAGTTTTGTTGTATTTTTCTGAAAATTAATATTTTTTCAACTACTGAATTTGCATATTATACGCGTGCGTATGCGGCCGATTCGTTAGGTAAAGGGTTACATTGTTCAATTAGAAACTATGGTGTATATACTGGTTGGGTCCTGGCAGATTGTAAAGGGTGCCACCCCAATTATATCTCTCGACGTAGGGCAGTAGAAAGGAAACACATTAGTACCAGACAATTGGAATTTCAAAAACCTCCATTGGAGCTGAGGGTTTTGATTTTTAACATTCAGGTTCGGATCGGTTACGGGAAAAAACCTCGGTTTCGCTTCAGTTGTTCGATGTGTTAAGAACAAATAGTAAACATCACGTCAGGCCTCTTAACTTGGAAAAAAAATCGCAAAGGTTTGTAAGAAACCAGTCACCACAAAATCCCTGTCTGTAAGTATCTCCATTGGGGGCAGTCTAACATTCTTTTGGTCATTCCAGAGGCGGCAGAAGCTCGATAAAAGTGGAGGGGCACAAAGTTTAAAGGCTACCATGGTTCAGACCGGGGGGGGGGGGGGGGGGGGGTAACAGTCATATATCAGTAAATGTACCGTGACACACTATATATATAGTGTCTCGTTTAGATGACCATGCCGCGGTGTTGTCACTATCCTGTCCATTTCTTTTACTCCCCAAGGCTAGATGGAAGATGGTTGAAGTAGAAGAAACGGACCGAAAAGCGACCGAAGGTAGGATTCATTGTCCAAATTTTGTTTAGATTTTGCAAATAATATATTACAGGAATGCCTGTATATTGACACTTTTGCGTACTCCCATTTAACTCATTGTATAACCACGCAACATGTCCGTGGAAAAAAGTGGAGGGGCACGTGTTCCCTGCCCCCCCCCCCCCCCCCGGTTCCGACGCCTCTGCACAATGTTCCACTCACGGGATGATATAGATATAAAGCTTTAGAAGTTATCTGTCGATTATTTTGTTTCATTGTTTGGTGATTGTCGACCAGCCTTCGTCAGTATACCTCATCCCGCCCCTCCCCCACCACCATTGGCATTGGCACACGTAAAGTATATTCAAAACGAATACGTGGGAGTTTCTCAGTTACAGTTGTCGGACAGTACTAAAGTACTTCTGGCGAGAAAAATAGCACGCGCTGGCCTCTTTACTTCTCCTAGTCTCAAGGCTATGGGGCAGCTACCCCTTACCCCCCCCCCCCCCCCCCGCGCTCCCGGCATCCCTTGTTGTTTTAACCCTTTATCCAACGTAACGGCCACAACCGGCGAGTACTATTCACTAAAATCGCCAATTAATTTTCATTATATTTTCATTTTTTTGTCTCAACAACATAGGTTATGACCCCTCTTTGGAACGAGCTCGTTGAGCTCGTTCCAATGAGGGGTCATAATCTATGTTTTTTGAGACAAAAAAAATAGTTATTCAAGAATTTTGTTTGCAAGTGTCGTCTGCTTTTCATGTTAGGTAAAGGGTTAAGCAAAAACTGAAGAAAAAATAATAAAATGTGAATGGTGATTTTTGTGAATAGCCTGACCGGATATAGCCATACGTGCGTTAGATAAAGGGTTAGCCCGTAACAGGACTTCGTAGTTGTATTAGATTTTTTCTTTTCCAGTGAGAAAATTTTAAATGTTGGAAGTAAAACAAAAGTAAAGCGAGAAGAGAGCTAGATAGATCTGTATATGATGGTGCCGGTTTGTTATCTGAATGGGACAGAGAACCAGAAAGAAATCACGAATCTCCATAGTTTTCTATAATCTTCTTCTTGTAATTACTAATATTTGTACACTTGGACGCTACTGTTATGTTTGATATAGCGTGAGGGATTCAGCAATTGCCATAACCAATTACCAAACGCGATCGATTTCGTTGTTAGACGTGGATGTGATGTGGTTTGAACGCACCAACTCGTGTGTTGTGTTGAAAGTTACTGACGCTCAGTTCTGCCTAATTCAACAGTGAACACATAATTGAGCTTGCGAAAAGGTCGCAGAGAAGGAATGTAGGCCAGTAAATTATCATTATAGTCCCAAGTTGACGTCAATTGACTTCAATCATGTTTAACCACTTCTCTCTGAACATTAAAACTAAATCTGTCGAAGTATGAAGCCCACTTACAATTAAACCATGGCAGTAAAATTAAATAATTACTGATCCCTCTTGTGGGTGGGAGAATGGGATGTGGTCAGAAAAAAATCTATACATCGGGCGCAAAAAACTCGAGCAACCCCTCCCCCGGCCTCATTTTGAGAGAATGTTCTTCCAATTTCACGTGGGGGTACCCGGTCAGCCATTTCCCTGCCCCAACAACTTGCTTGGCCCGAAGAAAAAAATGTCTATTTGTGCCTTCTGCATTTATCAGTGATTCTTACTTTTCTAATGGACCAAGATCCACCAAGAAGCAAGGGGAGATAACTCATTAAAAACAAGCAACTTCACGATTTAACCTTTAATACTTTTGTACGTACGAAATATTTTGTTTAATTTAACCCTTGGTACGTGTTATTACGTAAGAAATCAATCAGCACGTTAATGTTTTGTGGTCATTTGTTTTGTTATTATTTTTCGATTTTTTAAAGTTTTAACTTCAAATTCTTATTTTTTCCCGAATAGTGCTCAGTGATAACCGTTGAGCCAAATGTTATCGCAGCTTAAAATACCAATATAATCCCGCTGTCAAGACTTCTTAACTGGTTGAATGCTGGAAGCCACTATCACGGCTTTCAAAAAATGAAGATACCAGAACAAAAGCTAACACTTTCCTTGCTTAAATTTCATATTCAGTCAAACACAAATAATATTTTGTTTATACAAATTTATTTTATTACAAATTATTGGAGAGTGCCTGCATGTTTTTAATAACAAATTCAGACCCCAAAAATAATCTAGCCCTCAACCAGATAATCACTAATGTGAAAAATATCTTGTTATTTGTACTTTCCGACGTTTGACGTCGCATTTTGAAAAACGTCGAAGAAACTGGATTCCCAGTGACGTTTGAACGTCAGGATAATTAAAGTCCCAAAGGGTTAATGAAGACATCCTTCAAATGTGTTATCATGTCTTATGGCATGTTATTGATATTAAATAACATTCCCTGTGATAAATATAGTGTAAATTGTGACACAAATTTCTAAAATTAATTTTGATTCAAGCAGTGGCGTAGTTACCCCAGGGACGGGGGTTGGGAGTGGGTGGCGACCCTTTCGCCCTACAATTTTCGCTGCCCCTCCAAAACCTTGGCCCAATGCAAGTTTCACACAACCTGGAGCCCTCAAATTGTCGCCATTGTAGGCTACACACGCTACAGATTCGCTCTTAGAGTTTTGCAAAATTTTCTCGGGGGCGTGGGGGGGGGGGGTAGCCCTAACAAGGACCCTCCGGTCGTTGCCCCTCCAGTCGTTGCCCCTACTCCCACTACCCTGAATGGAAGTGGGAGGAGGGGGAAACGACCGGAGGGTCCTAGTTAGGATTAGGGAGGCCCCTGAAACCCCACACAACGACCTTTCAAATATCATCTTTGCCCCCCCCCCCCCCTCAAAAACTGTGATAGGACAGCCCCTATTATGTAATACTACGCGCCTGATTCCAAGTTCATTGTAAATCTGCCATGTGAAAAGCAGTAGTTTACTAGCAGTGAACTGACACTATTGTTTCGTTTATGCGATGGACTAAATCTATGGATTTTGTAAGCCAATATACACACCTGGAACTTAATTAAGAGCCCTCTGAAATGTTTCATGACAGTGAAGTTGCTGTTACTGATTAATATGTTTTAATGCTTGCTATGTCTTGCAGTACATTTCATCTAGTGAAACATGATGTTTCTGGTTGATAGCGTACCCCAAACACATCACGTGAAGAATTCTTCCCACGAATGTCACAAAAAACACTTTCATCCAAATGCGATATCTGGGTATAAAACTAGAAAAATTGTGACTTCTTTTATAAATGCTGACATGACAAGGAGGAGACTGTTGGAGGCACTAAGATGGCAAATCGTTGGCATGCATACAACAAGCATGTCATTCAAAGCTATTGGAAGGCAACTTGGCTACAGTCATTATGTCATCAGCAGACTTGACTGAAAACATCAACAAACCAACGATGTTCAGGGCCGACCAAGGCCTGAACAACCCCAAAAGACCTCTCCTCTGGAAAATCGGAGTCTGGCACGCCTCGTCAAGCTTCAAGTGGGGTTTTGAAACGTCTTTGGCTTCCCAACAGGCGTTCGTGCAACAGAACTGCCCGAAACCGTCTCAAAGCACTGGGTATGAGGTCCAGAAGGGTCATCAAGCATCCAGCTCTGTCCGATCTGCATCAAAGACGACGTGTGAAGTGGTGTATGGCACGACAACATTGGAATCTCAGGATGTGGAGGAGAGTCCATCGGTCAGACGAGAGTAGGATCCTGCTTCACGTCACAGATAGTCGCATGAGAGTGTGAAGGCATAGAAATGCAGCTAACGTGCCCAGGAACACCAGACCAACTTTTCCTTATGGTGGAAGATCAGTAATGATCTGGGGATGCCTCTCTCGTGATTGTAAACTTAATATGGTGACTGTACATGGGAATCTCAATAGTCATCAGTACATCCGGGGCATACTCAATCCGGTTGTCGTGCCTCATTTTGACAACCACCCGTTGGCTACTCGCCTTGTATTCATGGACGACAATGCAAGGCCACATCGTTCCCATGCTCCGTGAGCATTCCTTCAGAACAACGCTATTACAACACTACCTTGGCCTGCAATTAGCCCCGATTTGAATCCCATACAACACATCTGGGATTTCTTGAACGTCGTGTGCATGCAAGGGATCCGCCTGGACCAAATTTTGCCTATTTGAAATCTGCATTGCTTGAGGAGTGGCTGCGGTTGCCTCTGGACAGTGTCAGAAGGCTCTCTGGTAGCATTAGAAGGAGGGTTCAGGCTGTCATCCGGGCACGTGGTGGATACTCTCGCTACTGACGTCAGACACAGCTATTGTGTTCAGGAGATCACAAGTTACATTTTTTGTCAGTAATTACCGGCATTGTTTCACCATGGACCGTTCCAGCACCATACGTGTCGAGAGAACAATTTTCCTTCAGAAACATTAGTGTCAGATATGTGTAATTAGCGAAATTGAAATACTGCATATTTTCATCATTGTGTTGTCTTTCATTTGTCAATAGACCATTCTTTCCACAAACAATCACTTTTGGCCATTCTGAAGACAGCATGAAAGTAATGACAGTTTCTATTAACATCACTGCGAAACAAAAACAGGGTTGCTTAATTAAGTTCCAGGTGTACAGTACGTGGAGTGTGGATTGTATCTAAATCACCCACGGAGTGGGGTTATCACCCAAGCTATAACTTTCAAATTTTGTTCATATCGACAAAAAACACCAGCAATGTTTCAGCCAATGGACCTCCTGGTGCTGGTGCTGGTTGTGCTTTGCAACAAATTCGCAATTATTGCTTGGGTGGAATCTCCACTCTGCGGGTGATTTAGTGATAATACACTCTCCACGTACTGTATATATCGTAATGTGGACCAAATTATATTATATAATTATATTATATTAGATATTCAAAAGCTTCTGGCTAATGCGGAATAATGACACGGTATAGATCTAATGGTGCGTTGGTATTGGGGGAGGGGATGGGGGAGTTTGGTTTATTTATTTATTTATTTGTGTTTTAAGGTCACATATTTCTGCACAATGGCTAATCTTGACCGTGACAGTTTTACGGGTGGAGGAAGCCGGAGTACCCGGAGAGAACCACCGAGCAACGGCGAGCAACTGTCAGCTCCCCAACATACCAACTCCACACAAGTAGGGTTAGCATTGGTTGAAGACAGGTGCACCATCGACGTTCAGTACGCCTTAGTAAACAGCGTCACCGTGCCTTCACGTGGGCAATGGGAGTGAAGTGTCGTGCCCAAGGACACAACGCGGTTGCCGCAGGTGGGATTCGAACCGAGGACCTCTCGGCTTGCAGCCTGCACCTCTACCAACTGAGCTACCGCGCCCTATGGGTTTGGTTTATTTTCATTGAATATCAGTTGACCTAAGTTTACACCTGGGCAAACCTGTGACCAGCAGAGTTTCAACGAAACTATATTAGTGTCAGCAATATTTTATTGGTTATAACTAACAAACATTCGTGTGCACAAATGTAAGAAATCCAAGAAATGATGATTCTGCGCGAATGTAGATTAAACTTCGAGATCCAGTACTTTCTCAAGGTTCGTGGATTGGGCTCGACACTTATCCATTGGGGCCAAAGGCCATCTTAAAACAACACCTGCACATATCCAACATTACCAGCCAAGTAGATTATGCAAATAACTCTTTGAAACCGTAGAAATTTTCTATTTATTTTGCATGCTTGAGAGAAGACGGAAAGATCCAGATATTTCTCAAGGGTCATCGATTGGGCTCTGCACTTATCCATTGTAGTCAACAAAAACAGCACCTACACATATTCAAAATTACTAGCCATTTTCTATTTATTTTGTGTGCTAGGGTGAAGACTGTTGGTGACGTCACTTCCGTTAAACCGATCAGTATACAGCTTGTCACTAGTGTTCAGGCTGTAGGGTACCAGTGGTGTCATTTGTACTAAAAAGTGTTTGGCACCAAAATAAAGCATTTGGCGCCAAATTTTTTCTAAGGCTTTGTTGTTTATTATTTCAGTGTGCCGTTTTCAATAAATTCGTTTTCTGACGACACACGTGACACAGAATTCCCGCCTGTCAAGTTATATATAAGAAGCAGGTATACTCGAGGCCTTTTGTTATGGATGAACTGAACAGTTTATCCATTTAATCTTATTCATATAAAAAACAGTTCTTTCTTACTTCATCTCTTTTTATCTTGCTTAATCTTTTTTTTATAATCCTTCCGGAAGAAAATAAATTATTTGCTGATAGTTTATTTGTTGTGAATAAACAGTGAGTAAATGATGATCATGAAATTATTTTATAAACATTAATAGACTTTTACTTTATTTATTTATTTATTTATTTATTTATTTATTTATTTATTTATTTATTTATTTTAGTTTTTCATTATCTATATTTTTATCATTTGTGTTTTTTTTTCAACTAAATTATTTAAAACAGGTGATATTAACCCTTTACCAAACGCAGAAAATATCAAAATTTATTATTTCAATCACTATTTTTTAATTTAAAAAAAAAATCAACAAAACCATATCATGTGACCCCTCGTTGGAACGAGCTCATCGAGCTCGTTCCAATGAGGGGTCACATGATATGGTTCTGTTGAAATAATTTTAAAAATTTATTTTTTTCAACTGCTCAATTTGCAAATTACGCGGGGCTTGTACCATGACTATTGAATTGTGTCTCAATGACTCCCAGTATATATCATTACACTACTACCGCTACGGGTCCCAGTTCATATTACTTTTATTACACACGTTCTATGAAATTCCCCTCTACAGCAACACTAAATCATGCCGAAAATGAAAATCAGTTCCGCTCATATGTGCGGAATGGAAATCGTTGACGGACTTTTTTTAAATAGAAGCGAAATTTCACTGGAATTTTCAACAAATTGTGCAACTTAAATTACAATTTGTATCGCTAGCGATAGCTGAAAAAAACATTCCCTGAGTTCCAATGTGTTCTATGTGCCAATGTAGCCACATAGAACACATTGGAACTCAGGGGACGAGATAGTAACACGGATTCCCCTCGCAAGTTTAGCTGGCGATAAAATGTGCTGTTTTTGTTAATAGTTGTCAAATGGATTGCTGAGTGTCCTTCTAAGAATTGTTTTATAGACGTGAAGGTGTGTAATAAAGATAGAACGACACACACGTTTGAATGGGTTCATCGATATGGCACGAGTGCGTCGTTCTGTGTATTTATCTATAGTTTTATCATTGTGAATTTTTGCAACTAAAATACTTAAAAGTTAATACTAAAATAAAATATAGTATTTTGAGCGCAATAAGTCGTCATTTGCAATGAATGGTTACTGTGTTCTCATTTACAATCAGAGTCCATTTGGCACTAAAACCTTTGAAAAAAATCAATTAGTTTAGTTTAGACAATATTTATTTCCAGTTCTCAAATATATACAATTATATCAGTTATATTAAGTGTGGATCCAACAGTGAGCTGTCAGCTTATACGATGTTGTTTCTACCAGAAGAACACTTGAACATTAAACTGTCGAGAAGACAGGGACGTATACAATCAATTATTATGGTGAATTTTTCATCACACTTTCAAAATGTAGTTACGATTTGATAGTAGGTTTGGTACAGAGGGAAATAATACATAATTGTGTATGCACATAACTTAACAATGAAAACAAGAAGAAAATGGGGAATAAATGGGAGAATTATTATTTATTTATTGGTGTTTAAGGTCTTATTTTTCTGCACAATGACTAACCATGACCGTGACAGTTTTACGGGTGAAGGAAGCCGGAGTACCCAGAGAGAACCACCGAGCATCGACGAGCAACTGTCAGCTCCTCAACATTCTAACTCAGTTCAAGCTCCGGTCAAGCAGGGTTACAGCGGTTGAAGACGTGCACTATCGACGTGCAATACGCTTTAGTACACGGCGTCACCGTGCCCCCGCGTGGGCAATGGGGATGAAGTGTCTTGCCCAAGGACATAATGCGGTTGCCGCAGGTGGGATTCGAACCGAGGACCTCTCGGCTTGCAGCCTGCACCTCTACCTACTGAGCAACCGCGCTCCCAATAAATGGGAAAAAAAACATTACTGATTATAATGGGTATAAATAACTGCATGTTGCTGAACCACCTCAGTAGTATGTCATGTACCCGGACACTACACAGTTATACTATCTCGTAGTCACGTGACCCAGTGGCGCCATGTTGTGTTGTCATGGTAACCCGCGTGAGCGGCCATGTTGTGACGCCATCCCATGGTGATACGTGGTGTTAGTGCGCATGCGCTGCGCTTGTTGTTAGGGTGATACGTGTTTCCGTCTTCCATTTTGTATACTGGAGGCCGCCATCTTGGTTTCTATAGTAGCACGTGGTTGCTATGTTACCGAAAGGCTTCATATAGGATAGGGATATGTTCGGAGGGTATGTTCGATTGAATAATAGTAGTTCCGAGATTCGCAGAATTACCCATATAAACCCGACAATCTCACCAGATCACCAAAAACTACTTTATTTACTTCGGATTTCCCCCTGATTGTGCATATAATAGTAGCACGCAGTGCTATGGTACAGACGGAGCCCCCAGGTGTAAGTTCGATTGAACTAGAGTAGTTTTTCTGGTTCGGATTTCCCCCAGAATCCTTTTAGGACCGCCATACCATGGATTTTAATAGTAGCACGTAGTGTTATAGTAGCAAGGGGGTGGGGGGGGGGGGGGGGGCTTTGGATTATAGCCATCTGATAGACTACCTCCATGAAAGCCTACATCATTCCTAAAGCCAAAAATCTATCGAGTAATTACTGATAAGCCATTGCTCGAACGACTCGAACCGCATCGAGCAAATAAGCCAAAGAGTATTTACTCGAACGAGTGACTCGCACATTCGACCCTTAGCCTCATTTCGGTATTTGAGGATACCTATGACCTGGTATTGTATTATTTGATGATACCTTCCGATGATACCTTCTGGAGAATCCCTCTTTTGTCGTATGAGGCCATGAGGGCCATTAGAAAATCCCTCAATGAGGTCTAATTTACTATCCCTCTTAGCCTCATTTCGGTATTTGAGGATACCTGTGACCTGGTATTGTATTATTTGAGGATACCTATCGAGGATACCTTCTGGAGAATCTCTTTTTCTCGTACGGGGTGATGAGGGCCATGAGAAAATCCCTCAGTGAGGTCTAATTTACTATCCCTCTTAGCCCCATTTCTGTATTTAACAGCCATAACCCATGGCAACCAAATTTCAGCACCCGTTTTTGGAAAACGTGACCGAGTGAATAGGTGCGCTGGTCTCTCATGCCAGAGGTCCCGGGATCGATCCCCGGTCGGGGAAAGTTCTCGAGGTATCCGAACACTCTCTGTCAGCATCAGTTGTGGGGTTGATGCTGCCACGGCGTACCGTCCTATCGGGTGGGGACGTAAAATGGCTGTGCTCTGCGCGGAGAGAGACACACTCCATGCAGGCTAAAGATCCCTTCGTAGTATTCGAGAAGAGCTAGGCCACGAAGTTGCCGCTATGAAGGTCATCCCACACACCTACGCCATTGGGCCAAGGAGAGGCGTTAATATAAGTTGCATAACTTGTTCGTAAATCCTTGTAAAACAAATAAGATTAAATTAAATAATTTACTATCCCTCTTAGCCTCATTTCGGTATTTTAGGATACCTATGACCCAGCTCCTATACAGCCCCAATATGGCTTCTATACAGGTAGTCTTACCAAAGGCTTCCATTTTATCTCCAAAGCTCCAAGGCCACTACTTGTCTATGGTCTATCTGTCCTATCATTAGCTTCTACAACAGTGTCGTGCCATTGCAGCCTTGTACCAGTACTACTGGCTATACTGCCATCCATTAATAGACTTGTAACACTACTTCCTAGCTATACCTTCGCTCAGGCCTTCAGAATGTTCAATCATATTGCTTCATTCCCCCCAACATGTACCATTCTATACAACATTCGATGTAAAATATCTATAAACGGGCTATATAAGGGATTCCGTAAGTGGGATTCCTAACCGATTCCGTAAAGTTGGATTCCGTGTTTTAACAACCACGTACGACCGTAGAAACCAAGATGCGGCTTCCAGTATACAAAATGGAAGACGGAAACCCTAACAACACGAACTGCGCACGTGCACTAATTCCACGTATCTCTATGGAGATGACGTCACAACATGGCCCCTCACGCGGGATACCATGGCAGCACAACATGGCGCCACTGGGTCACGTAGGTTTGAATTTATTATGAAAAATAATACGGCCTCATTTTGTCACACCATCTGCTGTTCTTCAGAAAAAAAGAAACAATAATTGCGAAATAGTAGGTCATTAAACTGACCTAGGGTTTTGACATTATATACTTATATGTATGATACATTAGCTTTATTTACTTTATTGTTTCGTTTATTATTTGTTTCTAATAATCATATCATTTCTCTGTTAACTCTTTATGCAATCTGCCCATTTACCAACCAGCCTGGTTGGTCCGGATCTCTTAGTCTCGTGGTAAATCGGTCGGTTTGTGTGCTAGAGGTCGACGGTTCGAACCCCGGCTCCCGCACTTATCTCTCCTCCTGTTACACGTTTACAAAATAATTTCATGATTGTTTTTCACCAACTGACATATTTTGATAATAGTCAGATTAAACGTTGTGTCCTTGGACAAGCCACTTCACCCCGATTGTCCACATGGGGGCACGATGACGGCGTGTACTAAGGCGTACTGCACGTCGATAGTGCGCATGTCTTCAACCAATCTAACCCAGCCTGTGCTGCAGTGCAGAATTACGATGTTGGGGAGCTGGTAGCTGCTCGTCGTTGCTCGGTGGTTCTCTTCGGGTACTCCGGCTTCCCCCGCCCGTAAAACTGTCACCGACACGACATGACCTTATCTGTTAATGTGTCGTTAACCCTTTACCCAACGTACCGTCAAAACCGGCCAGCGTTATTCTCAAAAATCGCGAATTAATGTTCATTATTTTTTCATTTTTGTCTCAAAAACATAGGTTATGACCCCTCATTGGAACGAGCTCGTCGAGCTCGTTCCAATGAGGGGTCACAACCTATGTTTTTGAGACAAAAATTGAAAACAAATAGTTATTCAAGAATTATTTTTGCAAGTGTCGTCTGCTTTTCATGTTAGGTAAAGGGTTAAACCCTGATAAATAAATAAATATTCAGATTAAATGGATCAACTGTTAATTCAGTGGACCCATGACACAGAGAAACATAATAATATCTGTTTGCTATAGATTTCTTGACATGCGTGAATTCTGTCTCGTCTGGGTCACCAGACAGTGATAATTATCGAAAACGAATCACTGAAATAATGAACAACAAAGCTTTCGGTATCATCTATCACACGTATATTTTGGTGTCAAATTGTGCTTCCAAATGCGTTATTTTGGGTGCTAAACGAATTTTTAGTCATTGACACCCGGCAGCTTGACCACTGATGAACAGTTGTATCTACCCAATTTGTTTTGTTGGTTACATTTGTTTTATTACACGATTGTTCTTTGAAGTTCCCATCTCCAGCAACAGTAAACCATGCAGAAAATGAAAATATGTTACGCACATATGTGCGGAACGGAAATCATTGACTGACTATTTTTAAATAGAAGAGACATTTCATTGGAATTTTCTACAAATCGTCCACCGCAATTACAGTTTGATTTGCTAGCGATAGCTAAAAATTGTAACACTGGTACCCCTCGCAAATTTGGTTGGCGATAAAATGTGTTCTTTTTGTTGATAGTTCGCCCCCTGAGTTCCAATGTGTTTTCTGTGCCTACTGGCAGCCTACTGGCACATAGCACACATTGGAACTCGGGGACGAGTTGCCGAATTGCTGAGTATCCTTCTGATAATTGTTTTTATAGACGTGAAGGCGTGTTATAAACACAGAACGACACATGTGCGTGAATGGGTTAATCGATATGTCATGCGTGCTAGCGCGGAAGGATAAAACGAGAGTCCTCAGGCCTTCCACGATTGCACAAGTGCCATATTGATTAACCCATTCACACGCGTGTGTCTTTCTGTGTTTGGAGGCCATTTTGGATGATACTTGCCACTACGTTTGATTTTCAAGATGGCACCTGATTGATATGGTGCAAGATGTGATATGTGTATGTTCGGTTGGATGTTAGTGTTACACCCACTTTTGTCATAACTGGTGAGTTTGTCATAGCTCCCACTTTTGTAATAAAAAACACCCGGTTTTCTCATAGCACACCACTTTTGTAATAAAATCGCCAAATTTTGTCATAAATTGAGGTTACCAGTCTTGTAAAAAAAATAGACAGGTTTTGTCATTAAAAAAAAATCTCACCACTTTTGTCATAGAAATCAACAGGTTTTGTAAGACATTACTTACTTTCCATCAAAAAACTGTTACCGTCCATGCTATTCTGCTATCCCTGATAACCACACACGCCAAGTAATATAATATGATCTAGAATTATATACTAACCAAGGGGCAACAATAGTGGGTGTGGCACGGTAGTATAGGTAGTATAATGCAATTGTTCTATCATACATAACAACTATCATTAATACTAGTTCTACTTACACTCCTCACACTCTAAAATCATTTGGGTTAAAAATCAACCCAAATCGACTGGGTTGAGTGAATATGAACCCAATTGGTTAAAAATCAACCCAAATCGACTGGGTTGAGTGAATATGAACCCAATTGGGTTCATATTCACTCAACCCAGTCGATTTGGGTTGATTTTTAACCCAACTGATTTTAGAGTGCACCAAAATAAGATAAGAAACCTATTGATTTTCTGGTTCGTTACTTACAGTTAAAACTAGAAGTCCTGTCACGAACTGTTCGCTTATCTAGGCTTAATTGCGCGTAAGAATTACGCGCATTTGTCATATCGAAGGGCATCCAAAGCACGGCAGGTTCTCCTGGTTATTCATAGCAAACACAGTCAATGTTTCTGCCAATGGACCTCCGGGTTTTCCGGAGGTCCATTGGCTGAAACATTGCTTGTGCACAGGCCATATGTGCAGAATTTGATATCCTTACTATGGTCGTAACGCGTAGATTAACGCGCAGATCGACGTGGTATTTGTGCGCATTTCATGACAGGACTTCTAGTTTTAACTGTATAATAAGTTTTGATAACGTCTGCGTTTGGTAAAGGGTTAAGTGGACAGGGTCACTAATATATAGTACAGAACATTTTGTTGTCCACGACGGTAACATTAGTTCTCTTCGTGAAAGCTAAAAGAAACAAGAAGAAAATATTCGCAAATGGAAAAAAGAACTCCATCGATTCTGGACTTCGTAGCCACAAGGCCGAATGTCAAGGAACTGTTACTATAAATACAACTTCCTTAGGATAGATACCTCTGAGGGGGAGAAGAAGAACCCTATTCATACTTCAGGCTTGTTGAAAAATAAAGCCGACGATTACCATCCGTGCGTGCGGACGCATTTTGGACGAATCTAATCTAATTGTATTAGATGCGTCTCCAGTAGCACCTAATACCCGTTAATTCGGACACACGGATTATCGTCGAATCTTAATTCAATTTCCCGGTACAGGGGGCGCGGTGGATCAGTGGTAGACTGTTGGACTTCTAGGCTAGAGGTCTCGAGTTCGATTCCCGTCCGGAACGACCCGCGTTGTGTCCTTGGGCAAGGCAATTTAGCCCGATTGCCTACATAGGGGCACGATGACGCCGTGTACTATGGTGTACTGCACGTCGATGGTGCACTTGTCTTCAACCGCTGTAGCCTGTAACCCTGCTGGAGCGGAGCTTGAACAGACTTAGAATGTTAGGGAGCTGGCAGCTGCTCGTCGATGCTCGGTGGTTCTCTCCGGGTACTCCGGCTTCCTCCATCCGTAAAACTGTCACGGTCACGATTAGCCGTTGTGCATAAGTATGTGACCTTAAACACCAATAAATAATAAATAATTGCCCGATACACTTGCAACAGTCTCCTTGGGCTGTTAACTCTTTCCCTGTTGGGTCCACGTTGGACATTTCTAACTTAACGAATTTGAAATCAATCGCAATTGGGATCTCCGAGTTAGCACAAACCGGTATGCGAGCGATAATACCCGAACACAACCGAACATCGACAGAACATAAGATCAGATTCGTCGCTAGTTCGAGTTTCCGAATCAAACGACGCATCGAATCTAATAGGTGCATTAAATGCTTCGCTCCCAAACGAAGATTCGTCTGAAATGTGACTGAAAGACTTATTTGATTCAGGCAGACGATTAATCGTCGCATATAATGCAAATAGAACCTAATATTAGATTAGATTCGTCCAGAATGCGTCCGTCTGAACTGGATATTATGGAAATATAATTTTCTTTTATTTGATCTGTTTATTACGGGCTCTTCCAAATGCACAGAAAGTATTTGTACATGAAAACTAAGAATCCAAGCGATTGAGAAGTCCGTAGCCATAAAGGTTAACCCTTTAACCCTTTACCCAACGTAACGGACAAAACCGGCCAGCACTATTCTCAAAAATAGACAATTAATTTTCATTATTTTTTTCATTTTTTGTCTCAAAAACATAGGTTATGACCCCTCGTTGGAACGAGCTCGTCGAGCTCGTTCCAACGAGGGGTCATAACCTATGTTTTTGAGACAAAAAATGAAAAAAATTAGCTATTCAAGAATTTTTTTTTGCAAGTGTCGTCTGCTTTTCTTGTTAGGTAAAGGGTCAAAACTGAAACAGGATCGTGATACGTCCTGAATTCATAAAGTAATTGCTCTGTGAATTTGAATGGTAGACCGGCCTTTGGGCTGCACGTTGAAAATAATGGTTGGTCTACCCCCTGGTAACGAATATGGCCCTTACCGGCTGAGGCTCTGAACAAGTAAAGGAATATAGCAACAGGATCCAAAGGGTTAAACAGAACTTGCAAAACCTTGATTTCTGGGCAATAATGTTAGTTCTGCCAATTTCACACATAACTTACAAGATAGGTCGCCTAACTTACAAGATAGGTCGCCCTGTGGGAGACGAAGAATCAATCGACTTCCAGGCTAATGTCCGGGTGGGTGGGTGGGTCCGAGCCCTAAAGTGCAGTTTTTGCCGGTGTCATGCAATTTTATTTTTTTCCACAGACAAGTAATTACAACCAAAGTGAATTCAAGTGCTTAGATTCATAACTTAGAACAGAATAGAGCATTGACAATGTGCTGGGGGCTCCATGTTAGAATTTTTTCCCCATGTGTTACACTTCATTAGGGGGTGGGTCCTGTTCTGGGTCTGGCAAAAATTTGCAAAACAAAAAAGTGATTCCCAGCTATTTGGTCATGATTTTCACTCCTTTATATTTCTACTAGGGCAGACTGCCTCTTATTAGTGCTTTGTAGCTCCTATTATTTGATTCTTCTGTAAGCCTCAGGGTGCCTCATGCCATTGGTCTAGTGTGCTTCCATGTATGGAATAATTGGAAAGATTGATAGAATAAAAATCTTGATTGTGGAAAACGTGTATAATTTCAAGGTAAATATGATTCTAGTGACACTAACATAAATAAGAGGCAATTCACCTCAGACAAGGCACCCTGGCATGGGTCAAAGAACTTCAGTATTAGGCCTCTCTCAGACCAGCTGTACAAACTAAACATTTAACCGAAAAGTAATGAAATGAAAAACAACTATTTCTTGTGGACAGCTGAAGATATCCAAGTGGGAACAATATATTTTGGGCAGGGCTTCTTGGTGGTGGGATTCGACTGGTGTCTGAACAGCATAGACATGTTGTACATCGGGATAAGGGTTGTGTTGCTTGGAACATGAATGGGTGTATATCTGCAATTCATTTGGTGGAGGCGGGTTCCAGTGGTTACCTGGGGGTCTGATGCTGCATTTCCATTGTGGCTTTATATGTAGAGAGATTGTTTTGGGGCCATCTGTGGCTAGGGATGCCTTGGATGCCCAAGAGCAGGACTGGGATATCGGACAAGTTGGTTTGCGGCACCTTTCCTGTTTGGGAAAAGTATTTATTTAATTTTTTTTTTTTTGATTTAGGTAATTTGAATACTTCGTTAAACAGATTTTATAAATTGGGGTGGGTCCCCAATTGTCTTTGAGGAAAAACTGTGCGGGAGGGGTGGGTGTCAAGACATGACTGGCAAAAATTTGCATTTCGGGGTGATGGGTCCCAAAAATTGAAAATGTAAAAATTTCCACCTTGTATCAGTAATGTTTTGCCTGACCCCCCCCCCCCCCCGCCACCCCAACCCCCAACCCCAACCGCCCCCCCCCCCCCCGACTAGCGTTGTTAAAATGTGATGTTTCGGTTTTGTCGCATGCATTGGTTCTGTTTATCGCATTGGAACATAACTTAAACACTTGGGGACTGTGTTTGCATGTGGTATTTTGACATCGGAGTGCTGGGGAAAACAGACTGTACGTTATGAGGTAATACCCAGTTGGAAAAATCTTCAAGGTGCATTTTCCAACAGCGCGTTGCAGCATGTTACATCGCAGCATTCCATCACAAATGTCAAGGAACTCGAACGATCTCTACCGTCGTCATTATATCATTGTTCTGGAGTACACTGCAAAAAATATAGGTTCTCTTTAGAACCAAAACTGGTTCTAATCTTGTCCCTGAGATGGAACCAGTTCTGTTTAAA
Source organism: Pictodentalium vernedei (assembly GCA_031216915.1). Classification (NCBI taxonomy): domain Eukaryota; kingdom Metazoa; phylum Mollusca; class Scaphopoda; order Dentaliida; family Dentaliidae; genus Pictodentalium; species Pictodentalium vernedei. The sequence continues at coordinate 10,477,518 of CM062289.1, read as the reverse complement.
CAGTATTTATTTCAAATCAAATAAATTTACCAAGATAAGCATTCAATTTTAACAGAATATTACATGAACTGAAGTAGATTCAGCAGTAAACTTGGAGCTTATTCAACGCAGTCGCCAAACATTTTGAAACAAAGGAGATATGAACAGTTGGCATATCGAACCAGTTTTGGTTCTGTATAGAACTAAAACTGGTTCGATATGCCAACTGTTCATATCTCCTTTGCTTAATCATTATATCATTGTTCTGGAGTACACTGCAAAAAATATAGGTTCTCTTTAGAACCAAAACTGGTTCTAATCTTGTCCCTGAGATGGAACCAGTTCTGTTTAAACAGTATTTATTTTCCTGTTTGGGAAAAGTATTTATTTAATTTTCCTGTTTGGGAAAAGTATTTATTTAATTTTTTTTTTTTTGATTTAGGTAATTTGAATACTTCGTTAAACAGATTTTATAAATTGGGGTGGGTCCCCAATTGTCTTTGAGGAAAAACTGTGCGGGAGGGGTGGGTGTCAAGACATGACTGGCAAAAATTTGCATTTCGGGGTGATGGGTCCCAAAAATTGAAAATGTAAAAATTTCCACCTTGTATCAGTAATGTTTTGCCTGACCCCCCCCCCCCCCGCCACCCCAACCCCAACCGCCCCCCCCCCCCCCCGACTAGCGTTGTTAAAATGTGATGTTTCGGTTTTGTCGCATGCATTGGTTCTGTTTATCGCATTGGAACATAACTTAAACACTTGGGGACTGTGTTTGCATGTGGTATTTTGACATCGGAGTGCTGGGGAAAACAGACTGTACGTTATGAGGTAATACCCAGTTGGAAAAATCTTCAAGGTGCATTTTCCAACAGCGCGTTGCAGCATGTTACATCGCAGCATTCCATCACAAATGTCAAGGAACTCGAACGATCTCTACCGTCGTCATTATATCATTGTTCTGGAGTACACTGCAAAAAATATAGGTTCTCTTTAGAACCAAAACTGGTTCTAATCTTGTCCCTGAGATGGAACCAGTTCTGTTTAAACAGTATTTATTTCAAATCAAATAAATTTACCAAGATAAGCATTCAATTTTAACAGAATATTACATGAACTGAAGTAGATTCAGCAGTAAACTTGGAGCTTATTCAACGCAGTCGCCAAACATTTTGAAACAAAGGAGATATGAACAGTTGGCATATCGAACCAGTTTTGGTTCTGTATAGAACTAAAACTGGTTCGATATGCCAACTGTTCATATCTCCTTTGCTTAATAATGATTTGAGACAACCTCGTATAAGCTCTAAACTTACGACTGAACCCCCCCCCCCCCCCCCCCCAATTTATGTTTAATTCTGTTAATATTTAATGTTAATCTTTATAAATTTATTTGATTTGAAATAAATACCATTTAAACAGAACTGGTTCCATCTCAGGGACAAGATTAGAACCAGTTTTGGTTCTAAAGAGAACCTATATTTTTTGCAGTGTAGGATCGTCACTGATCTGCGCCGTCTGTGCTATTTCCCTGAGCATGATGCTGAATCTCGATTGCTCACAATAGAGAATAGTGGAGCAGTGTTATAAGGGTACAGTTGAGTGCGTTGATGGTACATTTGCCGTAAACACACACTTGATGTCTCGTGCTTATGATGAACTACAAGTACTCGGACATTCGGGTATCTCTAAAATAGAAAATATCCTTTCAAAGGCCGGACAAAATTCGACAGTCACTCGTCGCTGCGGGGTGGTATTCTCTGGACTCTTCGACACGGGCGGAACTAAGGAGTAGGGCGTTGATTGGGTGTGACCCGCCACCACCACCAACCCACCCACCCAATAATGTTTATTTTTTTCTGGATTAGCGTTAAGAATTCTTGGAATATGGTACGGTAGTTAAATAAACAAGAAGCTGGGAAGCCTATATGCAACGAATGCTACATGTATTTGTACATACAAACAAAATTCCCAAGACGTCTGAGTTTTGATGTGTGAACTATACTCCCGGCAGGATAATATTCCAACTACATTCATCAAGGCTTGTCTTCGACGAAGTCCTTCGTTGTAGGCCTCTATTGAAGGCCTTCGACTTAGGCATGCCTTGATGATGTAGTTGGGATATTAGTCAGTTCGCTCAACTGGGTTTATAGTCCAGAACTAGCATCCTTGATGTTGTAACTGGAATATTTTAGCAATCGGACATTGAGTCATCACAGTTGGAAGAAATCAGGTTTGAACGTGCCCCTATCTAAACCAGTCATCTTCGCGACGTCCCTGCCCCCCCCCCTCCCCCCGCCCCTCTGGGGGCGCGGTGGAGTTGCTGTAATCGGTTCTCGTCAGTTCACCTAAGTTAAGCAACGTCGAGCCCGGTTAGTCCTTGGATGGGTGACCGTCTGAGCGATCGATTCGGACTCCCGCGTTCTGTCCTTGGGTAAGGCACTTAACCCTGCTTGTCCACAAGGGGGCACGATGACGCCGTGTACTAAGGCGTACTGCACGTCGATGGTGCGCATATCTTCAACCAATCTAACCCCGCCTGTGCTGTAGTGTGGAGTTACGATGTTGGGGAGCTGGCAGCTGCTCGTCGTTGCTCGGTGGTTCTAAACTTCCTCCTGGTACTCTGGCTTCCTCCACCCGTAAAACTGTCACCTACACGATATGACCTTGGCTGTTAAAGTGTCGTTAAACCTTAATAAATAAATAAATAAATAAATAAATAAATAAATAAATAAATAAATAAATACTTTGGCCCCCTCCATCCGTAAAAATGTCCGACACGATATGACCCCCCAATTGTTAATTGTCGTTCACCTCTAACAACCAGTCAGGCCTCAGGAATAGATACCCGGGGCAATTTGATTTAATTTTACAGCTGTTTGTCTTTGGTCGAATGACAAAGACTAACGAGACTTCTGTCGGGCTCTTTCAAGGCAAATGATAGATGAATGAAAAGATCGTTCTCCAATTAGTGAAAAGGTTAATCTGATTTAGTAAACCAAATTAATAAAGTTATATTTAATGGGTGTGTAATAAAGTAATGGAAATAAACCATTCACTGACAGTACCATTAACAGTTACCGCTTTACCAATAAGTACTCACTAAACTTGTGTGCCTCTCTGATCAATTAATGCCACCATTAATAAACTATATCACATGAATCAGCTTTTACTGCAATATTCTTCCCGTGTAATGGTACTATCTAAAGTCGTCAAGGACACGATGTATAATATTTCTCTACTCCAGGATAAATAAGCCTTGTGAGACAGTTCACCTGCAATGTAATATTACTACTATGTAAACTCTAATGTATTCTTCATCATCGTTTCTTCCTAATTTTTTGCAGAGCTTATTATAGATGACTCTAATCTGCTGGAGTTTATACACTCTAAAATCAGTTGGGTTAAACATTAACCCAAATGGACTGGGTTGAGTGAATATGAACCCAATTGGGTTCATATTCACTCAACCCAGTCGATTTGGGTTAATTTTTAACCCAACTGATTTTAGAGTGTAACAGTGGTTACTAACAGCAGTACGGCGGAACCTTATAGGGCGGCTACGCCACAGACATACCACATCAGATAGTTGGTAGAATAAAGTAGTAGAGAGCGTATGTCTCACACCCGGGCCGGGGGACTTAGGAAGTGACGTCAAAGTCACGTGTCCAGTGATGTCATGTTGGTTACTTTGGTCGATTGCGTGAGCGGCAATGTTATGTTCTTACCATGACAATGGGTGTAAGAGTAACAAGTGTTTCCGGTGTCCATTTTGTATAATGGTTTATGTTGAGGCATATTAGCACTACAGAACCGAATGGCCAACAACAGTCAAGGGGCGTTTTAAGAAAGTATGTACCATTTGATAGGGAAGATATCGAATTACAGAAACGACCCGTCAATGACTAAAATTACCGAAACGGACCCGTCAAGGCAGCCATCTGGGTGGTACGTGGCTGTTATTGGGCCCCGTCAAGGCAACCATCTGGGTGGTACATGGCTGTTATTGGACCCCAAGGTTCGAGTGGGTGGTACGTGGCTGTTATTGGACCCCAAGGTTCGAGTGGGTGGTACGTGGCTGTTATTGGGCCCCAAGGTTCGAGTGGGTGGCACGTGGCTGTTATTGGACCCCAAGGTTCGAGTGGGTGGTACATAGCTGTTATTGGGCCCCAAGGTTCGAGTGGGTGGTACGTGGCTGTTATTGGGCCCCAAGGTTCGAGTGGGTGGTACGTGGCTGTTATCGGCCCCAAGGTTCGAGACACATCTGTGTGTATTATAGTGGGTGGGTGTTCTGGCAGTGTGTTCGATTCAATAGGAGTGCATCTAACTGCAGAAGACGACCTGAAATTTCCAAACATAACCCAAATGAAGCTATTTACCTGTTTCCGATTACCCCTAACGATCTACTGCCTATTCTAAGTCTAGTCTACCTATTATTGGCTATTCCAAGCTATTTCTAGCTATGTATGACCCTGCCCCACCCTCTGACTTCGATCAGACTGTTCCATTCACCTTAGCCTGTGTCCATCTGTACAGCCGCTTGCCCAAGTGGAGGAGAGACATCAAAGAGATGTGCCCGTGCGCCAGTACCAAATATATAATAATGTGTATACATCTCACCCAGTACGTGGATGTGTCGAGATGTGCTTGTTCGCTAGTATACAATGTGAGCACGTGTAGCATATGGACACACTTTGTATGTGCTGAGATGTGTATACACGCTGGGTGTGTCGAGTGGAACAACATACACATGTAACACACGGGCACATACGGGTATTTGTGGACCAATGGCGGCCATTGTTTGTGGACAGATGTGGACTAATGCGGAGCTTTATGGCCTAATATTGACTTTTGTTCTTGACTCCTAACCTATGACTTATTGACGCATGGCCTCCGTGACTTCTATGCAGCTGGTAGATCCTAGACTATTCCGTCATTTTCATGCCCGCTAAACCACTGCTACTGACTTCTAACACATCTTCTACAACTGGGTTGTACCTTAGTACTATCTGTCATAGGATCAGCTTTCACCCTTCACCCAATACTATAACTTTCCAATACTGTTGGCTTGTGCCGTGTCTACCCCCATCAGTCATGTTCATTACTACTGACGTGTGACCCTACTATACTACAGGCTTTTCATCTATCTCTGCCCCTGCCTCTGTCTCTTCTCTCGGCCATTTCTTAGTCGATTCAATTAGATCGCTCCGTCCACCAAAGCTCGAATCAGTCTATATCTTACCTCCTACAAGTATCTGGGAATTTCATTGGTTCAAAGACGTCACATGCAGACTGCATATAAAACCATATACTGACTGTCAACACCAATACACGCTGATAGCTATGGGTAATCTCCCCTTTGTTCATTGATTATTCAAAATGGCGGCATCCGATAAACGCTTCAAGTTGAAAGATTGAGTGCTGGAAACCCATATTTGGTCTGAAGTGCAGGTTAGGCAACTTCAAAGGCTTCATATTATGTGGATGTGTGTCATGTTACCTTCGAAATGAAACTGTTTGGTATTTATGAATTTGCCTTGTTACAATTTATGGGAGAGTGCCTGTAGGCACTCTCCATAAATGGTAACAAGGCAAAGACACGTAAACACATTGTGAGAATTCTCTCATTTAATTTTGATCGCTGTTGTTATTAGTTCTGTGCATCGATGCAGCAGTCGGTAAGATATATTCGTTACACAGTTTGTTGGTGGCCTAATATGGTATATATGGTGTCAGTTAATTCCATATTGGACTCGAGCTTCGCTCTCGTCCAAATAGGCCACCAACAAATTGTGTAACTAATAATGTACAGTTCCTTGACCCAGTGCATGCTATGGTACATGAGTAATTACTACTACAGTAGTTGACTATCGCTCCCTACATCGTCGCGTGAGAACCATTGGGTTCTATCTTCTCGTTGAAGATAGAACCTTGTGGTTCTTCCACGACCACATGGTATGTGACGTATGATAGACCACCGGCCATACAGGGATGCGCTTATGTGATAGTTAACAATGTAAACACAACACGTAGAGCACAAGGGCAAACGCTGGGTGTGTCGAGATGAGCTCATACGAATGAATACAAAAATAACATATCCTGATCCTTTGAAACCTGTTGGTATCTTCCATGTCAGTTCAATGGCAGTAATTGGGAGAGTCCATATTCATTATCTGGGGTAGACCAATTCAAATTTCCAACATGCTGCCTTGATCAATGGCGGCCATTGGATTAATGGAGTGATTCTTTATCTTGCAGGGCACTGGTTTCGGTTTGTGACTCGAGGTTCGGCATGTGCACCTCATGGGGGCGTGCGCTCGGGATCGAGGGTGACATCGCGACATCGGCACCTTGTAATACCCCTCCTATTAATTCTCAACGTACATCTATTTTTATGAAAATCCCAAACCCCAAATACCAATCCAACAGGATATCCAATCAGCAATGCTTAAACGCCATTCTTCTCCGTTACAGTTTGTTGATAATTCTTTCTGCGTCACTTTTTATGCTCATTTGTTGTATTGTTTTAAATATGTTTCTTGTTTCACCGGCTCACAATTCGAACTCCTATTTCTAAACGGGAAGACACAATTCTCGGGCGTACAAAACCAGAATATGGGAACAAAAGCTAGTTCTACACAACCAAGGCGGAGGCCTCCATGAATCAAAAAGGACGACCGAAACACAAGTCACCCAAACAACGTGCATTGCGCATGCGCACTACTACCACGTATCACTATTACTAATGACGTCACAACATGGCCACCCACGCGGGTCTGCTATTCGGGTTGGGTGAATGTTGAAGCCGTGCATTATGTTAAAGATGGTGGCTCTGTTGGAATAAGGATTGGGGAGGGGATATTAAGTTACCGTAAGAGATGTCTGAATTGTGGGCGCCAAGAAACGCTATTTCCCGCTACACTGAAGAGCGGGTTATAAAACTTGGTAACATGGAGTTTGAGGTGAACAAGACGGATTTTTGGAAACTGTCTACTAATTTTCCGATAAAGCTGTCACATTGTTTGTAATTGGGGAGGGGCCTGTGATCAACCCCTCATGCATACATGTGAAATCACAGCTTTAAAGAGATAAAAAAAATCGTAAGCCTCCGATTTCTGGAGAGTGAACTTTGTGGGGTCAGTATAAATAAATCGAATTATCTGAACCAACAGGCAGTTATTGATGAACTGTTATGTAAATATATTCCCGGGATAATAGGATTTTCAGAATTGTATAGACAAGAGCACATCGGCGCTGGGAATACTGCCAATTGATACAGTTAGGAACCACTTTGGTGGAACGAATCCAAGACTTTGGAGGATCAAGACGTATTCACCCTTTACGTAACGTAATGGCCAAAAACCGACCAGCTCCATTCACAAAAGTCACCATTTAATTTTCATTATTGAAACAAAATAAATTCTCTCTAAAACATAGCTCATGACCCCTAACTGGAACGAGCTCATTGAGCTCGTTCCAGTGAGGGGTCATAAGCTACGTTTTTGACGAAAAAAATTAAAAATATTAAAAAAAATGGTTAACCAAGAATTTTGTTTGTAAGTGTCGTCTGCCTTTCGTGTTAGGTAAAGAGTTAAATATATTTGTATGTAACACCAGAAGCTTATACTATCTGGGTTGGGTTGGGGCGGGTCAAACCCAGGGCCTGTCCAGGCTAGATGAAATTAGGGGGACAAAATATTTTTCTGCCAATGCCACTGGAAAAATAGTTTTTACTCCCCCTGCGGAAAGAGTGTGTATCCCACAAAAGTGAAGATCTCCGAAAAAAAAAAACAAACAACTTTTCCGGCCAACTGGAACATACTGAGCACCTTCTGAAGGCCTAAGAATTACACAGGAAGTGAAAGAATAACTATTGCAAATGACTCAAGAAATATCAGGGTGAGAGTACAAGCACCAGTTTTAGGCATTTCAGGCTTCAATGTATATAATGTGAACAGTTTTAAGGAAAATTGGGACGGGGGCGCCCGCTCCTTGGCTACGCCACTGGTCAGGCAAGGCAGCAACCCTCCCCAAATCGAGATACTTCATATTCATAAGAAATGAACTCTAAACATTAGGTGACAGTGCATCCCGTGTTCAGAATACATTCCACGAGTGGCATCCTTCACGTTTCTCGTCATGAGAATCGCTTTTCTAGAGAGTTATCGCCCCTGAAATTATCAGAGGGACGGGAAAGGTCCAATTAAAAAGCATGTATTTGTTGGCGAAAACGCCTATGACATCAGTAGAAAAAAGTGGAGTTTCATTTTGTTACTTTTAATACAAGAAATCAACAGACAGCTCTCGGAGCTGTCTGTTGTTTTCTTTTATTGAAAGTTACAAAAGGAAACTTGGCTTTTATGGCAAGCTAATTAAAAGCAACTTAGTAACTCTCCACTTTGGCTCTTTGTTTTGCGAATGTGATTTTGAAATGAAATGGTTTCGCGCGCCGAAGGCGCACAGGGACGCTGTAGGGCAAGCCCCTTTCGACCCTCTGTGACTGTTAAGATGTCTAGGCGTGTGGAAGGAGGAAAAGGATCGAGTACTCAGCAGATGTCTTAGGCATTTGATTTTACAGCAGTTTGCAAGCTTTCTTGACTATTATACAATGGAAGGGATTATTTATTTATTTATTTATTGGTGTTTAAGGTCACATATGTCTGCACAATGGCTAACCATGACTGTGACAGTTTTACGTGTGGAGGAAGCCGGAGTATCCGGAGAGAACCACCCAGCAACGGCGAGCAACTGTCAGCTCCCCAACATACCAACTCCACACAAGCAGGGTTAGCATTGGTTGAAGACAGGTGCACCATCGACGTGCAGTACGCCTTAGTACATAGCGTCACCGTGCCCCCCACGTGGGCAGTGGGGGGGGGGGGGGGGTGAAGTGTCTTGCCCAATGACAGAACGCGGTTGCCGCAGGTGGGATTCGAACCGAGGACCTCTCGGCTTGCAGCCTGCACCTCTACCAACTGAGCCACCGCGCCCCCACAATGGAAGGGATAGTGTATGTATTGTTATAGACTGACATCCGAAGGATAAATAAATATTCCACAGCCTATATAATATTATAAAATGAAAGCATAAGTGTTAATTCCTGTAATGATTATACAGTAATTACAGTGTTGTTTGTGAAGGCGTAGTTTGTACTAGCTGATAATTGTTGATTAGTCCTTCAGATAACAGTTACACACTGCTTGACAAATCTTGTAATTCAAAAAGGTTTAAATGATGTTTTAGTGTTGTGTTTATCCACCGTTGTAATGAGTAACTGTTTTGTATATTATGTTATTATTTTCTTGAGACCAGTAATCAGGGTCGAATGGGGGTGGAAACATCCCACAGCGTCCCCGCGCGCTGTCGGCGCGCTGAAACCATTCTTCACAGCAGTGGTCAGTCACACTTTAGACTTCAAGGTGTGAACATGGATCAATTAATACGCTGGACTTTACAATAGAAATCCACTGAAAATACAGAAAGCCCTGTCAGCGCTGAACATCTCTCGCCCACTTACTTGGAATCCCCAAGTAAAAGATGAAAACGCCAAACTGACTGTGGACTTTGTGACAGAAGACCATCAACAACCTCCTTCGCGGAAAGGTAGCACAGTTCGTGAGAGGAACGCCTCTCACGTTCGTCCTTACCCGAAGGAGACAGGACCAAGGGTCAAGAAAAAGTAGAAGAGCCCATCGTACAGGCGCCGAGATTCCTGACGACTGGAAGATTTTCTGAAAAGGAAGAAAGAAGAGAAGGCGGATAAGAAGACCGAAGAAGCCACTACCATCCAGGCCTGAAAATAAGCCATCTGACGTGTGCAAAATTAGGTCCCCAGAGAGTGAATTTGATGATGCTATCTCATACAGTGGGCCAATTTATCCTCTGGATACCTCATTCTGTTTAGTTTTGAGACTCTGATTCAGATTGAGGTTCACAGAGGGTAAATTTAGTGATGCTACCCTGCTGTGCAGGGTAGCATCACTAAATTCACCCTCTGAGGACCTCATTTCGCAGTTGTCAGTCTGCTTATTTTCTGGCTTGATACCATCTCCCCACAATCAACTCCTGTAACTCCCATCCACACCCCAGTTGCCTCCCCTCTAGGGGACAAACTGGAAGATGAAGATGTTATCAGTGCGACGGAGACGATGAGGGAAACTGGCTCTTCTGTGCCTCCTACTCCAATATCTCCTCTCCATCCGGATCAGGAATCCTGGATGGATGCCTCCTTCAGGGCCACACTTGCTGCCTCGGAAGCACCACTGGAAGCCTCCATAAAACACCAAGAGGGAATGGACAAAAAACACAAGAAGATGATAGAACAATCAGATAGATTCTAGATTCTTCCGCGAACTCCACCGTGGATCAGAGCAAATCTCCACAACCACTTCACTCTCACCAATCAACAGTCCATCAAACTCGCCGGCCAAGAAAAAACAAAGAAATTCACCCTAACGCCGCTAATAACATCACCTCCGTCTTCTAAGTCTCGGCGTATTTGCCTCTCTGGATGCCCTCGTCACCATGGCTGACTCAGACAGATACACAGAACACCGCCAACACGATCGAAAGGGGGTGCATTCAACTTTTACAAAATAGTTTAAACTAAACTTTAACTAAAGGGTTAAAATACACATGAAATTACATAAAAGACGTTTTAGGCGACATTACACCAATGCAGGTCGATATGGCATCAACTGATAATCACTGTAAACGGATTTCAGGAAGTAAATTGTAATCGGATCGACCAAACGTGAATCGGATGACTGAAAAATTTACTTCATCTCTTGATAAATTTAATTAAAATGTTGTTTCTAGCTCTTGGGCTTAAGATGAAATAATTGTTGCAGAAGAAATTCAAAAATTATGTACACTTTTTAAACCACAAAATCGTAAACCTAAGCTATCACCTCGACAGTGCGGTAAACGGATTTCAGATCTGGGACGTGGGAACCGGGGGCACAAAGTGTCCCCAAAATAGCTGAGAGAGAGAGAGAGAGAGAGAGAGAGAGAGAGAGAGAGAGAGAGAGAGAGAGAGAGAGAGAGAGAGAGAGTAAGAAAGACAAAGAGAGACAGAGAGAAGAGGAAGAGAGAGAGAGAGAGAGATAGAGAGAGAGAAGAGGAGAGAGAGAGAGAGAGAGAGATGAGGCGAACAAGCCAACGTTATCTTAACCCTTTACCCAACGCACACGATATCAAAATTTATTATTATTATTTTCAAATTTTTCAAAATATTTCAACAAAACCATATCATGTGACCCCTCGTTGGAACGAGCTCGACGAGCTCCTTCCAACGAGGGGTCACCTGATATGGTTTTGTTGAAATCTTTTGAAAAATAATATATTTTTTCAACTGCTGAATTTGCATATTACGCGGGCGGATGGGGGCGATTCGTTGGGTAAAGGGTTAACCAATATAATTTTTTTAATACCAGCACCTGAAAATAAAGTTTGGAGAGGTTCTCTCCCCACTGTTCAGTTGTAGTCACCTGAAATCTATATTTCTCATTTTGGTTCTGGTCACTGCCCGTGCCCCCTCCCCAAGTTCGAAGTGCTTAAATATTCAAATGTAACAGGATAATCCAATTAAAATTAATTTAGTGCTCTGGACCGACCGGACCGCTTGAACCAGTCCTGTCTGTGACTCATGGCTGGACCGGACCGCCGACGTTGGACCACCACGGACCGATCTACCCACCCTGCCCGGTATGGTGGTGGTCGAACTATGATTTTATATGCTTGTGATCATCATAGGTGTGGCCAGATGTATTCTAAAATCAAAGCAACTGTAGGGATGACATGGGGTTGTTTGGCATCGCCATTCAAAACATTGGGAAACGAGCCAACAAAGAGGGTCGGAATCCGGGCACGAGGCAAACTCGGCTCGCAGAGCTGAGTTGGGACCGCACTATGTTTTTTTCCCTTTCGAGTGAACTCCGAAATAGGTTCGTTCTTCGTTAGGTGTGATTCCTAATCACTTCAGGCTGCGTAAAGGAAACAATGATTAAAGTGATAACGATTCTTTTATTTACTCTTAAAATAAACTGATTTCAATATTTATAACACATTCAACAATTTGATCAACATGGCAGAAGATTTATCACATGGTTTAAGTGGTTTTTCGTCAATTTCAGTTTATCTATAGCCCTGTACTGGCACTATAGCACACTTGGAAAATGTCACTGTCGTGGGCTCGCGAAAGGAGCTTTATACACCGAGTCTTAATCTTTTGCGTCTGTGTGCGTCTGCAGCTCCGACTACGAGGGATCCCGACTAGCAGTGTTAATTACCTTGTGGCAATATAGTTCTGATTTGGATTCGGTTCATCCATTCGGTCGACTATTTAGCAAGTCTACGCCACATACTTTATACATGTGTCTTTTGATAGAACTCTCCTGGAGTGTTTCTATCCTTTTGGATTTCACACAGTTCAAAACGCGCTTGCGAGCTTGCTCGAGTTGTCACTGGTCGGTTTTGAGTCGATATTCACAACACTGTGATACTAAAACAGATTACTACTTGCGATTAACCTCTGCGTTCCAAGGGTTAATGCCACAATACAATAACCTACACTTTGAGACAGGTGCCAGTCGATCCACGCTAACAACATCTAAACTTAGCCTTTACTTGGGTTCGTAATCTATTCTATAAATTCGGGCCTGTCGCTCTCCTACGTCCACCTAATCTGACAATAACGGCGTACAACGGAGCTTCGTGAACTGCCCAGTAATTCCACTCACACGAGACCCTATTATTATGATCCCCGATGAGTCTGGAGGTGGGATGGAGAAATCTCACAGAGGGGCAAGATATTTGAACCAGACCCGGTTCAAATATCTTGCCCCGAGGGTGAGATTTCCCCATTTCCACCTTCAGGCTCATCGAGGATGATTTTTCTCTCCCCCCAAACGCCCCCCCCCCCCCCCCCACCACAGCGATTACGTTAGCCAGAGGTAATCGGGAGTCACGTGCTGATTCAATCAACTCATTTTGTATTCGTTGTTTTGAGAAACCGATGACACCATCGGAAAGAGCATGCACAAGTTATGTATATACCAAATGTATTTACCACGAAATCGATTAGGAACGGTGGCAGCTTGGGGGGGGGGGGGGGGGGTTGAAGAGTTTTAGAGCATCGAACTTTGATCACACTGCATTCCGATGACGTCAATATGAATTAGTTGGTAGCAAGAAACTGATACGATATGCATAACGTCATAATAACGTTATAAATGTATAACGTCACGTGAGTGCGGTGGGATACATATGTCTCTCCGTGCTATGTCACCCAGGACACACGCATATATGTTACACATGTAGTGGGGGGGGGGGGGGGGGAGTTAAGTATCGACATGGGGCCAGTGTCGTGCTGGGGTTGAGGGTACAGCATAAAGTGGGATTCTGCAAGCACATAACAGTGGAAAAACAATAAGTGTCTGTAGTTACGGAGTTCAAACACTAGGGATTTACATCGTGAGTACCGTTGTTTATCATACTAGTTTTCTATCTTATAAACACTTTTCTCGATTGGAATCAAAATACCATGTGGCCAAAGTATTGCCCGAGTTGGCTATATATATATGAATGCTTTGGGATCTCAGAGATATATTCAGCTCGGCATGTATTTGAACCATAAGTTTTGCAACAAGTGCAATCAAAAACACGTCTTAAAGCTGGTCGAATGAGTAGAAGTTAACCTAAAACTGGAATGGCGCTGCCTAGCAGCCACGTCCCACAATGGGAATAGGATGGGAATAGGAATCAAGGATGCATATACATGAACAATGATTGGGTTCATATTTTATTCCAAGGGGGATTATCTCAGTGGATAATCACAGGAAGTAAGTAAATGATGGAACTTATTGGACCCATGAGAGAAGGGTTGAACAGGTGAAACGTGAATATACAGTATGTATTGAGGAAGAAACAACGGGTCCAAATTCATCAATTCACCTGCTCAACACATCCAGCGCTCACACGATGGGGCAGTGACGACTCACACATCGCCGCATCATATGAGCACTAGACGCGTTGAGCAAGTACACTATTGAAGAACGGGTTGAAAGAAAGCCTCTGGCGTAAGTGATTCCTCCTTATCAAATGCCGAAACAAACTCGTGGATGATTTTAGAAATGGATAATGTGTATCGTCTCACAGGCGCGTCACGGCGCCACCTGCAATAATAAGGCATTGCGTGTGGAGCCGTGCGGCGCCCAAGGGGCGACACGGTCTTATAGTATGGATGATTCCGGGACTGTATTACAGCTTATAATGAGCTGGATATTCAGCAAGTTGAGGGCTAGATTATTTTGATAGTCTCAATTGTTATTCAAGATTTACTTCTTACAAATTATTGGAGAGAGACTACAGGCTCCCTCCAACAATTAGCAGTAGAACAAATTTATATAAACAAAATTTTATTTGCATTTTGCTGAAAAAAAAAACGTTTTTGTTTTGGAAATGTTTACAGCATGGATTCAAATTTCATAGAGTCAAATACAAACTGATACCACTGGGGAATTACGCGCGATGGGACTAGAATATTGAGCACTGGACTGGAGATTGAGCAAGTATAAATATAAATATAGGCTGGTAATGTAGATGGTTGAGGGCTAGATTTGTTTCGGTGGTCGCAATTGTTATTCAAAATTTGCTTGTTACAAATTATTGGAGAGAGCCCACAGGCACACTCCAATAATTAGCAGTAGAACAAATTTATATAATCAAAATACTATTTGCATTTTGCTGAATATGAAACATGAACAAAGAAAATATTGCCAATTGCTGTAGAAACTTCACTTTTCAGAAGGCCCCGATGTTAGGTATATATATATGGTGTAACAAGTCCTTTCCCGAGACATCATTTGAATTTAACATGAAATTGAAATGACACTATCAGATTGGTTCGTGGGATAGGTTTACAAGTTTGAATTGGGCTGGAGGGCATTATACACTGGGATGTAGTACTGTCACTGTTTTGGGGTAATATCCTAACTGTGTCGTGCCTGGTTAGAGATTACGTGCAGGAGAAAACAAGGGAGGCTCATCAATATTCCGATGATAGGATTACGAAGTCGAAAATGTTTGGAAACCGATAAATGTGTAGTGTGCAGTTAAAACTAGAAGTCCTGTCATGAAATGCGCACAAATAGCACGTCGATTTGCGCGTTAATCTACGCAGTATGACCACAGTAAGGCTATCAAATTCTGTACATATGGCCTGTGCACAAGCAATGTTTCAGCCAATGGACCTCCGGGTTACCCGGAGGTCCATTGGCAGAAACATTGCTTGTGTTTGCTATGAGTAACCAGGAGAACCTGCCGTGATTTGGATGCCATTCCACATGGCAATTGCGCGCAATTCCTACGCGCAATTAAGCCTAGATAAGCGCACAGTTCGTGACAGGATTTCTAGTTTTAACTGTAAGTAAAAATAAGGGCGAAGTGATTCAATATCCAGGTGTAACGAGCTCCGAGCCGCAAACCTCAGGCCATGTTACTGTCAACTCATCACAATAACGTATATGTGCCAATAAGACACCACCCATAGCCCAAAACCTACATTGTGAAACACGAGAGGCTTATTTACTTCTGCAATGCAACTTGTAACGATCACAGGTTTAGTAAATAAACCTCTCGTGTACCCCACGGCGACCCTGGATAAATAATCAATAAACCAGATAAACTCATTCCACCTCAGTTCAAATCGTAAATCGGTTTGTAATTTAAACTCTTTATCCGGAACACCGTCTGCTACACGAGTGAAAAATCCAGAAAAATGAAGCTACTTGTTAGTCACTCCGTTGGTGAAGCAATTACGAAACGGGCGACGTCATTTCAAATATTTCGCGTGGTGACGTCAGACGGTAACATCTGTTACTGGAGCCGTAAACATAAAATAAACTACGTCAGCTCTTATCCAATGAGAGGGCGAGGATTTTACTCTTATTGGAGCATTATAAGTTATTCTGTTTGTTGACAGGGGACATGGTATCACTTTCCCTGCATGAAATTTATATTCAACAGAGGCGTCAGCCGAGGTTGGATATATGTTTCATGCAGGGAACGTGAGACCATGGCCCCTGTCAAGAAACAGAATAACGTGTATGCAGGGACCGACCTGGGCATGCGCCAGTGCGTATTTGGTTCTGAAACATCAGGACTTGGCTCTTAAATCTCAGAAATAGGCTTCTCAGTTGGCGCGTAACTTCTCAGATCATATTTGGATATTCTTTCGATGGATAATCGCGAGAGACACTCTTACATGTATTGTATATATGATTATCATTTATCATTGTTGTAGAGTGCTTAAGTTAATACTTCAAGTCTTAATTACCAAGCATTAATCTTCACTGTGGTTTCTGATCAAGTCTTGGCTGCCTAAATAGGCAGCCAAGACTTGATCAGAAACCACAGTGAAGATTAATGTTTGCTATAGTGTACTAAATGAAAATGATGAGAGCTATTACATACTTGCAGTGTGTGTTACAAACAGCAGTGTGACTCCGTAAATTGAAATCTGGCGCATGAATTGAAAAAATAGGCTCCGAGGCCAGAGCGTATTTTAAATAGTCCTGATCGGTCCCTGGTGTATGTCACGTTTTTACACAAGTAAAATTGAATTGAAAAAAAAATCTGTTATTTTATTGTAATCTTAAATAACCAAAAAAAAAAAACACCGCCGTTTCAGTTTTAGTTTATGTTACAGTAAATTAATGAAAAGAGACCTTATAATCTAATCGGTTTCATAAATAATTACCCATGTTTACATAACTAATCTTTTTGTACGTAATAACGGTACTTTTGTGTGTATTTTCTTTCAGTTAAATGTATTTGTCTCAGTTGATTTCAAGTGAAAAAAGACATTGCGATGAACCTTTGCTCATGTCAACGAGACGCTTTCCTTGACAGTGGACATAAGAATCGCTGACAGTAGACATATGCGCGTGCCCGGCGACATAAAATAAAATCAACGAGCATCGACCAATCACTGCAAGGTATTGCGGTTGGTATCGGACAGTGTATGTTTTTGATGCAAAATTGGGGAAAAAATAATAATATTGAAATCAATGTAAATTCTTGAGAATATCGCTGGCTGTTGCGTTAGGTAAAGGGTTAACAGTGTCCAGTTTTAGCGTAGCGCATGGGATATCGGTATACATACCTTTGGGCTTAAGGGAAAGATCTGCCGTTTTCGGTTTTTAAGGACACCATTTGGACAATGTCTTGCAAATTGTTATCGGATAAAGGGAGACAACTCCCAGATAGCCGAATCCACTCAGAACCATGAGATTTCGCATTCGACTTGCCGCGCAGTTGCAGGTTGTTTTTTTTTTTCTGGACAGCCATTATTTTTTCAGTATCTGAAGCTCTTTGTACACCTTTCAAAGTATACTCATAAAAATCATATGACATTTAACCCGTTTACTACCACGCCCACATTATCCATATATGGGGGACATCTATGTACGCCTGTATGCGAGGAAGTTTAATAAAATTTATGACATAGGTGAAACTCTATCATCTGATTAATTGTTGGAAAGGGCTCTCTGAGCCCTTTCCAGCAATTAATCAGATTGTAGGTTTGATCTGCGCATGCCAGAACGTACGGATAATCATCATAAAATAGGCGATAATAGTCGCTTTCGGCAGCGAAAGTGTTAAGAAGGTTTTCCATTGTGCTGAATAGCTCTGGTCATGCTACTGACTAACTATATGTATAAGTCTTAGAAATAGAACACTTGGTTCTGTGGGGATATTTACGCCCACTTTACCCCCGCTGCACCATGCCGTAGTGGAGAGGTCATCCCAGTACTTTCTCATGTTTCATCCGTGCTTGGTCGTTGATCGATAATGACGACTTCACAGAATAAAGAGGTGAGTTTTAGAACGGTCATGTAATGAAGCAGTTTCCATTTCATTGTCAACGCTTTCATAAAAGAATCAGACGAACATCAAATCGAAATGTCCACGGTTCGATTCCCGCTAGGGGTAAATGCTTTGTGCCCATGGGCAAGGCACTTTATCCCGACTGCCCACGTGGAGACACGGTCGAGCTGTGTACTGAGGCGTACTGGACGTCGATGGTGCACCTGTCTTCAACCAATGCTAACCCAGCTTGTGTGGAGTTAGTATGTTAGGGAGTCACCTGTCTTCAACCAATGCTAACCCTGCTTGTGTGGAGTAAGTACGTTGTGTACTAAGGCGTGCTGCGCGTCGATAGTGTACCTGTCTTCAACCAATGCTAACCCTGCTTGTGTGGAGTTAGCACGTTGTGTACTAAGGCGTACTGCACGTCTATGGTGCACCTGTCTTCAACCAGTGCTAACCCAGCTTGTGTGGAGTTAGTATGTTGTGTACTAAGGCGTACTGCACGTCGATGGTGCACCTGTCTTCAACCAATGCTAACCCTGCTTGTGTGGAGTTAGTACGTTGTGTACTAAGGCGTACTACACGTCGATGGTGCACCTGTCTTCAACCAATGCTAACCCTGCTTGTGTGGAGTTAGTACGTTGTGTCTTAATGTGTACTGCACGTCGATGGTGCACCTGTCTTCAATCGATGCTAGCCCTGCTTGTGTGAAGTTAGTATGTTAGGGAGTCACCTGTCTTCAACCAATGCTAACCCTGCTTGTGTGGAGTTAGTACGTTGTGCCCTAAGGCGTACTGCACGTCGATGGTGCACCTGTCTTCAACCATTGCTAACCCAGCTTGTGTGGAGTTAGTACGTTGTGTCTTAATGTGTACTGCACGTCGATGGTGCACCTGTCTTCAATCGATGCTAGCCCTGCTTGTGCGGAGTTAGAACGTTGGGGAGTCTGACAGTTGCTCGCCGCTGCTCATTGGTTCTCTCCGCGTACACCGGTTTCCTCCACCCGTAAAACTTTCCGACACGAGGTGACCCTGGCTATCGAAAGCGTTGTTAAACTCCAATAAATAAATAAACAGAATCTAAAAAATACCATAAAAATGGTAATGTCAAAAACATTCGTTCAAATCATGTTTCGGTTGAGTAACATTTCTGGCGGTGATTTATTTAATTATTTATTGGTGTTTAAGGTCACATAGGTATGCACATTGCCTAATCGTGACTGTGACAGTTTTACGGGTGGAGGGAGCCGGAGTACCCGGAGAGAACCACCGAGCATCGATGAGCAACTGTCAGCTCCTCAACATTCTAACTCTGTTCAAGCTCCGCTTAAGCAGGGTTACAGCGGCTGAAGACATGTGCACCATCGACGTGCAGTACGCTTTAGTACATGGCGTCATCGTGCCCCAATGTAGGCAACCGGGATAAAGTGCCTTGCCCAAGGACACAACGCGGGTCGTTCCGGACGGGGTAGCGTTAATTTAAAGAAAAGGGGAACGCGGTGGCTCAGTAGGTAGAGGTGCAGGCTGCAAGCCGAGAGGTTTTCGGTTCGAATACCACCTTCGGCAACCGCGTTGTGTTTTTGGGCAAGACACGTCACCCTATTGAATACGTGGGGATACGGTGACGCTGTGTACTGAGGCGTACTGCACATCGATGATGCACCTGTCTTCAACCAATGCTAACCCTGCTTGTGTGGAGTTAGTATGTTGGGGAGTCTGACAGTTGTTCGCCGTTACTCGGGGGTACTCTTCGGGTACTTCGGCTCCCTCCACCTCGAGAACTGCCCGACATGAGGTGACCCTGGCTATCGAATGTGTAGTTAAAACACCCAATAAATAAATAAAATCAGACAAGATTTCCCTGACAAGGTGGCTTGCGCTCCCCGACAAGGGGCCAGGGCATCCCCTGACAAGCCCACAATAAAAGAGAAGTTGTTATCCCGACTGGATTCGCTAGACCTCATCACCGGAGGAAGGGGGGGGGGGGTGTAGCTCCTGGTGACTCCCCCCTCACACACACACACACACAATCAGACGCATACACAGATGAGTGAGGGTGGCTAGACCACCATCAAAAGTTTTGTCGAAAATATTAGGATTTGATGGATTTGGGTTTTTTCGATAATAATAGTCCATTCTCATTAATGGAAGCCAGACAAATGATTTATAAGAGGAAAGCTGAAGGAAATTATGCCATTCATAACCAGATTGGTGGTGACTCGTATCCGATGAAAGGGCGAGGATTTTTCTCTTATTGGAGCATTATAAGTTATTCTGTTTGTTGACAGGGGACATGGTCTCACGTTCCCTGCATGGAATTTATATTCAACCGAGGAGTCAGCCGAGACCATGGCCCCTGTCAACAAACAGAATAACCTTTATGTCCCGTTCTTGCACAAGAACTCGGTCACACAGCAACTCTCTCCAAGAAAAAAATAACTGAAGAAGGTAGAAGCTTGGCCCTGAAATTCCATGTGATCAGATTGTGTTTGAGTCTGTGTGTACGGTCTATGAAATAGTGTGCCGTGGAGTGACTGACAAAGAAAACCCAAACTCCAAGAAGTGTTGTCTTCGTCGCCATGCTGGATTCATGTGTATCAAGTGTAGCGAGGGGAGACAACCCTATTTGCAAACCCTTGCCTCGGACACATTAAGGGAGATAACCAGCAATTACAACTGACAAAGACATTCTTTTGCGTCTTCTGCCTCACAAAACAAAATGTTTAGTTGAAAACGTTGCAAAATGTCTTACTTGAAAGGTTGTCACTCATAGATCAAAGGAGCTTGCATGTGTGCTGGTGAGAGTGGGAGGGTATATCGGTCGAGTCCATACTCTGTTCCTATCGAACACCAGGCGCGTAGCCAGGGGACGTGTGATAGGCGCGAACGCACCACCCCGCAAAATTGCAGTTTCACTTGGGGGTCTATCTCCCATTTGTGATTTGGATATTTCGATAAAATGAGGCGACCTCACTTACCCCATACATCGTGCTCCCTGTGGCTTGTCCACAGGGAGTTCGATGTATCGGGGTAAGTTGTTTCAAAACATGAATGTTCTCGTTTGCATGTAGTTCTGTGAGACGCCTAGAGGCACGACTTTGATATCTTTTGTAATCTCGGCTTAAACAAGTATCAAAGTGGCTAGGCGTGTCACAGAAAATAGTTGTATGGCCTGGTGTTACAGGCCCTATAATATGCCAATCACCTTATAGATCAATTTTGTATTACACACCCGTTCTATGTAATCACCACCTACAGCAACACTAAAGCGTGTGGAAAATAAACGGAAATCGTTGACGGACTATTTTTATAAAGAAGCGAAATTTCACTGAAATTTTCTACAATTCGTGCGCCGCAATCACAATTTGAATAGCTAGCGATAGTTAAAAATCGTCCCCTGAGTTCCAATGTGTTCTATGTGCCAGTTCCCCTCGCAGATGTGGTCGGCGATAAAATGAGTTCTTTTTGTTGATAATTGTCAAATGAATTGCTGACTGTCCTAAGTTCTAATAATTGCTTTTAAAGACGTGAAGACGTGTAATAAACACAGAACGACACGCGCGTGTGAATGGGTTAATCGATAAGGCACTTGTTCCATCGCGGAAGGATAAAACTCGAGGCCTGTGAACTCTCGTTCTATCCTTCCGCGCTGGCACAAACAATTGTGCGAAAGTGCTTACAGTTAAAACTAGAAGTCCTGTCGCGAACTGTGCGCTTATCTAGGCTTAATTGAGCGCAGGAATTGCGCGCAACTGCCATAACGAATGACATCCAAAGCACGGCAGGTTCTCCTGGTTACTCATAGCAAACACAGGCAATGTTTCTGCCAATGGACCTCCGGGTTACCCGGAGGTGCATTGGCTGAAACATTGCTTGCGCACATGCCATGTGTACAGAATTTGATAGCTTTGCTATGGTCATAACGCGTAGATTAACGCGCAGATTGATGTGCTATTCGTGCGCATTTCATAACAGGACTTCTAGTTTTAACTGTATATTGTTGATCCTTTTCTAAAAAAAATTCCTAGATACTACCACAAGGCTCCATTTGATACCCATTTGTCAAAATTTCTAAAAAGATCGTCAATTCCCACTTAGTGCACCTCCACCACAAAATTCCTGGCTATACGTACCCGAACATTTTATGCATCGTTTACTCCAATGAACTAACAAATCAAATATATTTGACTGAATTTGTCCCATAGAACTTTCCGGCCAACAGAGACAACGGATTCAGGCCTGCATTGAGATATGGGCGTTTTTAGGACATTTGTGAACTGCCAGAAATTGGGTCGGCGCCAGTTGTTCACTAAAGCTCTAAGTCGTCCAGATCGCTTCTCAGGTCACAACTGTTCGTATGATGAAGAGGCTCCCAGAAGACCACTTACACCCCGTCCAACATATTTAAAGTCTCTCTACAGTCCTTGTTTTAAATCCCTTAATTAATCATCAGGCACAGTTTTTTATACCGAGTGACATCCTCGTGTCGGTTCAGTGATACTTGCAGGAAGAGACCATATTCCATTATCAGGTGTATTAGTAATGTATTCAACCAGCAAACTGGGGATGACCTGTAAAAGCAAGCCGTAGGGTTGGACAGATCAAATGAGAAAAAAATGAAAATTACATTCATCCCAACTTAACTTTTTATGCAACGTAATTGCCAAAATCGGCCATTTCTATTTGCAAAAATCACCATTCAGTTTTCATTATTTATTCATATTTTGTCTCAAAAACATAGCTTATGGCGCCTCATTGAAACGAGCTTGTGGGGCTCGTTCCAATGTTGGGTCATAAGCTATGTTTTGGACGCAAAAATGAAAACATTTAATTATTCAAAAAAATTTGAAGTATCCTTTCGTGTGTATGCACTCCTTTGGCTATCGTAGTGTAATAATCATATGTACGGATCGTGTAAAAACCAGAGGAGTGACACCCGATAAACTGTACCGTTTGGGTGCGGCTCGTGGTGTCAGTAGCCAAACCTGTGTCCTTATGTTACTTATTCGCCAATTTTTAAGTTCTTCGAACTCGAAAACGCCAAGATACAGTACGTGGAGAGTGTATTATCACTAAATAACCCGCAGAGTGGAGATTCCACCCAAGCAATAATTGCAAATTTGTTTGCAAAACATTACAAGCACAAGCAAAGTTTCAACCAATGGGCCTCCGGGTTATACCCGGAGGTCCATTGGTTGAAACATTGCTTGTGTTCTTTGTCCACATGTCCAGAATTTGAAAGTGATACTTTGGGTGATAACTCCACCCCCGGGTGATTTCGTTACAATCCACTCTCCACGTACTGTACGTTCCATAATCCCATAGAATTATCGAGTTTGTAACTTTGAGGTAACGACTGTGACGTGCACATCATGTATCATACAACAAGGCAATCACCCTATTGGACTGTGGTGCCCTGCGTTTCGAGATCTTTCCTTCCATGGGTGCCGTATTGACGAACGTATTCACACACCGTAGCGTTCTGTGTTTATTACACGCCTCTATGACAATACACGCCTCTATGATGGATTTGAACAAAAACATTTCCCAAATGGCATTCGATTTATCAGCTATCACCATAACTTCCGATTTGATCTGGGTCAGAATGCGACGTTCGATTGGCCGATTACAGAAATGAGCGAGGTTTACTCTTTTGATGAATACATGATATCAGGTGGTAAAATAGTCCATCAACGGAAATCTGCCTGAAACAAGTGTTCCGTACGGATTTGTAAATATAGAACTGGACAAAATGTAATAGACGGATAATAAATGAATAAAAAGAAAATAATTGGAACATCTATAAGACCCGATAAGGGTCCCACAACACGTGATGTACACCCTTGACATTTTGACCTTCTGGCATCCCCGACTAACTTTTTATAGTTTTGATGCTTAACTGGTTGAGTGCTAGAAACCACTATCAGGGCTTTCAAAAAATGAGGATACTAGAGCAAAAACCAACATTTCCCCTGCTCATGTTTCATATTCAGTCAAACACAAATAATATTTTGTTTATATAAATTTGTTTTATTATATATTATTGGACAGTGTCTGTGGGGCACCTCCAATACTTTGTAAGAAAACAAATTTTGATGAACAAATACTGACCATTAAAAATAATATATCCCCCAACCAGTTAAGTATTTGGAAACGAAAGTCCTGTTTGCAACACATTTTCTAAATTCGTCAGTGAATAAAATTTTCCATGCGTTTGTTTTTCTATCGAATCATGGACATGATTGGCAATGAATAAAATACTAGCCAAACTAAAGTCAGACGATAATTGTTCTAGAGCAGTCGTGTATATGGTTGTTGGATCTGTTTTTATAGGTTACAATACACTGTTTTCCTGCAAAAAGCGTCTCTAGAGGTTTGCACCCCAACCTTTAATGGAGGATTAAAGTTTCCTGCTTTATCCAATTGGTGGAAAGTGAACTGAGCTTGTGAGTGTGAATAAAATTTTAAAGTTCATGTTTTGAAAAAATTATAAAATGTTGGGGATAACTGTCTTCTGGAAAGTGTGAGAGAACATTATAATTGGGTGAGGGCAAGTAAAAGTAGGTCTATTTTATTGAATGCGAAACTGGACAGTAGTACAGGAAGCACTAAATTTGAAGGCAAAAGTCACATGGCGACCTATACTTTGTTTCAGTATATTTTTTTCACGAGGTGATAAACTTAGTGAATATGTGCCTGATGACGTGGAGAGAGAGGAAAAGGTTTGTACTGTAGCCATTGTATAAAGAAACAGTGTATTGTAACCTATTAGGAGATATCCTCAACTATTTTTCAACGCCATATAAAATTCAGAGGACTCGAAGGAGAAATGGACTAAATTTAACTTTACTTTGCGTGAAGCAATAGAAATATTGAAATAAGTTCCATCAAATTGTTCCAAGTATGCATAATTGGGACAGCCAATGTCCATCCTAATCCACATTAAATAAGAGGACTTTGACCCCAGTAGCCTGTAATATACAGGGATGTGGCGACATGGGGGGGGGGGGGTGAGGGGTGTCCCCCCCCCCCCCCCCCCCAGCTAGGAGTATTTTTTTCAATAGTTGGAAATTCCGAGGTCAAAAATCAAATAGTTGGAAATTCAATAAATTAACATTGTTCATGAAAAGTATTAAAAATCCAACTAATGATGAGAAATTTTGATCTCTTATTTCCAACTGGAAACTTGAGTTTCAAATTTCCTACTCTAAGATTGACATGGCCTCAAAATTTGGACTCTGACATCAATCCGGTGAATTTTCTGACCCAGACACATTATAAATGATGCTTTTTTCCGTTTCAGGACTAGTGAAAATTTTCAGAAGGCTTCATAAGCATTCAACAAAACCATATCATGTGACCCCTCTTTGGAACGAGCTCGTCGAGCTCGTTCCAAAGAGGGGTCACATGATATGGTTTTGTTGAAATTTTTCGAAAAATATTTTTTCAGCAGCTGTATTTGCATATTACGCGGGCGGATGCGGGCAATTCGTTGGGTAAAGGGTTAAAAGATATCACCCAGCGCTGC
This sequence comes from Pictodentalium vernedei, assembly GCA_031216915.1. Taxonomy (NCBI): domain Eukaryota; kingdom Metazoa; phylum Mollusca; class Scaphopoda; order Dentaliida; family Dentaliidae; genus Pictodentalium; species Pictodentalium vernedei. The sequence goes on along the minus strand of CM062289.1, from coordinate 10,452,144 downwards.
AGTGCAACCACCTATCGAAACCACTCACAGTTGGAATTTACACCGGTGGCACCCCCCCCCCCCCCCCCCCAGCTGAAACCCTCTAGCCACATCCCTGGTAATATAATGTTAAAAACGACGGGTAAGTAAATTTGCCCCCAAGCTTCGCCGTCGAACGAATCAAGGGACATAACTCCATACATGATTACAAGTGATGGCATTCGAAACTTGGTAAATTTTCGCTTCTCCACGAAATACAAAGGCGTCGGTAAAATGTCTGGAGCAAGAACATTTCTATTCGAACTTGATTCTAAGGGAATATGTAAAAATGGATTCTTTAGTGTGAACGTTCTTTTTAGTACACGGATAACTAATATAATACCATGATCGAGCCACTTAATACAATATTCCTGTGTCGTTCTCACCAAAGCTGAGGTAAGGGTGAGGCCCAAAATGAGATGTTGTGCGATGCATTGTTAGAATGAGACCTCATAGCCCATTTCATCTGTATCTAAAAGCTATGTATATCGCATATGATGTAAGCATTGCGAACGATGTGATGGAGTGACAATTAACAATTGTTCTTCTCTTCTCAGTGTGCAGTTTCTACATTTTGTAATATCTATCAAGTTTGAAACGCAACTGTGTCCTTTACGGAGACCAACCTGTAAAGTAAGACATAAAATGTCATTGCGTCCAGGGGAGGCCACCAAAAAATTTGCAAGACGTGACGTGGGGGTGGGTGGGTCTCTTGAGAGCGCCAAAAATTGTCATTTCCAACTTAAAAAAAAGAGTTAAAAATATATCAGCTAATATATACCATCATTTGTGTTTCAAACCTTAAAGATGATGTTGTACATCACACTCTTAACATAAATACAACATCAGGAGGCTTTATATGTGAGAATAATGGGCTTAAACTGGGAAAATGTCACACGTTAGTGGGGAGTGGGTGTCTTGTTCGAAATGTAGAAAATGTGCAGACAATATTTTGGGAACAATTCAAATGAAAATTTGTTCCCGTATATGTACACCTGCTCTGGCCAAGCCTGATAATGAACAGCTTGTCATTTGTAGATTGGGGCCCACAGCAGCCCACAGAGGTTTAAATTGGTGGTACCAGTTTAACCCTTTACTTAACATGAAAAGCAGACGACACTTGCCAAAAAATGAATGAATAACTAATTTTTTTCATTTTTTGTCTCAAAAACATAGGTTATGACCCCTCATTGGAACGAGCTCGACGAGCTCGTTCCAATGAGGGGTCATAACCTATGTTTTTGAGACAAAAAAAAATAATAAAAATTAATTGGCGATTTTTGAGAATAGCGCTGGCCGGTTTTGGCCGTTACGTTGGGTAAAGGGTTAAGAACATTATGAACCCCCCCCCCCCCCCCAAAGACAGCTGTGCCTACTAAGTTTATAAGCTTATTTTGGATTTTATTGGGAGAGTGGGGGTGGGTGTCTGAGAACGGTAGTAGAAAATTTGCACGTAGTGGGTGTAAAAAGGAGCCGAATAAAAAATAGGACGTCACGTCTTGCACATTTTTAGTGCCCCCCCCCCCCCCCCCCCCATCCTTGTTGTGTCAAAATAATATTGTTACGCCTGGTTCCCTTCGTAACTAATTACCGTTGTTATAAGCAAATATTTATTTTATTTATTCGTTAAGATAGATTTATGTCTATAACTAACGTGGGTTGTCCCAAGTGTTGTTCACGAAAGTGGGATATAAGGAAACAAAAATAATTATTATTGTCGGCATCGATTATTATTCACCGCAACAGGAAAATTATACCACAATTTTTAATTATTTGTTAATATATATTTTTGTACCTTAGTGAGTTGTTTTGCTCTTGGAGAACAAAATTGGTTCTCGGATGTGTCTGAATTGGCAACTTTTTGGATAATTTCATTGGGAAACGAGAGATACTTTGCTCGCTTCAAAATATAAAATAATGTAAGAAATAACCTCCGTTTCTACATTTGATTTTTTGCGGTGTCATGGTTGGATATTACTGTCATATCTCGTAAATGATTTGCGGTGTTATGGTTGGATATTACTGTCATATCTCGTAAATGATTTGCGGTGTTATGGTTGGATATTGCTGTCATATCTCGTAAATGATTTGCGGTGCTATGGTTGGATATTACTGTCATATCTCGTAAATGATTTGCGGTGCTATGGTTGGATATTACTGTCATATCTAGTAAATGATTTGCGGTGTTATGGTTGGATATTACTGTCATATCTCGTAAATGATTTGCGGTGTTATGGTTGGATATTACTGTCATATCTCGTAAATGATTTGCGGTGTTATGGTTGGATATTACTGTCATATCTCGTAAATGATTTGCGGTGTTATGGTTGGATATTACTGTCATATCTCGTAAATGACTTGCGGTGTTATGGTTGGATATTACTGTCATATCTCGTAAATTATTTGCGGTGTTATGGCTGGATATTATTGTCATATCTAGTAAATGATTTGCGGTGTTATGGTTGGATTTTACTGTCATATCTAGTAAATGATTTGCGGTGTTATGGTTGGATTTTACTGTCATATCTAGTAAATGATTTGCGGTGTTATGGTTGGATTTTACTGTCATATCTAGTAAATGATTTGCGGTGTTATGGTTGGATATTACTGTCATATCTCGTAAATGATTTGCGGTGTTATGGTTGGATATTACTGTCATATCTAGTAAATGATTTGCGGTGTTATGGTTGGATATTACTGTCATATCTCGTAAATGATTTGCGGTGTGATGGTTGGATATTACTGTCATATCTAGTAAATGATTTGCGGTGTTATGGTTGGATATTACTGTCATATCTCGTAAATGATTTGCGGTGTTATGGTTGGATATTACTGTCATATCTCGTAAATGATTTGCGGTGTTATGGTTGGATATTACTGTCATATCTAGTAAATGATTTGCGGTGTTATGGTTGGATATTACTGTCATATCTCGTAAATGATTTGCGGTGTTATGGTTGGATATTACTGTCAAATCTTGTAAATGATTTGCGGTGTTATGGTTGGATATTGCCGTCACATCTCGTAAATGATTTGCGGTGTTATGGCTGGATATTACTGTCATATCTGGTAAATGAAATAATTTGCAGAAATACAAACACCACGAGCACAAAATCTCACCTTTCTTTGTAGAAAATTCGTTTTCTTCAAAACTTACAACTATCCCACAATGCCTGCGTTCTTTAAACTTTCCTGGCTTCTGATGGGTCAATTGGCCGGTTAGGGGCCATCAAGGAGTAAGGCCAAGATAGCTCAAGTCAGTGCCGATCTTGTGAGTCAATTCAGTGTTCGATAAAGACCAGCTTTTAACCCTTTACCCAACGCAGACGATATCAAAATTATTATTTTAAATATCATTTTTTTTTAAATTTTTCAAAAAATTTCAACAAATCCATATCATGTGACCCCTCGTTGGAACGAGCTCGACGAGCTCGTTCCAACGAGGGGTCACATGATATGGTTTTGTTGAAATTTTTTGAAAAATAATAATTTTTCAACTGCTGAATTTGCATATTACGCGGGCGGATGCGGGCGATTCGTTAGGTAAAGGGTTAAAGAAGAAATCACTGGGTGTGAGGGAACAGCTTTATGAGGAAAACTATTGACATGTATATCCAGTAGTTAATCTACGGCATGAGTTTGTTTAATATTTTCCCAGTAGAAAATATTTAGCTACCGGTGGAAATTGCACTGGTTGAAACTTCGCCCAGCATACTTGATTACGTTCACCCACAATATTCTCCTTCCACTGGCATACTTGTGTTTACTCGACTGGCACGTCATCTGGGAAAAAAATCCGTTTATTATCTGAAACAATACTGTCGCCCCACAGTGCAGTGGCATGAATATATCCGTCTATTAATTACTTTTATTCGTCACAACTTACAATTAGCCCAGTCCCTTATGCCAGTTATTCAACCAGTAAAAAGGATTGAGTATGTGAGGACTGCATCGCAACTCTGCGTGTGGGAAGTGGGCTACGAAGAAACCCACCCCTCAACCCATGAATAACAACAATCGCACAACAGTCATAATATACAATAGCGGATTTCTATCTCTCTCTAATAAAGATGTGGAGGGGTGGAATCAGTGAGGATTGCCTCGCTACTCATTAAGATCTTTAGGATTGAGTCTGTGAGAACTGCCTCGCAGCTCTGTGTGCGGGGAGTTGGCTACAAAGAAACCCGCCCCTCGCCCCACCAATAACAACAATCACAATATACAATAGCGGATTTCTAAATCTCTAT